>CM052705.1:44068778-44083842 GCA_028551405.1 Uromys caudimaculatus | reverse complement strand
ACACTTTCTGACTGCCTTCAAAGAATCAAAGTATTCTTAATGTCATGCTGCAGTAATTACAGATGCAACGTTGAAATCTTTCTCTTAGCTGTGACAAATGTTGCCTAGTGTTTTCATAATGTCATAATGGTATTGTGGCACATAAAATCAAAATGTCATCATTGCATACTATGAACCCACTGAACACACCGTTCTTTGCCAGCATGACTTTTCTTAGTACATGTGTTTCCAAAGTACTCACTCCATAAGTGAAAGATTGTAGCTTAGCTGACCTAGATTGAGCTTTGGGGATTTGAAATTCAAAGATCAGTCATCTTGGGTATACCTCAGTTCAATTCTCACTTCAATTTTTCTGGCTAACTCATAGGTTTTTGTTTTATTTTGTTTTGTTTTTTGTTTGTTTGTTTGTTTGTTTGTTTGTTTTTGACAAAGGAAATCTTTCATGCTTGCTTTAGAAGAAAAACCCAACCTAAACCAAAACCAAAAGAAAATATGATAAAATTAACATCCCTGCTTACATGATTTTTGGGGGGAGATAACATTACTATGAATAGTGTCTGCTTTACATTCTAGTGAGAGAAACTGGGAATACTTTGCTCCCCTGAAACTTCCCTGGAGATTGACAGGGAAGCCCCAGACTGATGTACAGTTTTATTTGGAAATAAACCTGTCTTCGCAGAAAGACTCCTAAGTGCTGTTTAATTGCATTTAATCTCTTATTCTTAAGCTCTGGGATGAAAGTAAAATTCTTTTGTCTGTTACTTAGGAAGAAGCAACAACTGGGAGACCCAACATGGACAGAGAGACAATGCACTTCTTCCTAAATCCCCAAAGTCAAGGAAAATAAAATATAATACCTATGAAGTGTGCCCAGTAGGTATGCATATTTGAAAATACAATCTTACATAGAGGGATTACTTTAGAAAAATTCAATAATTCAAATTTTCATTTCAAAAAAAATAGTAGAGCCTTAAAGAATTGTAGTCCTCTTAGGAATACAAACAACATTGAATTGAAGAGTGTTTTTGACCTAAAAGAAAATCAATATTACAAAGCTGTCTAGTTGCAGATTTAAACATATAACTAATATACACTTATCCAATATAGTTCTTTCCAATAGGTTTGCTGGATTTTAATTTTCAGTGTGAGGTATTAAATATTTTGGAACTTAACTACACTATGGTATGGGGCATGGACACATGAGAGGAAGCAAGAATAGAAATTATAAATGTATTCTCTGTCTCTCATTCAATGAATTAACAGAAAAATGGAAAGGTATTACATGTTGGTAAGGCTTTCAAAGAAAAAAAGATAACTTCATTTGTTTTAACTTTATAGTTTTTAAACATTTCATGATTTACAGTTAAGGGGTTTCCTGCTTTGGTGTGATGGGTAAGGGGTGGGGTCAGAATTACGCTTAAACATTAAACCACCAGAAAACATAAAAAAATAACAAGAATTCATTTTCAGATATTGAACAAGAAGAGACATATAGCTTTGACTTCCCAAAGGAGGAAGCTACATCATAGGTCAGAAAGTGCTCCATCTCCTCTGATCTCAGATGCTACCAAGGCTGGGCCTGCTTATCCCTGGGAAAGGAGGCACACAACAGAGACAGTGAGGCTGGCACTCTCCTAGCTCCTAGTCTGCAGTTCCCAAGAGGAGTCACAAGAAAGATAACTCTGAATGGTGCTCAGAGTCTTGCAGAGTGACTGAGACAGATTTGCAGAGGCCAAATCTTGTAGAATTTTGAAGCCAAAATAAACAGTGCAGACATAGAGCTCTGAAGCTCAGCAGGAACTGGTTACCACTCTCCACACATGTGGAGAGAACACAAGAGATCAAGGGGAAAGCCAGGAGAGGAAGGAGGAGGCCAGGCTTGTGAGCTCCTGGAGTCAGCACCTGGTATACAGGACATTTGGCAGGATCCTCTTTGAAATAGATATTAAATAAAGGGCTTTTCAAATTTCCCTCCTTCCATCCCTGTTTCCCTCTTTCCTCGTGTCCTTTCTTTCTTCCTCTCTCTCTCTATCTCTCTCTCTCTGTCTCTCTCTCTGTCTCTCTTTCTCTCTCTAAGTCAAAAAGATAAAATTGAGTCTTGAAGTTGTCTCCATGCTCCCAAACTCCCAGCAAGTACAATATGTATTTCAATAGAAATATAATAGAATTGTACACAAGCAGAGAAATATGATTTAATAATTCATCGTCAGAAACAGACTATAGGCCACCAGGGGCTGTTTTGGATACAGTGCAGATGCTCAGTGAGGCCGGGGAAGATGGGGTATCATGTGACAGGAAACAGCAATGTAAGAAAGACTCAGGTGAATCTTTAGAGATGAAGATGTATTTGAAATGAAAAGTGGGCTATATTTGATTAATAACATGAAACATGAAAGGGTATATTGCAACTAAAGGCACAGCAATGAATATTATCCCAAATGGATGAAAAGATTAAAAAGTTAATGTGAATTATCCCTGTAGTCTGATACCAAAAATGTTGAAAACACCTAGAACGAAGAGAAAGGCTAAAGAAAGATTAAAAAAAATATTTGAAAATTGTTGAAAGCTGTAGTTATAAGTACACAAAAGTCAAAACACCCAAGGAAAGAAATATGAACATTATAAAAAGTTATAAATATCTACAAAGCAGTGAAAAAGAAAAATGCAAGAGTAAATAGAGAAAACAAAGGCATTAGTTATATTTCATAGTGAGAAAAGAGGCAGATTCTTGTTATGAACCCACCAAGGAAAAGGAGCGAGCTGCAGAGCCTTTCAAGTCTACACGGGAGAAAAGTTGTGCTGGTTTGTCAGCAGCGAGGGTGTTCCAAGACTAGGGGAATAGACAGAGCCCAGCACTGCATTTCATTTTAAAAGGTTTAGAAAATAGTTTTATTTATTCTCTCTCTGTGTACATACGTGTGTTTGTGTGCAGGTGTAAACCTATCACATAGGTACAGATGTCAGAGGTCATCTCTGAAAAGTCTGTTCCTGTGATCTGGTGGGGTCTGAGGATTGAACTCAGGCTGCCAGGCCTGTGGGCTAGGACCTCTGTCCACTGAACCACCTCACTAGCCTACATCAGGAGACCTCTGTGAGGACTTTAGGGCATTTAGTGTTAAATTCAAACCAAATACAGTGCATTGGAATGTATAACTACAGATCACAGGAAACAATAAGTATGTCGCTTGATATAAAATATTAAATATAAACCTAAAATATTTCTCTTATGTGTGTTAGACTCTTCTAAAAGTACTGGATACCTAAAGCAAGACTAATAATAGTGACTTTTAAAAAATCACAACGTATGTTTCAGCGAACTAAGCTCTGTGACCCAAAGGACAAGAGGGAACTGACAGAATTGTGTTGGTTTCACATGTGTTCCTTTCAGTATGTGTGAAGAGGCATAATGTTATCTCTGGGGAGCTGTGATAAGTGGCACATATGTGATGTCATGCTTAGAGTGGCTGAGGAAGAGACAAAGCACTTAGATACTAAGCAAATGGAAAAGATGAAATGAGAGTCCACACTCAAATTTAATTGAAGCTGAAGGTAGCAAACAGGATGAAAAGAAAAGAGAGCAGAGAGGACTGATACAAAGATAATAAAAGAAAAGCACGAAATAGTAATATTTTATTTTACTTTTGTAACAAGCGCATGCTTTATTTGGTTACAAGATGTGAAATTCATCTGTCAGGAAGGCTGTACCCAGAATTTGGCAGACATTAAGACTCAGATTTGTCAGTTTCAATGTATTAAACTTTACTACTTTACATTTTATTAAAAGACGGGTTGCTAAATTAAATACAAAAGATAGAACACAACCATCAACATATCCAAGAGAACCCACTTAAGCAGAAAGTAAAGTTCTAGACTCAAAATTCACTATGTATTTACATAAGTGGCGCACGCCTTTAATCCCAGCACTCGGGAGGCCGAGGCAGGTGGATTTCTGAATTCGAGGCCAGCCTGGTCTACAGAGTGAGTTCCAGGACAGCCAGGGCTATACAGAGAAACCCTGTCTCGAAAAACCAGAGGGGGGGGGCAGGTAATAATTAACTTTAGCTTTAACGCTCTTGTTGATTATATTTCCCCACATTTGCTCCTGCAACACTGGAGCAGAAACCCCCTCTATGCAAGAAGTAACAACTTGGTTCTTCTCTATTTCGTTCTTTTCGTGTCTCTGTAATGCATTTATTTGGTTTGGACTTTTGTATTTGGAAAATTCAACATGTATGTGAATTTAAAACAACCATTTAGAGCTATTTCCCTGAGTGATTTATAGCGTCTCCGTGCAGGCTCCCTGCCCTGCCTCACCTTTCTGTGCCTTCTCTCTTCTGGCATGGGAGTAAGCAGCAGAATTTGACTATAGCATCATTTATACTGACATTCAAAAAACTCAAGATTTCTTTCACTTTTTTCTTTTTTTAAAAAAGATTTATTTGTTTACTTTATGTATATGTGTATACTGTTGCTGTCTTGAGACACAGCAGAAGAGGACATCAGATCCCATTTCACATAGCCATGAACCACCATGTGGTTGCTGGGAACTGAACTCACGACCTTAGAGGAGCAGCCAGTGCTCTTAACCGCTGAGCCATCCTCCAGCCCAGCCCCTGCTTTCTTCCCTCTCAGATTTCTTGTTATCTTATTAAGTGTATGAATCCTTCTTTTATATCTAAATCATTCAATTCAACCATTTTCATTGTTATTATTATTCTTAAATGCACCTTTTAGATTTACCAACATGTATATGTTGTCTTTTTCAATATTATATACCGCTCCTCTCTTCTGGGATTATTTTCTTCTCACCAAATAGTTCACTCACAGTGTCACTTAAGAAGTAGAAGTTAAAGTAAATCTTTATGTGAACATTTAGTACTTTAGAATTAAATTGATATATAATGATTTGAGCAAATAAATTTTTATCCGTGCTTGATTTCCTGGAAATGTGTTTCTCAGATTTAGTATTTTTTTCACATTTAATGTCTCTTATGGTTCATCCCTTAACCTGAACTAGCTATTGTGCTGCCTTTGAGGGCTGCGTTAATGAAGCCCTGCTTTCAGTGGCATGAGCTTTATCTGTCACTCTCCCATTCATAGAAGCAACAGAATCCCAGCTATACTGATTTTTCTTCATAATTCTACAATGAGGGATTTCCCTTTCTGTAAAGTGCACCACATGTTTGTTTGACCCAACACTATTTATATACAAAATTCATGTGAAGTGAAGGAAAAAGATTTCTCTGTATTGGTTAAGTCACTCACAGTAAGGGGAGCCAGTCAGTGCTACATTGTCAGACACTGTCTAAAGCAACAACAAAGAAGGAAAAGAATAGAAAAAAAGAGAAGAAAAGCAAGTATGCGACAGAGTTGAAACACTGCTAACATTTATTATATAGTTCTCTGTGACAGGCACTGTTTTAAATCTTTGGAAATGATTTAATAAAAATTAACATTCAAGGTAAAAACCAACAAATCAACACACAAACTAACCTGTGTAGCGGCAAGCTTTTGCTACACTGCTTTATCTCCTGACGGATCACACACACACACACACACACACACACACACACACTTATCCAGGAGCTATCTTTGCATCCTCGAATAAAAGATGCTTACACATTAGCTTACTTTTAAAATGCCTTGGCTACCTCAAAGACTAGGCACTCCTAAACCTTCCCCTGCTACCACCCCAGGCCCAGTCATAGAAGTGGTCAGTGACCACTTACCCACAATCCTACATGACTGGTTGGCTTTATTTTAGGCTGCTCCTGTGTCCCATTCTTCTACTCTGAGTCATGGCCATTCTGCTCTTTTCCTCTCTGCGTCCTCACCTGTACAATTCAAAGGATCCTGCCCTGTGCCCAGTCATTGGCCGTTAACATCTTTATTGATTGATCAAAAACTAACTGGGACAAGGACCTTGAGCGTTGGACATACAGATTCCCGATTGTATCAAAGCATTAGAACCAATCTCCAACAAACCCAACTCTAAATTGTGGTTACATTGATAGTGGGAACGGGCTAGCATCCTACGGAAATTCACACGTCATACAGCAAATGTTCCCTGAACTTGGACGTGCAAATAGAACAATTCAATACTGGTCTATCTTTCAGTAATTATGAGTACAGCAGGTTGAGGCAAATAAAAGAGGGACTCCTGTATGGAGTCCTTGGGCTAGTTAGATTTTGGTCAACTTGATACAAATTAAAGTTATCTGAGAAGATGGAACCACAACTGATACAATGCCCACATCAGATTGGCTTAGGTGTGAGCCTGTAGTGCGTTTTCTTGAGTGAGGGTTGATGTGGGAGGACTTAGCTCACTGTGGGTCCTGGTAACTCTGGGCAGGAGGTCATGAGCATTGTAAGAAAACAGACTGAGCAAGTCGAGAAGAAACGTCAGAAAGCAGCACCCCTCTACGTTCTGTGCATCAGCACCTACCTCAGGTTCCTGCCTTGAGTTCTTGCCTGAACTTCCCTGGATGACAGACTACAAGAAGTAAATAACTAGGATAGTCCTCACTAAGTGCTTTCACTGGGGTATCCTTTTCACACAGATTCTGTATACAGGTGGTTGGCAGCCATGACTTTGGTTCTCTGCATTGAAAAGTAAAATGATGTGCACGTGAATATCTGGAGTTCAGGGAGAAATTACTAGCTCCTTAATTTTTAATACATTTGACAAGGCAGTTATAATGGGGATGGCGAGAATTAAGTTGCCGTTTGCTACGTAAGTCTTTTTGAATCTGTTTCAATGGCTGGGGAAGCAAGGCCACACGGGCTGATAGTTACATTCACAGCTCTTTGCTGTCTGCCTGCCTTTCTTTCTATGTTTGGTGTGACTGTTGTGTTGAAGAGATGGATGTGCTCTGTGGCATTTCTTGTTCCTGTTTCATCTGTTGTAACACAGACCATGTGTAAGTCTGAAAGCAACACTACAGAAGTTCAGTGGACGTCTCACAGGCACGTGCAGGGAAAGACTGGTGAAAGGTGCTTCATATTTGCTTCACTGACGCTGTAACCTTTCCTTCTCCACGTTCCTCCATTTGAGGAAAACATGATCCACATGATAAAGCTCTAGAGAGGCCAGTACACTATTTCAGTATACTTACCACTTTATTGTTGGTAATCTTGACTGATGTATGCAGTGCTCGGTTATTGCTTAGTGTACAAGTTTGTTTGCTACGTTTAATATGAAAGGAGTTGAGCTGGTCTGGGAAGAAGGGCACCACGTAATATAGACAGTGTCCACTGTGCTCTGCCTCCACAATTGCAGGGTAGTCACTCACTGGTCTGCACACAAGTAGAAATGTTTTACCTAATTGAGATTCTTGTACAATTGGTCAGGGTTTGGATAGTCCCTCTCTTGAATAAGAGGGTATTTAGCTTTATTTGTAATCATGAAAATGCATCTTTTCATTCTCAATTGCAAACTAGCTACCACTAATGTTATGTTCATAAGATCCTTAACCATTATGGCAACAAGGCTACACTAAGAGAATCCACCATTGCCAAAATAATACCACAGATATATCATCTGTTTAAATGAGGGCTCTAAACCTTTTTATTTACTTTTCAAAAACAATAACTTAGAACTGACAGTAGCCTTGAATTGTACTGTACCAAATGCCTTTTGATATAGATGATATAGTTGAATTTTTGACACACAGAAAACAGTTGAATGACACCAGTTTACTTACTGATTCCATAAGTTGTGACAGAGCATTAAGACACCAATTAAGATTTAATATCATTAGCATGTATTTGATTCTAGTGGTTGATTAAACTTTATTATTAATGGTCTGGATAAAAAGTGTGGAATTTATAAAAACTACTTTTTTATATAAGTTTTTTATGAAAAGGATATTTATATTGAATCTGGAATTGCTTTTACATCAGCAAATTGCTCATTTTAGAATTGGAGCATTTTCTATGTAGATTCATTTATAAGCTTACAAAGTTTATTGTCGAGAATATAAAAGTTAGGAAGCAAAAAAGAAAGAAAGAAAGGAAGGAAGGATTTAAAGTGTTAATTTCCCAATTCATTGAAAAATTATTTACAACACATAATTATTTTCATATAGGTTACATACCAAGATGTCAAAATAAACCAGCTGTCCCAAAACAGCAATTGATGCTCAAAGAGTTGTATTTTCATCTCTTATCTCTGTAAATGTACCACTGTGGAACTCTTAATTTAATATGATAGCACAGAAGTGGAAACTTCTCAGACCTATTCAATCTTTTAAAATCAAAACTCAGGCATCTTTGGCTGGGAGTGTTATTCAGTTGCCTGTAAGTATGAGGTCTTGGGTCCAAGCCTCATAACTGTAAATTAAAATATCAATGAAAACAAAACAACAACAAAAAACTCAAATATCATTGAAAATAAAACATTATTACTAATTAGACTGAGACAATGGACATAAAACAGTACCTTCTGGTATGTAAATCTGAGTATAAGTTCAGTATTTCAAAGCTTTTTGTCCTGTTATTATTCCAGTCGGTGGATTGAGTTAAAGAGTTGTTCAAAAGGAACAGAGTTCCAGGGTAGCATTAAGGCATGTGTTGGCTTACATACTCCAAAGCTAGGATTGAAGAGATAGACTCCTTAGGTTGCTACGTTACATATCACTCCTAAGGCTATGTTATAGGCTATATTAGTTACTTTAGTTGTTGTTGACAAAACAGTGTAAGGAAGTAAGTACTTATTGGAGCTCAAACTTTGAGGGTGACATATGTCACCTTGGTGGTGAAGTCATGGCAGCAGGAGTATGAGGCAGTTGGTAACATTGTGGACATAGTGAAGAAGCAGGGAGTTGTGTCTTAGCTCACCATCTCCTTTTTATCTAGTCTGAAATACTGCTGTAAATATTTAGCATAGGTCTTTCTATCTCAATTACTCAACTCTAGAAATTTTTGCACAGACATGACCAGAAGGTTATCTCCTAGGTGATTATAGATTCTATCAAGATGGCAGTACTAACAATTTCAGAGTCCTTGTTGAATTGTAATTTAATTTACCTATTTAAGTATGGGCATCACTCAAAGTGCTTATTAAAATGGACAATCTGAATTAGTAGCCTGTAAGCACACAAAACTCACAAGGCTAGTACTTCTTGCTTTTGTGTAAGCAGAGGCAAGCACACAACCTGATTACTTTCTACCTATGTTCCTTCTGACAATGTGTGATCAAGTACACATCCTGTGCAATTGAGGCAACTAAGCTTACTTACAGAAGTGAAAACACATGGCTTGTTATCTTGCATGAACCAGAGCTCCCAGCATTCCAGGAAGGTATCTGTCCTTGGGCAAGTGGAGCTTGCAGATTAAAGGCATTTTTGTTTCACAGATCTCTTAAGCATGGCAATTTAAATTTATAACATAACATTAGTCATCACATTCCCCCTTGAGTTGTATCCTGCATCAAAGCCTTTATGTCTTTGGTAGGTACCTGTTCATAATGAGATCTAATAACCATTGGCTTAATGGCACCCAGATGGCACCTAGTTGTGATGGTGTGAATAAAAATGACCCCAATTGACTCATATCAAGTGGTACTATTGGATGTGTGGCCTTGTTGGGGTAGGTGTGGCCTTTGTTGAAGAAAGCATGTCATAGGGGGTGGGCTTTGAGAGTTTAGAAGCTCAAGCTAAGTCAATGGCTCACTTTCTCTTCCTGCTGCCTGCATGCCTCCATCCTTTCTGCCATGATGATAATGAATTAAACCTCTGACCTGTAAGCCAGCCCCAATGAAAAGTTTTCCTTTATAAGTGTCACTATGGTCATTGTATCTTTTTATAAAAATAGAAAGCCTATCTAAGACACAAGTTAAGGTATTAATGAGGTAAGGGCCAACAGTAATTGGCAGAAATAGAAGGGTCAAAGGCCCTATGATAACTGACATCAGACTATCTAGAAAGAGCCTAAAAATGAAAATGAGAACCAGTCATTTATTTTATTTCAGGTTCTTTTTTCTGCAACATTTCCCCCCTAAGTACAGCTGAATTATCTTTCATGATTCCTGAATATTTTGCATAGAAATAACATTTTTCTCTTAAAGCCGTGAAATAACCTCCTTGTTCTGCATAGAGCAGATCAAGTGTCTTTTCATACTGTATTTCAGCTAATGAATCTATCTATTGATAGGACTGTGTTTATTTGGATTAAATAGGCATCTTTCCTGGTATGCCAATAGGCACTATTTTGTCCCCTTTGTCAAGTAATTTCCTTTTGACTGGCCATTCCAGTCTTTTGTAGATCATAAGGGATGATGTACTCTCTTCTGTAACTGCTTCTCAGCTGGAATTAGGATGTCATTGTCAGGACCCAGAAAGGCTAAAATACTAGTCAAAGCCAGGAGTATATTAAGACATCAGAAACATCTGGTATGCTGGCACAGCTGAAGAGACTGAGGACAACCACACTGATGTACTGTTCATATCAGCTTCAGTAAGCCCAGAGCCAGGGATTGCAGCAGTTTGTAGTCAGCAGCTGATTCTGGAATTGTATCTGTCAGCCAAGTGGAAATCTTCTAGAATAGATATAGACTAGAGACAGAAGTTAAAGTTAAGAATCTTAAAAGAAAACATTATATGTAGTTTCCAAGTCCATAGCCCTGTCAGTTGGGGGAGGGGAGGAGTTCCAAGACTAGGGTAGAAAAAGACCCACCACCAGAAATAGGCAGGTGGAGAATTTAGGCTGTTGAATTACAAGAATATTTCTCTGAAGTCTGTTTGACCTGTAGGAGGTAGATCTGAGCTTACAATGACTCCCTCAACTCTCTGAAGCTTACATGAATTTGTTTTAGTTTACAAAGAAAGATAAAGGGTTTAGATATATTGGAATATCACTGTTAGTAATCTGTACTGAAATCTACATTGTAGAAAAAGCAGCTAATAAGTGTCTATAAAACAGCTAGAGAAGATTTGTGCCTTTGAGTTAGAGCAAAAGCTATCTTTGGATTAAAAAGCATGAATACTCTTTTCTCTATTCAGAAGGCTGGATATATAGACTGAACAGAGATGTTTTAGCATAATAAGATGAATCTTTATGTCTATTTTTTGAAGACAACTAGAGAGAAATTTAAAATCTTGAGCTTGTGACTAATAATAGTAGTTTACCAACTTTGAAGAACTCCATTGACGAATGTTAAAACTCTGAACCTTTGAAATCTTCAGTATAACAATAGCATAGAGGGAGGAAAGTAATCAATTATTTCTTATTCTAAATAATTTTCGTATACCTTTATAACTTGTATTTACCTATCTTAAATCACTTTCTTACACCCTCACAACTTATTTAACCTTTAAGTTCCTCAGAGGTTTACAATGTTCATTTATATACCTTAGTACTTTAAATTACTTTTAGACCTTTACAGTTTATATAAATCTTAAACTTTTTTATCCAATTATTTAGCACTAAACACAAGTGGCCAATTACTGAGACAGTCATTTTAAACAAAGTTCTTTAAATGAAGCAATAGTAAAAAGTTACATCTGAAACCTGTTTATCTTTTAGTAGGAAGCCTGTAAGCAAGGCAAACCTGTCTATGAGTTTGTCTTTCTCTCCAGGAGACCTAATAGCTCTAGAAAACCAAGGCCTGGTATTCATATATGAAACAGGGAGCTACTGCTAAACTGAAAATCTACAATTAGCTGTCAACATCATCAGAGACATGAGAAAGATAAATTATACAGATGATCTCTATATCAATTGAAATGACAGAGAGCTATCAGTACCTGGGTGGTTACCCTTGGATCCCATGGTAGTTTTGGTGGCTTTGTTGAGGGCCTAAGTTATATGTCTTCACATAGGGTAGCGTTACATCTTCAGCTGCTGTACAAGACAGCATAGACCTTTGGCTGCCAGACTCAGAAGGTCTGAGAGATTTTCCTGTGGTGGAGGAACTTGGAAGAACTAATCCACCTTGATAAGGCAGAGCAGAACAGTCAACCCAATGGTGCCTACAGTTTTGTCAAGGTTCTAGTAGTGGGCAAGACATGGGGCAGCTCTTAGCCCAGTGGTTAGCATTACCAAAATCCAGGCAGAGTTGTCTGTGCCCCATTTTTTTCTCTGGAGACCTTAGGGTCACTGCTAGGAAATAGCATTTCTGTCTATCATGGGAAGCTCTCCCACTAAACATTTTAAATGCAATATTTCACAGATCTCTGGAAAGTTTTAGGACCATATCTTAAGTATACCTGATTTTAAATGAACTTTACTTGTTCTTAGTTACTTAATTGCAGCTTAATCTTGAAAACATGTACAGGAGGCTAAGTAAAGCTTGTTCCTATAAATAAGTTACATTAGTGTAGTGGCTATTTCTGATTGCCAACTTGACTATATCTGGAGTGAACTAAATCCAGAATTAGAAGGCTCACCTGTGATCCAGATCTTGAGTCTGAAAGACACAAGTTTCTAACCTGGATCTTGGCATGGAGATATTGAGGCATAATGGCCATGAAAAGCTTAGACTCAGGCAAAGTAGTACACGCCCTTAATCCCAGGAGATTTAAGCAAGGAGATCTCTGAGTTCAAGGTCAGCCTGGGACAAAGCAAGTCCCAGATCCAAGCATGGTGGTACACACCTTTAATCTGGGCCACACCTTTTGCTGGATACCTACATAAGGACATTGGAAGAAGGAAGATTCGCTCTCCTTCGCCTGCGTGCCATGTGGGACTGAGCAACTACTAGATCCTCAAACTTTCATTAACAGCTGCTGCTGACCATTGTTGGGGAGTTGGACTACAGACTGTAAGTCATTAACAAATTCGCTTACTATATAGAGACTTCCCATAAGTTCTGTGACTCTAGAGAACCATGACTAATACAATTAGTATTTAGTACCACTAAAGTATATTCTGGACACATTAAAGAATGTATAAGGTGACTACTGCATGAAAAGTTGAGTACCTGTTTTACTTCAAAGAGGAATAAACAGGGCACAAACCCAATCTAGACAAAGTAAAACCAAACTTCAACAATGCAAACAACTCGATGCTCAATATTTGGGAATCACTCATGATCCTCTGGTCTCCTCCAAGGGGCCAAGTCACCTCTTTGGCTCTGCCCTCTGCAGCCTGTCTTCTAGGCTTCAACAGCCTCCATGTCATTGTGGCTGTTATTCCTGGTAGCCATCACATGGTATTAGCATCTCCAAAATTGCTGAGGTTGCCCATTGCAACTGGGCTGCATTTCCATCCTTAGCTTCTCCTGGGCTCCTTTTAGGGACTCTGGCCCTGCCACACAGTACAAGCCTCACCTTCTCTCCATGCATGACCCCTTCATGCATTTGAAACCAGTATCACCTGGGTGACTTACCTTACAAAGTTCAGCTGCCAGCATGAGGTACATTCTTGTGCGTGAACTCTTAGAGGTGCAGCCTTACTACCTCATTAGCAGGCATTGCTTTTAAATCCTTTCTTTCATAAATGTTTTTATGATTTTATTTTCAAGACAAGAATTATCTTATAAAAAAATCCATCCTATTTCAAAAATATTTTGGAGCCCTGTTGTTGCTTTTAGTTGGTTTCTGCCATTTGGTCACATTAAACAAGACGAAGACAAAGTCATGTGACATGTACACTCTATCCTTAGGAAGATGTCTGTCAGTCACATGCTTGTCCCAACTTGATGACAAAGCCACTCGGTTGTTCTTATGCATAATGATGGGATCCTCAACCAGGATGGAGCCAGGTCGCCCCTTACTCCAAGGGAGTCCACTACGTACCCATCCAAGGCGTTAAGATCACCTAAACATCAGGCATTCTTAAAACGGCCAACCTCCTGTGTTATAAATTTTAAATTAACTTTTGTTACAGATTTTACAGTTTTTTTAAACCAGACCCAATAAACTTATAAACCTTGTGGTACAGGAAGTTGACACAATAGTCCTACAAAGAAATTTTTTATCTTAGCAAAAGTTTTGGGCAGTTAGTTAAAAATAAAAATCTACCAGCATTAATTGGGGTGAAAATAAATGTATAAATGCAAAAGCATAGATGTATACATAACATGAAGGCACTTTATATTTTTTAAATTTTTGATATTTTATTTACATTTCCCCTTTCCAGGTATCCCCTTCGGAAATGCTCTATCCCATATCCCCTCCCCCTGCCTCCATGAGGGTGCTCCCCCACCAACACACCTTCTCCCATCTTTCCTCCCTGGCATTCCCCTATACTGGGTCATCTAACATGCTCAGACCCAAGGGCCTCTCCTCCCACTGATGGCCAACAAGGCCCTCCTCTGCCACATAAGTGGCCTGCACCATGGACCCCTCCATATGCATTCTTTGGTTGGTGGTCCAGTCTCTGGGAGCACCGGGGGCCTGAACAGTTGACACTGTTGCTCTCTCCCCGTGGGACTGCAAACTCCCTCAGCTCCTTCAGTCCCTTCTCTAACTCCTCCATCTGGGACACCATGCTCAGTCCAATAGTTGCTGTGAATTGATTGATGGGTGTTCTGAACTTTTGGGCTAATATCTGCTTATCAGTGAGTACACACCTTGTTTGTTCTTTTGTGACTGAGTTACCTCACTCAGGATGATATTTTCAAGTTCCATCCATTTGCCTGCAAATTTCATTAAGTCATTGTTTTTTTTAATAGCTGAGTAGTATTCCATTATGTAAATGTACCACAGTTTCTGTATCCATTCTTCTGTTGAGGGACATCTGGGTTGTTTCCAGCTTCTGGCTATTATGAATATGGCTGCTATGAACATAGTGGAACATGTGTCCTTATTACATGTTGGAGTGTCTTCTGGGTATATGCCCAGGAGTGGTATAGCTGCGTCCTCAGGTAGTATTATGTCCATTTTTCTGAGGGTCCCCCAAACTGATTTCCAGAGTGGTTGTACCAGCTTGCAATCCCACCAGCAATGGAGGAGTGTTCCTCTTTCTCCACATTCTTGCCAACATCTGATGTCACCTGAATTTTTGATCTTAGCCATGCTAACTGGTGTGAGGTGGAATCTCAGGGTTGTTTTGATTTGCATTTCCCTGATGACTAAGAATGCTGAACATTTCTTTAGGTGCTTCTCAGTCCTTTGAGTTTCCT
>CM052705.1:44036842-44068278 GCA_028551405.1 Uromys caudimaculatus | reverse complement strand
TTGGTTAGAGTCACACCAAGATACTTTATATTGTTTGTGACAATTGTGAAGGGTGTCATTTCCCTAATTTCTTTCTCAGCCTGTTTATCCTTTGAGTATAGGAAGGCTACTGATTTGTTTGAGTTAATTTTATATCCGGCCACTTTGCTGAAGTTGTTTATCAGCTGTAGCAGTTCTCTGGTGGAGTTTTTCAGGTCACTTAAGTATATGATCATATCATCTGCAAAGAGTGATATTTTGATTTCTTCCTTTCCAATTTGTATCCCGTTGACCTCCTTTTCTTGTCTAATTGCTCTAGCTAAAACTTTAAGTACTGTATTGAATAGATAGGGAGAGAGTGGACAGCCTTGTCTAGTCCCTGATTTTAGTGGGCATGCTTCAAGTTTCTCTCCATTTAGTTTGATGTACTACTGGTTTGCTGTATATTGCTTTTACTAAGTTTAGGTGTGGGCCTTGAATTCCTGATCTTTTCAAGACTTTCATCATGAAGGGATGTTGAATTTTGTCAAATGACTTTTCAGCATCTAATGAAATGACCATGTTTTTTTTTTTTTTTTTTTTCGTTGAGTTTGTTTATGTAGTGAATTAATTTGATGGATTTCTGGGTATTGAAACTTCCCTGCATCCCTGGGATGAAGCCTACTTGATTGTGATGAATGATCATTTTGATGTATTCTTGGATTCGGTTTGCGAGAATTTTATTGACTATTTTTACATTGATGTTCATAAGGGAAAGTGGTCTGAAGTTTTCTTTCTTTGTTGGGTCTTTCTGAGGTTTTGGTATCAGTGTAACTGTGGCCTCATACAATGAACTGGTTAGTGTTCCTTCTGTTTCTATTTTGTGGAATAGATCGAAGAGTATTGGTATTAGGTCTTCTTTGAAGGTCTGATAGAATTCTGCACTAAACCTATCTGATCCTAGGCTTTTTTTGGTTGGGAGACTTTTAATGACTGCTTCTATTTCTTTAGGGGTTATGGGACTGTTTAGATGGTTTATCTGATCCTGACTTAAATTTGGTATTTGGTATCTGTCTAGAAAATTGTCCATTTCATCCAGATTTTGCAGTTTTGTTGAGTATAGACTTTTGTAGTAGGATCTGATGATTTTTTTAAATTTCCTCAGATTCTGTAGTTATATTTTCCTTTTCATTTCTGATTTTGTTAATTTGGATCCTGTCTCTGTGCCCTCTGGTTAGTCTGGTTAAGGGTTTGTCTATCTTGTTGATTTTCTCAAAGAACAAGCTCCTGGTTTTGTTGATTCTTTGTATAGTTCTTTTTGTTTCGACTTGGTTGATTTCAGCCCTGAGTTTGATTATTTTTGCCTTCTCTCCCCTTCTCTTTTTGTTCTAGAGCTTTCAGGTGTGCTGTTAAGCTGCTAGTGTATACTCTCTCCAGTTTCTTTTTGGAGGCACTCAAAGCTCTGAGTTTTCCTCTTAACACCGCTTTCATTGTGTTCCATAAGTTTGGGTATGTTGTACTTTCATTTTCATTAAATTCTAGAAAGTCTTTAATTTCTTTCTTTATTTCTTCCTTGACCAAATTATCATTCAGTAGAGCATTGGTTAGCTTTGATGTGTATGTGAGCTTTGTTTTGTTTTTGTTGCTATTGAAGACCTACCTTAATCTGTAGTGATCTGATAGGAGGCATGGGATTATTTCATTCTTCTTATATCTGTTGAGATTTGTTTTGTTACCAATTACATGGTCAGTTTTGGAGAAGGTACCATGAGGTGCTGCGAAGAAGGTATATTCTTTTGATTTAGGATGAAATGTTCTATACATATCTTTTAAATCCATTTGGTCCATAACTTCTGTTAGTTTCAGTGTGTCTCTGTTTAGTTTGTGTTTCCAAGATCTGTCCATTGATGAGAGTGGGGTGTTGAAGTCTCCCACTATTATTGTGTGAGGTGCAATGTGTGCTTTGAGCTTTAGTGAACTTTTATGAATGTGGTTGCCCTTGCATTTGAAGCTTAGATGTTCAGAATTGAAAGTTCTTCTTGGTAGATTTTTCCTTTGATGAGTATGAAGTGTCCTTCCTTAACTTTTTTGATGACTTTTGGTTGAAAGTTGATTTTATCCAGTATAGAATGGCTACTCCAGCCTGTTTCTTGGGACCTTTTTCCTGGAAAACTGTTTTCTAGCCCTTTACTCTGAGGTAGTGTTTGTCTTTAACAGTGAGGCGCGATTCCTGTATGCAGCAAAATGCTGGGTCCTGTTTATGTATCCAGCCTGTTAGCCTATGTCTTTTCACTGGGGAATTGAGTCCATTGATGTTAAGAGATATTAACGAATAGTTATCATTGCTTCCTGTTATTTTGGATGTTATTTTTATGTTTGTGTGGCTATCTTATTTTGGGTTTGCTGAAAGATTACTTTCTTGCTTTTTCTAGGGTGTATTTTCCCTCCTTGTGTTGGCGTTTTCCATCTATTATCCTTTGTTGGGCTAGGTTTGTGGAAAGATATTGTGTAAATTTGGTTTTGTCATGGAATATCTTGGTTTCACCATCTATGGTAATTGAGAGTTTTGCTGTGTATAGCAGCCTGGGCTGGCACTTGTGTTCTCTTAGGGTTTGTATAAGGTATGTCCAGGATCTTCTAACTTTCATAGTCTCTGGTGCGAAGTCTGGTGTAATTCTGATAGATCTGCCTTTCTGTGTTACTTGACCTTTTTCCCTTACTGCTTTTAATATTCTTTCCTTGTTTTGTGCATTTTGTGTTTTGACTATTATGTGACAGGAGTAATTTATTTTCTAGTCCAATCTATTTGGAGTTCTGTAGGCTTCTTGAATGTTTATGTTCATCTCTTTCTTTAGGTTAGGGACATTTTCTTCTATAATTTTGTTGAAGATATTTACTGGTCCTTTAAGTTGGGAATCTTCACTCTCTTTTATACCTATCATCCTTAGGTTTGGTCTTCTCATTGTGTCCTGGATGTTGTGAGTTAGGAGCTTTTTGCATTTTGCATTTTCTTTGACTGTTGTGTCAATATTTTCTGTGGTATCTTCTGCACTGGAGATTCTCTCTTCTATCTCTTGTATTCCGTTGGTGATGCTTATATCTATAACTCCTGATCTCTTTCCTAGGGTTTCTATCTCCAGGATTGTCTCCCTTTGTGATTTCTTTATTGTTTCTGTTTCTATTTTTAGATCCTGGATGGTTTTGTTCATTTCCTTAGCTTGTTTGATTGTGTTTTCCTGTATTTCCTCTTTAAGGGCTTCTAGTTGTTTACCTGTGTTCTCTTGTATTTCTTTAAGGGAGTTATTTATTTCCTTCTTAAAGTCTTCTATCAGCATCATGAGAAGTGATTTTAAATCTGAGTCTTCCTTTTCTGGTGTGTTGTGGTATCCAGGGTTTGCTGTGGAGGGAGAACTGGGTTCTGATGATGCCAAGTTGCCTTGGTTTCTGTTCCTTATGTCCTTGCCCTTGCCTTTTGCCATTTCGTTATCTCTGATGTTAGCTGTTCTTGCTCTCTCTGAGTGTTGCTTGTCCCTCCTGCAAGCCTTTGTGTCAGTACTCCTTGGAGACCAGCTCTCTGAGAGGAATTTGGGTTTGGAGAGTTGTGGTACAGAGTCAGCTCTGGGGTACAGACAGAAACCAGAAGGATCCTGTCCCCAGCTGTTCCTTGGTTCCTGTGTCCTGATGGCTCTTTGCGTGTCCCTTTTGATTGAGGAATTTGAACAGAAGTGGTGGTCTTCCTGTACTGGAAGGTGTGTTGGCACTCCTGGGATACCTGCTCTCTCCTGGCACTGAATATGGAACCCTGTGTCACAGGATCAGCTCAGGGCTTCAGAAGGAAACCAGAAGGCCACTCCTCAGTCCTTGTGTCCTGAGGGTTCTGCGTGGGTCTCTCTGAGCAGAGGTGCTGGCCTTACCCATGACCACAGGCTGGTCCACACTCCTGGAGGGTAGCTCTTTCCCTGCACTATTTGGGTATGGAGCAGAGTGGCACAGACCACAGGCGTAAATCGGAAGGCTCCTGTCCCAGGCTGTTCCTTGGTCCCTATGTCCTAAAGATTCCGGGCATGTGCCACTAAGCAGTGGTGCTCATCTTACCTCCACTCAAAGGATTGTCCGCACTCCTGGGATGTTAGCTTTCTCCCAGGGCTATTTGGTTATGAAGCTCTGTGGCACAGACTGAGGTCCCCGCTGCAGAAGGAAACTGGAAGGCTCCTATCTCAGGCTGCTTGTAGGTTCCTGTGTCTTGGAAGTTCCGGGCTGGTCCCTCTGAGCAGAGGTACTCGGCTTAACCCTGATCATTGGCTTGTCCACATTCCTGGGAGGGTAGCTCTTTCCCTGAGGTATTTGGGTATGGAGCCTCATGGCACAGGTCACAGATCAAGACACTTTTAAAAAGATCAGCTACTCTATGCCTGAAACTGAAAGAGAAATCGTGTGTGTGTGTGTGTGTGTGTGTGTGTGTGTGTGTGTGTGTGTACCAAAAAAGAAAAATTCTAAGTTTGATTCTCCTACCTGTCCACAAACGACCATTTGTATAGCTTCATCTGGATAGATATTGTCTTTTGTATTTATCTGTAGAACCACAGACTTTGTGGGAAGCCTCTGAAGTTTTATGCTATGTACTGTCAGTCAGTGTTCTCTTTTTCTCTGATTTCTACTGTTCTTCAAGTAGCAGAAGTCACTGCACAATCTCAGGCTTATTTTACTACAAAATTATCATTCCCCTCTTTTCTTTCTGTAAAGGTTAGTTGGCTTAGGTAATTTCTAACCACACATGCCATTTATTTTTTGTTTCTCTTAAAATTATTTTGTTAATTCTTTGGGAGTTTCATGCACAGTAATTTGAACATATTCATTTGTCACTCTTTTTACCACCCTCCCATTTCTTCCCACTGAATGCTGAGATTTCAACCATGGAATATGTAATACTGTGAAATATGTGTTAAATAACAGTAAAAAAAAAAAAAGAAAGCGTACAGAATCATACCATTTAAAATTTGTCATAATCTCACTTTTCTGTCTTGTCCTAGTGTGGCAGTTTGAATGGGAATGGCCCTTTTAGGCTCATATGTGGGAAAGCTTGGTAGTGAGTGAGTGGCATTACTTGACAGGCATTAGGAGGTGTGGCCTATTAGAATAGGTGTGACCTTCTTGGAGAAAGGATGTCACTAGGATTTGGGGTTTCAGATGCTCAAGCCAGCCCAAGCCTGGATCTTCCTGTTGCCTGCAGATCCTGTTGCAGAAGTCTCAAGCTTCTTCCCTAGCAACATGCCTGGACACATGTCATCATGCTTCCTGCTATTCTGACAATGAACTAAACCTTTCAACCCTAAGCGAGCCTCAGTTAAATGCTTTCCATTATCAAAACTGCCATTGGTCATGACTAACTAGGACACATAGTATCTGTCCATTTTTCTGCTTTTGCAGGCCATATATATATATATATATATATATATATATATATATATATATACACACACACACATATACATATACATATACATGTAAATGTACATATGCATGTACATATATACATATACATGTACATGTATGTGTGTGTGTGTGTGTGTGTGTGTGTATATATATATATATATATATATATATATATATATATATATATATATATTGACCTAAACCTTGAAACTCACTCACTATGGTTTTAGACTAAATTTGTAACAGTCCTCAAGTTGTATGGAAATTTGGATTTTTTTCTTAGGAAAAATATAAATAGTTGCAGGATGTATGGTGTCTACTATCTCAAAAATATTTATGACTCTTTACTACAAAATACTTAAGTGATAAAGTGATATTTACCTATTAAATAATTTTACAATCATAAAATAGTACATAGAATTTGTATCACATTTTAAGTGAAGTTATTTAATGCTTCTAAATAAAGTTTTAAATAAAGGCACTAAAATGTAATCTAAAAATCCTTTACTATATTGACAAATGATTCCTCTGTTCCTTGCCTTTTATGTATCTAATGAAATGATCATAGATAATATGTCTTTGAGTTTATTTATGAGATGGGTAGAATGTATTGATTTACATATGTAGAACTACCTCTGCATCCTTGGAATAAAACCAACTTGGTGATGATAATTATCAAAAAAGGAAAACTCAAATGGCTGAGAAACACTTAAAGAAATGTTGAACATCTGTCTAGTTAGGATTTTCTGTTGCTGTGATGAGACATCGTGACCACAGCAACTGTTTTAAAGGGCTGGCTTACAGTTTCAGAGGTTTAGTCCATTATGGTCATGGCAGAAAACACAGAGGCATGCAGGCAGACATGATGCTGAATAAAGAGCTGAGAGTTCTACATCTTTATATGCCGGCAGCAGAAGGAGACTATGAACCATACTGTGCATAGCTTGAGCATATGAGACCTTAAAGCCCACCCTCACAGTGACATGCTTCTTTTAACAAGGGCACAACTCCTAATAGTTCTACCTTCTATAAGCCTATGGGCCATTTTACTCAAAACACCACACTCAAAGGTTAGGTATGCTGTGTTTTCATTTTCCTTTCATTCTGTGCTTTTAATTTTTTTCTTTCTAGATTTTTTCAGTGACTCAATTATTATCTAATAGTGCATTATTTAGTCTCCATGAGTTCACACACTTTCTGTAGTCTTCCATTGCTGTGAATTCTAACTTCATCTTATTGTGATCTGGCAGAATGCAGGATGTTATTTTAATTTTCCTTTATTCGTTGAGATTTGTTTTGTGTCCTAATATATAATCAATTTTGGAGAAATTTTCACAAACTGCTTTGAAAAATGATGGATATCCTTTAGTGTTTTAGTGTTTAATTAAAATGTTCTATAGATGTCTGTTATGTCTATTTGATTTATAGTATCATTTAAATGCAATGTTTTTCTATTATTTTCAGATGACCTGTCAAATTGTTGTGACTGCAGTTAAAATTTATTTTCTAAGAGATCAACCTGGAACCAGGGTTATACAATACCAAACTCTGTTAGAAAATTTTAAAAAGTGAATTATATCTTCTGAACTTAAGGAGATGTAAATAACATTATATTGAGGGGGCAATTATTTCTGTGGAGTACAGTGTTTGAAGTTGCTATATCATTTTTTCCCCAAAGTCTAGGTGACACAGGAGGAAGATCTTGCCTCTTCATGGTGTTTTTGGACATGAACAATATGTTATTTATCTCTGTGTCTTGGAGATTATGACCCTTGCTCAGCAAATTCTTGGTGACTAGAGCTATATCAATTCAGTATAGCCAATACAAGGAAAAGTTACAATTTCCTTACTACAGAAGCTGCTTTATCTGTGTAAAAGAACAACTGCGTTACGGTACTAGTTCTGTATACACATTTTAATATTAGAAATGTCTGTCTACATGTTTCTACCTATAGTGTGGTCTGTCCTATCTTCTTTTTATATCTTTTTTTCGCATGGTACTTCTAATTAAAGAGAACATAGAAAAATTACCCAGCTTAAAAAATCATTATGACTAACATTTCTCTAAATAATAAGATAACTATTATAATGTTTTGTTAATTGAAATGGTGCACACCTTTAATCCAAGCTCTTGAGAGGCAGAGCCAGGCAGATCTCAAAGTTCAATGCCAGCCTTGCCTTCAGAGCTAGTGCAGAACAGCCAGGGCCACACAGAGAAACCCTGTCTTGAAAAACCCAAAACCAAAAACCAAACAAACCAGAAGTAGAAGATATGTAGTCTTATATGTAGAATGGTTTCTAATGCTCTGCCAATGATATTCTTTCATTGCTGGCTTACAAATGGCCATATTAAAAATAATCATTAATACTATGAACAACAGTGAGCTCATCACCCAGGCTACTATCTAGATCAAAAGCAACCAAGATACACCTTTGTTCTTTGTGGATCTTATTTAGGATCTTATAAAAATAAACCACGAAGCGAAACAGAAAGAGGTGTAGGGTGCTTAGGGTGATGGACAACGTAGATTGAATTTCATATTATTTCCAAATTAACAGCGAAAGGAAAGAGGGTGCCAAGACTGGCTCTTAGAACTTGGGACAAACACTTGCTGGAAAGATTGATGATAGCAGAATGACCTGGAACCATTTATGGGTCTGGGTGATTGGGAGGGGATAGTTTATCTGGAAAAAAATTCAATTGCAAAACATAACAAAGCCAGGAAAGACAAAGACTAATGAAGATAAATCACAGAATTCATTATCTTTAAATTGTTTAGTTTTATATTTTTAATTGTGTTTATGTGTGTATGTCTGCCTGGGGGTATACACTTGAGTGTTCTGCCCACAGCAGCCAAAGGCACCATGTCACCTGGAACAGGATTTACTGGTGGTTGTAAGAATGAATAGTGAATGCTTTAAAACATTGAGCCATCACTTTAGCCCCAGAGCTCATTGTCTTTGTACAAATGGGCTTATTGAAGTTGTGAACATAGAGGAAAAACTGAAAAGGAGCATGGGATTGCCTCTAAGTAAACAGTTGTACAAGGGATAAATATAATGCCTACTTTTAGATTTACTATTCTATGAATTCTAGAAGCATAACAGCAGTCACTGTAGCAGTTACATTCCTGATGCTGTGACTGAATACCTGAGAGAAGCACATAAGGAAAAATGAGTTTTCTTTTGTCTCACAGTTCTAGCTTGGGCTCCTTCGCCCTTGGTGGTAGGAGCTTGTAGTCTGGCTTGTTCAAATGTTGGCAGATTACACAGCAAGCCAGATATAACTGTCAAAGCCCATCCCCAGTGGCTTATATCTGCTGTTTGTCCCTGTGTCTCAAAGGTTTTATAGTCTCTGAAATCATTACAAATCTCTGGGGACCAAGTGGCCAAACACATAACTCTGACAGACATTTTACATTGAACACAGCAAAATAGTGATACACTAAGAACCCTGGATCAACTAAAGACACATGGACATCTGCTGTGGCAAAATGGTACAGCCTCATGGTTGCAATAAGGAAGGAAACAAAGCACCAAGATAGAGAAGGGTTAGAGAAGAGATCAAAGGAGGGTTATCTGAGTTCAGTCTGGACAGTAAATTACCAGATGAGCTATCTCTTCTGACAATCCATGAGAAGGGGAGCAGAAACTAGAAGAATCAAGACTACTATTGCTGGTGCAGCTTTCAGAAGATAGAGGAGAGAGATGCCCCCCAAAATTGCCAAGTAGCATTGAAGACTCAGATTGCTTTGTGTTTACATTTCCCTTTGCTTGAACTGCCTCTGTGGGGTAATTGACTTGAGCAGAAAGTGATCACTCAGAAAGTTCAAACAGACCTGCTTTGTTTCTGGTGGGTGTATAGTTAAATGAGCATCCATCTCTTACAGCTCTCTCCACTGGGTTTAATCAAAGATGAAGAGCACAGTGACATGCTGGCCATGGGCAAAAGGCATTTGCCATGGCTTAGAAGGAACAGGGGGCTTCTGTGATTCATCACATATCAGCACATCATGTTAGGGGAACTAGCATAAGTACATTCTTAAGGAGATTCTCTTTATCACAGCTCAGCAGGGGTTAGCCCAAATCTCCACAGCCAATACTGTTTAGTCTCTGTTGCACAAGGAAAATAACTTAGGATGTGAATTCTTGAGCTCAGTATTTTTATCTCATTTAATCATACTTAGAGAACATAGCACATTAAAGAGAGGTGATGTCTCAAAATACTACCTAAGCATAAAACTCCAAATGTATATTGTGTGCCTCAAATAACAGTATTTTCATAAGAACTTTACGTAAGTGACTATGTCAGCATTTACACACATATATTTGACCTTTTCCAAAATGATAAAAGAAAACTTTCATGTGACCTCTCAGGGAAACCTGTCAGTAGCCATCTACAAGTCCCCTCCTTTCCATGTCTTCATAGCTGGGACACAGGAGCAGGGTCAAGGACACTCGGCATTTTCTAGCACCAGCAAATCTCTAGTAATTAGGCTTTGAAACCATGCTGAGGCCTTGTTGCTTTAAAAACTGAACTGTGACTTGTGTAGCATTTAACAACAGAACGGAAATCTCAAAATATAGACAACATGAGATCTGGATGTGCTCCATCTGCCTTCAAGAGCCGCCAAGTGTTTACTTTCTTCTGATTCTGTCATGGGCTATGTTTTCACTCATAGCACATATTTTGCACCAAAATAATTTAGTGGCTTAGTGGGAATAAAGTCATAAATGAAAAAAAAATGGAGAAACTGCTGGCTGGTGATGATTAATAAATTGTGCAGCACGTGACTTGGCAGCTCTTTGATACACAAGCAAAGTCCCCCACCACCCCTTGTAAATTCTAGTTGGCTTTCCCATACATTATTATGTGGGTTCCTTATAACCACTTCCCTTTCTGATTTTCCAGAGACAGGGAATAAAGTTTCCCTAAACGCCAATAAAATGTGAAATCTTATCCTTCGCTTTAAGCTGGCTTTGTGCAGCCATCTTCTAAAATAAGAACAGCAAAGGTCTTGAACATTGGTACTTTTCTATCTTAAATTCATTCTGTAGTTACCTTATTTTGTCATATCACAGTTTTCATTTCACCAAGTTTGCTAAAATTATTGGAAGGAGCACAAAAATTTTTAAAATTTCTTTTTGCCCTTAGAGACAAAAATAATTTCTCATGCTTCTGTGAAGAAATATTTGCATTCTTCTATGACTGCAGCTTAGATTCTGTCTTCTCCACACAGTCGCCTGTCATATTTAGGCACATGTGCTCAAAAGCAGTGCAGAAACTTCACATCCTTTAAGATATAAGCTTGGGTTTCTGACATCTTGTGTCTTAAAAGTAACATAAAAACAGAGGTTCAAATGTTGATTGTGTTTACATAATCAGAAACTACTCATCATCTGTGGAGAGAATGAACTCAAACATTGTTAGTAGTAGTGACGCATTAAATCAGAGTGATGTTTTTACCAAGATTTACTTGCTGAAGACTTTGTTGAAAAGTGTGTAAGGGAAGGTTTCCATCTTGAGGTGGAGGAGCTGAGAGATATAAACAGCCTTTTCTATTTGTTGTGTCTTTTGTGCTCTTATATTTTTTTTACTTATTTATTGATTTACCTTTCACATGGACATTTGGCAAGGAAAAACCTAAATATATATAAATAACATGACATCATTTATGTTAAATCATTTTGTGACTTGAGGGCCTTCCACACACAGAGAGTACAAATCAGTTAGAATGAAATGATAAACCCAGTAGTATGCTCCAAGGCCTCAGAAGCTATATTCCCCGGGTCAGAGAATGCTCATGAATGTTCACCCCAGACCTGCAGTCATGAGCCTTGAAGGCTTGGTCATTGGGTCAAAGAGTCCTCATGAATGTTCACATGAGACCTGGAGTCGTAAGTCTTGGGTACTTGAGCATTGGCTTGGCGAAAAGTTGGAGAAACAATTTGTAAAAGTAGCATAGTAGCTATGGGATAAAGAGAAGATAACATCATTAAAATTTACAGTTTACCATTCTCAACACAGCTTAGTAAAGTGGGTAATGTTCTGGAGTTCTGACACGCCCTTTCTTGTTCGCCTTTCTCATCAGATCACTCTGGGCTCCTTGATGGGTGTTTCCACTGCTTCCAGGGTTTAGACTCGTGACTGGGAAGCAGTGTGTAGCTTAGATATGTTAGTAGAGATTTAGTGTTAATCATGTTTGCATTGGAAGACAATGACACTGGTAGTCATGACTGAGAAAAGAAAAAGGTTTCCACATTGGATTAGTCCTGTTCTGGATAATCCATATGTGGCCTTGGGGCCTTGGTTTAGGCAACACACCTATCATGCCTAGAAAAACACTTTCATGTTAGAAACACATTTACCATGTGTTGTAGAAAATAAGAAAGGCTCTTTTCCCTAGCCTCAGTGAAACCTGAGGAAGAGAAAGAAAGGAATAAGAAAGAAGTCAGATCTGATTCCTGTGTTGGCTTGGGGACTGTGCTACATGATCAAAGTGAGATGCTCAGAAGAGGGAGACATCACCCATTTCTTCATTTCAAAGAAACTGCAGGGAAGGGACACTAACATGAAGCAGCCAGGTCCAGTTAAGAGGGCAGAGCAACACAGCTCATACAGTCTCTGTCTGGCACATCTGTATCTTCCTCAGGCTTCATGGGTTTAGTAGCTGAGACCTGAATCAGTGGATCTGCTGGGTGGGATGGTATGCAACATGGAAAGGGGATGGGGACAAACAGACCAGGTGGCACACACAGCTGTACTGGAGCAGAAACATGGGTCTAAAGACTGTGGTCACCAGGTGGCACACACAGCTGAATGACAGTAGAAAGATGGGTTTAATGATTGTGGTTGCCAGGTGGCACACACACAGCTGTACTGCAGCAGAAACATGGGTCTAAAGACTGGGATCATCAAGGAGAAAGACATTTAGCTAAGATTATGGGAAGTGGGGTGTTACTTCTGAGTAGGGCAATCTCCTTCATTCAAAGTATGGCAATATGTCATTCAATTTGGAATATAGGGATAGTTTAGAAATGGAAGCTAGCAGATGGAATGGGGGCAGCATGCTGTAACAAATGGACATGACGTGATCATGTAAATGTAGAGAAATGACTTGGGTTGGGGCATCAAACAAGATCACAGGTACTACCTAAGCAGTCTATCACACAGATGCACGCCAGTGACTTTTAAACTGGACAAATCTAGTGTTTGGTTTTGCTCCCAATAAACAGCACATAAGGTTTTTTTAGTCTATTTTTAAAACAATAGACTAAAGAAGTGATACTTTGCAGTGTATTTGGGGGCTTTTGACCTTCCTATACCTGGAATAGAGCTGGGTACACTGGTAACATTACTGGTTGTCTAATATAATGCCTAAATGTGTCATGTTATCCCTTTTATTATATTTACAAAACAGTACTAAAAGTTTCTTATGTCTAAAAGTTGAAATCTTTTCATAGTTCTTCCTTATAAACACTAAAATTTATAAACTGATAATGTAGATCATGCCGAGTTTATAAATATGTTTTACTTGACCTATGTACTATTTTTAAAAATAAAAATCCTCAACCGTGATATGAAGGCTTTCACCTTTGTTTTCTTGGATCTTGTTTTGTCCTGTTTGATTGGAGTCCTGCTCTTTCTTGAAGAGGAGATGGAGGGGGGTGTATCTGGGGGAGAGGGGAGATAAGGAGGGAAGGGAAACTGTGGTTGGGATATATTGTATAGAGAAGAATCTACTTTTGATTAAAAAATTTTAAAATAAAAGTCATATTTAAAATGATGATAGATTTCACCCAAAAATGGGTCTCAGCTGTTGGTGGAGAGGTGCAGAGCTCTGGCAATCTTCATCTGCACCCAAAAAGTCAGGGGTTGCCCACTTGATTTTAATGACCTGTCATTTGGATGCATATGTTGCACTTTGAAGCTTCTATTGTGTCTCCTGGGCACGTTTCTACCAGGTGACTTGGTTTTGTAAGCCTTTAGCATTTTAGCATCAGTGTTGTAACAGCCCTATCCACGAGATGAACTTTGGCTTTACTCTGTATCCCAGCCCTGCACAGGGCCCACAGAAGCTGTATTTTCAGCCTTGTCTTCTAACACAGCTACAGTACAAACCCTTCATCTGTGTTGCCTGATCAGTTACTTTCTTCTGATATTTATAGCATCCTGTCCCTCCTTTTCAGACTGAACCAAACTTTCAGATAAAGGAATCATATCAAACCAAATGTACAAAATGTTATCTTGAAATGTGACTACGTACAGGGGGATGTGTGGGCTGCTGCTGCTGTCCAGTCTCATGAGGAGATTTTAACATGTTTGAGAGTGTAACATAAAAATAACTATACCAATATATCATATTATACAACATATATACATTAAATAATATTAAATTATCAGAATGACAGAAAAGATACATTT
The DNA here is from genome assembly GCA_028551405.1 of Uromys caudimaculatus. NCBI lineage: Eukaryota > Metazoa > Chordata > Mammalia > Rodentia > Muridae > Uromys > Uromys caudimaculatus. Next base: position 44,054,462 of record CM052705.1, on the reverse strand, counting down.
AGTTGAGGAACTACAGACACATGTGAGTTGTCTGCCTCATCTGTTTTTAGAGTATAGAATTAAATATCTGGTTTCTTGTCATGGAAGAATAACTTTATTGCAAGGGTGACACTAACATCCCATTTACAATTAAAACAAAATTTATAGACTAATGCAATTTGTATCAATTTGTATTTCCATATTATGCAGAAAGAATATATAATGCACATTTACTAGAAATTAAACATTAAAATATGCATCTATATCTCATACTTTGTTCTATCCAATGGTCAACTGCCATTTAAACACTTTATTTCATAAAACTTAAAAGCATGAAAATTTATAATCTCATCAGTTCACATAAAAAATAGTACCCAGCTGGGCAGAAAGAGGCGATGGTGCTCATCTTTAATTCCAGCAATTGAGAGGCAGAGGCAAATGGATCTCTGAGTTGGAAGCCATCCTGGTCTACAGAGTGAGTCCAGGACAGGCAAGACTACACAGAGAAACCTTGTCTCAGGGTAGGGTGAGAACTGGGGTGGGGCATACGAACAAAAACCAAACAACAAAAATCCATACTACTTTTCTTGGCTTATTACTTCACTCAAAGAATTTGCAGCCATAAAAAATCTAATCTTATATATTGTATGAATGATAATGCTAATCTTTTCTATCATATCAGGACCTGCCTCCCTATGACTAGACCTGACCAAGAGATTTAAAAGGATGGTCTGCACTTAAGCAACTTAAACATTAAATGAAAATGTAAGGCTACATGTTAATAGGCATGGCTTGGACGACAACTTATAAATTAGACTCATAAATGAGTGTGACGATTCACACCCATTAACCTAAAGACTCAGTTACATACTTCGTATTCAGTTATACTCTCTTTCATCCTTCTTCGCCTAACAGATTTGCTCCTCTAGGTTTCTGGCACTATGTCCCTAAGACTATTTTGAATTTAGTTCTTGTCTGTGATCATATTCACATTAGGTGCTTTCATTATGATTTACTAAAAACCAATCATAAATAAGTTCTCATGGGAATTTTGTTTTAAAAATGAATTACTACTGCCGTCCTTTCCTTTTACTGTTTTAATTGGGAGAAATGAAATGACATCTCTCATCATTTTGTTGTACAAGAGGTAAGTTTCAATCGATTATGTTAGACACCTTCATGATTAATTAATGTGGGTTAATTAATCTTAAGGCTCAGTACCCTGTGAGGCTTGAGAACGGTCATTGCTCAGGCAAATGAGTAGAAGTTTCACCAGGTGTTAGGCAGTTTCGAGTTTTCCTTGGTTACATTAACATACTGCCCAAGAGAAATTATTCATAAATTTTTTTGATAGCTTGCCATTCTAAGTTTAGAAAGTAGATGGTTTGAGGATATACTAGAGTGCTTGCCAAGCATATGCAAGACCTTGGCTTCAATCTCTAGCAATTCAAAACAACACAATAACGATAACAATAACACCCTTCCCCACAGCAAAGAAGCATGGAAGAGACTCTAGGAAGCTGAGACTTCTTGCAGTCACTTCCCCAGCCTCAGCCTGAACAAGCCATCCAATCATTCTCCTTCCCCCATCACTTGCTTGGACTTTGGATGCCAAAGCATAATCCCTGAAGACCATGTGGCTAATAAACGTAGCGGCGAACAAATTGAGATGATTTTGTGTAAGTTTGGAATTTGTCAGAAACAGAACAAAATGTTAATGTTGTTTGGGGTAGTGTTGACTCCTGTCTTCAGGAATGGCTAACTTTATTAATTTAGTTATTTCTCTTTGATTCCATATTTCCTTACTAACCTACTTGAAGAGACTGAGTAGCTCTTACAGTTCCTTCTTGATGACCCTCAGAAAGGAATAAACTGTAATTCTTAAAAACTTGTGCATCAAATACAAATGCATCAGAGCTTAGTTTTTCCTAGCTTAATGTTGTACACTAAAGACATTTGTATCATTTTATTTTAATTATAAAAGGTTTTATTATTTAAAAGAGGCTTTACATACAAAACATTTTACGTTTACATGTGCATCTATTTTACTTTTTTATCTTGGAAAAAAACATTTTAACATCATTCTAGACTTCTAAATTTCTATAAACATTTACTTGGGGAAAGAAAAAATCAACTCTTAGATATAATGTTTTTAAATGCAGAATTTGAACAAAACACTCAAATGCACAAACCTCAGTATAGTAAAACAAGAGTCCCAATGATGAACTTTTTGTATCTAAACATTTATAAATTTTTTTGTCAGAACAGCTACCACAACAAAAACCACTGGAATTGGGCTTAATTTGGGGCCTCAACTCTGTGTAAAGCAGGCTTGCTGATAATTACAAATTAGGCAAATTGTGGTTAGTTTAATGAAAGGGCTCAAAAGCGTACCAGGCCAATGGCACAGGACCTGAATGTAAAGACAGACAGGCTTTTCTTGATTGCAACGGTTACATCATGGCCATTAGAAGTTAAAGTCACTAACCCAAACACAGACATCATATCTTCATTTGATAGCTGTCGTCTAGTGAGGAGTGGGAAAGAATGTTGTGTGTGCATTAAGCTTGATGAAATGAAAACAGACATCCTTTTTGAACCTGACTGGCAAGGAAAACACAAACGTTAGAATCAGGCAGTAAAGTTAACTTTTAAAGCTCAAGCTCTTTGATTGGAAGGGGCCTGGGCAGTGTTTTTGGCTCTTCTTTGTCTTCTAGGGGAGCCACTGTGAGAATGAGCTGTGCAAAGTTCCCTTGTATGCAATCTCTAGTCATGTAGGATATCTGAGAGCTACTTTTGGAAATTAAGCTAATAAGTATTTTGAGTTTTATCAAAGCATGAAGTGTGAGCATTGGTTCTATATTTATTTTTTCATTATGAGCAGTGCAATTAAACTTCAAGTGTGAGTTTTGACTCTAAATGTCAATCTTCAAAAGGTCTGCAGGGTCTTATCCTGCTCTGTGTGCAGATAATTCATGCTGAGAAGACAAACGCTTCGCTCAGGGGAGAGGGATGCATTGGATTACAGTTAGAGCTGCACACATGAAAGCAAGCTCACTGGCCCCTGACCCCAAATCCCTACTTCATAGAACAACCTGTGGGAACACTACCTCAAAAGCAGAATTTCTGAAGATCGGGTGAGCCAAGGAAAGAAAAACAAGCATGGAGCAAAATTCCTCATGATGGAGTTTCTCAGTATTACCTGGGACTAGAAGACCCAGCTCGGTTTAAGGAAGCTGTCCTTTTCCATTATTCTTTGGTGAGGAAACAGAGTTAAAACAGTGGACTAACCTAACAACTATGTTATATAGCTTAGGAAAAAGACAACAAACTGATAAGATAATGTGTGGTCTGACTGTTAGCGAGGTATGTGCAGGAAAAGACAAGAACACCATGGTACAGCTTCATCATCATCACCATCAAAAAGCCTTTATGGAGTGTCTGGACTCTCTGAGCATCATTGAACCTACTAAGTTTAAAGTACTTAAGAAAGGAAATGAAATCTTAATGTAAACACATCTCAAATAACATGAACTGATAGCCGGTCCTTAAATTGTACCTTAAAGAAACCATTCAGTTGTTTATACAAAACCTAGGTAGAAACTGCATGTGACACTTGCCTGTTTTATCTCCCTGGTAAATAACTGGTATCATTTTCTACTTACCAACATTGCAAAATGGTCAGAGGGGTTCACAAAGTTTCCACAGCAATTTTCAGTGAGGTTTTACTATCACAAACAACAGAACCCGAACTAAAGTCGTCTTCAAAATCTTTTAGAGAGAATTAATGAAATAAAAGACAAACCTGTAAAGTTTTACAATACTTGTTGTCCTAGCATCGACAGACCTCGTCAAGAAATCTTCCACATAGTCTAGAAAGCATGCACACACTATTGCCCAGAAACTTGTAAACCCGTCAAGATAGAAAGGTCTGAAACTCTAGCTGTCCCAGATAGAAGCCAGGGAGGTGGCTACATCAATAAGAATGCCTAGATGCCCCAGGGAACAAATGGTCCCCTTTTTCCAGCAAACAGTACCTAGCCACTTCTGATTTAGATGTTTTGGGACAGGACCAGACAGAAGCATTTTATCAGATCTCTCTAGATAATTGTAATATCCAACTTCTGGGTACCTACAAATTCTGGTCACTTTTATTTCATCTCCTAGCTCCTAGAGCTAAGCCATGGGATATAATGAAAGAAACAAAGTCTTCAGCATATTAAACTGGCCACACAGAACTTCTTAGATTCTGGCATAATCTCATGAAATTGGAGATAGACATCAAGGAAATTGACCTTGTGGTGAGAGGGGTAAGGCTCCAGCTTTTGGAACAGACATCACTTGGAAGTAGTAAACCACAATACCATTAATTAAATCTGGCAACACTGTATGGTTATAGCTCACATTGGATCCTGGTTCTAAGGAAGCTGGTGGGGTTATGAGCAGATGCATTATGACACTCAAGCACTGGGGAAACAGACAGAGGAATGGTAGCAATCCATCTCTGTTTAGCAAAAGCACATATAGACAGCCTGTGCTTCTCACTTAGAACCAAGGTACCATCTAGAGCAAATGAATAGGCAGTGACCTCAATCTCAGTGATAGTTCACTGCTGATCTCAGAATCCCATACTTCTGGTGAAGATAATACAGTGTCATTATCCCAGGAACTGTCCCCAGCTGTAGCATCAGGATTATGCCTCTGAAGGCTTGGGCTACATGTGACACTATTCTTTTAAAAAATGTTATGTCTGTCTATCTATCTATCTATCTATCTATCTATCTATCTATCTATCTATCTGTCATCTATTATCTTATTTCTTTCTCCAGAACAAACTAGAAGCATTGAGACTTTAAGAGGTATCCAGATGATAAAAGGTCTGCAAGGAAGACAGACATTGGTTAATGATAGAGAAAAATTTGAACAGTTTGTAATAAATATTAGGCATTTATCTCCCTTTTCTTTTACTATTTTATATTTTATTCCACTTGGCTTTTGCAATCCAGAAAAGATAACCTGACTTTAAATGAAGGTTTTGATGTTTTTGTAAGACTTGTGTTGTGGGTTGAATGAGAAATGTCCCAGTGGTCTCCAGGTCTCCAGTATTTTAACATTTATTCCCAGTTGGTGGCTCTTCCTGAAGAGGTTTGAGGCTTGTGGCCTTGCTAAAGGAAGTATGTCATTAGAGATGAGCCTTTTGAGTATAGAGCCCACCTCATTTCCAGTTTTTTTCTGTTTTGTTTGGGCTATATGAATATTCTAGAAATATATGAAATATCAATATGTGCCATTATACTTTAAAAAATTTTAGGGTTGTAGAAGTAAGTATACTAAACCCGTGCTTACTTTTATGCAGTCAATATTTTTAACAGTTATTGTAAATGGGAAATTTTGATGATAGAATCTCAGGTTTGATTACATTTAAACATCAATTGGATTGTTGAGATATTTTATTAAAAATAGGAAATTTAAAATCTACCTTTTTAAACATAAAAGTTGCCTATGTATGAAATTACTGCTATATCCATGTACTTAAAACCTAACATAATTATTAAAATGCATGATTTACTTAGTCCTGAGTATTTCAATTTTTATCAAATATTCTAATGCTCAAATTTAGAGACAAATTCATAATTTCTGAAAACTCATATGCACAACTATTTAAAAGCCTGCTACAAAGCTAGTATTACTACTGATCATCAAGAATTTATTCCTTCTTTGTATTTAATGAGCACCACTGTGTAAGCAAGAAAAGGGGTCTAAGATGGATGGATATTGCTTTCAAGAAAATATATAGAATACAAAATAAGTCAGCATTAAGTGTACACATTTAATAAGAGGTATTTATAGTATGTGTAAGAAGGGGACAGACAGCTCAAAAATATAATTCTGAGAAGGGCTCAGCCAAAATGTATCTAAGACAAGGTGGCAGCAGCTAGTCATACACAGAACATAGCAATTGGGGGAGACTTGCTCACTCAAAGAGGTAATGGTGGGAAGAAGGCAACCATAAGGTGACATTGCCACCCGTGCTTTAGATTAGAACCACTTGGCAAAGAGGTTGTGGAAACTTTCTATACTTTAGCTTAGATTTTTTTTAAATGCTTCGTTACTAAGAACTGAACAGGTTGTAGAATAAGTGAATGATATAGAAAGTAAAGATGAGGGAGAGAAAGAGCGACAGGGAGAGGAAGAAGGAGAGGCAGACACTGCTAACACTTGTGGCAGTATCTGATATTTTCCATACTTTTGCAATACTTTTGTAGCAAACACTATCCTGAAAAATAAGGAAGCCACTGCTAATCTCCCTGCTAAAGTATAGTAACTTCCGTGTAGACAGTGACCTCCCAGTCTTCATTGTCATGAATATATAAATATACATATTTTATAACTTATTATGACAGTTTTCATAATAGCATTCTAAGAAATAGGGAGTTTAATTTTTATAATAGTATATTTAAAAAGAACATATCACTGAATGCCAGAAGAAAACTTGAAGAAAATAAATAGAATATTGAGAACCTGAATAATGAGGACATGAAGGGTAGCAAATGAAAGGTGACTTTAGGAAGCTTTCATACAGTGGTACACATAAGAGACTAGGAGTGCTCTGTGAGTGAAGGGTAATATTCAGTGTTGAAAACAGTGCTACTGGCTCGAACATATCCAAGGCATAGCTGGATACATGGATGTTTAAGGTCTGTTCTAGAGATTTGGGGTTAGCAGCAGGAAAACAGCATGACAGAGACTATATATTCACACAAACCCAGAGCTTATTAGGACCCTTTATGGTTATTATCTGGATAACTTCAGACAGGTAATCAAAATCTCAGGGCTTGCAGCTTTGTCTTGGAAAAATAAAAACAATCTTTTACAACTTTGGTGACCAGCATGTTAAAGGAAAAATTAAAATGTTAATTATTGTAAAGCAACAATAGTAATAATAATACTTGTTATTATTATTATCTGTTGCAATGTTCCCATCACTGTTTCTCTGTAATTGCACACATCCTTTGGTACGGCAGCTGGAAACACCAGCATGAGTCCATGGGGATTTTCTGCTTTTCATTTAAGCTTAAAACATTCTAAGGTGGATACTATCCATTGGTTTAACATGAATCTGCCTTTCATTTGATAGCTGAAATGGATTGTTGTCCTTGCTTTTCCTGCCTCACATTTATTTCCTTTCAACTTTACATGAACTGTCTACCAAAAAAACATGTCTGGTATGAACCTTTATTCTTGGAAAAGAGTCTGAGAATGATGAGGAGGAGTTACTTCTCTTTAAAAATAATAATATTTTCTTCCTAAGAACGTCACACACATGTAGAGTGTATTTTGATTATATCCATACCCAGCATTCCCCCCTCCCCACAGTTGTTCCCAACTTCATGCTTTCTCATCTTTTTTAAAAAAATAACCCGAGAAAGGGAATTTCTGTGCAGCTGAAATATACCTACAGGAAATGATGGGTGCTGAAGTGTGAAGATACTGGTGCATGAAGGTGAGATTGTACAGGTCTGGACATGGAAGATAATCTAGACTCCAGGTTGCATTTGGAATCAAACCACACAGAGAAGTATTTGCCTACGCCTGTGGGTAAAAAGACTCCAGACCCTGTGACGGCCCATCTGGTATTTTTCACCAGCACCGAATTCATTAGTAATGATTAGCCCCTTTCTCCAAGTCCCTTACTTAAAATAAGTAAATAAAAGGAGTCTTTGGGCAGTAAAAGATCAAGGGACAGTATCTCTATTTTGATATGTTCTTAAGTCATCCAGATTGGTCCAAACCTAAACACACAAGTATTAAAGAAGGGGCTGTGTGATGAAAAGATGAATTCTCTCTAAATGTCTCCCATGCCATGTTTATTTAAGGTAACAGAGGATTGAATTCATTCAAACACATCAACAATATTTTACGTGAATTTAGATTCAAATTTGTGTGGCAATATACTTTTCCTTCATTTTGCTAGACACAGAGAAAAATATTTGTGATCTATTTATTGACACACATCTATTAGAGAAACTCTGGGACTATATTAAGTACTCTTTACATGTATTAAATTAAGATGTTTTTCTTGCTAAATCATTCTGTGGGTGAGTGGGCCATCCAACGCTGCACTGTTTGCTATTATAATGCCAGTAGAATTCCTCTAGGATTGAGTCATTGTCTTCAGTATTTATGTCAACAGAGTCAATGTGAGATTCTGGGACCAGTTTTAAAGTGAGAAGAACAGGAAAGGAACTATAAGAGTATATAAAAATTCCCCTCTCCCAGAAGTCTTTATATCACTTACTTCTCAGTAGTCTCTTTTTGAAAAAGTATTTTCTAAAGGCCATTTTATAGCATAGCAAAGTAGACTAACTCCAGAATGCCCATGAAATTGTAAACTTTATCTTAGTCTTTTGATTAAGTAGATTTAGAGCTGAATACTAGTAACCAATGATAGGTAAACATGTCACTAACAGAATATGGTATTATGTTACTATTGAGTTTAATAAACGTACATTCATCATAGTGTGGAACTGTAACAGAAATGACAGTAATAGAAGTTGTTTTGTGAAATCTCAGAATACAGTGACACTTCTTTTCCTAAATAAATTTTCATTCATTCTTACATAAATTTTAATTTTATTCGATTTAGATATAATATTTATATGTATTCATGATAATTCAATACATGTATACAATATGTAGTCATCATAGCAGGATAATAAGCATTTCTATCTGTTGCAGGATATTTGATCACACTGTGAAACCCAAGATCGAATTATTTCCTGGACAGTTTCTAGTGGTGCTGTGGCTCTCATCTTTTGTACACGAAACCTTTAATCCCAGATAATGAAGGTAAAGTTAGTTTGTAGAAGGAAGTAGCTATGTTTGAAAGTGATATGTAATTAATTGAGTGGCAGACAAAGTGATGAATCAGAGAAAGGTTTGACAGAATAGAATACATCCAACTCTCAGGAGAAGAGAGGGGAAAGGGAAGCTACTTAAGAGAGCAGTGCAGACAAAGAGAGGAGAAAGGAGGCAGTTTTACCAGGAAAGTTGTAGAGAGACGTTTCAGAGAGAGAGAGAGAGAGAGAGAGAGAGAGAGAGAGAGCAGGATACATAATGAATATAGAATGAGCAGAGAATGAGAAGGAGCCAGAACATCAGAACAGACTGTTAGAGTTAGTTTGAGGTCAAACAGAGTAAGTCAGGAGAAGCCCAGAAAAGCCAGATTGAGGTAGTAAGCCTTGGAGACAATTACTTCAGGAAAATAAGAGTTATATTTACATTTATCCCTTCAGAGTTTAATAATTTTAGGTATTGAAAAATTTTCCCTCTCTTTTCTATTTCTTTTGAAATAATATCACAGGCTATTGTAAAGAAGTTAACCTGCAGTGATACAGAGCACCAGAAGTCTATATCAGAGCTCAAATCTAACTCCTTCCTGTCTCCTTCCCCATCTTCTCGATTACCAGTACCTCTTCCTTCCCTTCCCCTCGCCCCTCCCCCTCCCCTCCATCCCCTTTCCTTTCTTCTTTTCTCCCTCCTTCCCTCCCTTCATCTTCCTTCTCTCCACCTCTTACACCTCCTTCTTCCTTTGCTTCTGATGTGTTCATATGGTATTTTTCATACTTTTCAAAGTATTTTAAAGACAGAAGGTGATTTTGCTTTAGGCTACCTTCTTTTTTCTCATTTATAGATTTACAAAAGTTGAGCCGCCCTATTTCTTGGGTTTTATGTACCAAAATCAAGTCCTTGTGCTTATAAGGCAAGCTCTTTATGGACTCAGCCATCTCTCCTGCCCCTAGAAACACTTTTTTATAACCATGTTGCAAATGAGAAATCCTGTTAATACTCTAAATAACTAGTCCACAGTTATAGTGCATGCGATAATATTGTAATTAAAAGTCTTGGGCTCTGTGGCCTTGTAAAGTCAGACCACTCATTAAACGAAGACATTTTCATGTACAGTGTGCAGTCTTACTATTGCTGGCCTCCAGTTTGGCTAACTTGGCCACTGAACTATTAATTTTCTTCTATTGGAAATCACTCAGTACCAGTTTCCTCTCATTTTTCTCTATTAAAAAGAAGTTCCTGTCGGGACTGAAGATTGCTGAGTGCTACTCTCTGTAGCCTCTGCTTTTAAAGTGTGAGTACTCCAAGGTGGACTGCAGCACCAGAAGCAGCCTCTGGCTAGCAGCATCGTGTAAGTTGATGGTTTAGGTCTTGGGATATCTGATGGTGATTAACTGATTGGGGTGTTAAATTCTGTCTTTAGGATGGACTAGTATCTTTCTTGTTATTAGCAGACTAGGGACTGAGAAATTTAAGTCACAGAAGAAGATCATTAAAAGTCTAGTGCCAATGCAAAACAACAATAACAACAATGATATAAACAACCACAACCCAACTCTTACCATGGCTTGGTAAGATGGAGCTAGCTTACTCCCTTTTCCAGTGTTCAAGGAGTTTTGCTGTTCTGTAGTAGCAGATCATAGAGTCATAAAACAAGGTAATCTTAAAATAAATTGCTAGGGACATCTGAAGCCAGGCAGAAAGACCTTGCATATTATCCCATACCAGTCTTACTTGCAGCCTTGATTGGTGAGTAATAGAAATTTCTTAATATGTTTCAATGGATTTTTAATCTGTTGATCAGTATTTTAGGTCCAAAGAGGTGTACAAGGAATGGCTTTTGTGTGGGATGAGGTCACCCACCCTACTCCCTATTCATTGACTTTTGCATCAATCCACCAGGTTTTGTTACTAGAAACTTTTATTTATGCTAGGAGGATAATTCACAGTAAGATATCATGCTCAGTACAAATGACCATATACCCAATATGCCACATATTTAATAACTGCAGTTGCAAAATTAGCTTGTCGGATCCTTGCAATAAAGCCAATGCTAATGCTAGTTTTATCTTTGCCTTCTCAATGAACCTCCTCTGCCGTCAACCCTGTCTTTGTTGAAGGAAACACTGATTACCTAAAGGACTGATGGCCAAAGATCCATCTGAAGTCTGGGAAGCTCTGAATTCTTCTTAGTCTATTTTTCTTTGGTTAAGTATTATCATAGGCAATTCATCTTTGAAATGGGAAAGGGTCTTACGTCTTTATCTACTAATGAAAGCCAGAATCTTCTGAACTGTTCTACCTCATGGCCATTCGAATGTCTTCTGACAACTGGAAACCCTCCTTTCATCAAATGGTTTAAAGTAAGCCTTCTTAAGCTTTTTCTATTCCTTACTCCCCTTTGGCTGAAAAATGTTTTTGCAGCCTCCGGTATGTAAATATATAGCACAGGTATTCCAGTCAAACATTTACTGATAACAAATCACAAATTTGTTTTCAACTGATTCCTTGGTAGACATGTTTTACCATTTATTAAAACGAGAGCACATTTGTTACATATGAGATGAACACATTTGTCTATTCTTACATAAAGAATCAGATGACAACTGAATACTTAAGACTAGAGATTGAGAACAAACATCTTCAGTGTTTTCGCAGTTGATTGATAAGTTGATTTTATATTTGTCATGGCTAAGATTGCTACTTTACATTAATATGCAGTACAGACTGCCATAGGTTTGTTTACAGCCACCTCAGAAACTGTTAAAAACTGTGGCCTTGTCCTAAGCCAACAAGTTATTTAACATTTTAAAATATAAAACTCAAGCTTAAATAGTAATTTTTAAAAATCAAAAATTGTAATACAATGAAATCCAAAGATATATTAATTTAATTCTTGTATACTGAAAAATGATAGGAAAATATTGTCTTTGATTTTTATAACTACCTCATTAAGAATGAATGCATCTAACTTTCCTATAATTAAAAAAACTAAGATGACTTGACTAAGGGTACTAAATGGAGAATTTGACACTGCTATATGTACATATGTATATACACATATATGTTGGTTCAGCAGCATGTATTTTTCTATAACTATACTTTAGATGTACTGATTTATGTAAAAGGACAAGTTATTCTTCTGTAAATGTTTTACCTTGTACAATCCTACTTTCAAAAATCAATGATTTAGCTGGAATTGCAAAAGCAGGGTATAAGTGATAGGTTTATGAAAAACTAAGAATAATAAAAGATTAATTTATGAAAAACAGACAACAGATTTTTAAAAGCTGTCTTATGATGAATGTATTATTTGTGAAAGAACGTGTCATCACAGATGTCTCAAATGTAATTATCTGATCAAGTTAGGTTTTCACTTTACAGTGTTGGAGAGCATCCTTTCATATTTAAGTTAAGTAAGTCATTTCTAAGTAAAATAGTCAAAACCCCCAAAAGGAAAAATTAAGCTTAATGAAATTATTTTCAGTTTATTTCCATCACATTGAAGTTATAACCTAATTATCAAAGCCTGTGACTCTCAAGGCACATATCAACTCCATTCCTTTGATGTTGCTCACCCTCACTGCATCCTGCTCTGAAGATGTCGGCACTCTCTGAGATCTTTGCTGAGAGCCTGACGAGTGGAGTGGTGTTTGCAGCTCCGGATGGCTGATGTTTCTCTGTTCTGCTGAAATTATAAGTTGTTATCCAAGAATGACTTACTCAAACTTGGGGAAAAAAAGTATTAAGTTTTTCTTAAGTCTAACAGCTACTTTGACTTTTGTCCAGGAAGAAAAAAAACAGATTACAGCTTTTGATAACATAGCAAGAAAATATTATTATCACAGCTTGAAATCTGTTAACAGGAACTTTCTTTAGGAACAAACATTAAAGTACAACAGAAATTTAATTACAAGGAGATTTTCCACTTGTCAGAAATGCTTGCACCAATGTCAGCAGGGACTACAAGAAAGAGACGATTGTCTGGTGCTTCCAGAAAGGGCAAAGTTCAAAAGGACCCCAACTCTCCACTGTTACCCACTAAAGGCACATTGACTGTCTGATCCCCACCTTTGGGTATTGAGTGAAATATTAAAGTGATACCCATTCATTAACATTGTTTCACCAGGGACCCATTACAGTTGCTATTGTCCCTGCTTTCAAATTGGTCACTAAGAATATTCTTATGAGCATTTGACAACCAAATGAAAGACCATGTGTGGCCAATGACTGGTTGTTGATTTTTTTTCTTCTTTTCACCTCTGGTTCAGGGCATTCCATGCAGGGTGAGCTTCAAGAGCTCTGTATGAGAGATCCAGAGGTAAAGTTCACTCAGGGCATTCAGGATGGGCTGCTGTAGACTAGAACCTGTATCACGATGTTACCACGAGGATTTCAGATGCTGCATCTCTGAGTGTTTCTGTTGTGAGGAACAGCATGGTGCCATAAAATCAATCGGTGTGAAGAACACAGGGTGGCTTCATCAGTCAGTCTTCATTAGCCAAGTAGCATCTCTTAGAAAGAAGGAACGCTTGTCAGAGCTCTTCCTCATGTGCAACTCTTCATGGCCATTCCCACTCCCTGACTCACGACTTTCTGCGATGGGAATGCGATTATGCACTTCCAAAAGCTTCAGGGAAGTAAATATCTCTTCCTAAGGCCATCCATCCAGATCACGAGGGGCTGGGATTCAAGTGTGTGTTTACGTCCCACGCACGTAACCACACCATTTGTCAGTGGCTCTGGAGTACAACTTGAAAGTCCTCTGAGACACATTTTTGAAGCCAAAATAATAGCGGCAGTGCTTCCCAGCTTTTGGAACACGACTCTCTGGAGGGCATCCAAGTTAATATAAGGCATCCTTGCATCCAAATATCCAGGAAACATTACCTATATGTAATAAAGATGTCATATAGGACTATTTATTAAATGCAAATGTGTGCTTTATGAATAGGACTCAGTTATTAATCACTGCTGATTCTAGAAGCTTTATTGTTTGTTAAGATATTTATCACATAGAAGGAATAGCTGCAAATAACGCACACGAATCAATAATTATTAACATGGCTTAATTTGAAAAGTGTTTCTCACTCTTGAAAATGCTAAATCCTACTATTTTATAATGCTTGATTTAGAAACAATTCATTAAGATTGTACATCCACTGTCCAACTATTTTAGCTACATGTGACCATTCCTGGTAGCAAGGAAGAAAATGAACAAAGACCCTCAGCCTTGAGGAGATGAAACTTTAGTGCCATGTGTATTGTGTTAACATATGTATGTTATCATAGTCAGAATATTTCATTAAACTTTGGCTCCACCAAAACCTCACTGCCTTGGTACTTCCCCACAGAGTTGGAGTGGGGTTGGTTCAAACTATTTCTTACAGTTCACAGGAGCTGGTCGGGGGTTGGTTTAGATAGACTGTCAGTCAGAACCAGCCATTTACTGTGTTTATGCTGTAAGGTGTTGCAGAGGCTACAACCTTGGCAGGCCAACATTCATCAAAACTGTGGTTTTGAAAAATAATATGGAAACAGCCCAAAGGGTGTATATCCAGTCTACCTTCTCTTCTACATAGCATAAAATGTATTTGAACATAGCCACACTGTATATCAGAAAACTGTGTGCTTAGATAGTGTGGTCTTGGCAGTCCTTTTGACCTGAGTTTAGTAAACAGTGCTTTCACTGAAGTCCCCAGGGGATGTGGTGGGACAGCAACAGTGAAAACATCTTTGTGAGACTAAGCAACGCAGAGCTGTACATGATGATGATAGCCCAGTGTCTCTTCTATGAAAACTACAAGAGAGTTTGGTGCATACTTCAGTGTAAGAAAATGTTTCTCTGAAATAATTGGTACTTTTAAAAATCTTACATGTGATTTTATAAATGATCACATTTCTCACTTCAATTTGCCTGATAGAAGGCTCAGAGCTAAATTTACAGTCCATTTTTAAATTTTTTGTAGAAAAAAAAAATACTATTTTTGTAGAAATATTTTTTGCAAAAGTATTATATTATCTGATTTTTTCACAGCATATGTACCACTCGTTCTTTATTCTCTGAGTTACCTAATTTAAAGCATTTTTGTTATTTTGCATACAGAATTTTAACAGCAATTGCAAACGTTTCTGGGGATTGGGTAGGTCATCTACTCATTAATGAGATGCAGTAAGAGCTAAGTGAGTTTTGAGGAAGTAACACACTTGAAGCCAGAAGACTTGTGTCCTAACAAACATAGTGGAAGATTCTGACGTTGTATCTTCAGAACTATTTGAAGCTGGTTCCAGAAGGTGCCCTTGAGCCCTGGTTGTATTCCTGCCCATCCTCAGCCACATGCGTGCTGTCCTGAAAACTTCACATTTCTCTGTAGTGTGGTTTAAATGACACTTCACCTCACACAGCTAAAAAGGCAGTTGTGTGGTATATTTGTAGAATTTTACTTGAAATTTGAATCTGTATCTTTATACACCTCACATTTTTTGTGACTCAGTCTAAGACTGCATCTTTCTCTAAACAATTGCTGGGTACTTCTGCTAACTTGTTAACTCCTTCTACTCCTCTCCTCTTTGCATTAATCTAGTCATTTAATTTTAGTCTCATGAATAGGAATAGTTGCTCATTCAACAAAACCAGTGTTTCCTCCGGTTACTTTACATTTAAGTATTAGGCAGGTAATTATCTCAAGATCTTCATTCTCTAGCTGTGTCGTCCTGTTTTCAGATCGGGATGCTAGCCACATTGTATGGTCAGCTGTACTGGTTTATTAGCTGAGGAGATTTTAAGTCGCTGATGCTCACAGGAGGTTCCTGTTTGAATTCACTGGACTGAGAATGACAGATCTCTTAAGAGGAATTTGGGTTGGGAGATGTACAGCCCTCTCAGGTCATATTAAGTGAACTTTTCCCACATATGAATGCAGCTCTTTCCATAGAGTGCAGCTCACACTCCCCCATGGTCCCAAGGATATTGTCCATGTAAACAGGAATTTCCTCTTGGAGGGGTGGGAGGAGAGGGAGAGGGAAGAAGGGAGACAGAGATAGAGGCACTCACAGACAGACAGACAGACAGACACACACACACAGATAGACAGAGAGAGAGAGAGAGAGACTGACAGACAGACACACAGACACACACACACACAAACACAGAGAGAGAGAGAGGGAGAGAGAGAGAGAGAGAGAGACTGACAGACAGACATAGACAGACAGACATAGACAGACAGAGAGACACACAGAAAGAAGGAGAGAGAATCAAGCAGGATGTGAACCAGGCTAATAAATGTGGATTTATAGGTGTTCTGCTTCTGAGTCTATTCTCTGCGTCTCTTTGGACCACTGCTACTTCATCCCTCCCATTGCGAAGGCGGTGCTGTTGCTTTATTTTTTCTTTTGTTGCTGTAGATAATCAATATGAGTTTGCTCTGAGAGAATGTAAGGATTATAGAGATCACAGCTGCCTGGCATGAAGGTATGAGTGTATTAGTGAGTTAGTAAGCACCAAATCCAAGTCAAACACTTATATTTGAGCGTGCTAAAATGATAATTTATGTGTGTGCTTAAAAATAAAATGTCTGACTTCCTTAACAGTTTTTTCCAAATATTATATTTGATTCTCAAGCAACACTTTTTCTTCATGGCTTGCTATATACTTAATTGTAAAATGCTAAGAATTTGTTAAAGGTCTTCAGTGACTATTAAGAAGGTGGTACAATGTCAAATTCATTATTATTTAGTACTTAAATAAGCAACCAAAAAGCATTCCTCGTTTAAAGAATAGTCATAGACAATAAGCTGTCTGGTTTTTCTAAGATCTCAAATACTTTTCTCAACAGGGGAAAAATGGCTTCAAAGCTAATGTCGAACATTCCAACGGGGTGATTCTTAAAACACATAAGAATGCCAAAGCTCAGACTCTGAAGCTAACAACATTTGACAATTCTGTAACATCTACCACTGCAGACTCACAACAGGGTAATAATTCCATATGAACGTTTAACTAGTTTAGTCTTAGGATTTCTTAAGGATAAGAAGCCATGCAGGATGCTCCCACATCGTATTTCATAAAATTATGATTTGATCTGATAGTCATAGTCTGGAACATATTTTTCTTAGTATTGGCTTTTTCCTCTTATGCCTGAAATAAATTTTCTGGAGTCTATGTCTCTGCAGCATAATAAGTGTTCAGAACAAAAATATCTTCCTCCTCTAGGGAGTGACTGAGGCGAGCACGCATTTACACAGGATATTCCACAGCCTGTAGTTTCTCAGGTGCTTTTACTTAGGAATGTCACTCAGTCCACTTTTACTGCCTCCCTTACATAGATGCATTAAACCCTCCTTCTTATCTGTGTATTTTTAGCTCTTTGAAGTCAACTTTGACCTCTGCCTTTCATAAGTTTTAGATCTGTGTGGAATACTGCTGTCTGCAGTTTTTTTTTCTAATAGCCTCCCTGTGTTGCTTAGACTGGCCCCAAACTTTAAACCTTGCAGTGCCCCTTCTTCCCCAGCACAGGCAGTGCTACCCTTGCAGTGCCCCTTCTGCCCCAGCACAGGCAGTGCAAACCTTGCAGTGCCCCTTCTGCCCCAGCGCATGCATTGCAAACCTTGCAGTGACCCTTGTGCCCCAGCACATGCAGTGCAAACCTTGCAGTGACCCTTCTGCCCCAGCGCATGCAGTGCAAACCTTGCAGTGCCTCTTCTTCCCCAGCGCATGCAGTGCAAACCTTGCAGTGCCCCTTCTGCCCCAGCGCATGCAGTGCAAACCTTGCAGTGCCCCTTCTGCCCCAGC
>CM052705.1:44017125-44036342 GCA_028551405.1 Uromys caudimaculatus | reverse complement strand
GTTTGTGTGCTTCTGTGTGTGTGTCTGTGTGTATCTGTGTGTGTGTCTGTGTGTATGTGTCTGTGTGTGTGAATCTGTGTGTGTATCTGTGTGTGTCTGTATGTCTGTGTTTGTGTATGTGTGTGTGAGTCTGTGTGTGTCTTTGTCTGTGTGTGTGTGTGTGTCTGTGTGTGTGTGTGTCTGTGTGCTTCTGTGTGTGTGTCTGTGTGTATCTGTGTGTGTGTCTGTGTGTATGTGTCTGTGTGTGTGAATCTGTGTGTGTGTCTGTATGAGTCTGTGTGTGTCTGTGTGCCTGTGTGTGTCTGTGTATGTGTCGTGTGTGTGTGTGTGGGTCGGTGTGTGTGTGTCTTTGTCTGGGTGTTATAAAGAGGACATTATATCAACAATAAGCATCTGTTCTCTGATAATGAGATAAGGGTAAGGAGTTGTGTTTGGGTCACAGTTATACACTCACAGCTGTGTGTTATTTAAAATTTACACAGATCAGCAGAATAGTAGCATAATTTAATATCGGGGAAGGGCATAAGTATTTGGAGTCCCCTTGTGTTATCCGTGTGTGCAGTGTTGCTGATGGGTTTGTGGAGCAAGCTTTGTTTTCATAAATACTTTAAGACTGCCACTCTTTCAGGCATCGTCTAGGCATGGGAAGTGAGGGAAAGAAACGACAGATTCGTTCTCCTCACTGCCTTTGGAATTTGAATTCTAGGTGTGGCTGGTTCAAAGAAAACTGAATGCTTTTTCATTTGGACCTTATATATTATGTTTGAAATACCGACCTACATAACACCCACATCTAATGTAAAACGTGTTCATATTTCCATAGAGTTAATTACATTTCTATTTTTATAAAAACATCAAAATGAACAAAACTTCTTCTTTCATGTTCAGAGGCTACCAAGAGGGCATAGTCTTATTTTATTAAAAATACTTTTAATTACTTGCAGTATATATGATTAGTAACTATGTTAATAATAAGTAAAAACTTTAGATAAAACAAAAAACTGGTTGCTGGAGGATTGCTAAATTCTGTTCCTTAAAAGAGGCCCGGGTGTGGGAAATCCCCTGTTTCCTTCTGGTGAACATCCAAGCCCAGACCAGACACACAAATCTCATACTATCGGGGTAGGAAACTGCGTCACAGCTGTAACTAACCACTCTATTCACCATGTGACCGCACAGGCAAAAATTACCCACTTCGCAGCATGTGCTTTATCGGCGTTTTTGTTGTCACTTCTCCCCCAATTTTACCAAAAGCATTTTTTAACTTGAAAACTGACCCACTTTTAGTCCTCTGAGGGAAGAAGTGCAAAGGGAAATTTCCCATGAGTCTGTTCCGTAATGGCATACACCCAGCTTGGGGTAGAATGGGAAGAGGAAAGAAGGCGGGAGAAACAGAACCACTTTCTTGAGCCTCCTGGGTGGCGTCTTTACAGTGGGACCTCATGATCTCCTTGGCAGGATCCCAAGAGCAACAGCTCTCACCAGCCTCCAACGTCAGTGTGAAGACACAGATGCTTCATTAGGAGAGCACACTCCCCCGGGAGGGGCTGTCAGCTCCGATGCCTGTCATTGCTCATGATCAGCTGGTGCTTGTGCCTGGAGAGGTTTATCATGGTTCCCTGCTACATTCATCTTATGATTGTGTTTTATGCTTATTTTCAAAATCAATGTTCCCATGTGTTAAGCTTATAATTTTCAAATCTTGATGATAATTATTCAATTTACTGAACTTGTAAAATAATAAGCAATTTCAGAGAAGCTAGATATGTTCCCTGGATTTGAGCAAATCAACTCTATATTTTGATGTATGAGGCACTGAGAGTGGTTCCCTATATCCTAGGATGGATTGGTGACATAGCACAGGTAGGCCTTGGTATCTTGAAATTAAAACTGTGAAAAGAGATATGAACATACTTATTTTTGCTTCTACTTAGCCACTTTATATTTTAAAATGCTTACCCTTTAAAATGAAAATAATCTAAAACAAGATGATATTGTAGTAACTGTTCAAGTTTTATCTACAAGTCGTGACACATTTGATAACATGAATCTCAATTATAAAATAAAATGTTGTATCATTTAATTATTGCATAATTTCAATAGAGTCCTGCTTACACAAGAGTTGACCCACTATCTACCTAGTCAAGCCCCTAAAAAGAAAGATGTATTTCCAGAAAACAAGATTTCAGACAAACGTGAACACTTTTTTCACAGTTATACACAATTAAAGTGAATTATAATAAAAATGTGACTTTAGTTATGCCATATTTTGCCATTCATGGCTGGCGAAATATTTCTCCAGGGAGTAGTTCTACTTGGCCAAATGTTTTACTTCCTCAATTCTATTGAATTAGAGTGCTGAGTTCTGACTGCCTGAACACTATCCACATAAGCAAGGCGATAGAGATTAAGCTCAGAGAGCGCAGTGCAGTGTGTATTGGTGAGCATGCACATGTTGAGAACACCCAGATCTACCTCAGTGTCCGTGGCAGGAGTGTCTGGGAGCAGCTGAGCAGCAAGTTAAGACTCAGAGCAACAGCCGTGGGGACAGGAGATCAGATGCTCGTCCCTTTGTGTGGAAGTAGGTTAGAACTCAGTGACACAGAAAAGCACAGGACAGTATTCCGAATCAATCACTGTCAACTGCTCTGTTTGGTCAATGAGACTGAAGGTCAGGGAGAATCTGGGGTCTTGAATGCCAACAGCTTCAGAATGTCCTTTCCTGAGAGTATCCCGGAGGTTAAATATACATCCCCTTAGAAATCAAAAAACAAAACCTGAGAGGAAACTAAAGAAAGAGGGGGGAAGAGGAAGAGGAAGAGGAAGAGGGAGAAGGGAGATGAACAGTGTTAGTAACCACTTTATTCACTCAGCTTTTGTTTTGCTCCTGGAAATGTTGGCCTCCCACCAACTGAGCAGCTTACAGAAGAACCTTTCAGTATATCCTACCTTCACAAGCCACCAGCTCCCTTTGTGCAGCTCTGAAGCAGCTCTCTGGGTGCTGGATGCTGTTTTTGGATTGTATCATCTTCCTCGTCTTCAAACATGATTAGATAAGTTTGGAGAAACAACATTCAAGAAACCTGACTACTAAACCACCTCCCAGCCTCAACTTTATTATCATTATTATTTAACATTTTGCCTTCACACTCTGGGGTAAAGGTAGCACAGAAATCATAGGGGTAGCTAGCCCATGACTGGTCCATCATAACAACCATGAGAGGGAGCACACCCCTAATACTGCCTGGAGGACCAGAAACCAGAGGCCAGATGGCCCAGAGACCTAGCATAGAACCAAACAAAGAAGAAAGAAAGAAAGAGAGAGAGAGAGAGAGAGAGAGAGAGAGAGAGAGAGAGAGAGGAAGGAGGGAGGGAAAGAGGGAGGGAGGAAAGAAGGAAGAAAGGAAGGAAGGACAAATGCAGTTTTAAAGCCTAATTGGATATGTGTATGAAAGTAGTGTCTTTAGACTCTAGAATAAAATAATTTACATATAGCAATTAAATACTTACTGTATGGTTACCACAGAGGATGCACTTAACTAAATTGTAAAGTGAACCTACTGAGCTGAATGGCTTTCTTACAATTGTAAAGGAAGAGGTACTTTCCATTAAAATTACACATTTAGCAGAAGACCAATCAGAGAGACGAGACTACCTTTAAATATGACTTTTGAGCATACAGGACCCTGAATACTTTGTGAACATGTTTGTGATCTAATATTATTTTTTGTTAGAAAAGTGTGATTTACAGAATGACAAATAAGGTTCACTAATGAGTCTTAAGTGGTGTTTTACCGCAAGCAATGGTGTTTAAAAACACCTCTCAGCTTTTCTCACTGATCTGGCAAAGTACTTCTTCAGGACAGAAGAGTTAATTTTTGTTCACTTTGAGGATGGTGTGGAGTCTTAGCTGCAGGTGCTGAGTCAGTGGGTCACATTGTATCCACAGACTGGAGAGGGGGAGGGGGAGGAGAAAGGAGGGAGGGGAGGGAGGGAGGGAGAGAGAGAGAGAGAGAGAGAGAGAGAGGCTAGTGCTTAACTCACTTTCCACCTTATGTAGTCTCCAGCCCATAGAATGCGTCCCACTTCAGCTAACCTAATCTAAATAATCTTTCACTAGAAAGCCCAGAGGCTTGTCTCCCAGATAACTCTAAGTCTTATCACATTGACAGTAAGTATTAACCATCACACTGATTCTTTGGTGTTTATTCTAAGTATATGCAAGCAAAAATCATAGAATAAATAACTAAACCTGATGACAGTCTTTTATGTTTAAACTTTGTTGTTAGGTGTGCTCGGATTGATACTGATCTGGATTCATTATGAAGAGAGAAAAACAGAATGCTAAAATCCACCTTCCACACGAAGTCACGGTTTCATTTCTTAACCACGTGTGTCCTCTCAGCTGTTTTCGGCTACAAGGACAAGCACTTCAGCATCTTGTCAGTAAGACGTTTGGAGTAAGTACACTTAAAAGTGTAGCAAGAAGACATCTTGTCGTCGGCAGAGTGATGGATATCATGCACTCATTCTCTGTCAAGTGATCCTTGTAATTGCTTGCTCTGATGTCTGGATCAAATATTGTCTGTCCTTGGTACTTGTGTGCCTTAGATTACACGTACGTCTGTGTCTGTGAAGGGAGTGTAACAATTTTAATAGAGCAGAGTCTGTGTCTAAAGAGACAACTTCACTATCATTCTGAATGAATTATCTAAGAAACTAATTTGAGAACAACTCCATCTTCCTGTCCTGTAATAACCCTTTTAGCTCATTTCTAGGCAGCAATCTAGTGAGGCATTCATCAGGATAATGATAACGATATGGATAATCCTGAACCCCATAAGAGTACGGAATCTCCTGCAAGTAACTAAAATTTATAGCTGTGGCGGGCATAGGAGAAGGTGGCACACATATGGCTTATGTCAGTGGCAGACACAACATTGTTTTGCAAATCACATTGATTTGTTATATGGTACTAAAAACCATAAGCAGAATCAAGGCCTATAAATTGCAGAATGGAGTCTTCAAACTTCTTATCTATGTCTCAGCTCCATCAAAATGAGTCCAAGAGCCGAGTACACTCTGTAGACACAATGCTACTAGTCAAAGAATAGAAACTGAGACCATTCAGTTTCCTCCTTTTTTGGCATTTTGCCAGATGGACATTTTCTTCTCTGTTAGTCTTGGCAAAGAAGAAATAGAGAGGAAACTTTATTGCTCACTTACTGATGGTTTTTCTATTTTGTTTTTATTAAAAATGTTGAAACATGGGCCCTTAGTCAAAATTATTTTATTATTAAAGGGTAGGAGGAGTGGATGACCTGGCAATTGTTCAGAAAACCATTAACAGCACTGATAATGGACGATCTCATTTGGGTTTCCCAACACAGAAGTGCTTAATTACAATAAATTACGCTGTAGTCTGGTGACTGATGTGCATATTTAATAAATTGGTACAGTCTTGGAGGTTAATCTGCCGGGAGGTAACAAACTTAGTCCATCTGATATTGCAATAAAATAGTTTGATCTATTAAAGTTACATGATGATGTATTTTGGGCACAAAACTAAGAGTTTTCATTGGCTATAGATTCGGTAGGTCTTCAAGACTGAAACTTTGAAAAACCAACATCCCAACCATTGACATTTAAATGAAACTCAAATCTTAAATACATCAGCCCTGGAATGTAACCTCCCCAGCATGAGAGATGGGTGGCCATCACACCAAGCACTTAGAGAAGATGCAATGTTCAGAAAACAATTCCATTTAAGCCAAAGCCAATTTTACCCACTCAATTAAATCTAATTTTTTTTACTTCTCAACTTATTTTTGTAGCAAGGAAATGGACATTCTCTTTCCATGAGCTTATGACAAATATCTCCTGGAGTCTATACAGAAATGTGCCTTTCTCTTGGAAACACACAGAGAAAATGATTTATAAGCCTAAGCCTGAAATTAAATTAGAGAAACAGTAAAATCGATCTGTTGATGGTCGTCAAGTCACCATCAAGAATAATAATAATTAAACAAACAATAAAACCAACAGTCTTATATTATTCAAAAACACTTTCATATGGGGAAACACCACAGTAAGGAATTTCTTCTGAATTTTGAAATCAAGTGTTATCATTTTCAGCTTCCAGTGTGCTATTTAAACAGGGCAGTGAGTGAGACTGTTTCATAGAAAAATGGTGATGTATCTTATGTTATTTTTGTTTCCTCTCCCATAAAGAAGTAAACATTCTAATATGAAGAACCTCAGATTAGTTTCAAAGCCACACCCCTCTGTATGTTCTCTCTCTCTCTCTCTCTCTCTCTGTCTCTCTCTCTCTCTCTCTCTCTCTCTCTCTCTCTGTGTGTGTGTGTGTGTGTGTGTGTGTTTACTATCTCCTTGGCAGATGATTTAATGATGAATTGCTGACAATTAAAGTCCCCTAGAGGAGTTAAAATATGAAGTACCATGTTTCCAAAAGAAGATAAGAAACACTCTTTCAAATAAATCAATCAAGGAGTCTATTTTGATAACAATTATCTAAGTGACTATATAATAAGTTTTAAAGAATAGAAATGTAAAGAGAGAGTTTACCTAATTGGAGATATTATGCAGACTCTCATAAGATAGATGTCTTCTCAACTCCACAGAGACTTTTTTGTTTTTGTTTTGTTTTGTTTTGTTTTGGGTTGTGTGTGTGTGTGTGTGTGTGTGTGTGTGTGTGTGTGTGTGTGTGTGTGTGTGTGCTTTTATTTAGTTATAGTTTGGTAAGATTTTTTTCTTTGTGGGTGATATTTTATCTTTTTCTTGATTATTTTGGGGGGATTTTGGTGTTATATTGGGTTTTGTTTTCATAAGAAAGATCTTAAAGTTGAGTGGGTAGAAAAGGGGAGAAGATCTGGAAGGTCAGGAGGAGGGGAAGAAGATAATCAAGTATATTTAAATTTAAAAGTTGTTTTAATTAATAAAAATATAATAGTAAAACAGTTCTATCCTTCTGAAGGCATGAGGAACACACATACAATATAGACGTACATGCAGACAAACATTCATATACATAAAATAATCAAATGATTTTAATAAAAATATAGATATGTTCCCTTTCTTATACTTTTCTAATTCCTCAGCATTATCAGGAATATTTAGACATACATGAGCACCAAATCTTGCAAAAGAAAACCTGACAGAAAATTTATTGCAGTATTTTGTGAAGAATAGGTTCACACATGCCAAAACTGGTCCTTAACCTCTGTTTTACTCTGAATTTCTACACTGATGGTGAGCCAGTACTTGATATTGTGCAGTGAATTTCTAAAAGATGGTGAACTTAGATATTGTGCAGGAATCAGCAGGCATCATAATGCCGTTCTTGCAATTTTAATAGTATGCTTAGCTCTCCATTTAAGACAGAACGGGGGCCACACAATGGTGCAGGCGATGATAGAGTACTTTCTGTGTACTCCAGGGGATTTGAACTTTATCCCCATAACTCATATAAAAGTGTAAATAGCAGAGTCACCCCACAGACTTGTTCTCTAACCTACACATGCATGCTGTGGTATGTGCACATCCGCAAATATACACCAAACACACAAAATAATAATACGAATCTTAAAACAGGAAGAGGATATTAAAGATAATTGTTCAAATTTATTCACACAATTACTTAATTCATACTTTCCTTTATGAATGTATGCAAAGGTTCTCTGTCTCATCTTACAATAGAATAACATAGGTATATTATAAAATTTTCTCAAACTGCCTCTGAAGAATTCTTCTGTCTTATTGTATATAATGAATCATCACTAATTACTTCTGAGTATTGCTTAAATTGGGGATAATTTGATTATAAAATCTGATAGAGACCATTTTAGTCATTAAACATAATGTGCTCATCCTCGAAATAAAATCATTTTCTATGGATCAAGAAATACAGAATAACAATTATCAAGACTGCTTTGACCCAGTAGCTTAGGGACTGAATTACATTCAACTGTAATACCTGGCCTCATTTTTTTTCAGGGCAAAAGGATGTCCAAAAGGCCTTCTTGATCTGCAATAGGTCTACATGTATTAATAAATGCTCAAGATTAAATCTTAATTACATAAATAAAGTTCCAATATAAAATTCTAAAATACTATACTTGATGACAAGCTTTGTAGAAATTTTAATAAGTTGAATCTCTTAAGTAATTTTTGTTTATTGAATTTTCTAAGGTCAAATACAGATATTTGACTTCACATACAGGTAATACTGTTTAAAAATCAGAAATAGAGCAAAAATGGTGGTTTGTACCTGTGATCTAAGAACTCAATAAATTGAGGCAGAAAAATCTTGAGTTTTAGTCCCTCCTGTCCTAGTGAGTTCAAGCCCAAATTTGGCTGTATAGAAAGATGCTGTCTCAAACTACCAAAGGACTAAGGAATGTAGCTCAGTCATAGAACATTTGACTAGCATGCCCCAGACACATAGCACATGCACATAAGTGGAAACATGGTTAGTAGTATGTTTACTTAAAAAATATGGAACATAGCCACATGTTGTGTATAAAACTTGAAATACTAGAGTGTCATTAAACACACATTTGTAAATTCTAATGGTTATATCAGATCATGTCCTCTTACACACCTTATTTTTACTACCTCTTTGAGAAAATGTTTTGTTGACCTCTAAAGACTTGAATGGACCACCCTTTAACACTTCACGTTTTCTGCATTGATTGAAAGTAATATCATATTTACTTAAAACCATGATAAAGTATACACTGAGAAAATACATATTCTGAAATAGATTGCGACAGGTTTTTTTCTATATTCAGCATGAAACATCATGAAATCCAAGATATTGGGGAGAGTGGGTAGGAATGGATAGTCTGTGCTTTGTGCATGCTTAGGAATTTCTTAAGTTATTTGTGTTTGAGAGGAGAGAGTTGTTTTCTTTTTTCCTGAAGGAACGTACAAATAAGAATGGCGATGAAAGGGAAGGAAGAAATACTGCTGGAGACCGTCAAAGATGGTGATGGAGTGATGGAGTGGGTCGAGCAAGTGAGATTGGCAAGAAAAAAGGAAAGATTGCAAAGGCTGTGTTTAAAAGATACTTCTATTTGTGGTGCTGTTCCTAAGGATATCAACACATTTAAAAATCCTGTTCAAAATTAATATAGTCAAAATGTTTTGCTATGAATTGAATTCGTTTATTTTACAAAGTAATTAATTTATGGCATAAGAGTTGAACATAGACAATATTATCTTTTTATCTCATCTTGTTGAAATAAGGTTACAAGGAAAGATTTTACAGGAATTGAGAATTTGTAGTAAGAAAGCTCTACTCAAGGAAGTGAGATTTACTGTCACAAGAGAGCTGTTAAAATTAAATGACAACTTTTATTTCTGATGCCAGTGCGCTTGCCAATGCATCAGTCTAAGCAACAACTGAAGGTTTCCCATATTGCTATTGGAAGGTTAAAAGCAAGGGGTGTGCAAGGCTGGTGTCAGCAACGGCCCACGGAGCTCAATCTTTCAAGCCACCATGGGAGCAGCAACACCCACATTCCTACACCCAAGGACCCTGAAAAATACTAAGTGGGACCTTTATATGTATATCAACAAATAAATACACAAAATCTCACATAAAGGATTTGGGATAAATGCTTTATAAATAAAGTTCAAGACATATATAATGGTCTACAACTGAGGAGGAAGAACCAATTACTTGAGAAAGTCTTGAGTAGAAAGGGTTGGAGAGGTCAATAGATGCAGGCAGAGCTCAGCTCCCAACCATTGGTTTGACGAGTGTGACGGTGAGCATGGCTCCATCCTCATTAACTTAGGTCTCATACCTATAGGCTTGGGATAGCAATGGTCCCCACTTCAGGAGTATGATCTAGAGTAACTGGCATGTGTAACAGATGAGCACAAGAGCGCGGGACGCACAGTCACTGCGCCCACTGACAGAGGCTGTAAATGACTGCACTGGGTTAATTCCTTACATCCCATAATCACAGCCTACACGGGAAAGCAAAGGGAGCCGAATTTGGAGGTTTTCTATTTTCAGTAATGAGAGAATACATTGGCTGCTGTATTTAATTCTGCTATGAATATGGTTGAACAATGATAATGTCAAAGCTCAAGCTCTTCTTCACACTGTTTTAAATGCATGGGTAAAAATGCAATCACTGTATTAATTCTCAAAGGTTCAAAACCAGAAATTCCATTCTTTTGTTATTTCCCTCTTTATCACACTGAGTGATGTGATATATAGTATATATACATATATAACAATTATAACACTATGTAATACATATGTATATATGTGTATATATACATATACACATATATATGTATATATATCACTGTCTTAGTCAGGGTTTCTATTCCTGCACAAACATCATGACCAAGAAGCAAGTTGGGGAGGAAAAGGTTTATTCTGCTTATACTTCTACACTGCTGTTCATCACCAAAGGAAGTCAGGATAGGAATTCACACAGAGCAGGAACTTGGAGACAGGAGCTGATGCAGAGGCTGTGGAGGGGTGCTGCTTACTGGCTTGCTTCCCCTGGCTTGCTCAGTTTGATTTCTTATAGAACTCAGAACTACCAGCCCAAGGATGGCACCACCCACAATGCTTCCCCCAGATCACTAATTGAGAAAATGTCTTACAGTTGGATCTCATGGAGGCATTTCCTCAAGGGAGGCTCCTTTCTCTGTGATAACTCCAGCTTGTATCAAGTTGACACATGAAACCAGCCAGTACAATCACTATGCAATATATATATGTGTATCTATAAATGCATACATATATACATGTATATGCATGCATACACACATGCATATGTATATTTTTATGTAACATACATATATATATACATGTATGCATATATACATGTACACAATACTGCTATGTAAAATATGTACGTATGTGTATGTATATTGCTATATAATATACATATTTATATATAAATGTCTGTGCATATATATATTGCTATGTAAAGCCTAAGAACTACTTATAGAAATACTGGTGAAATTTAGAAATGCATTTTGTTATAATAATGCAGATTAAATCAGAAACATTCGTAAGAGATGTTTTAATTACTCTTAGAGAAAAGTCATGACAAATAAACTATAATACGGTTTTAGGTTGGGTACATTTAGTGTCTCCAATCACTAAT
This sequence comes from Uromys caudimaculatus, assembly GCA_028551405.1. Classification (NCBI taxonomy): domain Eukaryota; kingdom Metazoa; phylum Chordata; class Mammalia; order Rodentia; family Muridae; genus Uromys; species Uromys caudimaculatus. The sequence goes on along the minus strand of CM052705.1, from coordinate 44,025,183 downwards.
CAAAGATTGAATGAGTAATCAGTTTCTGCTTTACATGCTTCGGGTGAAGCAATGGACACAAGACTAGAAGTGGCTTTTAGGGGAGATGAAAATATAAAGGTGGAAACTAGCCGCCCAAGTCCATGTCCGCCAGTCTTCTGGTAAGGAACTGGCATTTTATCTTTCAGTGTTTTAACATCAATTAAATGATGCTTTAGTTAAAATTCATTGTATCACAGAAAAGAACATATACACATACACAGGGATGCACATATCATATACGCATAAGGAAAAGTATTTAAAAAATATTGAATACTAATTTCTAAGATTTTAAAAATATATTTATGTTTACCAAGAATTAACTATGCATATTTTCTTTACATTTATCTTTACCGTTTTCAACTGTAAAGTGTTTGTATTGGAATGACCCTGGAAGAGTCTCATTTGTGTCCTTGATGGATAGTGTGGGGCTCAGAAAGGCAGATTGGGTTTCGTGGGCACGTTGTGCCCCTAAGACTTGCACCCCAGGAAGGGCAGCATTGTGAATAATGACATTTTACATCAGGAATCCTTGACTACGAGAAGACACAGCAACGCTATATCATAGACGCACATCATCGTGTTTCTTTTAAATATAATGATACACATTAATGTCCTTAATTTACTAGAAATCCACTCAAAGCTGTACAAATGGAAGGGAAAGAAGCCACTAGTGATGTCACATTTCAGCATAGGCCTAAGAATGACCCATCTAATACAGTAAAGTTTTTGCTGTCTTTTTTTTTTTTTTTTTTCTTTCTGTCTTCAGAACTTCAGAGTCTACTATCCCTGGGTTAGTCTTTGAAGTCACCATGATACCATCGCCTCTGATGAAAGAGTTTCTCTATAACTTGCCTGGTTATGTCCTTTTGCTCTGAAGCAGCAGGCTCCCTAAGGTTTGAAGATATAATTTCAAGGACTGTCAAACCTCTGTCAAAGTTTAGTGGCCCCCTGGGGGATCCTGTTTTTCAACGTTCTCTTTGCTAAGACAAGACTTCTCAAGAAAGTGCTGAGCAAAGTGACAGCTTCAAGTACTGGAGATTTTGTAACTGGAAGTGCCCTTAATCTGAAAATCAACACTAGCAAATCAGCATGGGCTTGGCTTCCATTTCCTACCCTGCTCCTCTTTCTTTCCTGCCTCTAGATCAGGACATCAGGCAAATTTGTATTTGGCACTGCAACTTCTTAATCTCTTTGGAAGGCTGTTTCTCTCCATCTAAACAAGTCGGTGGAATGACGTTCTCTGAAGAAAGTAATAAGAAGTACATTGTAATAGATACTACTTTTAGTGATTCATTTGCCTAATAAATATTGGTCAGGTAGCTATAAAAGTTTTAAAACAGTTTTGCAAACATTGGAAGCAACTTTAACAAAATATGTAAAAATGAAACCTTCATACAACCTTTGTTTTAACTTTTTATTGGAAGTACATTTTCCTTGTATGATATATTCTGATCAAGGTTCACCTCCCCCAACTCCTCCCAGATTTTCCCTAATTCCCCACCCAACCTATTTCATACCTTCTTTGTCTCTCTTTAGAAAACAAAGAGATAAACACACAACTGGAATTCTTCTGTTGGGCTGGGTGTGGTGGCACACACCTTTAATTTCAGCACTCAGGAGGTAAAGGCAGGTGGATCTTGGTGAGTTCAAGGATAGCCTGGTCTACAAAGCAAGTCCAGGATAGCCGTAGATTGTTACACAGAGAAACCCTGTCTCTAAGAACCTAAATAAATAAATAAATAAATAAATAAATAATCTTTTGTTGTCCATTGCAAATGGTATTCCACAAAATCACTCATATACATGTATTTTATATTTACTCAAAAGAACTTCAATACAGGAACACATTTGCTCATAAATTTTAATATTATAAGCCAGGTACTGTATGGGACACCAACATTGTTCTGTAAATAATCTGAAATGGTAACTTGGATGGGTTATTTGAGTCAATAGAAAAGGGTTTCAATGTTTATGTACATATGTGTGAGTGTGGATACATATATATTAGTTTTTGTGGATGTGTGTGTGTGCCTGTGTGCACATATAGAGACCAAAAGAAGATGGTAGGGACACTGCTTTCTCTCTCTCTGCCTTATTTCACTGAGCCTGAAACATGGCTGGTGAACAAAAAGCCATCGATGCTCCTGTCTCAGCTGCTCATAGCTGGGGTAACACAGCAGGGTCCAGCTTTCTGCATAGATCCTGGGTATTCAAATTCAGGTTCTCATGCTTGCTTGGCAAGGTTTGTTTTCTTTTTTCTTTTATTTTTGTTGTTGTTTGTTTGTTTGTTGCACAATCATCTCCCTAGCCACAAGACTTTAAATGTTGATTATACAGGAAAATAACACATCCCTTTAATATGTAAAAAAGGCAAATATAAAAACAGGTCTGGGATTTAAGCAACAACTTTCAAATTTCTATGTCCTACTTTCTCATCTCCCCACTCTCTGTTTACGCTCTGGCTGGAGTTCTGATTTTTATCTCCCTTTCTGTTTCACCATAGATCATGCTTTTCCCCCACTTGAATACAATGCATACAAACCTTAATTCAGAAGAACATTAGTGTCTTTCAGGTCATAACCTCTGTTAATCCTCTGGACACAGAAGATTTTCCTCTAGAGAAAGTGGGGGTTATAATCTTCTCAGGCCAGTACTTCCCATCGTAATGTCAGGATGTGAACTTTGTAATTGTCCAGCGTTTCAGCAACTCTACATTGTGGTCCTTTGTAAAGTGTCAACTTTACTTTCCCAGAATATCCCTTTTTATTTGTTTCTACTTAGCATTGGCCACATAAGCCCATGTTGTCCCCCTAGTTATGGCTGACAAGCTGCCAGTCTCTAGACCACTAAGTGAAGCCTGCCTGGGTCATGAAGACTACAGCCAACAGCCAGCAGCTTGCGAGTCTCCCGGAGAACAGTAGAAGAAACCCCAAGCAACTCCGGGTGTCATGAACTAAGTAGATGATTTTGGAGCCTGTAAGTTTAAGAAGTTTCTTTTATAGGATATAAAAAGAATGGTCTTAATTAAAGGAAGAAGGTAAACAAAACTATTAATAATATTAATAGTTTTTGGCAATAATTTTGGCAAAAATGTAAATCCCTTAGTCTCCAGGTATAAAAATGTATGTGGCACAGACCAAACTGCATAGTGCCAAACGAAGTTCCAAGTGTAAAGAAAGGAACCATGGAGGGAAATCTGGAATAAACAGTTTTATAGTGTTGTTTGTTTTGGTGGTTTTGTTTGTTACTTGTTTGGTTGGTTGGTTTTGGTTTTTTCAAGACAAGGTTTCCCTGTGTAGCCCTTGCTGTTCTGGAACTTTCTCTGTAGACCAGACTGGCCTCAAACTCACAGAGATTAAGCCTGCCTTTGCCTCTCGAGTGCCAGGATTAAAGGTGTCCACCACCACTGACGGCCTTTTAGTGTTCGTAATTAGCTTAGAGATAGCCTATTTTCATCTAAACTGTTTCTTCACATAAAAAGTCACATTCACATTTTTTCAAAGATGCTATAAAGTTCAATTTATGATTTATCTATGATAAGAAATCTTTATTTGTTTAACTGATAATTAAATATGATCTATTCACACATAATGTCCTGTAAAACGACTTAAACCACTTAACAAAGCACCACCCCATGTTCTCTGCTATTGAGCCCTATCTTGATACCTATGCTTCTATTTCTTTATACTTTCCCTGTGCTGCAACCACAATGCTGTGTCCACGTTATAGTGAATTCGAGGTTTTGGGTGTCATGAACACAGGGATGTAAGCAATGTCGATGAAGTACTGCGTGCAAAAGCAAGAGGATGAGGGTCCAGAGCCCACCAACTACCAGCCCCGGAAGCCGGGGGCAGTGACAGAAAGCTTCCTGGAGCTCAATGGACAGCTTGTGCCACCAATCAGTGAGCTTCATGTTCAGTGAGCTACCCGGCCTAAAACTGCAAGATAGAGAGTGATCGAGAAAGATGTCTGAAATCAACCCGTGACCTGTACATGTGTGCACACACACGTGCACAAGCACCTACAAATACACATGTGTACACCACACACACACACACACACACACACACACACACACACACACACACACACACACACACCACACATTGGATACTGTGATGCAATTACATTTGTCTAGCTGACTTCCAATAGTACCATGCTTTTTCTTTTAAGAATTTGGCATAACTTTGTTTCGACAAACTGATTTAAGACTCAGTTGTCATTCCAATGCCACAAATTACTCATCAGGATGGATCTGGCAGGGGCAGCAAGTTACCCCAGAGACTCTCGGGGTTAAAATTAAGATGAGGAAAGCAGAAGGTCTTGGGAAAATTTTTTTTTTAAATTAAAGAATAATATTAAATTTCTTAGAACTTTAGAAGATGTGCATGTTAACTATATAAGTTTTAAAACCTGTAAACCCAAGTCCTTAATAATTTTGCTTAAGACCACTTCTAATTTTGCAGCAAATTTTAAAGCAGTCATCATCAGCATGCTTAATCCTTGAGAGAGTAACTGGCAACAGTAATAAATAAACTGGACATAGAAGTTAATTTTGAAGACGGTAGCAGCAGACTTAATATAAAGAACATCTCAGGAGCATGATTAAAACCTAGTCTTGTGTGGTCTGGAAAAAAAATCTCTGAAGAATCCAGTCACTTGTCAGGGTGAGTCCTTGACTTCATAAATATCTCATTAATTCCATTATAACACGGAAGCACACAACAGTGTTGAACTACAAGCTAAACTAAAGAATTTGTCAGATTGGAACTTAGCAGCTCAGTATCCCCACTACGGTTTCTGTAATTAATTCTGCCCATGCATAATTTCTTATCTTTTGTACTCATGATGAGAAAAGTACTTTGGCCTTTTTTTTTTTTTTTTTTTTTTGGCCTTTCTTGTTCATGTGTTTAATCAAAAATTAAAGGGTTAAAATTGGGGGGAAATGCTTTCTGTGCATCTCCAGGTGAGCTAACAACTATGATGAAAAACCTGTAATTTCTGGATCACACACTTATTTATGGGGAGAGGATGTTGAAATTAGTCACTCCTTTGTTAACTCAACATACAAGGTGGAACTAAGAGTTTGCCCAGGAAGCATCCAGAGTGAACAGAACTGGTTTGCTTTTAGTCCAGAATATTTCTCTTAGTCATGAAACTTCTACTGAGGATGTATGTCATCCAAAGTCAAAACGTATTTTCCAAGTCTGGTTTGTAGGTTTCCAGAATTCTCTTTGATCCTTTTATTTTATTAACTGAAGTGAAAACCCTTTGGCATCAGAATTTTTGCAGTTTGTTTCTTATTCTAGCCCCTGATAATAATTAAATTCCTAGGGGGTCAGTCCAGATTGTCACCTAATAAATAAGAAAATCTTCCAAAGTCCTTAGCACCTGAAGCTGTTAGCTGCCATGAAATCAGGACTAATCATATTATCACTGTAAAAACAAATTAAAACCCAAGGCTTACTCTATTTTTCCATTATAAACAGGGGCTTTCCAGAACCATTAAAGAAGTTCACTTGGCAGAAATGTTTAATCTTTCATGTCTTTAGAAAAGTTTAAAAAAGAAATATAGACAAACAAGCCAAATGACAGAAAAGGAGACAATCCCAGAATATGAAGCCACCAACAGGACTATGGTCTCAGTCTTTCCAGTAAACAAATGTCTTGGCTGAAGGAGAGCAGACGAGGCTGAGAAACATGGCTGAGCCTCAGAGGGCACACTCCCGTTTCATATACAGCTTTTGACAAAACCTTAGTCTGAAGAAAGTAGCTGCAGAGCTTATTCTGGAACAATGAGGGTTAGGGAAATTAAAATTCTTACTCGGCATTAGGTGATGCTAAGAAATCATTTCTTTAGTATGTTTGATAAAACCATTGACATAATTTAATTTATGTATCAGCTTTGATGGGCTCTGGGCTACTAGGTCAGTCAGTAAATATGAGTTCTGAATATTACCGTGATGCTGTTTCCAAGGTAGACTAGCATTTGCGTCTGTGTATCCCTTTTATAAGGATGAGTCAAATCTGATTCATTGAAAGCTTGACTGGATCGCAAAGGTAGTAGGAGGTTCTCTCTCTCCTACCTAATTGTGCTGGGGCACCCATCTTTCCCCATCCTCGGACATCTTGGTGTTGGGACCTTCAGACTTGTCTTTTTTGACTCATTCTGAGACTTAAGAAGTCTTCTGGTTTAATTAGCATGGATTTTACATACTATCTAGAAAGTACACATTCACTACCGCAGACAACTTGTCTTATGATTTACAAATCGGCATTCGTGTAAAGCAAAAGGGAAGCCCTAGACCAAAGTGCTCCCTCACCCGCAGCTCAGGATTTCGTCAGGGCTTCCCAATCCTATTTAAAATAAGAACCTCAATCCCTGTTGCCCTACCATGTCGAGGGCGTGTTAGAATGATGAATGTGCTTCAGAAATAGATTCAGCCTGCTGATGTATTTGTAGCCCATATGGCTCCATCACCCTTTGACTTTTTCTAAGAAAAATGGAAAATAGTTACATTTAGTATGCCACAAATTAAATTTCTGTCAAGTTCAGCTTTAATAGTTATTCTCCAAGCATCTCAGGTTTTCATTGGCTGGGACAGAATATTCATAAAATTCAAAGTGGAGAACTTTGCTGTTAGGCTTGTAGTAGTGATTATGAAAGTTGAAATGAAACTTAAGAAAATGTTTATTTAAAGCATAATAGATGTTAAGACCGTACATGTTGCACATATATGAGCTTACGCATTTGGACACATACCTATGTCTTTAGAACCATGTTGCTGCTCAAATTACTAAACATCTTCACCTCTTTAGAGTTTCCTCTTGGTTCTTTTTAGTGTTACTATTTTATTTATTTACATCCCAAATGTTGCCTCCTTCCTGGTCCCTGTTCACAGAGTTCTTCCGCTATCCCCACTACCATTCACCTCTGAGAGGGTGCCCACCCAGGTATTCCCCCACCCTGGGGCATCAAGTCACTACAGGTTTAGCCACATCCTCTCCCACTGAGGCCAGACAAGCCCTCTGCTACGTATGTGCCAGGGACCTTGGACTAGCCCATGTGTGCTCTTTGGTTGGCGGCTCAGTTTCAGTGAGCTCCCAGTGGTTCAGGTTAGTTGACACTGTTGGTCATTCTATGGGGTTGCCATCCCCTTCAGTTCCCAGACTCCTTCCTCTAACGCTTCCACAGAGGTCCCCGAGCTCAGTCCAACTCTTGGCTGTGAGTATTTGCATCTGTCTCAGTCAGGTGCTGGATAGAGCCTCTCAGAGGATAGCCTTGCTAGGTTCCTGTTTGCAAGCACAACATAGCATCAGTAATATTGTCAGGGTTTGGTGCCCACCCATGGGATGGATCCCAAGTTGGGCCTGTCACTGGTCAGCCATTCTTTCAGTCTCTCTTCCGTTTTTGTCCCTGCATTTCTTTTTTTAATTTATTTTAATTTATTTTTTTACTTTTTATTTTGATACTTTATTTACATTTCCAATGTTTCCCCCTTTCTAGGTCTCCTCTTTGGAGACCACCTATCCCTTCCCCTCCCCCATCTCTATGAGGGAATTCCACCTCCCACCCACCCCCACGCCCACTTCTATATTCCCACCTTGACATTCCCCTTTACTGGGGTCTTTCCTCCCCCTGAGGGCCAACAAGGCCCTCCTCTGCCACATATGTGGTCCGAACCATGGGTCCCTCCATGTGTATTCTTTGGTTGGTGGTCCAGCCACCAGGAAGACCGAGGCGGGGGGTGTCAGGCCAGTTGACACTGTTGCTCCCTCCATAGGGCTGCAGACTCCCTCAGCTCCTTCAGTCCCTTCTCCAACTCCTCCATCTGGGACCTCAATCTCAGTCTAGCAGTTACTGTAAAGTGAAACTTGGATATTCAAAACATTTTGGCTAATATCCACTTATCAGTGAGTACATACCATTTTCATTCTTTTGTGACTGAGTTACCTCAGGATGATAAAATTAACTCAAACAAATCAGTAGCCTTCCTATACTCGAAGGATAAACAGGCTAAGAAAGAAATTAGGGAA
>CM052705.1:43983413-44009720 GCA_028551405.1 Uromys caudimaculatus | reverse complement strand
AGAAACTTTGTAATTTCATGAGGTCCCATTTGTCTATTCTTGATCTTAGAGCATAGGCCCCTGGTGTTCTGTTCAGGAACTTGTCCCCCGTACCCAGGTGTTCGAGAGTTTTCCCCAGTTTCTCTTCTATTAGATTCAGTGTATTTCTTAAGTAATGTTTCCTGTGTGCTAAGATTTTGGAGAACTTGAAGTTTGAGCAATTTACTCACATTTCTGTCAAGAAGGAGAGTACTATAAAACAGGGTCTCTATGAGATAAGAGGAACCTTAGTCAAAACTGAGAAATGATCAAAATAAGGAAGAAAATTAGAGATTCAAAGTGATAATAAATAAGTTGAGACTACGATTTTTAGAGAAGTCATTTAAAGGACAACAGGGTTAAACTTCCATGAAGGTAATTTGACACAGGGAAGAAAAATTCATTGTAAAATTGCTCCTTGAGATAATGGAAAATCACCAGTAAAATAATTGATTACGATCCTATACCAAGGTGTCCGTTTTCCCTTCTCTTCTCCCCCATCTTCCTTGTCCTCACTTAATTATATATGCACATTCTTCCCAGTTCCAACAGGTTTGGGGGCAGCAGCATAGTGATGTCTGAGAGGCAAAAAGCAGTCACAGCTGGCCTGGGATCAATTGTTTGGGAGAATTCTTGACAGCCCTGGCCAGCTGATCCCAGCTGCACTGAGATGCAGCTGTTCTGAGCTAGTCTTAGCAGCCTGGGTCCCCTTGTGTAATTGGTTGCAGGTGAACAAAGCAACTCATTGCATACAGTCCTCAGCCGGCTGCCCAATGGGATAGAGGGCAAAGCTTATTCAGGGCAAAGCCCCAGCTTCATAGAAATCCCAGCATGCCAGTTCTTTGGTAAATTAGATTGTAGTCCCTATGTAATGATGATGGGAGTTATTATAATATTATTTTAGTAATAAGCTGTGTTCACCTCAATACTATAGCTATAACTCTTCATTTTTCCCAGAACACCTTGTTTACAGACATTAAATGTGTATCTAATCATATAATTAAGGGGAACATGAGTGATCATGTTACTAACTTCAAAAAGAAATACTAGGTTCACTTTTACTATTTTTCTCACTACCATACGCAATAAAATTTGAAGCTTCAAATAAAATGAATACACTTTCAATAAATATTCTCCAGTCTTCATGCTTCTGGTAAAAATGGCTTCTGGTAATTTTGGAACTCTTACTGATTAAAATGAGTTCATCCTATTTCTGTTTTCACACACTGTAGAGTTACTTATATCATTTATCTCACATTATTACATTATTTCTGGTATATATAAGATATATATATGATATATATGACTTGCATTATTTATCAATGAGGAGGGGCCCATACACTAATGGAAGATGCCCAGAATGAGGTATTTCAGGAATAAACTCCTGACGTGCACTGTAAAGAGCTTAGGACACTTTTATCACAGTCATACTCCTGCTTCCAGCCTCATCTCTGCACCAGATGTCACTGTTATCTCTGTTCAGTGACAAGACTGTACCACAGCCAAATATCACATTCTCAGAGGGTACTCTCATTAATGTCCTGATAAGTGTTTAATTAGTGTGAGTCTGTGTCTGAATCTGTGTGTGCATCTATCTGTGTGACTCTGTCTCTGTCTGTGTCTCTGCCTCTCTGTCTTTTTCTGTCTGTCTTTCTGTCTCTGTCTCTCTGTCTCTGTCTCTGTCTCTCTCTCTCTCAGTATATGTGTGAATGTGAGTGTGTGTGTGTGTGTGTGTGAGTGTGTTTGCAGGACTAGGAATGAACTGAAAGCACTAAACATGTTAGAATGTTCACTCCCACCGAGCTATCACCCCAACCAGTTAGTATAATTTTGCTCTGTGTGCTATGTGCATGGTATATACAGGTAAACTTTCAGAGCCCAGAGAAGATAATATATCCTGCTCTACTACATGGCCTCTCACTGAATCTGGGACCAGGCTGCTTCCAGGCAGCAACATCCAGTGATTTCCCCTTCTCATCTCTGCTCACGATGCTGGGCTTGCAGGTGTGTGTGCATCACATACAACTTCTTACATGGATTTTTAGGATTTGATTTCAGGTCCTGGCTTTTGTATAGAAGAGGTTGCAGTCCACTGAGTCATCTTCCTAGCCCAGCCAGTGTAAGTTTTAATATGAGCACTTTCTTCTCGGATATTCAAGAGCACCTTTCAGACAGGGCCCAACATTTCTATCAATCAAAAATTTTCATGACTTAAAAGACTGAAGTCTTACCTATAGACAAATGCAGAACTGAGTTAAGTAGCGTAACCAGAAATAGTTAAGAAGGACCCAGCAAGACAAAAATAAGTGCTACATGTTCCTGATGTCTAGCAGAAAGTTTGTTTGTTCGTGTAATTAATGGAAGGAAATCCAGTTATTTCTATTGTATCACTTTTGTTTTTAGAAGATGTCATTTTTTATTGTTAAAATCCCCATCTCCCATTGGTCCCTATTTGCTCCTTCTGTCTCTGTACTCCACTTTCAGAAGCACGTGCACCCCAGTCTCTGAGTATCCACAGATAAGAAGCTCCATCTGGGCTCCCTTGCTCTGTGATCCATGGCTCAGTCTACTCTGCTGGTTAGTAATGCTGAGATGACTAAGTAGGTCAGGATTCTAAGCTTACCATGAGAACAGAACAGTAACCTGCTGTGGCTGAGGTCAAGAGGAGAACCTCAGTTAACAGCTTAGTCCTTTAAGATGCAGCAATGCAGTAAGCTCTCAATTCAGGAAGAAGTGTGTGTCCAGGGTGGTACTGTAATGGGTTGCCAGGCAGATGAGATTTTGTGATGTTAGTGTTCTGTGGGGTGTAACAGTTGAACCTGTGCGCATTGGCAATGTAAGATCAAAAACCTCATGCATAAAGACTAAATGAAATGTTAGACTACAACTAAAATGAAAATTTTCTTTCTTTTTGTTCAGTCAGTAGAAGCCTATACACACACACACAAAAAGATCTAGACTCCAAAAGAAATAATAATATCCAGGAACAAAGTGCTTGACTAACACTTTATGAGTACTTAGGGGTTTTCTTAATGTTCTAATGCTAGACTACTGTGCCAACTCGACACAAACATGAGTAGGCTGGGGTTAAGGAGCTTCAGTTGAGGAGTTCTCTTGATCAGACTAGCTTGTAGGCCTATCTGTGGGACATTTTCTTGATTAATGATTGATGTGGAAGGGCTCAACCCACTTGAGCAGTGCCATCCCTGGGTAGGTGAGTCTGGGTTGTATAAGAAAGCAGGTTGTGCTTTCCTGTAGATCCTGCATCCCTAAAGGGACCATCCTGTTGGCTTCAGTGGGAGAGGATGCACCTAGTCAAGCAACGACTTGGTGTGGGGGGCAGGGGCTTACACCTGTAAGCCCAGCACGGTGAGCAGAGAGGAGAATGGGGAAATCACTGGATGTTGCTGCCTGGCAGCAGCCTGGTCCCAGATTCAGTGACACACCATGTCTCAAGAGAATAAAGCATAGAGTGCTAGAGCAGGATATATTCTCTTCTCCGGGCCCTGAAGGTTTACCTGTGCATATACCATGCACTACCACACAAAGCAAAATTATACCTTCACCTTCTCAGAAGAGAAGGGGAGGGTGGAATGGAGGAGGACGTGCATGAGGGGATATTAGGAGGAGAGGAAGGGCCAATATTCAGTTGTAAAGTGAAGAAATAAGTTAAAGAAAGGAAGGAAGAAAGAAAGAAAGCAAGCAATCTGAGCAAGTTCTACAGAGCAAGCCAGTCAGCAACATCTTTTCATGGTTCAGTTTTGCTTCAGACTCCTGCCTTGGCTTCCCTCAGTGACAGGTTATTACCTTGAAGTGTTACATATTACATATATATAAATATATATTTATATATATGTAATGCTGACACGATGTAATCTTTAATGATTAATTTTATATTGTCAAAGTAATATAGATACTACAGATTAATATGGAGTAGGAATGGGAATAATGGGATGTAGGTAATATGAAGGGGAATCAGAAAAATCACATAGCATCTCTCAATGAAACTGTGTTTATCGATTAGCTCACAAAATAAAACTAAGAATAAGTTAAATGTCATCACATGGCATACAAAGCTGTGCGCAGCAAAGAAAAGGAAGGAACAGGCTGAAGAGTCAACTCGCAGCATGGCAGGGAATCTGTGCTAGCCATTTGTCTGGTAGAAGGTTGGCATTAGAAAGGAAGAAAGACCTCAAAATGGGCAGCACGAAGAAAAAGCAAGCCAATCAATGAATGGAAAATGATTTGATGAATTCTTAAATTTTATATAAGGCAACGTTTTGCAGGTAAATGATGTTCTTTGAACACACTGTGTCACACTCTGCCTTCTGCCTCACTTCTCCGATCCTCGCACTAACCCCTTTGTTCCACTAGACCGTGCATTTTTACATCCTTACCATACATTAATGATTTCATGTGTCACATAACATCAAGGAACTGCAAATGAGAGGAAATGTGTCATGTCTGTCTTCTGAGACAAACTTGATCTGTGTAAATTGTTGCTATGTCCCTACAAACAGCAAACTCTGTTTTATAGCTGAAAAACATTCCACTGTGCGTACATGCCACATTACCCACAACACATAATACTTGCATAGAATATACAATATGTATAGCATGTAATCCACCCCTGTGCTGATGGACAAGTAGCTTGGTCCCATTACTTAGCTACTATGAATGGTACTGTGATCAATCTAGTGTGGAGGTGACCTCTGAATAAACATTCCAAAAGAAGAAATACGAATGGCCAGTGAATACATAAAAATGTTTCATTTCATCAGTCACCAGGGAAATGCAAATATATGACAACAAGATGCCATCTCATTCTAGTTAAAATGGTTTTATTAAAAAATAGAAAAAATTAAAAAACAAAATCTACCCCCACGCAATAACAGCTAGAGAGGTTGTCCGTTCATATTAGTGAAACCACTTATAGATCACGACATCCAAACATTACTACACAGTCTGTAACAACACAAAGCTGTCCAGATGTCAGCACATATCCAGGTGTAAAGAAAAAGGTATCTTACCACCCAGTGAACAATCTGTTCAATGTCTAACATCACATGTGAGAAAAGTAGCAAATGTTATTTAACCTATTATGTTGAAATTCCAGTATACTTTGTTGTTGGCAAAAATTGCAGTGATAAAGTGCAGAGAAATCTGAAATAATTTCAATAGTTTTTATTTGGTGTTTAACAAATGTGATGAATATAAATATAATGAAAATTTTAAAGCATTGCATTTGACATTGGGTAAATTAATATAGTTTAATGCTTTCCATCATTTTCTGTTTTTGTAATTAATTGATGTTTTAAAGGTATGCTTTCAGTAATATGGTAGTTTACTTTAGAGTATCTTTATACATATCGGCTATAACAACTACTTTTCTACTTTAAATATAAATTCAGCAAAGCAGAGAATAGTTGGGAAACATCAGTGAACACAAAGATTCAGTAAAGCAACTGAAGGTTCTAAATATTGGTTTGCTTATTTTTTTTCTTCTAAAAATAACAGCAAAACCACAAAAACAACAACAATAAGCCATTGAGCTAGAGGCTAGCCCAGCAGGTAAATGTGCTTGTATCCTTCAGTGCTCACAACCACACACATATAAACAGTTCAGAGAATGAAGGGGTAACTTAAAAATAGATGTTCATTGTTGATATTCTTTAGTTTTACTTCAAAGATGGAGTCTTTCCTTTTTAATCTTTTTTAAACATTTTTTAATGTAAATATTCCATGTGTTTGAAGTAAGAGGAAATAGTCCATGTAAGAGCTAAATGAGTTAGTCATCCCAAATTTTGTGGCTTTGTAAACTCAGGGTCACTGTCATGTCTATCAAAGTTTTGCCCTAGGGACTTGGTGCCATGATAATTTTGCTGAGTGTGCCATTGGTACTGGGCATTAGGCTGCTTAAGTCTTCTTTAGTTTGTACCAAGAAGGAAAGAGGCAGAAAACTGTAGTTAAGCCACAATACCCCAGATAGTCACCACAAACATCAGCCTTTGTAAATATGAGAATTGCTATGTGTATCGCTCGTCGTACTAATAAACCCTGCATGTATTGTGAGTTTATTTGTTGCTCCTTAGAATACTGTAGATATCAAGAGAACATTAGAAAAACTAGCTACTCTTTCCAACATTGTAATGAAATAAATTGCATTTTTAAATCAGTTTAATTTGATAAAATTAAACACATGATGTTGAGGGTGAGGCTTGGTTCTAAAATATGCCTCAAATGTTCATTCCTTAAAGGCTTGAAACCATGTCTGTGATGCTATTGGGAAGTGAGGGGACATTTTGAAAGTGGCTTAGAGTAAAGGAAGTGTATTCAATGAATATCTCTCAAGCTGTAATCCTCTGTGGGACACCTGTACCTTCCCCTTCCCAGGTCTCCATTTGCTCTCTGGCTGCCAGAGAGTCAGGAGGCTTACTTGCTTTGCAGGACACATGCTGTGCTCCCTCAGAACAAGCTCAAAAGCAGCATGGCCAAATGACCATCGCCTGTGTTCTCTGAAAATGTGAGCCCAGGCGAATTCTTCCTGCCTCTAAATTTTATTATCTCAGCAATTTTGTCACAGTGTTTTCATTTTTTTTAGAAAAAAAAAAAAAATGGAATGGTATTACCAGGACTGTTCTGGGTTCTTAGAGACTGGCTAAAACTCGTCTTCTTCATTTAAAAAGGCCGCGGCAAGGGGCATGAAGCTGTACACTCTGCAAGTTTATTTGCTGTTTTATGTAATCTAAATGAGCAGATCCTGCCTTCTGAATGGGAGCCAGGAATCAGGACCCTATGACTCCTTTTAGGTTGGCTGTGCTGAGCTAAACACTCTTCACAAGAGATGAGTCACATGGCTTCAGCTATTTCGCTACTCCTTGGTGCTCACTTCATCCTTATTTTAATGGGATGGGAGTTTTTCACAGTTATCATGGGATGTATTATAAAAAGACCATGATGTTCTGGCATATTTTATTGACTCCCCTGTCTGTGAGTCTTTCCTGCTTGTCTCTGCTGTTCTGCTTCTCACTCTCACATGTGCTAGGCTTTATGTACTGTGGTCTTGTGTTACGCTCCTTCTTGAGCACAGGTTCTGGTAAAATGGCAAGGTCAGTAATTTTTGTCTTTCCAGTCTAGGGCATAATCTAGTGCTGAGCGGGCCGGAAAGGCTCAGTAAACCTTCAGACTATTCCAGAATGTTATCTCAGGGGAAAAAATGTAAC
This sequence comes from Uromys caudimaculatus, assembly GCA_028551405.1. NCBI lineage: Eukaryota > Metazoa > Chordata > Mammalia > Rodentia > Muridae > Uromys > Uromys caudimaculatus. The sequence goes on along the minus strand of CM052705.1, from coordinate 44,002,479 downwards.
TTTTAATAAATATCGCGATGTATCTAATAGGTTTGAATGCTACCAAAAGTAAAAACCTCTAACTTCTCTGTGCAAACTGCACGTAGGTGAGCAGCTCTCTGGGTTGCACGTCTTCTGTTTGCACTGTGGATTGTCCTTTGGCTTTCCCTCCCGGGTTTTTTGGAACTCTAAAGTCGTTTCTAAGTATTTTAAACATTGAGTCACTGCTAGCTTTCTCAGTGTTTACAAAAGCTATTTTCTACTTAAATTTAATCTGTTTCACTTGTCTTTTTTTTTTTTTTTTTTTTTTTTAACGTAGCTTTCTCCGGGGTTTTAATGGTCTATATATGGCTTAGTGACTGCATGATGTTTAAGGTGTTTGGATGCCAATTGAAGACTTCATAAAAGGAGGTCACTTGGAGTTCAGAAATGTTTAGAAAAGAGAATGAAACCTTGAAAGTTTCTCCTTGGGGTTAGCAATTTAGGTCTGTGGGCTGCTTGCAGTCAAGATGTTCTGACTGCGTCGAGATTGTGAGTCACAAAAGACAGAGTTGGGGGGGGGACAAAGGAAGCAATGTTGCTTGGGGCACAGGGTTCAGATCCACAGGGTCCATGGTGTTTACAGAAGCGTATATTTAAGGTCATCAATACATTATGCTGATGCACTTACTGCGTATGAAATGGAAATTTTAACCTCTGGGGCTTTGCCTAAAGAGATTGCTCCTAATTGTGGAACATTTGCTACAAAATACAAGTCAGGGAAGTGGAGCTTTTGAGCCTTTATTCCCTTTTTGTTTGGTCTAGAGGGGAAACAGAATTTAAGGTGGTCATTTACACGTGTAGCTAGTTGTACTACTTCAAATATAGCCAGCTAGAGTAACCACTGAGAGACAGGCAGAGACCTGGCAGAGGTGACCAACAACCAGCTTCTGACTGGAGGAAACATTTACACAGAACTCCTGGCTTCCCTTCAAGTACAGCTTTTGGGAGGGATTTATAGGTCAGATAGCTCGGCAGCTTCAGCCTGTTGCCCACCGTACCTCAACAAAGCTTGTGGTGTTTGTACAGCTGGCCTGGTAGCTGTGGGAGTCCCGAGAATCCCATAAGCCCCCATCCCTTTACCTCCCCTTCACCGTTTACCAGCACACAAATACACAGAGCGAAACTGTCTGACTAGAGCTTAAAGGCCCTCGATTCCAGGCCTGTTTATTTTCTTTCCTTGATTTCCTGCTGCTACAGTGAGTGAGTGATATTTTCCTTTCTTTCTTTCTTTCTTTCTTTCTTTCTTTCTTTCTTTCTTTCTTTCTTTCTTTCTTTCTTTCTTTCTTTCCTTTTTTCTTTCTTTCTTTTTCTTTCTTTCTTTCTTTTTTTTTTTTTTTTGTAGACGAACTTGTCTATCAGTGTCTGGTAGAGAATTTGGCCCTAATGTATGGAACATTGGTGATATTATTTTGTGTGCCTCTCCTCTTACCTAACCCCCCTTTAACTCTAACCTCTTACTTTAAACTCCATTTCCATTTTTTTTTCATATTTGGACCTGAGGGGGGATTTACCCAAAGGAAGGAAAGAAAAACATCCCAGGGCTCTTCGAGTGTAACTTCACCCGGAGGAAGGGTGTTATTTTAATTACTACTGAACCCTTTCTGTGGAGAGGCCTGTAAATGCTTGATGCAGCTAGAAGAGTAGCAGTTAATATGCCTTTTGAATCAGGGCCACAAACTACATAGACTGCCATCTGGGGAGGCATTACATTTGTCAGGAAAAAACAGTGGAGACTTTTCTTCAAATGAGCTTGTAAATTCCATTCAATCTTAGATTCGTTTCTTTCTCTTTTTTCCTCAAAGAAATCCTTCCATGTTTATTTAAAACAATATTAATTAACAAGATAAAACACAGAGATTTTGAATTTCAGTGACAAGTGAGACACTCAAAGGTTTCATTGACATGTTTGAATGTTGACATCTGCCATCACCCCTGAAGCAGCTTCCCTAAATCTCTTGAATTGGAAAAGCACCAAACTGAGGGAAAAAATTTTTTTCTGCATGTAAATAATTTAGAACTTTATTTCTTCATTTAAAGCAGAATGAAATGCATTCGAATGCATAAAATAGTGCATCATTTAATTTCTAATGTTGGAAAGAACTGGTCACTCTTCATCTTCTAAGTTTAGATACTTTGGCAAATGATGTAGGAAAGAAAGACCATTGGAATCAGACAAAACTGAGTTCAAGTCTCACAGATTAAGTAGCACATTGTTCAAAGGCAAGGCATGCAAACATTTGGAGCCTTGGACTCTTCCATCTGGGAAATGGGAAAAAATAGCACTTCTTTGCCAAGCAGGGTTGTTGAGAGAAGCAAATGATATAATGGCTGTCAAGGTTCTTTATACATGGAGAAATTTTATATTGACATAAATCTTCAGTCATCTTACATTGCCAAAACTTTAAATTATTCTTCATATTTAAACTCTTTCTTAAGGGCATATATTCGTGGCAACTCCTTAATTGCTAGAAACTACACTTCTAAAGTTTGAGGAAAATCCAAATTACTAATGAGAAATTCCTTTGTGTGAAAGTTCTATTTATACTGCATCTTTAACCAAATACACAAATACTATTTTTGTCAACTCAGTCTAATGATATTAGGAAAGAGTGCTCAAGATCTTATTTCAAAACACTCCAGGATGCTTACACACCACATTCTGTAGGCACTTTATTCATACTTTGCCAGAAAATTCTTCTAATGTTTATGCTTATCTTTGTTGAAGCTCCCAGTTCAAAGATTCCCAGGAAACTGCAAATTTACAGGCACTGAGTTAGTACAGAAAACACAGAGTGGATTTTGAGTTACATTGAACTTCATACAACTGCCTTACCACTAAAAACAATTTTTAAACGTCATTGTGCATTGCATTGAAAAGGAATTAAGAATGGTCTGAGAGAACAATGACTAAGCAAGTATTTACCTAGGAATTTATCAGTAAATACTTGGGTTTCCATGGGGAACGTTTTTCAGTTGCTTCTTTCAGCTTCTTATACCTTCGATTCCAAAGCAACCCCACTATGGCCATCTAAGAAGGCGGCATCTCTATGACGAGGTGTTATGTCAGTGTCCTATGTCACACAGGTACAGGCATCTACAGCCACACCTAGGCTTTTATGTCTCAGCTTTCAATACTTTTCCATACCTGAAGTGTTTTACACAAAAATATTCTGAGACTATCATTCTTCTTTTACTGAAGACCACACTTAATGGAAAAATAAGTCTGTTTTATCTCCTTTTTGAAAATGTATCTGCATTTTTTTGTATTCGTTCTCACTATTCTTTTCTGTTCAGTGACTTAAAAGAGACTTAATTGAAAGTCTCACTAAAGAAATAAACCCCAGATTAGTGTAAGCCTTTGTGTGCTCTGTGCTGCAATACTCTAGGAGATAGAACTGTTTGGGTCATGATTTTTATCCCTGGGGATTATTTTACTGCCTCTCTTAGAAGGACTTGCCTGATGGGAACCAATCTTTTTCTCCCTTAATGTTCTGTGTGGCTGGAGTTGCGTGGTTAGGCTGGTTTTCTTAAATGCCCGTCAACGGTCCTTGTGCTTTAATGACACTAGCTCACAATTCCAAGATTTCTCTAAACAATTTACTTAGTGAGTAAAGAGAGAGAGGGCATTGGAACTTCTAACTAACTTCTAGGCTTAAACCAACAGTTGCATACCTGTTTGAACATGTCTATTAAGGAAACAGTAATAAATAAAAATTCTTTAATGAGTTTTCTAGCATAAAGAAGATACAACCATGATGAATTTCCCTAGTGAAAAGTGGTAGACTGTTGCATGGTATTAGAAGTTGAACAGCTGGTCACTGTTTATGAAAGCAGCCAGGCTCTTACCCATAGACAGGAAAGAGAGTCAAGCCAAAGCCTCTTTTCAAGACACAGCTGGAAGACTTTCATAGCTCAGTGAAAGATTTAACATCCCTTTTTCTTCCTTACAGATATGGGAAGAAGAGAATATCTCAGAAAAAAATTTTATTGATTCTTTAATTTATATTTTATAAACACATGTGTCACTTTTGGGAATGAACTCTTACCATTTTAAGAAGTTATCAAAAAACAGGTCAATGATTAAATCACTATATAAAGATAAGAGACAAATTATTCATATAACTGGAGACAAAGAGAACAAAAACACAGCCAAAGATTATTTTCAGTTCTTCTACGGTTTCCATATTTACACTAATGAATAATTTAGCAAGAAAGCATTTCTTGAAGATGTAGTGAGCAACTTACCAAGTCAATCATTTAGTAAGCTTTCTCTTTATTATTTAATATATTCAGTGAATTTTATGTCCAAAGTAATTATTCAGAAAAGTTCTTTGGATAGGAAAGTTAGGAGGAAATAAACTATGTTTTATTATTCTTACTCCTTTTTTATTTCATTTCTCCATTGGCAAAAATTATTCAATTTAAAAAATAAGCGAGTAATATTGTCAGAGTTACAAGATATTTCGGGTAACCAAGAAACAAATCAAGATTAAAATACAATTTCTTCCCACAAATAAACTTACTTTCACTGGGCAGTTGTTTTCAGGAAGTATCAAGTTGCCTTATTTTAACAGGTGACATGGTCCTTGAAGAAGAAAAATACCTCGTTCCCTAACAGTGTTAGAATTACCTTATTAATTACTAGTGCTATTTTCTGTAACATTTGTAAGAGTTCCTAACTTCTAAATTAAAACAACTCATACTTATTTGAGGTAAGGAGGTTTAAAAAGGATATATTAAGAAATAAATATATATGTACATATATGTATGCTTTATTATGAAATGAAACCGTATGCTTGGCTCGTTTGTCCTGGTAAGTAATATTTGAATGCTGAAGGAAAGATCAAGTTGAGGAGATCATAAGTTACCATAATTTTTAACATTTCCATATGTGTTTAGATTTTCATATATATCAGATTATATTATCTATTTTGCTCATTTTAACTAAAAGTGCTCGAAAAACCAAAACAAAAAACAAAAAAACCCCTAAAAGTGCAGCTTTTTGGCGTTTTTTGTTTGTTTGTTTGTTTGTTTGTTTTGGTTTTTTGGTTTTTGGTTTTTGGGGTTTTTTTTTTTGCTTTTTTCAAGACTCTGAAAATGGAATTTCAGCAGCCATGTGAATTTCATCACAACCAATAAACATGAAATTAAGGAAAAGAAATTTTAAGAACTTAGCTTAAGGATCAAGGTAAATGCCAGTATACACACATTTTTCTTTTTCTTGCCTTTCAAATTTTAGTACTCAGCATAAATCTACAGCTTTGATTTCTAGTCTTTCATCTCATTGCTTGATAAAAGGCCATGCCATCCCCCTGATAAGAATTATGATCCGGGTTCTGCATAGCTTTTGGTTTGTGGTTCTGAGAAGTAGAATCTAGGACCTTTTGCATACATACCATTTAAGCGCTCTACCAATGAGGTACACTCCATCCCACAATTTAACCCTAAGAAATTCAGCATGTTTATTTTCCTCACACCATGTTAATGGTCCTTTTCCAAGAAGACATAGATTTAAACTGACTTACTGTAGCATAGGTGTTCCTCTGTCCACTCAGTTCTTAGGAGGGAAGTTCCTACACAGGCTATAAATAATGCAATAGGCAGAGCTGACATCAGTGCTTCCCAATCAATCTGTGAATGTGAAAATGTCTTCAGTTTGCTGAAGTTTAAACAAAATAAAAGCAAAAGCCTCCCTGAAGACGTGCACACATGTGTACAGACACAAACAGAGAGGCATACATGCTTCTTTGTATTGTGGAACTTCTGCTACAAGCCAAGACTATAAATATTTTTTATATTTTTGTTAGTAGTATCACTCAATCTGAATAAAATGTAATGCTTTCAGAGATTATTGTATTCATTGGGCAGCAAGTGTTCACATGATTAAGAAAGAACCTAGACAGAGCACACAAAAACTAAGTATTATAGGATAGAGAGGAATAGAACCTCTGAACCTTATTAAGAAATTTTATGGCTTCTCCTCTTATATTTAAATGATAAGCACATTTGTCTATGTTTTTGTGTGTTTTTTAAGATGAGGAAGTACTTTCCATTTTTACATGTAGATTCCCAGTTTTCCCAATATAATTAATTGAAGAAATTATTTTTTTTCCATTGTGTGTCCTTGGCACCTTTGTCAAATATTAGGTGACCATATACTGGCTGAGTGTGTCCAGCTTCTGTCCTTTTCCATTGGTCTGTATCTGTACTTGTCAATTCTTCATTGCTTTGATTGTTGATGATTATGTGGTTTGTTGCCTTCCATTCTGTTCCTCTTGCTTAAGATAGTTTGACTATTCAGATCTATTGTGATTCCATGGGAGTTTGAACTTGCCCATTAATTGGGCACTTTGACAATACAAAGTCTTCCAATAAATGAGTAGATGATATCTTTCCACTAATTTGTAGCTTATTTGGTTTCATTGACACTGTTTTATATCTTTCATTTATCTCATTGGCTCAACTAACATGCAAGTGTTTTAATTTTATGTTGTTGGAGATGTGCTTATTTTACTCATATTATTATCAAGTAGATATTTAATAGTGTATAGAATTGAAGCTAGTATTTACATGTTGATTTTATATCCTGCATCTTTACTGAATTAAGTTTAGTAGGTTTAGACATGATAATAAGTACTTTCTGTATCAAATACCATATTATCTATAATAGAAACAACTTTTTCCCTTCCAATTTGACTTTTACTCTGTTTTTCTTGCCTTGTGACTATGGCTACCACCTCTAGTACTATGTTAAAAAGAAGCAACTCACATGTGCAATACTATCTACTTTCCATCTTGGAGAAAAAGCTCTCAGTGTTCTCCCCCTGTACTGACTAGTTTTGTGTGTCAACTTGACACAAGCTGAAATTATCACAGAGAAAGGAGCTTCAGTTGAGAAAATGCCTCTGTGAGATCCAGGTGTAAGGCATTTTCTCAATTAGTGATCAAGGATGGAGGGTCCCTTATGGGTAGTACCTTCTGTGGGCTGGTAGTCTTGGGTTCTATAAGTGTCTTATTCAGGGTTTCTATTCCTGCACAAACATCATGACCAAGATGCAAGTTGGGGAGGAAAGGGTTTATTGAACTTACACTTCCATGCTGCTGTTCATCACCAAAGGAAGTCAGGACTGGAACCCAAGCAGGTTAGGAAGCAGGAGCTGATGCAGAGGCCATGGAGAGATCCTGCCAAGTAAGCCAGTAAGCTTGCTTCTCTTGGCTTGCTCAGCTGGCTTTCTTATAGACCCCAAGACTACCAGCCTACAGATGGTATCACTCACAAGGGCCCTCCCCTCCCTTGATCAGTAATTGAGAAAATGCCTTACTGCTGGATCCCATGAAGGCATTTTCTCAACTGAAACTCCTTTCTCTGTGATAACTTCAGCTTGTGTCAAGTTGACACACAAAACTAGCCAGTACAATAAGAAAGCAGGCTGAGCAAGCCAGGAGAAGCAAGCAAGCTAGTAAGTTACATCCCTCCATGGCCTCTGCATCAGCTCCTGCTTCCTGACCTGCTAGAGTTCCAGTCCTGACTTCCTTTGGTGATAAACAGCATCATGGAAGTGTAAGCCAAAAAACCCTTTCCTCCTCAACTTGCTTCTTGGTCATGATGTTTGTGCAGGAATAGCAACCCTGACTAAGACGCTCCCCAACTCCCAACCCCTTTGACTGTGACATTAGTTGCAAGTTTGTCATACACAGTTATAATCTTGTTGTGATTTATGTGTCTTCTAATTGTATAAGAGCTTTCATCATGAAAATGATAAAAAATGTTCAAATAATTCCATTAAGATGATCTTTATCTCTTGCATTATAAATGTGGTAAATTACACTTATTGATTTATATTATCAAATTGTCCTTATATTGTGAGGGTGAATTCTAGTTAATCATGCTGTCTATTTTTAATGTGGTACTTAATATTATTTGTTAGTACATTATTGAGTATTTTAGTATCTATGTCTCATCAGGCATATTAGCTGTTTGTTTTATGGAAGTTTCTTTGTTTGGGTTTGGTGTCATGGTATTGCTGGCATTATGAAATGAATGCTCCCTCCTATTATTGGAAGAGTTTGAGAAGATTTTACATTGATTCCTTAAATAGTTCTTACAGTTAATCAACAAAGGCATCTGGTCTATTTCTTTAAATAGACTTTTGGATAATTAATTTAAGATCCTTACTTTCCCTTGATATCTTTAGATTTTTATACTTATCTTAGGCCATTATAATCTGTTTTGACACTGTACCACATATTAGCTAATGTATGATAAACATAAATGTATTGGTTCAAAGTTCTGGGTGCTAGAAAGTCCAGTGTCAAGGCTCTGGTGCCATAAAACACAGAAGATGCCACTTGAACAAAGCAAAAAGAGGCCAAGAAAGAAGTAAGCATGCTGTAGTGAGAAATTTGGTTTCTTTAAAAACACAGAAATGTTGTAAGAATTTATTTTTATTTTAATTCCAGGTGTAGGATATGGGGCTGCTTCAGATTGTCTACAGCAGCTGACTATGATTTGCCTCATGCTCTAGTAGGGGCATGGTTTTGCCATTTGCAGATAGTTTCTGCAGCTTTGTCACATTTGGAATTCTGGGAACTTTTTAGAGGATATATAAATAGCAGAGCTCCAATAGAAGTGACTGTTCAACCGATTGGTGGTTGGATGCTGATGGTTTTTGTTTGTTGTAGTTTGTCAAGTAGTAGTATTTGAAGAGACAAAAAGAAGAAATTGGATATTCTGATGGCGAAGATCAAATTTGCCCCAAGGAACTTGACATCCCTAATCAGCAGGAAGTAGTCTAGCGATATCTTTCCCCTCTGTTCATCCTTTTCTTCCTCATACCTAGTGTTAGGGTGTTGAAAGGGTAGAAGTAGAAGGGTAGAGCAGGCTGAAAGAAAAACAACCCACAAAGTAGCCAAATATCTGGTTTCAGCCCATCTTCTTGATGATGGCATAAAGCCATTTTTTAAGACATCTGAAAGGTCTTAAGTCTTGATACTCTTTCAATGGCAATTACTTTTCAGCGTGAGTTGTGAAAGGATGAATGGTCATTCACAACAGATCACACTTTCTTTCTCATTGTGTTTTAATAATTTGAATGTGTTTAGAAATGTCCCATGTCTTTTATAATATTTGATATGTTGATATACGATCATTCACGACATCCCTATGATGCTCTACAAGTCTGTGACACTAGTTCTAGTGTTCCTTTTTCATGTTTCTTTTATTTATTTGTTTGTCTTTTATTCTTAAAGTAGCTAAAGATTTGTCTTTTATCTTTTTAACAAATCAGCTCTTATTTTACTTGACTTTTCTATTTTTCTCTCTTTTATTCCTTACTGCTGTTACCATTATTTACTTATGATAACTTTGGACATATTTACTCTTCTATATTTAGATCCTTGAATTGTTTATTTCCTTTATGCTGTTTAATATGTTTCTGGTAGGATTTGCTGAAGGAGGCAGAAACAGGTGAATCATGAGTTCAAGGCCAGCCTGGGTTACACAAGTTTCATCATTTCATCTTAGAACTATTTTTGCTGTACCTCCTAATTTTTGAGATTTTGAATGTCTATTTTGTTTGTTTCAAGACCTTTTAAATTTTCCCTTTGGGGATGGTGAGATTCACAATAGGTAGAGACATTGTCTACAAATCTGATGACTGGAGTTGTAAGTTCGATCCCTGGATCCCACAAGTTGGCAAGAGTGTGACTTTTCAGGCCTGTTTTCTGAACTCCACCCACAATCCCTAGCATATAAGCAGCAGCACTCACACACACGTAGAATGAATAAATAAAAATCTAAATTTCACTTTTTATTTCTTCTTTGACCTATTGAATGTTAAAGACCTGTGTTAAAAATCCTTATTTGGGAATTTTCTATATTTTGTTCTGTTATTCAATTTCTTTTTTTTTTTTTTGATACAATAAATTTGAAAAATACTTCATATAATTTCAAAGTTCTAAATTTGTTAAGATTTATTTTGTTACCTACTGCATGGTCTATCTTGGAGACTTTTCTGCATGTATTCAGTAAGAATGGACTTCCTGCTACTGCTGGATGGCTCTCTTTTGAATATGTCTGGGATACCTGGCTTAAAACTGTATTTTTAGTTCAATGTTTCTCATTGACTTCATTGTAGTCAATCTGTCATTGAAAGTGGAGTATTTAAGTCTCCTGCATCACTATGCAGCTGCTCATCTCTGAATTTATATTTGTGAATATTTTTATATACTTAGGTGTTTGCTTCAATTGACATGCATACTTATAATTGTTATACACATTTGAAGAACTTATTTTTGAATTATCATCATACAAATGTGTTCTCTTTGCTTTTAGTTTTTTGACCTAATGTTTCTTTTATGTGATAAAAGTTTAGTTTTGGCTCGTCTCTTGGCTTCTACTTGCATGCAGTGTTCTAGTTCATCCTTTACATTCAGCCTGTGTGCATCCATAAAGCCAAAGCCAGTTGTTGAGTTTGGTCTATTGCTATGTATTGTAATGCTAAGTACAGGCCCCCAAGACCTAGTTGCCCCAGAAATGAGAGAGTCCACATGTAGATACAAGTGATGCTACATGACCTTGCACCAAGGTATTTCTGATTGGTGAATAAAGATGTTGACAGCCAATAACTGGGCAGAAGAGAGATAGGAGGGGTTTAGGGTTCCCCTGGCTTGGGGTCAGAGAAAAACCACAAGGGGGAGGAGAAGAAGGTGGAGAGAGGAAAAAGCCACCATGGGTTAGGTGAGTCATAGACTAATGGCCATGTGGGTTGGCTAATTGGAGTTAAGAGCAGCCCAGACATAACATGGCAAATTATATAATGGGATTATGGCTGGGAAATAGACATAATAGTATAGAGAATACATATCTGCCCAGCTCTGTGCTGATTAAGGCTTAGTATAAATATAAAGGTTATGTATGTCTTTTATCTGGGAACTAAATGGTTAAAGGAGGTATAGAAATCCTGGATTGGAATAAATATTTCTACAACAGTCAGTCTTATAATTAAAATATTGTTGAGTTTTCTTTATTTAAAAACTCTAAAAGTTAACTCTCTATCTTCCAATTAAAGAAATTAATCCATTTACATCTAAATATTGGTGTTATAATTTTGTAATGCCATTTTATAGTTGTTTTCAACTTATTTTGTATATCCTTAGAATTTTTTCTTGGTAGTTCCCTTTGTGATTTGGTGACATTTTCTAGTGTTATACTTTGACTTTACCTTTTTTTTCTTCTATAGGAGTTTTCTTTTGGTTATTATGAGGCTCACATATAGTCTTGTAATTTTCATAGTCTTCTTTAGCACTAACCACTTTCCTTTAATCATATACAAAAATCTTACACTTTTGAATACTGTATTCAAAATGCTATAATTAACATCTTTATAGTATAGTCATTCAAAAATTATTGTAACTACAGTCAATTTAAAGTTCTGTTTTTAAACCTTTTCACAGAAATTGTGTTTTTATTCACAACCACTGTGTTATTAGCTATTATGAATTTAATTATGTACTTATACTTTACCAATTAATCTTATATGTTCATATTCTATGAAGGTTGTACATTACCATCCTTCACTTTACCCGAAGAACTCATCTCCCTTGAGTATTTTTTGTTTGTTTGTTTTTGTTTTTGTTTTTCGAGACAGGGTTTTTCTGTGTAGCTCTGGCACCCTGGAACTCACTCTGTAAACCAGGCTGGTCTCGAACTCAGAAATCCACCTGCCTCTGCCTCCCAAGTGCTGGGATTAAAGGCATGCACCACCACTGCCCGGCCCCTTGAGTGTTTTTGTCATCCTAATATAATATTGATAAACTCTTTGGATATTTTTGCTGTAGTGTTTATTTCTTTATGTTTACATGTGTGTGCATATGCGTGTGATGCACTCTTTGCTTTTGTAACATTTTCATGGTCCTCTTTTGAGGCAAAAGCTCTGTTAGTAAGAAGATTTAGGGTTATCAGGGTTTTTTTTTTATCATTGTTTTGAAAATATTATTTTCCTCTCCAGATCTCTGAAGTTTCTGATGAAATCCACTGGCAGTCTTCCAGGGCTCTTTGTTTCCTAGCTGCATTGGAGAGTCATTTTGCCTTTGATTTTGATAGTTCTTAGTGAATTCTTCATTGGGTTGGAACTGTTTGGAAAGCTTTAAATTTAAAGGTAATCACTAATCAAGATGATAATGATAAAGGAAGTTATGTGTAGAGGGGGCAGCCAGTCAGAGAAACCTATAGGAACTCTGAACTTTCTAATTCAATTTTCTGTACAAAACTGCCCCAGAAAACAAAATTTAATGTTAATGTAAATGTTTTGTCTAAAAAGAAATTAAAATAAGACCATAACTTGTGATGAGAAAAACAATATTCTATCATTCACATTCTACATCAAACATCAAGATACATTTGAATATTTATATGTGTTGATAGTAAGAAGAATTAAATATTACTTTATATTTTAGGAATTGCAGAGATTAAAAGACAGAAGTCCTCCCTTAAAGTACACATAAATTCTTTCAAAAAACCAAGAACTTAATGTGTGTGTGTGTGTGTGTGTGTGTGTGTGTGTGTGTGTGTGTGTGTGTGTGTTCACATATATCTTCTGAAGGTGGTAAGAGCAAAGCAGAGTTTTGTGGCAGTATTTTTCAGTGATGTATAGGTAAAGTGCTTTCTATTAACCTTGAGCAATGCAAACTCCCAGGAATCTATGATGGTGACCCTAGCTAAGCAATGAGAGATATGAAGCCTGAACAGGCCATCCCCTGTAACCAGGCGAGACTTCCAATGGAGGAATTGGGACTCCAACCCAACCACAAAACCTTGGATCTACGATTTGTCCTGCCTACAAGATGGAGCAGAATTTGAGAGAACGCTCAACAAATGACTGGTCCAGCTTGGGGCATGCGCCATGAGAGGGAGCCCACCTCTGACACCGTTAGCAATATTCTGCTATACTTGCAGACACGAGCCTAGCATAGCCATCATCAGAGAGTCTTCACCCAGCAACTGATAGAAGCAGATGCAGATGCAGAGATCGACAAGCAAACATTAGGGGGAGCTTGGGGAATTACGTGAAGGAGGGGAAGGAAGAATCACAGAAACCAGAGGGGTCAAGGACACCACAAGAAAACCTACAGAATCAACTAATCTGGGCCTATGGTGCCTCACAAAGCCTGAATTGCCAACCAGAGAGTATGCCTGAGACTGAACTAGACCCGTGCATATGTAAAAGTACGCACCTTTGTCTTCATGTGGGACTTTTTGTTAAACGTGAAAACTGTTGTTTATTTTTTAATGTGAAAACTATTTTTTCAGTATATAAGTTACTTAACAAACTCTGAAATCATAGCGTTTGCTTTTTTTTTTTTTTTTCTTAGCCTTTACATTTTAGGAATTGCAGAGATTAAAAGATCATCTCCAAGATGAGGGCCTTGCTCAAGATCATGAAATTGTATCCCCCTGTAGAAACTATTGTATCCTGAGAGCAACAAGGCATCTTAGACTTCCTGTAGACTCAGAGCTGAGATGATAATTAACCAAAAGCATATTGACTAATGGTTTATCTAACATTTATTAAAAAAAAAAAAAAAAAAAGCTTTAATTACATTATGAAGTAAATATAGGCTACCCTGAAATTAACATGACCAATTAATTGTAAGCCATAAAATACAATGGGTACAAGTCAAAAGAAGAGCATGTAAACAATACATATTTACATAGGTTGAATGAAGTTCTTTTTTTTTTTTTTTTTTTAATGCAGTTAGTCCGTTTTCATCACACTTCTCCACTCCCAAGTTCTCCTGGGTCCCCTTCCACACACATTTCTCATTTCTTGCCCTCTTGTTCTATAATTATTGTTTCTACTGAGTTCAGTTGTGTTGCCTATCTATGTATTTACATGGTATAGAGGTGACTACTTGGACATGAACAAGCTGTGAGGGGGCTTAAGGTCACTGAAGAAAAGTAACTCACCCTCCCTCAGCAGCTTACCCTCAGCTGGGGTGGGGTGTAAATAGTTACGGTGCGCTCTTCGCATGTGGCTCTGCACCTGCCCAAGAGCTCTGGTTTCACGAATGAAACACACACACACACACACACACACACACACACACACACACACACACACACACACCCTTTATATTTTAATATGCCTTAACTAGCTCAATGGCTGTACATTTCCAAACCTCCCCACTGCTAGCACACACTCCCCTCCGGTATTCCTGAGTTATTACTTTCTAAAATCTATACTTTATCCCTGCTACCCCAGACTCAATTGAGGGAGTGGCCTCTGGGGCCACTTTTCCCTGATTCTTACATGGTTGGTTCCCTGTCTTCCACAATTCTCATGTTTGTATCCTCTTCCTTCCTTCTGCTCTGGCTGTTTTCCTTCTCCTTGTCCTGTGTTTTCTCTCTGGGAATCCTCAAAGTTCCGCCTCTGTCCCCCTGTCCAACTATTGGCTGCTGGCTCTTTATTGACCAGTCAAAAGCCCAACTGTTGGCAGGGACCTGCAGTGGATGTGCGAATTCTCATGTAAGCACAAATCAAATCTGCAACAGTGGGGCCTTGTGCGTCATTCATCCTCTCGTGCTGGAATGGTAATGGTATGGTTATGCAGGTTTCGTGGAGCAGTCACAGTTGTTGAGAGCGAATTAAGTTCTTTTTAATTAATTAATTAATTAATTAATTAATTAATTAATTAATTAATTTACAGCCCAAACTCTGCCCTCCCTCCCAGCATGCTGGACTCTTAACAGCAGGAGCAGGGGCTGTCTCTGACTCCTTTGCCTGCCTTGGGACTTTTTCCCTAACTGGGCTCCCTTGTCTAGCTTCAATATGAGATGTTCCTAGTCTTACTGCAACTTAATATGTCAAATCTGGTTAATATCCATGGGAGACCTCCTTGTTTCTAAAGAGAAAGAAAGAAGTAGAGAGGGCAAGGAGAGAGGAGAGGAGAAAAGACTGGAAGGAGAGGAGGAAGACGTATAAAGTAAGTAAACCAATTAATTTTAAAATGTCTTCTAAATAAAAGAAATTCTTAGAAATGGTATCTTCCCATTGTGATGGCTATTGGTTGTCAACTTCCCTACATCTGGAATTAACTAAATTCAAAATTGGAGGGCATGCCTGTGAGGGATTTTTTTGCTTAATTTAAGTAGAAAGATCCAGTTCTACTCCACATCTTGAGATGGGAAGACACAAACATTTAATCTGGGCCACACATTCTGCTGGAGCATAAGGCCACGGAAGATGGAGCAAGCGTTTGTGCTTTGCCTGCTTGCTCTCACCTAGCTAGCCAGTGTGTTTCTTCACTGGCATTAAAGCCTACTTCTTTGGGATTCCAGCATCTCACTGAAAAATCAGCTGAGACTTCCAGCCCCATGGACTGAGCAGCTTCTGGATTCTTGGACTTTCTCTTCAGTTAGCTATTGTTGGATTAGCTGGATCACAGCCTATAAGTCATAAGTCATTCTAATAAATCCCCATACACACACACACACACACACACACACACACACACACACACACACACACACACGTTTCTCTAGAGAACCCTTACTAATACATGTATCTAGAAAGGAAGGTTGGGTTTTTTATTTATTTTTTTTTTATTTTATTTTTTTATAAATGACAAAATTTAATCGAGGCTGGCTTAAAGGTTTAGAAGTTCAGTCCATTATCATCAAAGCAGGACACACAGCAGCATCCAGGCAGGCATGGCACTGGAAGAGGTGAGAGTTCTATGTCTTCATCCAAAAGAAACCAGGAGCAGACTATTTCCAGGTGGTTAGGGCGAGGGTCTCAAAGCGCACCCTCACAGTGACACACTTCCTCCAACAAGGCCACATCTACCCCAACAAGGTCACACCTTCCAATAGTGCCACTCCTCGGGCCAGGCATATTCAAACCACCACACTCCCATTCCTGTGCTCCTTACTATCTCAATCCCTACAATAACTTATTATTATATTAATTAGACATATTTGTTATAATCCATTGATGAATGAATAACTTTGTCATCAATATTAGATGCACGAAAAGATGTGCTCATCTGTGGGTTTGGTCAAACCTATAATATGTTCATATTGTTTGGCAAATTAGTTATATACATAGATATAGATGATATATGTATAGATATGTATGTCATAATATTTTATGGAATAGTTTCACTGTATGAATATCTTCCTTCACCATTTCACCTCCACAACTTCCTCATAATCATCAAACATTTGACTGTCTGTACAATTTTACCTTTTCCAAAATATTATATAGTGAGAATAATGCGGTCTTTCCAAACAAACTTTGTTGATTTGGAAAATGCATATCTGTTCTCATTTTCACCTTTTTTTATTTTGCGAATATATTCCATTGTGTGGGTGTTCCGTGGACTATTTCCCCACTCACCTATTAGAAGACAATTGCTTCCAAGGTTGGGCAACTATAACTCAAGCTGCTGTAAATATTTATAGGAAGGTTTTGTACAACTTCAGCTTTGAACTCATTTGGGTAAGAGCTAAGAAGCAGGATTGTTGGGTTATGCACTAAGACTTTGTTTAATTTTATAAGAAAATAAGCGCACATCCTCTACAGAGACTGTGTCTGACATTGCACCAGCAATGACGAGCATTCCTGTTGCTCCATTTCCTTGCTGGCATTTGTTGACATCTGTGATTTGGACTTTACAGGATATCACATGTGTGCAGTGGTTTATTATTCCTTACGACATATCATGTTGGACATCATGTGCTTACCTAGTGTCTGCATGTCTTCTTTCATAAGCTGTCTTGTGTTGTGACAGTTTGCCTATTTTTATTTTTTGACTTTTTAAAATTTAATACTTTATTTACATTTCAAATGTTTCCCCCTTTCCAGGTCTCCCCTTTGGAAACTCTCTATCCCATCCCCACTCCCCCTTCCTCTATGAGGATATTCCCCCACCTACCCACCCACTCCCATCTTCCCTCCCTTACACTTCCCTATACTGGGGCATCTAACATTCTAAGACCCAAGGACCTCTCCTCCCACTGATGGTCAACAAGGCTCTCCTCTGCCACATATGTGGCCAGCACTATGGGCTCCTCCATATGCATTTTTTGGTTGGTGGTCCAGTCTCTAGGAGCACCAGGGGGCCTAACCAGTTGACACTGTTACTCCCTCCCCATGGGGCTGCAAACTCCCTCAGTTCCTTCAGTTCCTTCTTCAACTCCTCCATCTGGGACCCCATGCTCAGTCCAACAGTTGCTGTGAATTGAATTATGGGTGTTCTGAACTTATGGGCTAATATCCTCTTATCAGTGAGTACATGCCATGTTCATTCTTTTGTGACTGAGTTACCTCACTCAGGATGATATTTTCAAGTTCCATTCATTTGCCTGCAAATTTCATGAAGGCATTGTTTTTAATAGCTGAGTAGTATTCCATTATGTAAATGTACCACAGTTTCTGTATCCATTCCTCTGTTGAGGGACATCTGGGTTGTTTCCAGCTTCTAACTATTATAAATATGGCTGCTATGAACATAGTGGAGCTGGTGTCTTTATTAGATGTTGGAACATCTTCTGGCTATATGCCCAGGAGGGGTATAGTTGGGTCCTCAGGAAGTATTATGTCCAATTTTCTGAGGGTCTGCCAAACTGATTTCCAGAGTGGTTGTACCAGCTTGCAATCCCACCAGCAATGGAGGAGTGTTCCTCTTTCTCCACATCCTCACCAGCATCTTCTGTCACCTGAGTTTTTGGTCTTAGCCATTCTAACTGGTGTGAGGTGGAATCTCAGGGTTGTTTTGAATTGCATTTCCCTGATGACTAAGGATGTTGAACATTTCTTTAGGTGCTTCTCAGCCATTCAAGTTTCCTCAGTTGAGAATTCTCTGTTTAGCTCTGTTCCCCATTTTTTGATAGGGATATTTGGTTCTCTGGAGTTTAACTTCTTAAGTTCTTTGTATATATTGGATATTAGCCCTCTATCAAATGTAGGATTGGTAAAGATCATTTCCCAATCTGTTGGTTGCCGTTTTGTCCTATTGACAGTGTCCTTTGCCTTACAGAAACTCTACAATTTTATGAGGTCCCATTTGTTGATTCTTGATCTTAGAGCATAAGCCATTGGTGTTCTGTTCAGAAACTTTTCCCCTGTGCCCATGTGTTTGAGACATTTACCCACTTTCTCTTCTATTAGATTCAGTGTGACTGGTTTTATGTGGAGGTCCTTGATCCACTTGGACTTGAGCTTTGTACAGGGAGATAGGAATGGATCAATTTGCATTCTTCTGCATGTAGACTGCCAGTTGAGCCAGCACCATTTGTGGAAAATACTGTCTTCTTTCCACTGGATGGTTTTAGCTCCTTTCTCAAAGATCAAGTGACCATGGGTGCGTGGGTTCATTTCTGGGTCTTCAGTTCTATTCCATTGTTCTACCTGTCTGTCACCGTACAACTACCATGCAGTTTTTATCACTACTGCTCTGTAGTACAGCTTGAGGTCAGGGATGCGGATTCCCTAGATGTTCTTTGTTGAGAATAGTTTTGCTATCCAGGGTTTTTTGTTATATCAAATGTATTTGAGGATTGCTCTTTCTAAGTCTATGAAGAATTGAGTTGGAATTTTGATGGGGATTGCATTGAATCTGTAGATTGCTTTTGGCAGGATGGCCATTTTTACTATATTAATCCTTCCAATCCATGAGCATGGGAGGTCTTTCCATCTTCTGAGGTCTTCTTTGATTTCTTTCTTCAGAGACTTGATATTCTTGTCTACAGATCTTTCAGTTGTTTGGTTAGAGTCACACCAAGATACTTTATATTGTTTGTGACTATTGTGAAGGGTGTCATTTCCCTAATTTCTTTCTCAGCTTGTTTATTCTTCAAGTATAGGAAGGCTACTGATTTGTTTGAGTTAATTTTATATCCAGCCACTTTACTGAAGTTGTTTATCAGCTGCAGCAGTTCTCTGGTGGAGGTTTTCGGGTCACTTAAGTATACGATCATAACATCTGCAAAGAGTGATATTTTGATTTCTTTCTTACCAATTTGTATCCCTTTGACCTCCTTTTG
>CM052705.1:43928058-43982913 GCA_028551405.1 Uromys caudimaculatus | reverse complement strand
GGGCCTGAGGGTGCTAGTGGCCCCAGTAAAAGGGAATGTCAAGGTGGGAATATGAGAATAGGTGGACGGGTAGGTGGGAGGAGGAATTCCCTCACAGAGGCGGGGAGGGGGAGGGGACACGGGGTTTCCAAAGAAAAGGGGAATCATTGGAAATGTAAATAAAGTATCAAAAATAAAAATTAAAAAAAAATTGTTTATTTTTGCATGCACTGGAACTCAACACTTCCATTTCTTATTGCTTTTGGACATGGTTTGATACTAGATATACCAACACACTATTTTATTTTAATTCTGTCTTTATTTTTATACATAAATTTTAAAAATTACTTTGTTTAATCAGAAACAAAAGTATCTTACTAATGTTTCAGAGGAGTTAGAAGAAATAAATTGCTAACTTTAATGTTTTTGTTTTAGGAAAATGTTACTTTCTTTTCTAAGACTCTACTATTTCAAAGAATGATCCAGCTATATCACTCTTGGAGCTATACACAAAGGGCTCCACATCCTACTCGATCGATACCTGCTTATCCATGTTCAAGGTTGCTGTATTCATAAGAGCCATAAAAAACATCCAAAATGTCCCTCAGCTGCTGAGAAGATAATGAAACAGGATACAGTTGCACAGTGGAATATTGTGCAGCTGTTAAGAAAATCACAACTAGGGAATTCACAGTGAACAGAGTGAGCTAAAAAATAAAATTCCGAATGAGATAGTCCAGATCCAGGAAGACAAGTGCCATGTTCTCTTTTTTATGGATGTTAACTTCGAATCTTCAGATATGTTTGTTGCCTTTAGAATACCTATAGGGGCCAGGAAATTAGTAAGTGGACCTAGGACAGGGGTTGTCAAAGGAATAGAGATAAATTTGGGCAGTATAGAGTTGAAGGGGAAATCATGAACTAGGATAGGTTGGGGTTGGTGATGGGAGGGCAGAATGTGCAGAAGGGTAAATAACACTAAAGGCCCTCTGACAAAAGTCATGTGGAAACTCACTGCTGTACACACATACAGACATACATTACACATACACATACACGCATACATACACACACGCATACACGCATACACACATACACGCATACACACACACACACACACACACACACACACACACACACATATGAAACATGGGGAAATCAAACTGATACTGAACTGAACTTGGTGCTTTATTCCAACTGGCTAGCATTCATAATGCTTGAAAATGCTATGCATGCTCCTGGAGACAAACAACTCTCATCAGTTTTACTCAGCTATGAACCCTATGAGCTACAATAGTGAGTAATAATACCAACTAGTGCATAGGGACAGGAATAGATGGGAGTAACTATCCATTATGATTACATTTAAGGCATATTTCAGAAGATATAACCCATATCTGCTAACATAATCAGGGCCAAGAACCCTTGGCTAGACAGGTCATAGTCTCTCGTAGAGAACCTGCTTCTATTGTTTTGATAGATGAATATAATTATTTTCAAATTTATTGTATTATGATACATTTGCATATATTTACAAGATATATTATGTTAAAAAAATATATATACATTCATACATATATGAATCAAATCAGAGCAATATGATTTTTCATCTCTTCAATCATTAATGATTTTATTTTAGGAGTTGCTCTGTGTATCAGCTTTTAACCTTGTTCTATTTTGTTTGCTATTATAGTTTCTATGGCTTTGTAGTAAGTTTGAAGTCAAATATCACATTTTAGTTTCTGTTGATATAGATCTCACATTTCATGTAAGTTTGTAAATTGAAATATTTTAAAATATTTGTATTACTTTTAGTTGTGTCTTTCAATATAATGCATATCAATATGAAGACTATCAATTCCAGATTGTCTTTGGCAATGTATTAAATTCTTCAGAATTCTCATTTAATTATCTAAAATATGTATCATAATCAATCATATCAATAACAGATAAGTACTTTTTAAAATTTCTATATCTAATTTCTATGGTACTTGTTTTCCTTCCTCAGTTTCATGTCAACACAAGCAATTATATCATGATAAATGATAATGGTGCTAGCAGGAATTTTCTATTCATCTTGACATTATGAAATATTTCTTAGTATTTTTACATTAGGTTGATGCTGATTTAAGTGAGGGTATATGTACACATGTGTGTACATAGACCTCTGTACAAATATATTTACATAATTGGGAAATCATCAAGGATTAATCAGAATTTTTTGAGCATTTTCATAATTATAGTTTTTCTTTTAATCTATTTAAATGTTGCTTTACAATAGTATATACTCTAATATTGGAATATCCTTGCTTCCCTAAAATATATATATTTTACCTCTCAATATTATTTATGGATTATGTTAGGTTTTAATATTTTTCTGCCATTTTCAGGAAAGTAGATGGTATGGTTCTAGATTGGATTCTTGACGCCTAGGGAGGATATGTACTTCTACTCCATTACAAAGGCAGGAAATACTGCTACTCTAGGTAGCCAGTGCACAGGCAGAATGGTCTCCTCTCAGGAGAAGGTCAAGCTTTTGTTCTATTTACCTGACTCAATGAGATGCCCAATTAAGAGAGGCTTTCATCTGTATGGATTTCACCCATCAGAACCTTAGTCTCATTTAAATAGACCTTTGCATAACTACATGAATTAGTTTGTCACCAAACTTTGAATACTCTGTCTTGGACTAGTTGTCACAAAATTTTCATAAATCTAGAGGGGTTTTTATTGTTATTTTTCTTGATTTATCATAAAAGAGAGAATTTGGGTGGAAACTGTATTTCCTGAATTTTTCCTACGAGGTTCTCAACATCTTTTCTACATAAATTTAAACTAGCCAAACTTCACAGAGTATGTTTAATAGGATACCAAATTAGTAGCTTGCTTGGAATGTCCACGGATCTTGGGCTGTCTTGGTTTCTGAGGTTACTGCACATGGCTCTCAGCACCTCATGGGAGTAAAGCCACATTTTTCTCTGTGAGAGAACCAGTCTGTGGAAGCCTGAGGCTGTATTCACATGACCTCATTGTAGAACTGAACGTTCAGTGTTAAGACGGAGGGTAGGGATCTACTACTCTAAGGCTACTTAATAGCATGGTAGGGCATGGAGTTTCTCTTTTTGGATGTGGTACATAAAAGTTGTGGTAACATTTTTGCTGATTTTATATGGTGAACCAACATGACTCAATAAGCGGATTTTTATAATTTACTTATGCATTTGTATAATAATAAGAAGGTCCAAAGGGCAGGTTGAAGAAACCACATCCTGCCTTTCCAAAAACAAAGTATCTGAGGACGGATGTTGCCAGTTGAATCTTGTCTGTGGAGTGTATTAAAGTGAGGGTTAGTTGGAACCTAAATGTATAAAATGTCAAAGCAGAAGAAGCAAAAGAGAGCTGGTACCCAAAGTCCAAAATATAACAAAGTCCTGACTATATGCTATGTTTTCCAATTGCCTTAAGAAAAGCAATTTAGGAGAGCCTGTTAGAGTCTATAGAAACTAATAAGTAATCCCTAAGACTAAAATTTTGATAGCTTGATATGAGTAAAGGAAACAGGGTGGCAATTAGGCAGAGAAGACCAGGTTGGATATGCTCTCAAGGGCCTTCTATAAACATAAAATGAAGAAGCATTCTTGCCAGTTAGGTCAAAGAATAGGCCAGAAAGTCCTCTGTGGAGATAAGACAATTGAAAACTTGAGCATAATTGACTATAATTATTTTAGTCCTATTTGTTTTATGTGTGTATACCCATGTGTGTTTGAATTTTATGTGTGAGCACAGGCATACATGTGCCACCTTTTTGTTTGTGAGCACAGACACATGTGTGGAGGTCAGAGGACTACTTTTGAAGTCAAACCTGTCATTCCACCTTCTTGATGCAATCTTTATTGCTGCCTTTGCTATTTTGTATTACAGGCCAACTGGTATGCAAGTTTCAGGCCAATCTTATTCGTTTCCCATTTTGCTATAACAGTTCTGGCATTACAAATTCATTCCACATTTTGTTTGGCTTTTGTTTGTTTGTTTTGTTTTGTTTTTATGTTGGTTCCAGGGATGTCACTCAAGTTGTGAAGCTTGTGAAGTTAGTGCTGTTACTCAGTGTCTTAGAGTTTTATTGCTATGAATAGACCCATGACCACAGCAACTCTTATAAAGAAAACATTTAATTGGGGCTAGCTTACAGTTCAGAGGTTTAGTCCATTATGGTCATGGTGAGCAGTGTGGCAGCATGCAGGCAGACATGGTGCTGGAGAAGGAGCCAAGAATTCTACATCTGGATCTAGAGGGAGCAGGAAGAGAGATTGGGCCACTGGGCTTGGCTTGAGTTTTTGAAATCTCAAAACCTGTGACAGACTTCCTCCAACAAGGCCACACCTACTTCAACAAGGCCACACCTCCAATAGCTACTCCCCATGAGTCTATGGGGGCCATTTTCATTCAAGCTATCACATTCACTGAGCCACTTCTTGGCCTGTGAACATAATTTTTTAAAGACTTAAATATTGAAGATACACTAGGGACTCATTCATGTAATTAAATATAATCTACCAATGCTGAAATTGAAATAATATATATTTCAAATTTCATAAATACAATAACTACTTTCCAAGGATTTTAATTACAATATCATGGATAAATGGATTTCAGCTAAGCTTGCTCACATTTTACATAGATTACTTTTCTGAAACTGAGAATACTATTGCATTGGCATAGGGTAATTTAACCTGATTTCAAAAAGGATTTGAACTGAAATAAGGTCAATAGAGATTATCGGAAAGCAGAACATTCTAGAAGACAAAGCTGAAAGAATTTGATTATTGTCAAAAGAAAGGGGTAATCAATTTAGAAGTCTCTAGCATAAAATGCCTTGCTAGCACAACAGGTAGTGTATTGGTCTATAAAAGCCTCTAGAATCCTAGGAAGAATCAAATCAATGCATGTGGAAAGGGGCCAATATTTAAAAGCATGTAGTAAACCTGAAGCAGAAGTTGATTTCTATTGCCACTCATGGAAATTCTTTAAAAAGTACATTTCTTAGAGGCCAGAATTTTTTTTTTTTTTTGCTTAATTTATGTGGATTTATGTTCTTAAATAATATAAACTTCTGTTCTTTCCAGAAATTAACACAACATTTAGAGTGAGAATCAAATTATTTTACAACCAGAAGCATTTAGAATTACTTTTTAAAAATATTTTATTATATGTATATATGTGTGAGAGAGTATGTGTACACATGCATGCAACTGCCCTTGGAGACTGAAAGAGAGCACAAGATGCCCTGAAGTTGGAGTTATAGGCAGTTGTAAACTACATGATGTTGGTGCTGGGAGTTAAACCTGGGTCATCTGGAGAGTAGCAGTCTTCTTAACTGCTGAATCATCTCTTCATACCCCAGAGGATGCATTTCTGGAATTGGTATCTTACCCTGTAGCCTTTGGCTTAAACATAAGAGCATCCTTCCACTCGGCTTCCTGGGTTGTGGATTACATCTGTTTGTAGTTTCCCTGGTTAAAAAGAAAGGTCTAGAGACTGGGTTTTTTTGTTGTTTGTTTGTTTGTTTTTTCTTTTAAGACAAGGTCTCAATATGTAGATATGGCTGTCTTGGAACTCAAGAACTATGTAGACCAGGCTGGCCTTAAACTCACAGTGATCTTCTGCCTTCTTCTGCCTTCCCAGCACTGGGATTAAAGGTGTGTGCTACCACTGTGCTTAGCCAATCTAGAGACTTTTTGATGATGCAAATATTCTACCAAATTGCATACTTATCACCTAATGTCCATGATGAATGCATGAATAAATAAAATGCTTTCAGAGTCATAATGAACTCACGCATGCTACACGATTCTGTAATCCCTTTCATTCTTTAAGTTACCAAATGTTTCTTGGACAGAAAAGAGCTCACAAATCTGTACCTTTTCATGTGCTTAGCTCTGGCATATTGAAAAATATGTAATCCATTCTTGGTAGGCTAGTGTTTTTATAGACTGGAGTTACATTTTTAAATGGTAGAATTTCGTGACAATGATAATGAAATGATATTTTTGTCTTACTATTAATCATAGTACATATTGCAATGTAAGTCAATAGTAACCAAAACAAAAGAGCTTCTGTAGGCTGGAGTATGATAGGGGTGCTTACAGAAAAATGGCTCCATCTGATCCCCTCCTCTTCATGCCCCTTCTCTTCATCATTTTATCTCCTCCTGGTGTCCTTTGGATATCAAATGTAAAAATTAAAAATGACAAATGGAATTAACTTATCAAATTCTTATAGTTGGCCATCTGTCTGCTCAGATTATTTATTTATTTATTTATTTTGGTGTCGGGAGATATCAAACAAGATGTGATGTTATGCACTTGTTTCAGAAGATGAAAGAGAGCAGAAGACAGTATTTTCCTCTGAATGGAGTAGACTATACCATGAAGGGAAATAATATCAGTCTTCTAGTTTCTGTTTTTCTAAATAGACCAATAAGGACTTACAAGCAGAAAGAACTAGAAAGGAGAATAGCAGACGATTACCTTACGGATTAGAGCTGTTGCCCCAGTGATGTCTGTAAACACTGTTTCTAAGTGATGGTTTGAATGTCTCTAGAGTGAAATGAATTACAACTGTGGGATTAGATGAAAATCTTTACAAGAGAACATCTCTAGGTTAGCCATCCATTATTATACTGTGATTTTAATAAAAAGGATATCATTTCATGCATTAAACATGCTGTCTGATAAATATTTTTAAAGATGAGAAGAAATAGACTAGTTTTGAAACAGCTCAAATCTCTTAATGTTTCTTTATAAGCTTACCTAATTAAACTAAAGTACAATCATCAAAGCTATTCTTTTAATGAGACAATCTATTCTTCTTAGTCTTCTTAGTGATGTTCAAATAGAAATTTTTAAGCATTCAATTTAAAAAATCATTAGTGGTGGTTATGAGCAGCCCTGCACATTGCTACAGGAGACTTGTTGGCTTTTTTTTTTTTAATTTTTAAAAAGTAATCAAAAACACATTGTGAGCTCAAGAGCTGAAATATATGCTTCAGGTTAACATGCTCTGACCTTTAACACTGATGCAACTGTTCTGTCCTAACAGCTCTTTGTGAAAGGACACCAAATACTAAAGAAACTGGAAAGGTTAACAAAGTTAGCGGGCAAAATAAACTTGATACTGAGAATGAACTTTCACATGTAGCAAAAAAACAAACACCATTCTCTTAGGCTCACCATCAAAGGATGTCTAAGACACCCATATGCCCTTCAGTGCTAAGGTTCCTACTCTCTTTTGGGGAGAATTGTTTATACAAAGGGTTACCAAGCTCATAGTGAGTCAGTTATTGCACATTCATAACTGATATATACTGGATCATTAAAAATAGTTGAAATCTCAGTACCGCTAGGGTGGCATTTATATCTAAGAATGTGCCACTTCTCAAGTCATCTCTGTGATGTTAAATGGGTTTTAACCCCTTTATACACACCTGAGTACATTTGGGTTCTCTACACTTTTAGAAAGCTCAGGTGCACTACATATCCTGAATTCACGGCTACAATGACGTGATGCAAAGCCATGCTTCTGTTCTGCCACTGACACAATTTTAGAAGTTGTGATTTTTGGTTTTGGTTTTGTTTAGACAGGGTTTTTCTATGTGGTACTGACTATTCTGAACTCTGCATGTAGACCAGGCTGGCCTCCTGCTCACTGAGATCCACCCTCTCTGCCTCCCAAGTGCTGGGATTAAAGATGTATGCCACCATGCCTGGCATAAATAAAAATGTTCTATTGGGTTATTATTTCATTATACAAGTGGGAACAAGCAAGTATATCTAAAGTTATTCCTCTCTACTCACACAATCTCACTTCAAAGAAATAGCCCATCCCAAACCTGCAAAGCCGGTTTTGTTTGGTTGGTTGATTGGTTGGTTGGTTGGTTGCTTGCTTGCTTTGATTTGGTTTGCCTTTAGTTAATTAGTTAGTTAGTTAGTTAGTTAGTTAGGTAGTTAGTTAGTTAGTTAGTTTAGTTTCAGTTTATGTGCATGAGGGTGTTGCCTGATGTGTGCAAACGCAGCATGTGTGTGCCTGGTGCCTGTTGAAGTCAGAGGAGTATGCTGGATCCCTTGAAACTGGAGTTAAAGGCAGTATGTGGGTGCTGGTAGCTGAACCCTCGTCCTCCTTACTGACTAAGCCACCTATTTGGTTCCTTACGATATTATTATTTCTTACAATGAAAGGTATAGATTAGGATCCTTTTACCCACCCCATATAAAGAGAATAAAGCCAAGAGTTGACAAGCATGGTCATATCTGCTTTGGTACTTAGAAATCCAGTCCCTAATGACTTAAAAAAACAAAGCTTCAGGTGGTCTTATTTCTTAGCAGAGTTCCAGTTATTATAACTCTTCATACTAATTTATTGTTGGGCTTTGAAATTTTTTCTTCATTCTGCTAGTCTTCTAAAGTATTGGTTGATGTGACTAACAGTCTCTCAGAAACACCAGGATTAGCAGGGTATTTGCACACCTGCAAAGCTCATTTAATGACAGAAATTGCAAATGCTGCATAAGTAAAACAAAAAATGTATATTTTAAGTTATTTAGTGACCACAGCTATATAACACTGTTCAGACAACCGGGAATGTGTACCTATATATTATATATTACAAAACTCACTTTTGATTGATTGTTATTCCATGGCAAATATTTTAATTAACTGGAAGAAATGACAAAAAGCCACCAGAGAAATGGTTAACTTTATGAGAAAATATCAGAGCAAGAAATGTCTTAAGCAAAGACTGGTGATCCTGGAAGGCTTAAGTCAGGAGGAAAGAATGACACAGGGTGCCACGGGGGGATGTGTTCTAATAATGTGTATTCCAATACACAGTCATACACACAGTCTAAACAAGCTAACTTTTCCTCACTGCTCACTTGCTTTCCACATGTGTCTTTTTCTCTTATATATTTCACTTTTTGTCTCAAGTGGATCTCATTGTGATGACTTCTAGATTCTTTTTAATTCTCTCTTCTCATTTTAAATGAGAGTTGAATGCTTAACCTGAGTATATTTTCCCAAAAAGGTAACTTTCTGATGGGCTCACTGAGGTAGAGAAAAGGTATACATGGCCTGATTTATAAGCCAGGAAATTAATACCAACAGGAACTCTCCCACTGCCAACCCCTGAGACCCATGCCATATGAGAGCAGTGGACATATCTGCAGAGCCTCCTAGAAGCCACTGCACTAGGTGCCACTGATGAAACTCTTACAAGTGAAGAAATCTCTCCATCATATTTCAGACTCATTCAAAGCATGCTCACCAACTACTCCTCATTAGAGACATTTCATGACTACTAGAGAAGGCTATAAAGAGATACAAAACAAAATTACTTTCTAAAAGTGAGCTTATTATGCATAATAAACCCATTGTGCTTTTAAAACATAAACTTTTTATCAAAGACATCCTGGTAGATTATGATGTATTTTCTTCTAATTCTCTATTGATTTCCCAGTGCCAAATCTTACAATAAAAGTTAAGGTTATTGAGCTGTTCAAATATGGAATTCTATAAGAAGTAAGGTTTTGTGACATAGATTGTATTTTATACTGTTGATTGCTTGATAAATTTTTATAGTTATAAGCAAAGAGGAATTAATATTTGCATAAAGTTGACCTTGACAGTGCACAGTTAAAAATCTCACTGGTCAGAAGATATAGACAGGAAGATGGTGCATTTAAAGACAGCCTAAGCCACAGAGCAAAACCCTTCAAATGATCCCATCTACGATCTATGTCAAGATGTTATCAAGATGTTAAAGCCAAAGAGACATCTTGATGTCTGAGCTGCTGAAGTCTCTTCCTGATAGCCACAGTATGGAATCAACCTCAGGTTCAACAATATGAGAATACATTTCTGATGCGTCGACACACCACCCATAAGAAATAATAAACTTTTGTTATTTGCAAAAACATGGATGTGCATGGGGGATATAAAGCTAAGTGAAATAAGCTAGACACTAAAAGCACAAATGTATAATCTGAAAAAATATTGAGACAAGAATAGCAGTGGCAGGGATAGAGTCTTGGTCAACAGATGCACTGTAGCAATAAAATAGAGAAGATATGTTTTATTGTTCTATTCCATAACGGGGTAACTATAATTAACAATAAAATACATATTTGAAATAGTTACAAATGAGGTTTTTTTTAATGGATCATTGCTGGGCATGGTGGCAAACACCTTTAATCCCAAGACCTGGTGGCAGAGACAGGCAGATCTCTGTAACAGCCCAGCCACGAATACATAGTGAAACCTGGTATCTCTAATGTATCTCTTCATGAAGATAAGATAAATGTTTTAAGTGAGAGGCATACTAATTAACTTGATTTGATGATTATACAATGTACATGTTTCAAAAAATCATATTGTACACCAATATTATGTACAGTTATCACAAGTCATTCAAAAGAAAGATTAAAATCAAGAATTTGGTGCTATTAAGTTAAGGAGGGAAATGATCCTTGAAAACCTTAAAATCACAGCCTGCTAAATCTTAGTCTCTAAAGTATTTGATGTCGAGTTTATATTTTCTATCTGTAAACACTTTGCTATTTAAACGTTGAGATTTATTTCAGAATGTTTTCAACTCAGAAAACCCATGGGCTTCGCAAATCATACTGTCAAGAAGAGTACTGAGTTGTAGTCAGAAACGACAGAGTTAAGACTCGCACCATGAGTAGGAGTGAGACACACTTGCAGATTGGAGACAAGATTTCCACTTCAGTCTGTTTTTCCCAGTGTGACTCATTCACCCATCTAGCAACTCTGTGATTACTGCTTCCCAACTATGTGAAACAGTCAAACAGTTAGAATCTCTCTTAGAACATATACAAACATCCGGATCTTCCGATTCAGATTCTGTGGTTGGGTCTAAAGCTGTTCTGAAGATGAAGAGGAAAACCTGAAAGCTGTCTGTGGCTTTGGGTGTTGGGGTGGTGGTGGTGGTGGTATGGATATGGGGTGCTTGTTAACATAGGACAGTTTCTGTTACATCCAGAGCCAGTTCTCCCTCCCCCTCCCCCTCCCCTTCTCCCCCCTCACTCTATACCTCTCTACTCCTCTCCTCTTCTTCCTTGCCCTCCCGTTCTTTCTCCTTTCCCCCATCCCTTTCATTTTCTGTTCCCCTTGCCTTTTTCCCCCCTCTCCCTCCCTTCCCTTCTCTCTTAGTAGTAGCTGCCAGCTAACCTTCCTGCCAACCTAACTCAAAGTAGGTTACTTTGGGTGAACCAGAAAATCAATTTCTCTGCAGTTTTTCATCCTTATAATTAAAGCCACCTTGAAGGCTCAAGAAAAGCTCCTTATGTTTGGGCCCCTAAGGAAGCTGAACTGTTGCTCATCTCTTCTTATTCCACACCATGAGCTCTTAAAAGCCATGGCCACAAATTGCTAGAGAGGGAAACCTCTCATCCTATCTTTCTCCATTGCTCTTGTTTTCCAAGTTTTTAGGCTTTAAAGGTTGGACCTCAATTCACATGCCATAAAACTCAACAGCTTAAATGCATATTAGGGTGTTTTTAGTATAGTTACAGTTGTGTAACCAATACCACTTTCTAATTCCAACATATGAATACCACTTCCCAACCCCCCTCTATTCTAGCCACTCCCCTTTCTCTCCTTACCCCAGCCCCTGACAACCAGAAATCTACTTTCTGATTCTATGGATTTGCTTTTTCTTCATATTTAATCTCATTTCAATCATGCACTATGTTGCTATTTGTGACTGGCTCTGTTGTCTAGACATAATGATCTCAAAGTTCATCTATGGGTAAAAAAAATAAATATTCTGTTCCAT
The DNA here is from genome assembly GCA_028551405.1 of Uromys caudimaculatus. Taxonomy (NCBI): domain Eukaryota; kingdom Metazoa; phylum Chordata; class Mammalia; order Rodentia; family Muridae; genus Uromys; species Uromys caudimaculatus. The sequence continues at coordinate 43,971,084 of CM052705.1, read as the reverse complement.
GGATATACTGCATTTAGCCATGGGTTTACATGGGATAAGCACTTGTTCAGGGCATGGTTGCTTTTTTCTCCTTTATTTTCCCTTTTTCCCTTTTTAGTTGCACATTACTCTGGGTTTGATAGCTTTTTGATATTTCTTACAGGGTATTTGACTTTTTACCTTCTAAACAAAATTTTCGCAAAGGTCACTGTATGTACAAACACACAGGGCTCATTTTAAGTGCACGGCCTGGTTTAAAAGATCAAGGTAAAATGCCTGCAGCCTGCATTCCTGACAGGTTCACCACAGTACTGATGTTGTTACTCTGCTAATTACCCTTGGGTGTCAGTGATACCCAACTGAGAAGTAATTTTCCAAAATGGTTTGCTATGCCCAGCAAATGGTAATGGTTTTACAAATTTTAAGTTAATCTAAATATTTAATGAATACACATTGAAGGCATGCCCAACTACTCCCAAATTAGATTTAATCAAGAGATATTATACAATGCTGAGTTGAACAATCTAAGTTCTGTGATTCTTGTTTACTATGTTTTTGTAAATGAAGCTTTATTAAAATCTAGCCACACCCACTCATTTGCACATAGTCTGAAGTTGTTTTAGACTACAACAGCAGAGTTAATAATTATTACTCAAACCTATACTACCAAAACCTTAGTTTTTCAAAGACCATGTATCCATAAAGCTTAACATATGGACAACTGGCCTTTTATAGAAAGAAAAAAGGATGCCTTTTGTTTTAACAGTGCTTGATTTTGAAATAATCTAAGACTAGCAATCTATAGGCTGCTTTTTTTGAATGTACAAGTGAAAACAGAAATGTCAAATGTGTCAATATGTTTAATTACTGAACATCTATAGTTTGTTGAGTCTAGCTCTTTGTCAGTTCTATGCATGGCCCAAGCCGTCATATAAAGTGTCTTAAAAATAAATACCTACATGTTAATTTCAGACAACTGAACTTATCTGAGCTCTTAATAAATGGCAACAGGTATTTCCCTGCTTCATTGTCTTCCCACCCTCCTGGGTGACTGCATGTATTTCTCGGCTGAAACTTCTAAACCTGTCTTTCATTCTTCCTCAAACTGATACCACTTCAGTCTACCAAGAAAACAAAACATAAAAAGAACTTCACTGTTTGCCTTTTCCCACTACTTTGTTCTCATTTCTTTGAATTATAATCTTGGCTTACTTACATTCTCTGTCTACAGCCAAGTCCTTGGTGAATCACTGCCCATAACACCACATGTCTATGACTAAAATTTTATTTCTATCCCAAACCTGTCCCTGATTCTGGGATCTTAACTCTAGCTGCCCTTCTGACTGTTTAACTGGTATCTCTTAGGCTTGATATGACCTTAACTGCATTCCTGACTTTTCTACTCACATTCCATCTTCCCTTTGCTCTGCGTTGCTCATCTCTGTGAAGGGCATAATTTTTATAGCTACTCAGACCAAAAAGCTTAGAATTATTTCTGTGTATTTCTTTCATACCCAATCTATCAAAATATCTCATTAAAACATTTAAAAAACAAACATGAATTTATCTACTCTTCTTCTTTTCAATACCCATAATCCTGCTCTAGTAACTTGTGGCTTTCACGTGAATGATTCTTTTAGTGTGTCTTTGTTTATTTAAGATGCCAGACTCATTCTGGAATGACAATGATTATTTTCCTATTCTATTTGTACTCCCAAGCTTATGGGAAACTATGTACACTCTTCACCCTTCTTCATTGGTATCATTTCTGTTTAATTCACAAAAATATAGTCTATATGATACATATAGCATATATATACATATATAGCATATATATGCTATGTATATATACTGTCATACTATTTATATGTATATATATACATACATACATATATATATATACATATATATATATATGAGAGAGAGAGAGAGAGCAAGAAATTCCATTAGACTACTGTGTCACTCCTTCATAGTCTTTAATAACTCTCTAGTCTGCAGAGTAAGACTCCACAGGGAACTACACATCATTCATCTGATCTTTACTTTCCACTCTGCATATCTTCTCACTTTTCCAGCAGCCTTCACTCCTTTGTTTTCTCCTAAACCTGACAGCATAGTCATGCATGGACTCTCAGTACTTTCAGTTCTGTTTACCTGTAGTACTCAACACATTTTCCCTAGGTTCTTTCCTTTCTTTCTTTCAGGTCTTAGTTATTTTCTGGTACACTTCATTCCTTTTTCCTCATTTCTGATTTTATATTCCTCAAAACACAAACATAAATTACATGTTCATCATAACACATAAACCAAATACAAGTTTATTCTGATTACTGGATGTGGTCTATTAACATTTAAAGTCAGTGAAATCAGAGACTTTACTCTTCTTTTCCTAAAATATTCCTGTCTTCTATGCCAAACTACAGGGCTGGGATTGTTACAATGTGTTGAATGATTTTCAAGGAACCATTGGTTTTGCTCATTTGATGTTGCAAAGGAAGACGTAAAAGCTTGGGTTTCTGTACCAAAGCTCCTACTGCTAAAGAAGCTTTCTTGGAAAGTTACGTGGGGAGTGTCTTCTCTTTCTGGATGAGATTAGAAAAGCACAATGTTGACTTTTCCATCCTTCAAAAACAAGCAGAGATTGCCACAGTACTTTCTAGACAACATCCCTTCTTATGTCTTAGAGTTAGAATGCCCGATAACTCTGTGCCTGCCTTGGAGTTCCATTAGCTAGAACAACCTTGTCATATCTCAAGTATATCAGTTTTAGAATGGAAGTCCTCATTCCATAGAAATACCAATCTACAAAAAAGTTAGCTATTATAGAGATAGCTATAGATTTACAAGGTTTTTATTCTCATTCTTAGTAAACAAAGAGCTTTTGCAACTCCCTTGAAAGTTACAAAGTCTTTATTCTTGAAGATTTTCAGCGACCTTCTTCTATCTCCTCTGCTACCAAGTCTTTCATCTCTTTCTGTTGACAGACAATGTGTCACCAGAGCTCACTCAGGTGGATTATTGTGAATATTTTGCCAACTTCTTTTTTTGTGTGAAATTCAGAAATTTTTCTTCTCAATAACAAAATAAAAACCTAAAAATATTAATTTATATCTCAACATACATTTATATATTTATGTTTCCATTTGAAATTATTGATAAACTTCACACAAAAGTTACCCTAAATGTTGAGACAAATAGCTAAGATTTTCTATTAAATAACTCCCTTGGAGTTACAAGAAATATAGAATAAAGAACCTTCCTGAGGAGCCCCAGAAAATGTATTTTGGGTAACTAGCAAATGATTGACATCATTCATATTTACCTCAAAGTACAAAAGCTGACTATAAGGTACACCTACATAAAATTGTGTCAAATTAACTACAGATTTTAAAGTGTCAATAAAAAATAAGGGACTTTTTGACTAATATCTCTATTTTACTAAGATCAACAATAAACAGAACCTCATGAAACTGAAAAGCTTCTGTAAGGCAAAGAACATCATCATTCAGACAAATATACAGCCTGAAGAATGGGGAAAAACTTTACCAATTACACATATGATAAAGGACTAGTATCTAAAATATATAAAGAACACAAGAAACTATATATCAAAAATCTCAAATAATCCATTTGAAAAGGGGGTGCAGATCTAAAAAGAGAATTCTCAATAGAAAAAAACTAAAATGGACAAGAAACACTTAAAGGAGTATTCAACATACTTAGCTGAATTTCAAAATCAAAACTAATTTGATATTCCATATTATACCAGCTAGAAAGGCTAGGATCAAAAATACAAGTAAAAGCTCATTCTGGCAAAAAAAAAAAAAAAAAAAAAAAAAAAAATGAGAAGGGGAACACTCCATTTCTGGTGGAAGTGCAAATTTGTGCAGCCATTCTAGAAATCAGTTTTGTGGGTCCTCAGAAAACTGGGAATTGATCAACCTCAAGATCCAGTTATACCACTCAGGCATAAATCCAAAGGATTTTCCTTCCTATCACAAGGATATTTACTCAACCATGTTTGTTACTGCTCTATTAATATTAGCCAGAAACTGGAAACCCTAAATGTCCCTCAACTGAAGAATGGATAAATAAAATGTGGTACATCTATGCAAAGGAATATTACTCAGCTATTGAAAAAATGTCATCATGAAATTTGCAGTCAAATGAATGTAATTAGGAAGGGGGAATATCATCCTTAGTGAGGTAACCCAGATTCAGAAAGATAGATATAGTATTTATTCACTTATATGTGAATATTAGCCATTAAATAAGTAATAACTAAGCTACAATCTATAGACACAGAGAAGTTTGGTATAGAGAACGTAACTGGGCAGGGGGAATGGATCTCCCAGGAGGGGGAAATAGAATAGATTTTATGGGTGGACTGGGTAGGGGGAAAGGGAGAATCAGGTAGAAAAGGGAATGGGAGATGGACTTGAGAAAGTGAATTCTGGGAGAGTTAGAACTTGGGGGTGGAGCATTTAAGGGATGATATGGAAACCTAGTACAGTGGAAGTTTTTTAGCATATATAAAGGTACTCCTAATAAAGTCTCCAAATGATAAGGGAGAGATAGAGTCCCAACTGGCCATGTCTTATCACCAAACAAAACTTCCAGTACCAAGACTGTGTTATATCCAATTGATTGGCCAAGAAGGTCCCATGTAAATCACCAAACAACCCAGGCTGTTGCCAAGACAGTAGATTGCTCTCTGCAAACTGACACAAGGCCTCATTCTGAAGATAACAATCTCATCACTCCTTGAACATGGAGAGGTCAGGCTAGTGCCTGTATAGAACCTTCACTCCTATGTTCTAGCGTCTTTGGTGCAGGAAGGTACTCTGCAGGCTACCAAAAGAGAAATATAAACACTAAACCAGCCACAAAACCTTGGAGTACAATGTACCCTGTCAAAAAAATTATGCTAAAGTAATGGTGGCACAAAGCTTGTGGGAGAATCCAACCAATGTCTGGTTTTACTTAAGATCCACTCCAAGACCTCTGCCTGGGCCACCAGGGCTCCATAGCCAAATAGCACTGGGAGAAAGCTAGCCTCCCAGGCGTGTGGAAAAGCCAGTGAGAGGGGGTAAGACAAGCACCACTGCTCAACTGGACTCACCTGGAATCCTAGGGACACAGGGACTGAGGAACAGCTGGGAGAAGGAGACTTCTGATTTCCATCTGTGGCTGGAGACCTCTGCCTGGGCCACCAGGGCTTCATAGCCAAAGAGTACCAGGAGAAAGCTAGACTCTCAGGAGTGTGGGCAAGCTTATCTGCTCAGAGGGACCCACCTGGAATCCCCAGGACACAGGGATTTGTCTTCTGGTTTCTTCCGGTGGCCGGGTAGCAGATCCTGTGACACAGGACTCCATACTCAAATAGTGCCAGGAGACAGCTGGTATCCCAGTAGTGCCGATGCACTTTCTAGTACAGGCAAGAACACCACTTCTGTTCATATTCACTGGATCAAGAGGGACCTGTGCAGAGCCATTAGGACACAGGAACCAAGGAACAGCTGGGGACAGGATCCTTCTGGTTACTGTCTGCACCCCAGAGATAACCCTGTACCACAGCTCTCCAAACCCAAATTCCTCTCAGAGAGAACTGGTCTTCAAGGAGCATTGACACCGAGGCTTGCAGCAAGGACAAGCCACAGTCAGAGTAAGACCAGCTAACACCAGAGATAACCAGATGGCAAAAGGCAAGGACAAGAACATAAGGAACAGAAACCAAGGCTACTTGGCATTATCAGAACCCAGTTCTCCCACCACAGAAAGCCCTGGATACCCCAACACACCAGAAAAGCAAGATTGATTTAAAATCACATCTCATGATGATGATAGATTTTAAGAAGGAAATAAATAACTCCCTTAAAGAAATACAAGAGAACACAGGTAAACAACTAGAAGTCCTTAAAGAGGAAACACAAAAATCCCTTAAAGAATTACAGGAAAACACAATCAAATGGGCAGAATTACAGGAAAACACAATCCAACAGATGAAAGAAATGAACAAAACCATCCAGGAACTAAAAATAGAAACAGAGACAATAAAGAAATCACAAAGGGAGACAACCCTGGAGTTAGAAACCCTAGGAAAGAGATCAGGAGTCATAGATGCAAGCATCACCAACGGAATACAAGAGATAGAAGAAAGAATCTTAGGTGAAGAAGCTATCATAGAAAACATTGACATAATCAAAGAAATTGCAAAATGCAAAAAGCTCCTAACCCAAAACATCCATGAAATCCAGGACAGAATGGGAAGACCAAACCTGAGGATAATAGGTATAAAAGAGAGTGAAGACTCCTAACTTAAAGGACCAGTAAATATCTTCTACAAAAGTATAGAAAAAAACTTCCCTAACCTAAAAAAAGAGATGAATATAAATATACAAGAAGCCTACAGAACTCCAAATAGATTAGACCAGAAAAGAAATTCCTCCGGCCACATCATAGTCAAAACACCAAATACACAAAAAAAGGAAAGAATATGAAAAGCAGTAAAGGAAAAAGGTCAAGTAACATATCAAGGAAGACGTATCAGAATTACACCAGACTTCTCACCAGAGACTAGGAAAGCTAGAAGATCCTGGGCAGATCTCATACAGACCCTAAGAGAACACAAATGCCAGCCCAGGCTGCTATACCCAGCAAAACTCTCAATTATGATAGATGATGAAACCAAAATATTCTATGACAAATTCAAATTTGCACAGAATGTTTCAACAAACCCAGGCCTACAAAGAATAATAGATTGAAAATGCAAACTCAAGGAGGGAAACTACACCCTAGAAAACGTGAAAGTAATCTTTCAACAAACTCAAAAGAAGATAGACACACAAACATAAAAATAACATCAAAAATAACAGGAACCAACAATCACTATTCCTTAATATCTCTTAACATGAATGGACTCAATTCCCCAATAAAAAGACATAGATTGACAGACTGTATCCAAACAGGACCCAGCATTTTGCTGCATACAGGAAATGCACCCCAGGGTTAAAGAAAAACACTACCTCAGAGTAAAGGGCTGGAAAACAATTTTCCAGGCACATAATCCCAAGAAACAGGATGTAGGAGCCATTCTAATATCAGATAAAATCAACTTTCACCCAAAAGTCATCAAAAAGATAAGGAAGGACACTTCATACTCATCAAAGGAAAAATCTACCAAGAAGAACTCTAACTTGAACATCTATGCCCCAAATGCAAGAGTACCCACATTCATAAAAAAACTTTACTAAATCTCAAAGCACACATTACACCTCACACAATAATAGTGGGAGACTTCAACACTCTACTCTCATCAATGGACAGACTTTGGAAACACAAACTAAACAGAGACACAGTAAAACTAACAGATGTTATGAACCAAATGGATTTAACAGATATCTATAAAACATTTCATCCTAAATCAAAAGAATATACCTTCTTCTCAGCACCTCATGGTACCTTCTCCAAAATTGACCATACAATCGGTCACAAAACAAACCTCAACAGATATAAGAAGATTGAAATAATCCCATGCCTCATTTCAGATCACTGCAGATTAAGGTTGGTCTTCAATGTCAACAAAAACAACAGAAAGCCCACATACACATGGAAGCTGAACAATGCTCTACTCAATGATAACTTGGTCAAGGAAGAAATAAAGAAAGAAATTAAAGACTTCCTAGAATTTAATGAAAATGAAAGTACAACATACCCAAACTTAAGGGACACAATGGAAGCAGTGTTAAGAGGAAAACTCATAGCTCTGAATGCCTCCAAAAAGAATCTGGAGAGAGCATATACTAGCAGCTTAACAGTACACATGAAAGTTCTAGAACAAAAAGAAGCTAATACACCCAACAGGAGTAGAAGGCAGGAAATAATAAAATTAAAGGTTGAAATCAGCAAAGTAGAACTAAAAACTATACAAAGAATCAAGAAAACCAGGATCTGGCTCTTTGAGAAAATCAACAAGATAGATAAACCCTTACCCAGACTAACCAGAGGGCACAGAGACAGTATCCAAATTAACAAAATCAGAAATGAAAAGGGAGATATAACAACAGATTCTGAAGAAATTCAAAAAATCATCAGATCCTACTACAAAAGCCTATACTCAACAAAATTGGAAAATCTGGATGAAATGAACAAGTTTCTGGACAGATACCAAATAGCAAAGTTAAGTCAGGATCAGATAAACCATCTAAACACTCCTATAACCCCCAAAGAAATAGAATCAGTTATTAAAAGTCTCCCAACCAAAAAAAGCCCAGGAGCAGATGGGTTCAGTACAGAATTCTATCAGACCTTCAAAGAAGACCTAATACCAATACTCTTCAGTCTATTCCACAAAATAGAAACAGAAGGAACACTACCCAATTCCTTCTATGAGGCCACAGTTACACTGATACCAAAACCTCACAAAGACCCAACAAAGAAAACTTCAGACCAATTTCCCTTATGAATATCAATGCAAAAATACTCAATAAAATTCTCGCAAACCGAATCCAAGAACACATCAAAATTATCATTCACCATGATCAAGAAGGCTTCATCCCAGGGATGCAGGGATGGTTCAATACCCAGAAATCCATCAATGTAGTCCACTTCATTAAAAAACTCGAAGAAAAAAACCACATGGTCATTTCATTAGAAGCTGAAAAAGCATCTGACAAAATTCAACATCCCTTCATGATAATAGTCTTGGAAAGATCAGGAATTCAAGGCCCATACCTAAACACAGTAAAAGCAATATACAGCAAACCAGTGGCCAACATCAAACTAAATGGAGAGAAACTTGAAGCATTCCCACTAATATCAGGGACTAGACAAGTTTGTTCACTCTCTCCCTATCTATTCAATATAGTACTTGAAGTTCTAGCTAGAGCAATTAGACAACAAAAGGAGGTCAAAGGGATACAAATTGGAAAGGAAGAAATGAAAATATCACTATTTGCAGATGAAATGATGATATACTTAAGTGTCCCGAAAAACTCCACCAAAGATCTGCTACAGCTGATAAACAACTTCAGCAAAGTGGCCAGATACAAAATTAACTCAAGCAAATCAGTAGCCTTCCTATACTCGAAGGATAAACAGGCTGAGAAAGAAATTAGGGAAATGACACCCTTCACAATTGTCACAAACAATATAAAGTATTTTGGTGTGACTCTAACCAAACAAGTGAAAGATCTGTATGACAAGAACTTCAAGTCTCTGAAGAAAGAAATTGAAGAAGACCTCAGAAGATGGAAAGATCTCCCATGCTCATGGATTGGCAGGATTAATATAGTAAAAATGGCCATCTTGCCGAAAGCAATCTACAGATTCAATGCAATCCCCATCAAAATTCCAACTCAATTCTTCATGGACTTAGAAAGAGCAATCCTCAAATTTACATGGAATAACAAAATACCCAGGATAGCAAAAATATTCTCAACAATCAAAGAACTTCTCGGGGGATCAGCATCCCTGACCTCTAGCTGTACTGCAGAGCAGTAGTGATAAAAACTGCATGGTATTGGTACAGCAATAGGCAGGTAGATCACTGGAATAGAATTGAAGACACAGAAATGAACCCACACACTTATGGTCACTTGATCTTTGACAAAGGAGCTAAAACCATCCAGTGGAAAAATGACAGCATTTTCAATAAATGGTGCTGGTTCAACTGGCAGTCTACATGTAGAATTCGAATCTATCAATTCCTATCTCCCTGTGCAAAGCTCAAGTCCAAGTGGATCAAGGACCTCCACATAAAACCAGATACGCTGAATCTAATAGAAGTGAAAGTGGAGAAAACTCTCGAACACATGGCTACAGGGGAAAAGTTCCTGATCAGAACACCAATGGTTTATGCTCTAAGATCAAGAATCAACAAATGGGACCTCATGAAATTACAAAGCTTCTGTAAGGCAAAGGACACTGTAAATAGGACAAAACAGCAACCAACAGATTGGGAAAAGATCTTTACCAATCCTACATCTGATAGAGGGCTAATATCTAATATATACAAAGAACTCAGGAAGTTAGACTCAGAGATCCAAATAACCTTATCAAAAAATGGGGAACAGAGTTAAACAGAGAATTCTCAACTGAGGAAACTCGAATGGCTGAGAAGCACCTAAAGAAATGTTCAACATTCTTAGTCATCAGGGAAATGCAAATCAAAACAACCCTGAGATTCCACCTCACCAGTCAGAATGACTAAGATCAAAAACTCAGGTGACAGTAGATGCTGGCAAGGATGTGGAGAAAGAGGAACACTCCTCCATTGTTGGTGGGATTGCAAGCTGGTACAACCACTCTGGAAATCAGTTTGGCGGACCCTCAGAAAAATGAATATAGTACTACCTGAGGACCCAGCTATTCCACTCCTGAGCGTATACCCAGAAGATGCTCCAACATGTAATAAAGGCACATGCTCCACTATGTTCATAGCAGCCATATTTATAATAGCCAGAAGCTGGAAACAACCCAGATGTCCCTCAACAGAGGAATGGATACAGAAAATGTGGTACATTTACACAATGGAGTACTACCCAGCTATTAAAAACAATGACTTCATGAAATTCGCAAATGGATGGAACTTGAAAATATCATCCTGAGTGAGGTAACTCAGTCATAAATGAATGAACATGGTATGTACTCACTGATAAGTGGTTATTAGCCCAAAAGTTCGGAATACCCAAGAGTTACTTCACAGAAACCATTGGGCTGTGTGTGAGGTCCCAGATGGAGGAGTTGGAGAAGGGCCTGAAGGAGATGAGAAGTTTGCAACCCCATGGAGGGAGCAACAGTGTCAACTGGCCTGACCTCCTGATGCTCCCAGAGACTGGATCACCAACCAAAGAATACACATGGAGGGACCCATGGTGCTGGCCACATATGGGACAGAGGAGGGTCTTTTTAGCCATCAGGGGGAGGAGAGGCCCTTGGGCCTGAGGGTGTTAAATGCCTCAGTATAGGGGAATGCCAAGGAGGGAAGATGAGAGTGGGTGTGTGGGTGGGGGGAATGCCCTTATAGAGGCAGGGGAGGCCGAAGGGGATAGGAGAATTCCAAAGGGGAGATCTGGAAAGGGGGAAACATTTGAAATGTAAATAAAGTATAAAAAAGAAAAAAAGAAAAAAAGAAAAAAAACAAAAGATCACTCCATGAGATTGAACCCATAGTCAACACTGCTTGGGTAATAATGAACTAAAAACTACATGTGCCAGAGATTTAGGGTAAAACCAAACACCTCTGGTCTAAAAAAATTGTATTCTGCTATACTCATAGATCAGTGCCTTATTCAGTCATCATCAGAGAAGCTTTCTCCTGCAGCAGATGGGAATAAATACGGAGACCCACAGCCAGACATTATACAGAGAAAGAGAGAGATGGGGGGAGAACATAGACAGATTAGACAGACAGACCTTGAAACATACAGATCTAAATGGAGTGTCTCCATCAAATCTCTACCCTCAGAGCTCAGGGAACCCTTGGAAGAAGAGGCAAGAGGCAGAAAGAGTGTAAGAACCAAAGGGTATGGAGGACAACAGGACAAGGACCTCTGAATTAACTAAGCATGGCTCATATGAACTCACGAAGATGGAAGCCGCAAGCACACAGCCTACGCAGGTCTGTACCAGGTCTTCTGTGTATATATTATAGCTTTCAGCTTAGTGTTTGTATAGGACTCCAGAATGTGTCAACGAGAGGGTTTTGATTCTTGTGCCTGCTCTAGGGGCTCTTTCTTTTCTGTTAGGTTGCTTTGTCCAGATTCAATGTGATGATTTTGTTTTACCTTATTATATTTTATTTTATTATGTTTGGTAGTTATCTCTTACAAGCCTGTTCTTTTCTAACGAGGAACAGAAAGGGAGTGGATCCATATGGTAGGGGATGTGGGAAAGAGCTAAGAGGATTAGAGGGATAAAAAACCTATAGTCAGTACATATTATGAAGAAAAATCATAAGAAGAAAAACAAAAATAATTTCTTATTAAAAAATAAGGGATTTGATTTTTTAAAGTAAAAGTAGAATGGATTTTATTTTATACAGAAATTACCCTTGAAGCATAAAGCCCCCTTTCATATGCATACATAGTTGTTTAACTTCTCTGTTCCTTTCTAAATTTTCTATAACAGTAGTTTCTCCAATAGTTCACCAGTGGATGAAGCAGATTCCTTCTCCATATGTGAATTCAGACAATACGCCCTTAGTTCCCTTTTCTTGTATCCTAAGAGACTTTAGCACTGATCTATCTTAGGACCTCTTAAACTATTTCTTATATCCCTTTTTTACTCAAGATGCTTTATATGCCTGTGGATATAGAGGTATATATCACAGGTATACAAATCAAACATATTACAAAAATAAATCATGAAGATATTTATGTGAAAAAATTTCTGGTAGACAAATAATTTACTATTGATTAAACACAAAAGCAATTTTGCACACTATAGAATGAAACACATGTGTTAATATGTTTTTACATAAAGAATTAAATTTTGACTGACTACTTGATAGTTTTAGATATAAAGTAGGTTCAGTGCTTTCCAAAGCTGATTGATACTTTGGTTTAATAATAATCACAGCTAGGAATACTGTTTCACATAAGTACATAATGCAAAACAGAGTATATTTAGCAATAGTTCAGAAATTCTTGGAAATCTTGTCTTAATCCAAAGCCAAAACTCACTCAATCCCTTTTATGAAACTCAAGTCAGCAACTCAAACATCAAATTTTAAAGTCAAACAATTTAACACAATGCAATCAAAAATATAAACTAACTTGTAACTTATATGCTGAAAAATGGTGGTAGCAAAATATAAAAATAGTCATTCTTTTCTGTGATTAAACCATCATGTTTCTGTACGAGCAGGAAGCTGAAATGCCTCTTTAAAACACTGTAATTCATAACGCACAGTAATCTTAAATCTGAGCCCATGCGATTCAGGCACCTCTGTTGGCACGGTGTGATATCGCATGCGCAGTGGAGAGTAGGCGCTGTGTGATGTGATTGCATGTGCAGTGAAGAGTAGACACTCACTCTGTGATCTGATCGCATGCGCAGTGGACAGTTGGCGCTGGGTGCAGAGGCAAGGCTGCAGTGAAGCCATGTGATACAACACCTGTGAGCACTGCCAAAGACATCTCCAGTTTACTCATTAACACAAAGGACGACATCTTCAATTAAAGAAGATCTGCGTTTCTTCACCTTACTCGCATTCTATGTTGTAGACTGATGTTTTCTGGTTTGTTTGTTTTTACAGTTAGAGTGCATTTGATTCATCTGAGTTTCATCCATCTAACCTTGCCGAGAGAATAAGAATTGTTAGGAGGCTCTTATTTAATTTTGAAAGGAGGACATACCTAACGTAGAACTTTATAGATCACACTGTTATGTGATTATGAGAATATGTTCTGACAGATTTAATTGTGCTTCATATTTTAAAATCTTTCCTACAGACATAGGCTTATTAATTATCAGAACTATCTATACACATCTTTGGGAAATAGAGTATATTGTTGTTGGTGTTGCTTAAAATGGAAAAGGGTTTTTCTGGTACTTCCTATGTGTAACTTTAATCATGTATCATTCCATTTCTGAACCAAGATCAGAAGACTTTTCTTCATAGATTGATTTCTGCATTGCATACATTCTACATGTTGTTGTGCTATAAACTCCCTGAATATTTGTGCCAGGTCCAATAACCTTGCCATTTTCTATAGGAAATATCCTGGTGCTTAACATATTAATGGCGTGATTATGGTTGGATGGGCAAATAAACAATAAACATGCATTGCACTTACATACTAGTTGTATTGCATCTCGTTGTAACAATCCCATTATCCTATATCTATGAAGGTTAATGCTGGATTAGCATCAGGTAATATATGAATCAACAAATACATCTATAACTTTGTAATGGACATATAGTTTCTTGATAGTACCTATTATAGGAATCTCTGTATAGTCAAGAAAGGGTAGAAGTCTAGGTGGTAAAATATAGAGAAAATCATCACTTTCATATTTTTCTCAAAAGTCATAGAGCAATAGTCTGGATTCAGTAACATAAGCCATTGCCTTGCTCTTCCCCCAACTATCACCACCAGGGAAAAAATGGCTTGCTTAGGAAACTTAATAAATCCCATGTGAAAACTTACAGAGGTTTATCCTATTCTTCCGGAAGAAGACAATAGTGTGCATTGTGATTTCCAGTGCTATTACATGGCATTAAATAACATGTACATGTAGTTGTTTATTCTACATATAACTTTCCAAGATTTACATATTACACTTTCATGGGAAACATCTTACAATTGTTTGGTTTTTACTATTCCATGGTAAGCCAGAAAATACCTTCATAAACTGCACTGTAAGGAAGGCTATGTTGGATGTAAACTGAAGCAAAATTAATTAGCAGCCGCTGAAATGCTAGAGAGTGAATACTAATCTGAAATGAGCTCCATGTGATGTTTGATTCCATGACTGACAAAATTAGAGTGCCTCCACTTACCGTGCCAGGAACGCTCATTAGTTCTGCAATGTGTCACACGCATCTCCATTCCTCCCGACCTATTTTTTAGTCTCCGTATTTCTATTTTGACGTTAGAAAAATACACAACCAAAATCTATAAGACTTTGATTAAATGTTGATACAGCTGATTTCAACACAGCCAAAGCCAGTGACCATACATGGAATCTAAACAACAGCTAGCAATTACAATGTCAAAGGCATGTATACACTGTGTTTTATGTTTCATTGTCTGGCATGCAAATATAGTCTCCATTTCCTTTACACTATGTCCAAAGTATAAAGAAAGCCAACCAAAGAGTTCTGTTTCGTTTATACAAAAGAACAAGGTTCAATCATGTTTGATAAGTTGCAAATTACTGGTAATACCACAAGTGTTGTTACAGCTGCTAAGAATGGTCAGAAGGATGTGCAAAATGCAGCAAAAGCATGAATCAAAAGGGGAAAATCTAAACAAGTTTGAATGATGGTATATAGTATGGCTAACTTTAACTTCATTTGGGGCCTAGAAATACCATATTGGGTGCAGGATGGGGCGCCTTAAGTGGAAGCTGGTCTCATATGGCTTTGTCAGGCTTGTAACTCTTCATACAATGACATGGTCTTTACTCAACTGGATGCAAATTGTATTTGCAAATCAAAACTATGACAGCTTTCTCTCTTAACACTGATATTGGGATTTTGTGCAAATCAAAACTATGACAGCTTTCTCCCTTAACACTGATATTGGGATTTTGTACAATGTACATTTATAAAATTTGATTTTGAGAAGAATTTCTGTCATTCACTCTGGTTTCTGCTTCTCCTGTGCACTTAGTTATCCAGCAGCTGAAATAAATGCCCTTGAGAAGTACAAAAGGCTAAACAAAGTCTCTATTTAATACAGGATCATAAACACATGCCCCTCTTCCATGCTGCACATTATAGTCAATAATTTTGTAATTTCAAGGCCTTTGTAGACTTGTAAAATAAAGAGGGGCAAGTCAAATCAAAGCAAATTACCCAAATAAGGTGTCTGATTAGAACTATCATTTGAATCTGATTTAACTATTTAAAATCGAGGACATTCTATGTAAAATGACAGAGCTCCAGTTTCCCTTGAAAGCCTGTAAACTCTGAGTTTGCATTCCAAATAGTAATGGTTGGGTGAATATCAGCTGTGTCCTTATTCCTATATAATATTGCTCTTAAAGACAGACCATTTAGATTACTTGTTCCATTCTGATTTTCGATTCCTAATTGATCCTTTTTTTTTTTAATTTATTACACTGCCTTCTTGAGTTTATTCTGCATCATCTGCTTCTGGTCCTATTATTCTATCTCCACCAATACAAGTATAGACAAAGAAATAACAAGTCACTTATGTACAGTAAGCATATTAATTGTAGTAGTATTAGTAACAATAAACATTTAGTACTGCTGTTTATATCTGGAAGAGTTCTAAGTGCTTATCTATGTATTATTTGCAAAATTCTCATACCAATATATTAAAATATCACTTCTAACAGGACAAGATCTTCCATGCTAAACCAGTGAATCTCAGGCTTTCTCTTACATCAAAACCATCTGGAGAGCTTGTCAGAACAAGTTGGCAACTGCTTTTCTTTGGAGCAGTCTGGGATTGCTCCCAAGGATATCTAGTTCTGACAATTTCCAGGTGTTGTTGATGCTACTGCACCAGTGACCACACTTTGAAAATTACTGACTTTAACATTGTTCTAGTCCAAGTGCCTAGTGACATAATGAATATTTAATAACTAGCCAAAAAAGAATAGGAGCTGTGTTAGATGGCTTAGGTACGTAGTACTACTCCATAAAATGCTGAGAAAATTAAGTATAACTTGGATAGAATCACATATCTAATAAGCATCAGTAATAGGATATTAAAACTTTCCCTTACAGCATAGAGTCGTGGTACAACTTTAAAAAGAAGGTAGATGTAAGACGGATGGCTTAAGTGTGCAGTATATCTCAGTTATTTTTACTCTATGGTGGAGCACTATCTCAATGACCATTTAAAAGGCCATAAATTTTTTGACACAGTGCCCAAACAATTCTATATGTGCTTTCTGAAGACACCTAAGCTTAAACTCTTTCATGGGGTCAACAACTCTTTCCCTGGCCTTCCTAGAACACACTTAAAATACCCAGAGCAGGCAGAGGGCTCACAGCTGGAAAGTTAAATGCACACCCACTCTACATTCCTGGCTGAACTGGTGCTTTCCAGGAGACAGTATGTTTGCTTCCAACATGCTTCTTTCTACTTGGATTGTTACCGTAATTTGATTGATTCTTAGCCGATCCTATAAAATGCAAGTTCAAAAAAAGAACAGAGCTGTTTCTAGGAAAATAAATGTACTAGAGAGGCTGAGCACAGGGAATACTTAAGACAAACACAGTGATCTGAGGGACAGATGCAGAAACAAAAAAAATCGGAAAAAAAAATCTCAAGATGCCCAAACATTCTGTCTTCCCAGTGCTTTGCTTTTGGGTGATTTACTTAAAACTTAGAGTTAAAGAAAAACTAAACTGGAATGCACAAAACCTGCAGGATTTGTACAAGAATGAAGAATCAAGAGTAACCAACATAGAGGGACTTGCACTGTAGGATGCTTGCCTTAAGATTTCTTGCCAAGAACCAGCCTTGGCTTGGAGAGGGGTTCTAAAGAACTGGTGTCTTAGAGTGGGGAAAACAAATGACTCAAGTCAAATCAATGGTGGGTTCGAGCCGGCGCCTAGGCTCTGCTGGACACAGCCTTCCTGCCTGCTTTCTCTCTGATCTGCTTTCTCTCTTCTCTCATCTGCTTTCTCTGGAGATCTCTAGACAGTTCTTTTTCTATGTTCTGCTTGAGATAGTTCTTCAAGCAGTTAGTTCTCTCTTGCTATTCTAAAATCTTTCTCTGGATACCTTCCCCCCCCCCCCCCCAGCTCCTTAACTTTTAGGAGACAGCAAGCACACATTTTCTTTTAACATTGCAAAAGAATTCAGAGATCTGCCTGCCTCTGTTAAGCACAGATGATAAGCTAGCTAGGTGAGACCCTGCCCTGAAATCACCGCTTCTTCCACACTGGGCCTGGACTCCCAGTGTCCCAGGCTGACCTTGAACTCAGGAATCTGCCTGACAAGTTGGCTCATAGTGTAGTTACCTCTGTTCCTTTAGATTTGTGAAGCCCCTCATGAATCATATTGCATCCTTACTTTTTGCGTAGTTGAGAAATTGTATATTTTCAAATTAACTCTTTTACAGTGCTTTTCCACAGCCTTAAGGACTGTCCTGAATGACCCAGCCTTTACTATTTTGCTAAAACATTAGACATACCTTCGCCTCCCAGATTCGTGCTATCTGTGATTATCATGGAGTCATTAATGTTAACAGGAAGGACATTCCTAAAGGAGAACTGCAAAATATGTACATTATTCCACACACAAGCCTTTGGCCCACAGCAGCCATCGACACTCATGGAGGCCCACGTCTGCTGGTTCTGTCCCAAGGGCAGGAACCATGGCAATGTGTCCCCACCAAGGCCATTCCAGACTCCGCAGTTCATTTCTGAAACTCCCATGGCCTGTATTTAAATGACTTAGAGCAGAGAATTATTTTTAACAAGTTTAAGCACTTACACAAATACAAAAGGGAACAAAACCAAAAGAAAAGGAAAAAAATAGGGGAAAGCTAGAAAAAGAATTTGGAGCAGTCTGCATCTGTCAGAGGCCAGGGGAGGCCTTCAGAGAGCACCATCACTGCCTGGCTTTTCACCTGCATCCACTGTTCCACGTTATCACTCTGTAGTGAAATATGTACTCATTGTGCTTTTCAATTCTAAGTATGGTTTTTAAAAAACAGGAAAGCAGTTTTAGATGTTTTCAAAAATATTAAAAAAAAAAAAAAAAAAAAAACTTCATTGGGCTGGATAGATAGCTCAGTTGATAAAGTGCTTGCTACACAAGTGTGAGGACCTGAGCTCAATTCTCCAGGATCCACACGGAAGAGCTGACACAGCAGGGGAGACAGAGTCAGACAGGTTCCCTGGGACCACTTGCCAGCCAGTCTAGAAGATCAACAAACTCTAGTGAGAGACTCTGCTCCCCCCAAATAAGGTATTAATTGAGGAAGATGTCTGAAGTCAACCTCTGGCCTCTACACACACATCACATACATGCATAACACACACACACACACACACACACACACACACACACACACACACACCACTCAGAGGTCTTCATTGTTCATTCATTTTCTTTGCTCTACCTCTCTTCACCTCCTTTTAGCAGCAAGATTTTAGCTAGGGAGCTAAAATTTTTCATCACTCAGATGCCTGAATAGTATTTATCCCTGTGGACTTGAAAAGTATTGCAAAGAAAAGCAAGCATATGATAAGTGTACTGCTGACATTTAAAAATGCATATATTGAGACATCCATCATCCGTGAGTGTCAAGTTGGTGGCACGCAACCTGCTGGCCAGTATTCCAGATGAGCTTCAAGTAATTTTAACTGAAAGACTTTATTTTCAAGTCAAGTTGAACTAAAAAGAACCCCCTACCACTGGTCTACTGGTCTTCCTCCCCCTCCTTCTCCTCCTCCTCTTGTTTCTCCTCCCCTTTCTTCTTCTCCTCCTCCTCCTCCTCCTCCTCCTCCTCCTCCTCCTCCTCCTCCTCCTCCTCCTTCTTCTCTCTCTCTCTCTCTCTCTCTCTCTCTCTCTCTCTCTCTCTCTCTCTCTCCACGGCCCTTTCAACAACACATCCATGTCTCTGCATACATTGGTTTAGGAGCAGAATTCGATTCACTTCTGAGTGGCTCTGAGTGCTGTAAGTATGACTTCACTCCTAGGACTCTTGTTAGGTGAGTTGGTAGGAAAAGGTAAGGGCACAAACTGTGATCTCCAAGCACTAACCGTTTCCCTCCAAAATGTGCAGATGAACTGATATGTTTTCATGTAATCCAGAACCAACTTAAGAAAGAGCGTTTTTAAGTCCTTTTAATCTCCAAGGTAAAATAAAGGAGTACTCTAAGGCCAGCTGGTCATACCTTACCACAGCTGGGCTGCGGCAATGCACTGCTAATTTGCACAGGTCTTTCATGTACACTAAATATCTCCCCTTTATAAATGTGGTTCTGAGGGCAAGGAGGATATTATTTGCCAACACTGCCCTATGGAATTCTGATACTCGCCGCTAATTGTGTAAGTGGTGCTCAGAACCGTTCTCCTTCCTGCTCCGATGAGCTGTTTGCTCAGAAGCATTTCTAGCTTTGGAACAGCTATACGATGTTAGCCCCCCTGGGAAAGTTTTAATTTATAAGATCCTTACTAAAAAAAATTAATGTGTTTCAAAGAGATTGCGTTATTAATGTGAATGCCTAATGAGCATGAGCAAAATGCTGAAGGCTACGACTGGTGAACTTTGAAAGTTTTACCCTTTTCCTCTTCCTATATATATTTTATGCAATCTGTATTCTAAGCCCTATAAAGAGACCAGCTGTTTCTCACAGTGAGCTGATGCTTGTAGCCAAATTCTACATTTTTCTGTAATATAGGCCTCATTTCCCTTTTAACCCTTTTCAGTTAAAAAAAAAAAAAAAGGAAAAGAAAAAAATCTTACTATTAATAACACAGCCAACACTGCCAATTCCATGCCAGATGCCAGGAGAAGTCCTTTACATAAAATACCTCATCTCATCCTGCCAATAGGTTAAGTAACGTGCACAATAATTAGGTTACAAAGAAAACACAGGATTTGGATTTGCTAGAAACTTCAGGCATTAAAAGAAATGCTAAAACTCTAAGAAAATTCCAAATGGTGACTCCTTGCATTTTTCCTTGTGACAAATGTCCATCCTTAGACACCAGAACAATAATTCTTATTCCTCTGCTTTCTTTCAATCTCTTCACACACAGAAAGCACCTAAAATCCATGTCACAATAACAGAATTTACAGTTTACTCAGTTTGCTTTGTTTGGTTTGGTTTGGTAATCTTTGCCTGAAAATGATGTTTGAGGAATCCAGGGGTGTCGATGAACTCAGTCACTGTACAGAGGCACAATGCACACTGACAAATATACAGTCGTGTGTGTGACCTGGAGTAGGAATGCTTTCGTGTTTGTATTCAGCATTAAGATCTTTGCAAAAGTCCTGCCATTTCCTTTTCAGACAAATTGGCTCAAAGGTCGGTTGGAATGGTGTCTGTTATTAAATGTGTGAGTACGTCTCTTTATCTGAATGGACTCTAGTCTCTTTATAGAACAGAACAAGGAAATGGTCCTATTTGGCTCTCATTAAAGTAACTTTTAACTTAAATAGCAAACAAACAAATAAACAAAAACAATAACAAAACTATGAGGGTTTTTTAAATTATTATTGGATATTTTCTTTATTTACATTTCAAATGTTTTCCCCTTTCCAGGTCTCCCCTTCGGAAACCCCCATCCCATCCTCCCACCGCCTGCCTCTATGAGGTTGCTCACCCACCCATCCACCCACTCCTGTCTTCCCTCCCTGGCATTCCCCTACAATGAAGCATCGAACATACTCAGGCCCAAGGGCCTCTCCTCCCACTGATGTCCAACAAGGCCATCCTCTGCCACATATGTGGCCTGAGTCATGGGTCCCTCCATGTGTATTCTTTGGTTGATGGTCCAGTCCCTGGGAGCTCCTGGGGGGTCTGTCCTCTTGACACTGTTGCTCCCTCCATGGGGCTGCAAACCCCCTCATCTCCTTCAGTTCCTTCTCCAACTCCTCCATCAGGGACCCTGAGCTCAGTCCAATGGTTGGCTGTGAGCATCCACCTCTGTATTTGTCAGGCTCTGGCAGAGCCTCTCAGGAGACAGCCATATCAGGCTTCCATCAGCAAGCACTTCCTGGCATCTACAATAGCGTCCAGGTTTGGTGGCTGTATATGGGATGGAGTCGCAGTCTGTGGATGACCTTTCCTTCAGTCTCTGTTCCACACTTTGTCTCCATATTTCCTCCTGTGAGTATTTTGTCCACCCTTCTAAGACGCACTGAAGCATCCACACTTTGGTCTTCCTTCATATGGTCTGTGAATTGAATCTTAGGTATTTGGAGCTTTTGGGCTAATATCTACTAATCAGTGAGTGCATACCATGTGTGTTCTTTTGTGATTGGGTTACCTCATTCAGGATGATATTTTCTAGTTCCATCCATTTGGCTAAGAATTTCATGAATTCATCATTTTTAACAGCTGAGTAGTACTCCATTGTGTAAATGTACCACATTTTCTTTATCCATTCCTCTGTTGAGAGACATCTGAGCTGTTTTGAGCTTCTGGCTATTATAAATATGACTGCTATGAACATAGTGGAGCATGTGTCCTTATTGCATGTTGGGGCATCTTCTGGGTATATGCCCAGGAGTGGTATAGCTGGGTCCTCAGGTAGTACTATGTCCAATTTTCTGAGGAACCACCAGACAGATTTCCAGAGTGGTTACCAGCTTGCAATCCCACCAGCAATGGAGGAGTGTTCCTCTTTCTCCACATCCTCACCAGCATCTGCTGTCACCTGAGTTTTTGATCTTAGCCATTCTGACTGGTGTGAGGTGGAATCTCAGGGTTGTTTTGATTTGCATTTCTCTGATGAGGTTTTTAACTTAAAATTTTGAAATTCATAGATCCCAGGCTCAAATTTTTAAATCTGGTGTTTAGTTCAATGCTTATTTGTTTCTTGTCACCCTTTTCCCTGACATTATTTCCTTCAGTTCCTTTCTCCTCTAAAAATAATAGTAACTGCACAGAGATGTTTCTACTGTGTCCAACTTCCTGACATTGTAAGAAGATGATATTACCATCTAGAAAGTTCATAGTCCAGAACCGAATACACGACTAGATAAATATAAATCAAAATATAAATCTTGAGATAGGGCATTGCTATTTGTTGTATATTCCTTTGATATACACAAAACCCTGGGTTCAATCCTTACCACTGCATACATGAGCATGGTAGACAGGCCTGCGATCTCAGCAAGAAGACTTTGAGGCAGATAGATCTGAAGTTCAAGCACTTCCTAAGCTACATGTGGAGTTCAAGGCCAGCCTAGCTAGAAACCCTGACCTAAAAAACAAAATATCATAATGTTTTAAGAAAATCTGTAGGTTTTTTTTTTTTTTTTTTTTTGAGCTGTATTCATAGTTACACTCTCCCACATGAGGCCAGGAGCCTACCTGAATCAAAACCCACGCTCTGCATGCTCGACAGGTTGAATTTCGGGAACCACTAGACACTGCCTACTACTTGGTAGCTATGAAGAGTATTTTTGCAAGCACCTTTTGAGGGCTATTCGTCTAGTGTTTTCTCATTTCCTCTTTGATTTCATCAACCATTAAGCAAATGAGAAAGAGAGCAACTTCCTGCTTCTTAGTCAAAATCCAAAAGGCTTCATAACCTTTACTAATGATCTCACCATCCTCATACAGATAGGAGAACACACACAAGTGACTCGCACGTACTTCATTTGCTGTCCCTTGCCAAGCTCAGGAGACGCCACAGTTAGAACTGCTGTGTGGTACTCGGGAGAGAAGACTGCTTAGACCTGGGTTAAAGCCAATGAAAAGACATTATACGCCAGTCCCTGCTACACTGCATGTTCAGGATCACAGGATAGCACTGAGCCTTTCTTGGGGTAGGCTTTTAAACACAAAAACCATGTTCTTGCTTGAGATGCTTCAGTTAACAAGAAGATTTAGCCAGAAGAACTATAGACTCTGAAATGCAAGGTTAATATATTTTGAGACTTTCTCAGAACTATATGGATTTTGATGACTGAGGCCTTTGTTTTAGTTTGGCAAGTGGTGCCGTGTATGTGCTGAGTTTCACAGCCTAAGTAGTCCTTCCATCATGGAGTCGGTTGTTCTTGGGTTGGTTAGTAGGTCTGGGAGCCCACTAAGGTCTAGGGCCAGGGCTGCGTTACATTCACCACTGGTCTTAGTGAATGAGTCAAATCATGGACTCATTCTGTTTTAGTTTAAGATGCAGAACTCACTGTTAATCCAATCTGTGTGAGAATTATAGGGCCAGCCAGTAATGATAAGCAGAGTACTTAACCAAGGGGAGCAAGAAGTGAACAGAGATTGGTACCAATTATTTTTACCACCATGGCAACATCTTTTTTCTAATTACTCCTGATCAATTATCCTAGAAACAACTTTTTCTTCTCAAAGCCATACATCGTTTCCTTTATCTCATAAGAAGTCTAAGGATCTCCAATGAGTAGGACCATTTCTGCAAGGGGATCTAAGTGGTGCTTTTAATCCAGAAACTGAAACTTTTAATATATCTAAGTAGGTCCTGATCGCCTAAGTAATTAGTTTGGAAAGTATCAGAAGAGGCAAATTTAGCTAAACCATTAGTATATGCCCACCAAGTAGTCTGAGGCCAGTAATACTGTTGTTACCCATATGAGTTAACCCATAAGGCAGAATAGTAGATGATAGAATAAGGGAAGGTATCTGTGTAAAAGGTTTTGGATATTTGGATCTTAGACCCTTATAAGTCCTTTAATGTTAATGGACTACCATCAGTAACAGTGAGTTTGGTCAGTCAATGGGCTGACAGTCTGGTTAGTTCCTGTCACTATGTAGTACAGGGGCTGAGTGTCTAAACACAATCAGCAATCCTAGCCAGTTTCTGGCTATGAATGATTAACTCTATTCCCAGGGTCCCTTCCTGTGGCATAGAGTCCGATTCCCCAGCTTTTCCATGTTTTCCAAAGGCTAGAATCTTTTTAAAGGAAATTTTTAGAAAGCCTCAGTTTTACAAACCAATATTTATAATGGAAATCCCCTTGTCCTGGGCAATTAGGGGACCCAGTCAGATGGCATGCATAGAATTATATTCCTATATCAAAAAATAAACCCCACATCTTTCCTTTCTCCAATATAATCAGGCATTTAAAGTGAGTGGGCATCAGTGAGCTAAGGTCAAGGTGGAATGTGGGTTTCTGCTTTGTACTCATATTAGCTAACACCTTCTCTGTATCTGTCTTCCTCAGTTCCCAGGTCCAGGCATGCTGGCTGTGGGTACTGGACCATAACCCCTGTATTCATAGCAAATACAAGTTTCAGGAGGAGGTAAAGGGCCAAGGAGTGGAAGGGCCTGAGGCCCGATGAAACCTTGATTTCAATGGGTCTATAGCTCAGAAATAGTTCATTTGTCAGCAGTGCCTGTGGCTTCCACATTCTAGATCTGGATGAGGTGGATACATGGGGTGATGCCAGATATCTTCACAGCCACAGGAGTGTAGAGAATCATTATGTAGAGTCCTTTCCAAACTGGTTTCAGAGTACCTTTGGCTACTTGCCTGACCCAGACAGGGTCACTGGGATAGGACAAAGGGAAACTGGTAGTGGATTCAGAGATCGGCTGGCTCTCTTGAATAGACCAGTGAATAGCCTCTATGGGGGACTGGAGTGCCTATAGTGACTTGAGAAAGGAATGGTTAGAGAAAGTTTGTCAGCTGCTGGTCTCTGACCCTGGGAACCAGTGGGAGAGGTCTTCCAAACATAATCTCTTGGGTAGCATAAATCCCTTTCTATATGGGGTCCCATGGGCTAAAATAAAGGAAGGAGATCTATCCATCCTCTGGTAGACTCTAATGAGTTAAAGTTTCGTTAAAGTTTCTTAATGTCCTGTTTTGTTTTGTGTTTTTATTTTGTTTCTGTGTTTTGTTTTTAACCTGGCCAGAACTCTAAGGTTTATATATACAATGAAGTCTAAACTTTAGCTATTAATTGAGAGGTTTTGTCTAAGAAAGCCAGGCCATTGTCGGACCCTACTGTTAGAGGGAAACTAAATCAAGGGACCAGTTCCTGCAAGAGCTTTTTAACTACTATTTGAGCAGTTTCACTCTGGGTGAGGAACATTTCTACTGGAAAAGGTATCTTTAAAAACTACTAAGTACTTTAATCCTCTCCCCAGCAGGCTAGACCTTGGTAAAGCCACTTTTCCCAGAGTTTGTGAGGGTTTGGGTCTCTCTTTTGGACCACTTCCGGTGCAAAGGTTCTGTTTTAAATTCACTTGAGTACAAACCTGGCATCTGGCTGAGATATCCTATGCTAGGCAAACAGTCTAGATATAACATAACTTGAGTCTGAGCAACTCAGAAAGTTTTGTGGACTACAGATGAATAGCCTGGTGAAGGTTAATTACCAACAGTCCTGCCAATAGTTTCTGGGGGAATATTCCCCTCTGGTGTCCTCCATCTACCACTGGATCCATTTCTTCTTTACCATGGAGACTCGGCCAGCACTGTGTCATGGTATGTCATCAGAATATCAATAGGATCCACTGGTCTTAGGGCCATTTGTCCAGTAACCATGTCAGCAGCCTAATAATAAAAAACAGCAATTTGTAGGGGAAGCCAAATAGCCTCTAGGAGGGCCATGGTTTTTTTTTTTTTCCAATATCCTTTTCCTTTATGCTAATAAGTCCTCTTTCTCTATAAACCATACTGTAGACATGCTCTGAGTGACTCAAAAAAGAAACTGGAGAGAGCATACACTAGCAGCTTAACAGCACACCTGAAAGCTCTAGAACAAAAAGAAGCTAATACACCCAACAGGAGTAGAAGCAAAAAAAAATCAAACTCAAGGCTGAAATCAACCAAGTTGAAACAAAAAGAACTATACAAAGAATCAACAAAACCAGGAGCTAGTTCTTTGAGAAAACCAACAAGATAGATAAACCCTTAGCCAGACTAACCAGAGGGCACAGAGACAGTATCCAAATTAACAAAATCAGAAATGAAAAGGGAGATAGAACTACAGAATCTGAGGAAATTCAAAAAATCATCAGATCCTATTACAAAAGCCTATACTCAACAAAATTGGAAAATCTGGATGAAATGGACAATTTTCTAGACAGATACCAAATACCAAAGTTAAGTCAGGATCAGATAAACCATGTAAACAGTCTCATAACCCCTAGAGAAATAGAGGCAGTCATTAAAAGTCTCCCAACCAAAAAAAAGCCCAGGACCAGATGGGTTTAGTGCAGAATTCTATAGTACCTTCAAATTCTATAATACTCTTCAAACTATTCCACAAAATAGAAACAGAAGGAACACTACCTAAAACATTCTATGAGGCCTCAGTTATACTGATACCAAAACCTCACAAAAACCCAACAAAGAAAGAAAACTTCAGACCAATTTCCCTTATGAATATTCATGCAAAAATACTCAATAAAATTCTCGCAAACTGAATCCAAGAACACATCAAAATTATCATTCATCATGATCAAGTAGGCTTCATCCCAGGGATGCAGGGATGGTTCAATACCCGGAAATCCATCAATGTAATCCACTACATAAACAAACTCAAAGAAAAAAACTACATGGTCATTTCATTAGATGCTGAAAAAGCATTTGACAAAATTCAGCATCCCTTCATGATAAAAGTCTTGGAAAGATCAGGAATTCAAGGCCCATACCTAAACATAATAAAAGCAATATACAGCAAACCAGTAGCCAACATGAAACTAAATGGAGAGAAATTGAAGCATTCACACTAAAATCAAGGACTAGACAAGGCTGTCCACTCTCTCCCTATCTATTAAATATAGTACTTGAAGTTCTAGCTAGAGCAATTAGGCAACAAAAGGAGGTCAAAGGGATACAATTTGGAAAGGAAGAAATCAAAATATCACTATTTGCAGATGATATGATCGTATATTTAAGTGACCTGAAAAATTCCAACAGAGAACTTCTACAGCTGATAAAAAACTTCAGGAAAGTGGCTGGATATAAAATTAACTCAAACAAATCAGTACCCTTCCTATATTTGAAGGATTAACAGGCTGAGAAAGAAACTGGGGAAATGACACCTTTCACAATAGTCACAAACAATATAAAGTATCTTGGTGTGACTCTAATGAAACAAGTGAAAGATCTGTATGACAAGAATATCAAGTCTCTGAAGAAAGAAATCGAAGAAGACCTCAGAAGATGGAAAGACCTCCCGTGCTCATGGATTGGCAGGATTAATATAGTAAAAATGGCCATCTTGCCGAAAGCAATCTACAGATTCAATGCAATCCCCATCAAAATTCCAACTCAATTCTTCATAGACTTAAAAAGAGCAATCCTCAAATTCATTTGGAATAACAAAAAACCCAGGATACCAAAAATATTCTCAACAATCAAAGAACTTCTGGGGGGATCAGCATCCCTGACCTCAAGCTGTACTACAGAGCAGTAGTAATAAATAGCATGGTATAGGTACAGAGACAGGCAGGTAGATCAATGGAATAGAATTAAAGACCCAGAAATGAACCCACACACCTACGGTCACTTGATCTTTGACAAAGGAACTAAAAGCATCCAGTGGAAACAATGCAGCATTTTCAACAAATGGTGCTGGCTCAACTAGAGGTCAACATGTAGAAGAATGCAAATTGATCCATTCCTATCTCCCTGTACAAAGCTCAAGTCCAAGTGGATCAGGGACCTCCACATAAAACCAGATACACTGAATCTAATAGAAGAGAAAGTGGGGAAAAGTCTCGAACACATGGGCACAGGGGAAAAGTTTCTGAACAGAACACCAATGGCTTATGCTCTAAGATCAAGAATAGACAAATGGGACCTCATAAAATTACAAAGCTTCTGTAAGACAAAGGACACTGTCAATAGGACAAAAAGGCAACCAACAGATTGGGAAAAGAGCTTTACCAATCCTACATCCAATAGAGGGTTAATATCCAATATATACAAAGAACTCAAGAAGTTAGACTCCAGAAAACCAAATAACCCTATCAAAAAATGGGGAACCGAGCTAAACAGAGAATTCTCAACTGAGGAAACTCGAATGGCTGAGAAGCACCTAAAGAAATGTTCAACATCCTTAGTCATCAGGGAAATGCTAATCAAAACAAGCCTGAGATTCCACCTCACACCAGTCAGAATGGCTAAGATCAAAAACTCAGGTAACAGCACATGCTGGAGAGAATGTGGAGAAAGAGGAACACTCCTCCACTGTTGGTGGGATTGCAAGCTGGTAACCACTCTGGAAATCTGTCTGGTGGTTCCTCAGAAAATTGGACATAGTATTACCTGAGGACCCAGCTATACCACTCCTGGGCATATACCCAGAAGATGCTTCAACACCTAATAAGGACACTTGCCCCACTATGTTCATAGCAGCTGTATTTATAATAGCCAGAAGTTGGAAATAACCCAGACGTCCCTCAACAGAGGAATGGATACAGAAAATGTGGTACATTTACATAATGGAATATTACTCAGCTATTAAAAATAATGACTTCATGAAATTTGCAGGCAAATGGATGGAACTTGAAAATATCATCCTGCACGAGGTAACTCAGTTGCAAAAGAATGAACACAGTATGTACTCACTCATAAGTGGTTATTAGCCCAAAAGTTCGGAATACACAAGATTCACTTCACAGAAACCACTGGGCTGTGTGTGAGGTCCAGATGGAGGAGTTGGAGAAGGGACTGAAGGAGCTGAGGGAGTTTGCAGCCCCATGGAAGGAGCAACAGTGTCAACTGGCCTGACCTCCCAATGCCCCCAGGGACTGGACCACCAACCAAAGAATACACATGGAGAGACCCATGGTGCTGGCCACATATGTGGCAAAGCAGGGGCTTGTTAGCCATCAGGGGGAGAAGACACCCTTGGGTCTCAGAATGTTAGATGCCCCAGTATAGGGGAATGCCAGGGAGGGAAGACAGGAGTGAGTGGTTGGGCGGGTGGGGGAATACCCTCATAGAAGCAGGAGAGGGAGATGGGATAGGGGGTTTCCAATGGGGAGACCTGGAAAGGGGAAAACATTTGAAATGTAAATAACATATTAAATTAAAAAAAAAAAAGAATAAAACATCAGCACTTCAAAAAAAAGAAAGAAAGTCTGTGAGTATCATTATAAAAGTAAAATAAATGGCTTTTTCAAGAAGTACTGAGAATTCTGAAGAAAAAAAAAAAAGTTGTCAAGGAGGACAGCAAGCCTACTCTGAAAGAGGCTTTTTTGTCTCTTCTTAGCTGGTAGCCAAGATAGGTAGCCTATGATGTACAAAGTTGGGCTTTCTTAGCTGACATTTTGTAGTCCGAGGTCTGTATCTCTCAGGAAATGTTTTCCCAGGAAATCTATGAAGAAAGGCAGGAAGTCTGCATTTAGTGTCTTTGATTCCTGGGGCAACCTGATCGAGGTATGTTGCCCACTGTAACGTCCCACTAGGTCTGTCCATTTCAAAGCAAAGATGGGTTAACTTACCCCTGCCAATGGGAGGCTGAAGAACACATCTTTCAGGTCCAAGACACCTGTTTCTCTGGAAGAATCAGACTTATCAGTATCAGAGGACTCCGGATTCTTCACAGGCAGGAGAAGCATATTCCAGGGTGACTGGTGAAGCGCCAAGGTGCCAGACTCCTCAAGCCAGGTAACATGGATTGCAATTTACCCCTTTGTTTCCAGGGTCCTTGGGTATTGTTTAATCTGGATGAAGGTAGCTGAACTGATTAGTTAAACAATTTTAGGCGCTTTGTGTTGGGCCAGTCCTGGGGAGTTGTTCTTCTGACAGAGGGTAAGACACCAAAATTTTACTAGGTATCTGCAAATCTAACTGAGTCTCATCAGAGAAGGTGACAGTGGCTTTCAATTTATGCAAAAGGTCTTGTCCCAACAAGTTCTCAGTTGTTAAACATGCTTTAAGCTATTTATACCATTAATTTTTTAAACTTTTATATCTTTGTTTCTAATATTTGGTGCTGACTGAGTGACAAAAGAAAATTTTTATCAACTGTCCTTAATCTTTTTTTTTTTTTTTTTTTTTTTTTTTTTAAGTACCTAGTGAAACTGCTTAAAATCTCCTTGGTCAGTGTTGGACAAAAGGGAAAATCTGTTCTGTCCGGACTGCATTGTCTGGCAGCAATCCCCCTGCCCAGCCCAGGGACAGTTTTTTACTTTTTAGGGTTTTTTAAACTTTTTTTTTTTTCAGAGAATGGTGGATTTTATGGATCACTGATTGAAAAAGAAACATAAATTATAAAAGAGAAAGGAACAGAACTTTCTCTATTAGTCTAATAGACTTTTCCTATGTGTCCAAACAAAAGGTACCTTAACCAAGCTTACCTGTAGAGGTGATAGACCAGGTGACTTTCTACTTTGTTTCCTTTGGGGATGGAGTTGTCAGACTCCTCTGAAGAGTTAGGTATCAATTAATCAAACGGAGCCCTGGGGATCTGGAACATCTCAGATTGCACACCCCTTGGAGTTTCCTGACCAACACACTCTTCCTTGCTCCAAGGGGCTCTGAGATCCCTGGTGTCTTGAGGTCTGGTCTTTGGGATCTTGGTCAGACTTCCAGAAATGTTGTGGGGTATTCGCTAGAGAAGACTGGGTTTAAGCCAATAGAAAGTCTTTATTAGCCAGCTGGGGACTCTACTGGGAGTTCAGGATCCAGGTATAGCACTGAGCTTTTAAGCACAAAGACTTTTGGGGGGAAGGGTTGGGATTGACATACTTCAGTTAACAATAACAGTTAGACAAAAGAGGAACCACAGGAGCCAAAAAGCAAGGTTAGTACACTTTCAAAACTTTTCCAGAAGTCTATGGACTTGATGTCTATGGAGCTCTGTTTTGGTACTGTCTATGTGCTGAATTTTACAGCCTGACTGACACTTCCATGACATCACGAGATCAGTTATGCTAAGATATGGATCCCACTAAGGTCTGGGGCCCTGTTCCAGAATCATCTTCATTTCCCTGAAGGAGATGGAAAACTTTAGGAGAAACGAACAAACTACGAACTTTATCATCAGTTTCAATGAAATCAACATTTAGAAATTGGAACTGAAATTCTCAAAAAAGTATTAGTCATGG
Organism: Uromys caudimaculatus; assembly: GCA_028551405.1. NCBI lineage: Eukaryota > Metazoa > Chordata > Mammalia > Rodentia > Muridae > Uromys > Uromys caudimaculatus. Next base: position 43,939,726 of record CM052705.1, on the reverse strand, counting down.
ATGGAAAAAGTTAATTCTGGACACAGATGAGATGAGGCAGACACAGAGTAAAGGAGAAAGTGAGAGAGGCAGGAGGAGGAACATAACAGCATACAGCACCCTGAAGCATTTTAGCAGGGCTAGCTGATGGCAGTGTTCTCTCTCACCATCTGTTAAGGGCGCCCCTGCCCAAACTGGTATCAATATTATTCAATATTGATAACATTCCTTCAGAAAACACTCCATATTTATTTTCTGAATATAAAAGGGGTTTTTCTGTAGACCTCAAATTGCATAAATTCTTATTTAAATGTACATATCACTTTGGAGTAAAGAAATTGTAATTTACCTTCAAATATATTTGGGGACCACAAAGCCTAGAATAGGAAACTACAAACATGCCTCTTGGATAACAGGCCTAAATGGCCCTGCCCTTGGGGTTCTCTCGGTTTCATTTTGTAGTCTGGGTTTTTGAAACAGTCTTACTATATAGCCCAAGGTGGCCTTGGGTTTTATAGCCCAAGGTGGCCTTGGGTTTTCAGTCCTCGCTCAGCCTTCTGTGTATTGAGATTATAGGCCTGTGCCACACCCAGCTTGCTGGACTTCTTTAGTACTCAGATACCATTAGCAGAGCTTGGAGCAAAAGTGCCAGGCCAGCCTATCACTAATGAACTGGTTACTGGCTTGAACTTGACTGCTTCCACTCCCATCCACTTTACGTTCTCTCTTTAAAACACCATTCTCTGATGCTCTGTATAATCCTGAGATGGTGGCACATCCTTTTCTCTTTCTCTTTCTTTAGAGACTATCATTTATTTATTTATTTGTTTGCTTGTTTTGTGGAGCAAGCTGAATCTTGCTGAGAAGGTATTTTGAAAAACCTATAGCTGCTAGACAAGGATTTGTGTCCAGAGTTGTAAAAAGGAGAGAGCCCTTCAGAGAGGACTGGATGCTAGGGCAGGTACTGCTCTCTGCAGGGGGCGAAATCTGCTTCCCAGTACAAGCTGCAGCTCACAACTGCCTTTAACTCCAGCTCAAGGAGATCAGACACCCTGTTCTGAACTTTGTGGGAACCTGTATTCACCACGTGCACATGTGCATACAGAGAGAGAGAGAGAGAGAGAGAGAGAGAGAGAGAGAGAGAGAGTTTTAAAAATAATACAGTTAATCTAAGAAAGGACTCAACCACTTTGTACATTGTGTAGAAAGAATGCCTCAAATTAGGGGATCCTGTGGCTTGGCAGAGAGATACCTTTTTAAAAGTGAAATGCCAGAGAGTGGTAGGCTGTGATCTACTTACTCTGGCCCAGAATCCTGTGAAGATTAAAGTACTGTATGCTGCACACATGTGGGTTTCTTATGAAGGCGAATGAAGGGAATACTGTTTCAGGTCGAGAATGACATTGGCAGAAACATGGACAAGGGAAGCAAAGATGATGCACTGGACTGCTGCTATCCCAAAGACGCAGTTCTTAGTGGGACTCAGGTAGAAACTTCCTCTGCCCGACTTTAGACAGCTCTAAGTTCAGGTTAAAAATATTCTAGAAAAAATGCCTTAGGCCCGGAGAGAAGACTAGGAAGATGGCCCTGTGAGTAAAGCACTCGCCTTGCAAACATGAGCATCAGAGTTCAGACTGCCAACACCCACATAAACGTCCAGTGGGCATGGGGCCCACCTATAATCTCTGCACTCAGGAAGCTAAGACAGGATGTTTGCAGAGAAATCTGTCTAACTAGACTGGCCAAATCAATAACCTCCAGGCTTGACAAAAGAACCCAAGAGTAAGCCAGTTAATAAAGTGAAGAGAAATCGAAGAAGACACCTATTGTCAACCTTTGGCTTCTACTACAAGGCCCACATACATGCAAATGTTCTCAATCATCTCCACATACATGAGCCTATACATACACATATCATTCTATACCATACCACACCCATACACAAGAACAAAGGGAGTATCAAGAGTTACTGCAAGGGCAAAGGCAGCATTGGCATTATCTAGAGTTTATTAAATTGTGTTCAATCTTTCAAATATCTATATAAGTCACGATTGCATACTGTTACTCCACATACAAGCTATGAGTCTTCCTGTAAGTATACCAACTATTATAGTTTTGGTCAGAAAATACAAGAATTGTAGGTTGTTCAGTTTGCCGGGAAATCCTTACTTGATGAAAGACCACTTCTGCATTAGCCTGGTTTTTACTAAATGCAGAAACTATTCTGTTAAACTGGGCTGCAGACACAAAGGAGAACCATTTCCAACTCCTCCAGTCAGGTGAAAAAAGCCACTGGCACTTTGTCCAGGGGTCTACAGCGATGTTCCTGGAGCCAGAGACTCATACAATGCTCCCGTTTGCCTCGCTGCTGGAAGCTAGAGCCTCTCAATGGAAATAATCATTTTTAATAATGCAGATCATCACAAGAGCTCGTGGGAAATCACTCTAAATATTGCCCTTGGACTTTTGTGTAGAAATATCATGAGGGAAAATTGTCCTGATGATGCTCAAGGGTTAGAATAATATGGAAAAACCAACTCAGTTCAAATAATTTATTGTCTCTGCCATGCTTTCTGCATAGCATAGCTTAAGCTGTCATTCCCTGAAAGGCTATTTATATAGTCTGAAGTTCCAAAGGATTCCTGGATTTGCATTCTTCTACTCTTTCTAAATGATGCATAATAAGGTACTCTACAGAGGTCTTTTGTAATGAATGTGGAACTGTTTAGTTTGGGCCCCTTCAAAGGGATGGAAGAACAGTAACCCGCTGTTTGAAATTTCATCTTATAGAAACTATACCCTGCCACTACCTGAATTTGTTAGCATCTTTAAAACAAACCCTTTCCCAGACAAAACCAAATCAATCTTTGTATTCTTGACATTCATTATAAAGGGCAATGAAGTGTATAAATAGAAACCTCAAGAAACAGAGAGCAGTTTCTCTACAGGGGCATCCTGGATGAGATATGCTGACTGATGTTGGTGGTGTTTTCTCTCAAAAGTGGCCAAGTTTTTCTTGGCATCTTTGGCGTGATGATAATGTGTACTTTCTAGTGGGGGCATGGCAGCGTGGAGAGGTGAGTTGCAGTTATCCAGACAAATGTCACATCAGATGTCCTGACAAACTGCAGCTCTACATTCTCTAAGTTCCTACCAATGTCATCCTGACAGGAAGTACAGGTGCCAGCCATTTCTTCATTGTTTGCAGAAGCATCTACAACAGAATGTAAGCATAAAGTGTGAGAGACACATGAGGTAAGAAAGAGTGCCTGTTCACCAGATATTAAAACATAGCTTTATCAAAAATCAGGGAATTGTTTCCATGTTAACATTTTACTGATTTTTAAATTTTTTTTCCTTTTAATGAAACTAGATTCTTTTGTCTTAAAATATATCCTAATTATAGTTTCCCCTCCTTCTAATCCTCACAGTTACTCCCACCTCCCCCACCCAGCTGAATTCATTCCCATTCTGACCCTTATTAGAAAAGGACAGGCTTCTAAGTTATAACAGCCAAACAAAATAAAATATAATAAGATAAAGCAAAAATCATCACATTACAGATGGACAAGGCAACCCCTAGAGCAGGCAAGAATCAGAGACCCACTCATTCACACATCCAGGAGTCCCACAAAAATATTAAGCTGAAAGCAAGGACCTGTGCAGACCCGTGTAGGCCCTGTGCTTGTTACTTTAGTCTCTGTGAGCTCATGTGATCCCGCTTGGTGATTCAGAGGGCTATGTACCCTCCCTCCCTCTTACTCTCTTCTTGCCTCCTCTTCCACAGGATTCTCTGAGCTCTTGGGGGGGGGGGGGGGGGTTGATAGAAACATTCCATTTAAAGCTGTGTGTTCTAAGGCATCTCTCTCTCTCTCTCTCTCTCTCTCTCTCTCTCTCTCTCTCTCTCCCCATAATGTCTGGTTGTAGGTCTCTATATTAGTTCCCATCTTCTGCAAAAGGAAGTTTCTCTGATGGTGACTAAGATGGTCCTAATCTGTGAATATAGCAGAATATCAATAGGAGTCATTTTATTGACTTTTTTTTTTTAAGACCAGTAGTATTTGCTTTTACTCTAAGTTTCCAGGATGTCTAGTTTCTGGTTCTTGGTCACCCAAGCAGTGTAGAGTAAGAGTTCCCACTCACAGAGTGGGTAGACCTTAAGTCGAATCAGATGTTGGTTGGATACCCTCACAAGATCTATGCCACTGTTGCAATAGCATATCTTGGAGGGAGGACAGATTGTAGGTCAAAGGTTTAATGGCTGGGTTGGTATTTACACTTCTCCTGTGGTAGTCTGAAGAGTAATTTCCTGTACCAAAGACACTAGACTGTAGGGGTGAAGGCTCCGTGTAGGTACCAGCTCTTCTTCTCCATGTTCAGAGAGTTGTATAGGTATTGTTCTTGACAAATGGGCCCTGCTGTTAGTTTGTGAGAGCAAGCCTTTGTCTTAGCAACAGTCTGAGTTGTTTAGGGGTTTCCATGGGACCACCTTGGCCAGCAACTCAACTAAATGCAAGCCAGGCCAACTACTGAAAGTCTTATTTGGTGACAGAGGTGACCAATTGGGACTCCATGTCACTCATTGTTAGGACAGTTCATTAGGACTGCCTTCATGTATTTTAGAGGTTTCCACTAGGTTTCCATATCATACCTCAAATGCCCTCTATGTCAACTGTCTCACTCCACATTCCCTCCCTCAGCAAGATATCCACTCCTCCTCTGTACCTGATCTTCCTCCTCCTAGTCCACCTGAAAAATCTATTTTATTGCTGCCTCCAAGAGAGATCCATTTTCCCCACAAATCCCTTCCTCTATGCCTGACCTCTCTGGGTCTCTGGACTGTAATTTGGTTATCATTTATTTAATGGCTAATATCGACATATAAGTGAGTACATAGCATATTTATCCTTCTGGGCTTGGGTTACCATACTCAAGATGATTTTTTCCCTAGTTCCCTCCATTTAACTGAAAATTCTATGATATTATTTTTAACAGCTGAATAATACTCCATTGTGTAAATGTACCACATTTTCTTTACTTATTCTTCAGTTGGGGAACATCTAAGTTGTTTCCAGTTTCTGGCTATTATGAATAGAGGAGCAATAAACATGATTGAGCAAATGTCTTTGTGGTAGGATGGAACATACTTTGGATATATGCCCAAGGTCAGTATAGCTAGATCATGAAATAGATTGGTAGTTTTCTGAGAAACTGATCTGCTGATTACCATAGTGGCTATACAAGTTCACACTCTCACCAGCAATGGAAGAGTATTCCTCTTAATTCACTTCCTTGCTATTTTTAGCTGTCACTTGTGTAATTGATCTTAGCCATTATGATAGGTATAAGATGGAACCTCAAAGTAGTTCTGATTTTCGAATACAGCAAAGGATGGCAAACATTAAGTGTTTCATGCCCATTTGAGTTTCTTCTATTGAAAATTCTCTCTTTATATCAGTATACCATTTGTGATAGCTACTTCTGGTTGTCAACTTGACTACATCTGGAATGAACTACAGTCCAGAAAGAGAAGGCACACCAGACCTTGAGGCTGGAAGACACAGGCTTCTGACCTGGATCTTGACTTTGAATGACTCACACTTTTAATCCAGATCTTGAAGCATGGTGGCTATGAAAAGCTTAGGCCCATGCAAGGTAGTATATGCCTTTAATCCCAGGAGACAGAGGCAAGCAGATTTCAGAGTTCAAGGCCAGCCAGGTACAGAGCAAGTTCCAAATCCAGGCATGGTGCTACTCACCTTTAATCTAGGCCACACCTTTTGCTGGAGGCCTACATATGGACAATGGAAGAAGGAAGGCCTTCTTCTGCTTTCACTTACTTACCAGCACATCTGTTGGAACCTACTTTTTCAGGATTCTAGCTAATACAGAAGGCCAGCTGAAACACGTAGCCTCATGGGATTGAGAAACTACTAGACATTTGGACTTCCCATTCACAGCCACCCATTGTTGGGTTAGTTGGACTGCAGACTGAAATTCATTCCAATAAATTCACTAATATCTAGAGATAATCCATAAGTTCTGTGATTCTAGAGAACCCTGACTAATATACCATTCTTTCTGAAGTTTTAAAAATGTTTATAGTTTTCTCATATTTCCATCCTGACTACAGTTTCTCCTCCCTCCCCTTCTCCCAGTCTCTCTCTTCTACCTCCCCTCTCCCACAAATGCACCTCTCCTCTGCATCCCCTCAGAAAAGAGCAGGTTCCCAGGAACATCAACATGCAGGTATCTATACTATTGGAGTTCTGTTCCATGAGCCTGGGATGTCTTTCAATTTCTTTCTTCAAAACTTGGTATTTTTATCACCCAAGTCTTTCACTTGCTTGTTTAGAGTAACCCGAGTTATTTTTATATCATTTGAGGCTATTGTAGAAGATGTTGTTTCCGTGGTTTCTCTCTTAGTCATTTGTATATAGGATGTATATAGGAAGACGTCTAGTTTTCTTTATAACTAATTTTCAGCTGCTTTGCTGAAAGTCTCAGTCAGCTGTAGGAGTTCACTGGTAAAATTTTAGGGTCACTTATGTATACTATCATGTCATCTTCAAATAACCATACTTTGGCTTCTTCTTTTTCTAACCCTTAACCCATAGTTAATATCCATCATTGATGTTGAGGTGTGTTTCTTGTATGCTACAGTAGGATGGATCCTATTTTCACATTCATTCTGTTATTCTGTGGTGTTTTATTTGGTAAACAAAGCCATTGATATTGAGAGATATCAATGATCAATGATTGCTAATTCCTTTTGTTGTTGTTGTGGTGGTGGTGGTGGTGGTGTGTGTGTGTGTGTGTGTGTGTGTGTGTGTGTGTGTGTGTGTGTGTGTGTGTGTTTCCTCTTCCTTTCTTTTGATTTTGCTGTTCTGAGATTATTTATTCCCATAATTTCATGGATTTAGTTAACCTCCTTAGGATGCAGTTTTCCTACTAGCACCTTCAGCAAAGCTGGATTTGTAGATATATATTGTTTTGATAGTGCTTTATCATGAAATATCTTATCCTTTGCATCTATGGTGATTGAGAGTTTTGCTAGATATAGTAATTTGAATAGCATCTGTGGTTTCTTAGAGTCTACAGCACATCTGGCTTTAGAGTCTGCCCTTATATGTTACATGGTCTTTTTCCCTTGCAGCTTTAAATATTCTTTCTTTGTATTGTATGGTCAGTGTTTTGATTATTATGAGTGAAAGGGACTTTCTTTTCTATTCCAATCTATTTGATGTTCTATATTGTTCTTGTACCTTTATTATAGGCAACTCCTTCTTTAGCTTAGAAAGATTTTTTTCTATGAATTTTTGAAAATATTTTCTGGGCCTTTGAGCTGGAATTCTCCTTTCTTTACTTTATTAGTCTTAGGTTTGGTTTTCTCATGGTTTCCCATATCCTCTGATTGTTTTGTGTCAGGAGTTTTTGGATCTAACATCTTTGACCAATTTATCTATTTCTTCTGTTGTACCTTAAATACTTGATATTCTCCCTCTATCTTTTATACTCTGTTGGTGAAGCTTGCCTCTCTATTTCCTATTCGAATATTTAAAATTTTCTTTTCCAAACTCCTAACAATGGATTTTCTTTATTGATTCTATTTCCATTTTCAGGTCTTGAACAATTTTATACATTTCTTTCCACTGTTTGTATGTGCTTTCTTGGGTATCTTTAAGGGATTTATTCATTTCTTCTTTAAAGACCACTACCATCTTCATAGAGACCTTCATAAGGTCTTTTTTCTTGTTCTTTCTCAATGTTGGAATATGCAGGGCCTGCTGTGGTAGGATAGCTGGATCCTAATGCAGACATTTTGCCCTGTTACTGATGCTGGCATCTTGGCACAGATGTGTTTGGGATGATTACAGGTCTAGGTGCTGGTTTCTGGATTTGTCTTTATTGGGTAGATGGGTGTTTTGTTCCTTGGTTTCTATTTTCTTTCTAGATTTTTAGAGAGTGTGAGGACTGTGTTGCCTAGTAGGAAATTTTTGTTGGACCTAATGGTTATGGCCAATGAGTTTCCAGGAAAAAATATTTTGGGGGTATTTTTAGCTGACACTTAGGAATGGAGAGAAGCTATAGTTCTGGAAGTATTCTCATGATGGAAGAGAGTTGCATTCATACAGGATCTGCTTATTTTTATACCTTGAAATGGGGAGGAGATAGTGAATAGTGGCCACCCTAGAGGTTCTTCTATAGCACTCAGTGTGAGACTGGGGCATTGAATCTAGAGGAACAAAGGGAGAGAAGAAAGTCTATAGATAGACCACCTTCTTCCCTGGCAGCAGTGGTTTGGGTTAGCAGAGTGTGCCTGCTGGAGTTGGGGACTGGAATAAAGTGTCAAATTGAGGGGTATCAGGAGCAGATGGTCTGTGGGATCCACAAGAGATGTGGACAGAGGAAGGAAGGCTGCAGTCAATATTCTGTTGTAGTGCTAGGGATGAGACTGGGGGATTGGAACTTAGAGCTAAGAAGAGAGTGGTGAAGATCTTCAGTTGGTTTACCTGTTTCTCTGGTCTGCTCAGCAGATGTGTCCTCAGTGAATTCTGGTACTGTAGGTGGTAATAATGATATGAGTTGGGGGAAAGAAAGTTGGAGGAGATCTTTGTGATGCATTGGGCATGGTGTCAAGAGGAAAAAGAGATTGCAGCAGGTTTTATACTACAGAGCTAATGATGATACTAGGGGATGTTGGATCCAGTTCAGTAGGAGTAGAGATGTAGATCAGACTTCAGTCTTTTTATTGCCCTGGGAGAAGTGGCTCTTAGGTTAGCAGAGTGTACCTTCTGTGGATGGAGGCTGGAACAAAGCAACAAGTGGGGGGAAGGAAGGTTCAAAGGGAAAGATCTGTAGGATCCACAGGAGATGAGAACTGGGGAGGGGAGCAGGGAAGCCTTGTATAGGTGTTCTGCTGAAGAGCTCAGGATGAGATCAGATATTGGTTCTGGGGAAACATAAAAAGAAGGGAAACTTGATTATAATATTTTCCTCTATTTCTGTAAATTCTTTTTTCCCATTGAAATTGGGTAAAAAAAAAAAAAAAAAAAAAAAAAAATACATGGGATCTCTCTGAATATTTTCTGCCTTTAGCATTTCTCTTTTAAGATAGAGACTTTTTCCCAGGCCAGTCTCAATGTTCCTGACTGTCTTAGTCAGAGTTTCTATTCCTGCACAAACATCATGACCAAGAAGCAAGCTGGGGAGGAAAGGGTTTATTCAGCTTACACTTCCACATTGCTGTTTATCACCAGAGGAAGTCATGACTGGAACTCAAGCAGGTCAGGAAGCAGGAGCTGATGCAGAGGCCATGGAGGGATGTTTCTTAGAGGCTTGCTTCCTCTGGCTTGCTCAGCTGGCTTTCTTATAGAGCCCAAGACTACCAGCCCACAGATGGTACCACTCACAAGGGGCCTTCCCACCTTGATCACTAATTGAGAAAATGCCTTACAGCTGGATCTCATGGAGGCATTTTCTCAACTGAAACTCCTTTCTCTGTGATAACTCCAGTTTGTGTCAAGTTGACACACAAAACCAGCCAATATACTGCCTTAGCTTCTCACTAAGTGAGGCTATGGGCACATGTCCCCATATCCAGCTTATATATTTATTATAACTGTGTAAATCTGAAATTTTTCATAATTAAAAACACATTAAAAAGCATAAGAAATCTTAAATCAGGTATAGAAATGAAGGTCAGTGGTGTTCATTAAGCGTAAATTCCATTTTTAGCTTACTCTAATTACATATATAAAATGTTACAGCTAACTTTTAAGATATTTTTTTCTCCTAAGTGCTTGTCCTTTTGCTTCTTTGAAGATTTGAGCAGTTAAACTGAAAATATATTTGTTGGTTAATTATGAAGTTCTAGGCTCTTGATACCATGTGTGTGCGCTGGCATGCACATATGCGTACACATGTTGGGAACAGACCCCTGTCTCAGGGATGTTTTTCCTGCCTAGCCTGTTTACTATTACCTTGCAGTTTGGCCCAGAGTACGGTAAACAATGAGTCATCTCGACCAGGTCTTCAGCCTTGTCTTATGATTTGTTTACTTCCCCCTTGGTGGTTTCCCACGGGGGGGGGGGGGGGATATTTAAGGCCAAAGGAATAAACAACCTTCAGCATTCTACTTGGACAAATGACCCCTGTCTGTGTCTTTTGTGTCACTCCCCCAGGCCTACACTCGGTTCTTGGTAGTTTGACAGCATGGGCGCTGTCAAGTGGAGGTCCCACTGAGATCGAGAAGGGAGGAGAACTTGATGGGATCGTTCCTAGGAGCCGGCAGGTGAAGTGAAAGGAACGTATTGGGCATCTCAGCGCAAGCAAAACAAAAGTGGCGTCCGAACGAGGGGCCTGAAAATGAGAGGACCAACTGAGAAACACTATCTTGGCTGGAGCTCCACAGAAAGTGGAAGAAAAGTAAGAGTATCCTGTATGGTGGTAAGCAACAAACAGCATTAATGCTAGCGCTAGGTATAAATTTTATGTTTTGGAGGCTGCTGCTGCAGAAAATGCATTAATATAGAATACTGGCTAGGCTGAACAGGTGTTGACCCAACGCAGAATTCACCTAGGGGTGACAGCGAAATTAGGACTGGGGAATTCTAAACAGGCATTCGTCCGCAGCCAAGAGTTGCATCAGGCGAGAGAAGTAGGGTTCAAAAAACAGATGTTAGAAAAATTATCCATGGTTCCCAGAAGTAGGAATGGTAAATATACAAATTGCATGAGAAAGAGAGAAATAATAGGTTTCAGAAAAGCAGTTGTCCCCTGTCCAGGCTGCATTAGCAAAAGAGAAGGAAAATGGATATAAGCTATTTCAGAGCTATCCTAGGGACAGGAGGAAACCTGGAGATGTCCTGATTCCTCTCTGCCTCACACTGGCAATATCCTTAGTTTAGGTGTAAGTTCTCTTCCTTCTCTCTATAGTCTGTCCTGGTGCACCAATCTGTCCATGTTTAAAAACTGACTGTTTTATGTTAAGTCTATGTTTTTTGTTTCGTTGTATGAATGAAAGTTGTTCTGTGTTTCATGTTGAAAAGAAAAAAATGGTTAAAACTTTATCTGCTAACTTTCCACCCCTTGATTTAGTTTAACTTGTTTAAAAAGGCAGTCTCAACTGGCCTTTGGAGCACTGCACCTGTAGTTAGGAGTTTAGCACAGCTGGAGAAGAACTGCCAGGAGCTGATTGTTTGCAAAAACTGCTTTTAAAGGGCCAGCAGCTTCTCAAGTTCAATGACAAGTAAGCTGATGGTTGTTTTTTCCTAGAAAAATATTCTGCAATTGTGTTTATTGGGTTTAGCAAGTAACAAGGTGCTCTTCTCTTGAAATTATAGCTAGAAAAAGCAAGAAAATTTTGTTTGGTCTAAATATATAAGGTGTGTGTAGCCACTTCACTTTTGTTTCTGACTGGTTTTAAAGGTATAAATATGTTCTGCATGGCTTGGTTATAGAATATTGGCTGATAAGTTATTGGGTATGATTAAAAATTTGTATCATTGGACACAGAAAGTTAGCTTAAAACAGGTAAGTCAGCCAACAAAGAAAGAAAACTTCAGACCAATTTCCCTTATGAATACCGATGCAAAAATACTCAATAAAATTCTCACAAACCGAATCCAAGAACACATCAAAATGATCATTCATCATGATCAAGTAGGCTTCATCCCAGGGATGCAGG
>CM052705.1:43905101-43927558 GCA_028551405.1 Uromys caudimaculatus | reverse complement strand
GGTGGAATTCCCTCCTAGAGGCGGGTTGGGGAGAGGATGGGGGGTATCCAAAGAGGAGACTCAGAAAAGGGGAAACATTGGAAATGTATATAAAGTATCAAAAATCAAAAAGGAGGAAAAAAAAAAGACATTAAGAAAGACAAATACACAATATACCCAAACTTATGGGACACAATGAAGGCAGTTCTAATAGGCAAGTTTATAGCACTTACTGCCTCCCTAAAAAAACCGAGATATAGCTCATTTTAGCAACTTAATAGATCACCTGAAAGCTCAAGTGAAAAAGAAGAAATCACACCCAAAAGAGTAGATAGCAATAAATAATAAAAGTCTGGGCTGAGATCAATAAAACAAAAACAAACAAGAGAACACTACAACACAAAAATAAAAGAGTTGGTTCTTCCAGACAAACAATGAGATCAACAAGACATCCACATTTACTAAAAGGTGGAGAGAGAAACAATCAAAATTAACAACATTAGAGAGGAAAGAAAATACATATCAACAGACACTGAAGGAATTCGGAGAATTATAAGGACACACTTTAAAAAAATCTATACTCCACTAAATTGGAAAATCTAAAAGACATAAAAAAATTTCCTTGAAATATAATACCTACCAAAGTCAAATCAAGGTCAAATAAGCAATTTAAACAAACCTGTAACTCCCTAGTAAAATAGAAACAAAATCAACTTTCCACATGTTAATATTGTCTAATGTCTCAAATTTGAAGGATATTTTGGTAATATTTACTAAAAATTTAAAATGCATATATCCTTTGAACTAACAATGCCATAGCCATAAATTTATGCTGCAATTACTTCCTACAGACGTATACCAATGTATTTGAGCATGTATGCTTACTAGATTAGAACCTATTGTCAATAGAATACAAACAGCAGGAACAGCATAAATTACAGCAAAATTTCAATCTCACCTATGTACAACAAAAGTGTTTGAATGTGACAATGGACACTAGAGTGTTGCACATGCTGGACAAGCACTTATCTTGTGAGCCACAACTGCCAGCCTCCATATATTTGTGTTTGTTTTTAAATTTTATTTTATATTTTTCCTTTTAATGAAAATAGTTTCTCCCCCCACCTCAGACAAAATATCCTGATTACACTTTTCCCTCCTTCTGTTCTTCCCAATTTCACCCACCACACCTGCAACCAAGCTCCACCCCTTTTCTGTCTCTCATTAGAAACAAAAAAAAAGGCATCTAAGGGATAAAAATAAAATAAAAGTAAAATAAAACAAGACTATCACATTAGAATAGATAAAACAAGCAGAAGGAAAAGAGCAAATGAAAACGGCAGAAAAACAGATATAGACACATAGACCCACCTCTGTTAGAAAACTCAGGAATTCCATAAAAACACTAAACAGAGGATCTTTTGGGTATCAAGAAAGAACAATTCCTTTAATGAAATTAAATGTAAAATAAGTGGTTGGATACAAGATTAACTAAAAAAAAACTATTAGCCCTTCTATATACAAATGACTGAGAAAGAAATTAGTGAAATATCTTTCATAATACCCTCAAATAATATAAAATACCTTAGGTATCTCGATCCACGTGAGTGAAAACCTTTTATGACAAAAAAAAAAAAAAAGTCTTTGAAGAAAAAAATTGAAGATATCAGAAGATGGAAAGATCTCCCGTGCTCATGGAACAGTAGTATTAACAGTAAAAATGGCCACTCTACCAAAATCAACCCACAGAGTCAACACAAATCTCCATCAGAATTCCAACACAATTCTTCACAGACTTTGAACAGATAGTTCTTAACTTCATATGGAAACAAACAAACAAACAAAATCCAGGACAGCTAAAACAATCTTGAACAATAAAAGAATTTTCAGAGGTATCGCCATCCCTGATTTCAAGCTGTACACCAGATCTATAGTAATAAAAACAGAATGATATTGGCATAAGAATAGAACCATGGATCAATGGAATTGAATCAGACACACATACCTAAGGACACCTAGTTATTGATAAAGAAGCCAGAAAGACACATTGGAGAAAATGAAAGCATCTTTAACAAATGTCGCTAGTCTAACTGGATGTCTGCATGTAGAAGAATACAAATAGATTCTTGTTTATCACCTTGCACAAAACTCAAGTCCAAGTGGATCAAAGATCTCAACATAAAACCATACACATTAAATCTGATAAAAGAGAAAGTGGGGAATAGACTTGAAGGTATTGGCACAGGAGACAACTTCTTGAATATAACACAGATAGTACAGGCTCTAAGATTGACAATAAATGGGACCTCATAAAACTGGAAAGGTTGTGTAAGGCAAAAGACACTACCAATAGGAAAAAAAATTATAGCCTATAAAATGGGAAAAGATTTTCACCAACTCCACATCTCTGATAGGTTAATATCCAGAATATATAAAGAACTCAAGAAACTAGATATCAACAAATCAAATAATCTAATTTTTAAAATGGGATACAGATGTAAATAGAATTAACAGTAGAAGAATCTCAAATAGCCAAGGACCACTTGAAGATAAGTTCAACATCCTTAGCCACCAGAAAAATGCAAGTCAAAACTACTTTGAGATTCCATCTTACACCTGTCAGAATGGTTAATAGAAGTGACAGCTTATGTTGGCAAGGATGAACACTCTTCCATTGCTGGTAGGAGTGCAAACTTGTACACCCACTACGGAAATCAATATGGTGGTTCCTCAGAAAACTGGCGATAGATTTGCCTCAAGACCCAGATATACCACTCTTGGACATACACCATAGGATGCACCATCCCTACCACAGAGACATTTGCTCAACTATGTTTATAGCAGCCTTATTCAGAATAGCCAGAAACCAAACCGGAAACAACCCAGATGTCCCTCAGCTGAAGAATGGAAAAAGAAAATGTGGTACATGTACACAGTGGAGTATTATTCAGCTGCTAAAATCAATCATGAAATTTGCAGGCAAATGGATGGAACTAGAAAAAATTCATGAGTAAGGTAACCCAGACCCAGAAATACAAACATGGTATGTATTACTTATAAAAATACATTAGCTGTTAAGTAAGCATACAGTCCACAAACCCAAGGAGACTAAGCAACAAGGCTCTAAGGGAGACACATGGATCTCCCTGGAGAGGAGGCAGAATAGATTTGTGGGTGGACTAAGGGCAGGTGGGAATGGAAACAGGAATGACTTATGACAACTTGAGACTTGAAATCTGTCCCAGCCTGACTCCATATCCTAGGCTTTTTTGAATACATCACACTTTCTGAAAACCAGTGTTAAAAGTAAAAATAAAATTAAAAAAATGCCAGTGATAGACTCTATGGAACAGAACAGAATAATGATCAAGGCAGAAATGCTATTCCTGCATAAGATGAGAAATGTTCAAACCCTAC
This sequence comes from Uromys caudimaculatus, assembly GCA_028551405.1. NCBI lineage: Eukaryota > Metazoa > Chordata > Mammalia > Rodentia > Muridae > Uromys > Uromys caudimaculatus. The sequence continues at coordinate 43,924,162 of CM052705.1, read as the reverse complement.
AGCAATTTCATCAGTAAGGATACACTGCTGTTGGCACCGACAGCATAGTCAGCACTGTTTAACATTGTGTGTTTTTATGTCCAATTGTGCGAGCTCGCTATGCATGTGAGATTGTGTGTGTGTGTGTGTGTGTGTGTGTGTGTGTGTGTGTGTACAGTTTTCTTAGCAAACTGCTTAAAAATCAGAATAAAATAAGGGCTTTGTGTATAGAGGATTCAGCTTTAACCACTTTGTTGCAGGTGTATTCTATCCATTTCTTGACCCTGCCCTGCATTTATTATTTTTACTTTGGCTTTAGCTTGACAGTTTCTCCACAGACCCCCTCAATATACAGAGAGGCTGAAAACAATAAGCCTGAAACTAAAACTGGATAGAGAAGTTTAGAAGTGAGGCCCCTGGAGGTGCTCTGAGTTATTATTCCTCGATACACCTTATAGACAGTCAGGAATCATTTCTGACACCATGCACAGAACTGATCTTGGAAACTTCTCCACAGGCACCATGGCTTTTGCTACTAACAACATTCTATATATGACTTCACTGCAGCACTTCACAAAGTTGGATTTGCAGCTCTGATTTTATTCTCCTTAGAATGAACACTCTCTGCTGTTTTGCATGTCTGGCTTCCATTGCAGGTGCTTCTAATTAAACCCTTTCTTTTTGCTGCACCTTAGTTTCAAGGGTCTGAAAAGGCAGGTATCTGACATATACAGTGGGAGCAAAACAACAAATACCCATTGCTTGGTCAAGGTCCACATTAGACCATGGCTCCCTAAACTAAATGCATCATTCCATATGGCTTATGACCAATTCAGCATACAATGCAGCCAGCTGCTTTCCTATGGCTAGGATGCAGAATCACATGAAAACATGTGCCAAGACTCTCTAAGCATGCCTCCTACACACATCAAAAGGTTGGCTCATCATTGAGCTTGTAGTTAACCCTAAAATGGGACCACCTCTTAATTCTATTGGACCATGAGTTCTCCCTGCTGTATTTGTATATTCGTGGTTCAATTTGTCTAACCCAAACATAGAACTTTATATTTAGCTCTGTTACATTTCATTTTGTTAGTTTTGGCCCACCTTTCAAACTGTTAGAATCTTCGTGAGTTCCATTTCTGTCATCCACTCTAGTAACTCTTGGCTCCACAGCTCTGTATCAGACACAAATAGGATAAACATGCCTTTTGTTTCTACTCAAATCTCTGATAAAAATGCTGAAAAGAATGGCAAAAATATAAACCATTTGTAAAATTCCACAACGTATTTTCATCCAGGGTGGTATATAACCATTAATTATTATGTTAAACCACACTCCCTGAGCACATTCATCTAGACTTATGTGAAACACTTGTCCACTGCTTTCATTTTGCCTTATCATGATAACGATGATGAAAAGAAATAGATTAAAAGTAACTAAAGGAAAACCATTCTTTACAGTATGAGCATAATATAATCAGGAAGTGGAGTGTTATTAATAATCAAAGATAACATATTCTCCAATGTGGAAACAACATGGTTTTCTAAAAAAAAAAAAAAAAAAAAAAAAAAAAACAATAAAAATATAGATCATTATCGGCAGTATATTCAAGATCAGTCTTAATGTCATATTACTGTAATATTAGAGCGTGTGAGCTAGAAGCCTGTCAACATTTTCCATGAAGAACCAGTTAGTAGATATTTTAGATTGGACTGGCCATATGGTCTTTGTTGCAATTACTCAACTGTGCCCTTGTAGAGAAAAATAAACCATAGACAGTGCATTAGTGAATTGGCAGGAATGCGTTCCCACAAAACATTGCTTGTAAAAACCTAAGCTGGTCAGACTCGACTCTACTTTGTCCAACTCTTTGAAATATGTCTTTTTCCAAGGACAGCAAAGTGGGAATGTGGATTTAGATACAGATGACAGCATTGCACTAGTCTCATTAATAAGGCACATCTAATATTTTAGAAATGTATTATACCAGCTTTTCAAGAGTGAGAAGTACCTTCTTCTACTTTGAACTTCAATATCCAACAATGATTCTGATTCTTAGAAGTGTTCCTTATCTATATTAAGAACAAAGACCCTGGGCTGTAGAGATGGCTCCTCAGTTAACCTTTTTCAGAGGACTAAGATCCAATTCCCACTGCTTATGTGGCAGTTTACAATCATCCTTAATTACAATCCAAGGGGATCCAATGCCCTGAAGATTCAGCATGTATAGGGTGCATGAACACACATGCAGGCAAAACACCCATAAGTGAACATAATAAGTTTTAAAAGTAAACAATGAAAAGTGTTAGGCATCTTTCTGATCTCAGGTTCGCTGTTCTGATGACCAACTGCTCAGTATTCACACAGACCCGAATATGACATTTCAACAATTTTGAACATTCTTAGATGAAGAGCCTATTGCTGCCAACAGTTTGAGGGTCATTGGTAACCAACATCTGCATTCTAAATGCACAACCTGCAATAGTGAGGCTGGTATATTTTACAGTTTGAATGTGTTCACTTTGAAATCCAGGCGTTGCTGGACTGAAAGTGTTAAGAAAAGGAGACTTAAGTCACTGCAGTCTCTTCCCCACATGAAGGAAATTTTGATTTTCATAAAAGTAGGTAGTTTGTTCTCCTACCTTCTGTCTGTGAAAGCTCAGTGCTCCCAGCCAGAGGAGAGATATAAGATGCCTTTGAAAGGAAGCAGCTCTCCTCAAATAGAACCAAAAGTATTTTATCTGTCTTGCTACCCTCCAAAACTACCAATAAAAAATGAATTCTATTTTTTTATAAATTATAAGAACAACACCTGACAGACTGAAACAATGATTTTGCCCTGTGTAACACAGTCATGCCAATGATCCCTGGAAAGGCAGGTGACTGATTTTTGTACACAGAGCAGCTGTGTAACTACTTCTGAGTGCTACTCTCTTATTAAAGTACACACAGACTCCTTTTGTCTTCTCATAACAACAAGGCTCACTAACTGTAGCTGTTGACATTTCTAAGGAATTTCACAATGCTTGCAGTAGGCTCTACCTACCTGCTGCTGCTGGGGGCTCCTAAAACCTCCTCATCAACATGGAAATACTTAAATATGACCAGAAGTGTCAGATGATAAATACATTTTCAGTGAGATTTCTGCTTTAGGAAAGAATCCCATGAAATTCTGGGAACTACCCAAGTCAGTATGTGATCACACAAGTCAGTACGTGATCACACAAGTCAGTGCGTGATCACACAAGTCAGTATATGATCACACCTCTGTTCTATGTAAGTTTAGGACTCAACTCAGCCATCAGGGCAAGTGACCAGAGCTTCATTCCAAATGGGATGCCTTCAAAGAATGATGAGTGAAAAATCAGTGCACAAAAGCAGATGACTCTAGACAGAAAAATGCCCCAGCTGAAAGCTATGTACTGAAGACAGGCAAGAAGAAAATACAGAGTGTGAAAGGTAATTAACTTTATTTAGCACTTTCTACGGTAAGGGGCTTGTAAAGCACTTTATACTTGTTAATCATTTAGTCATTAGCTGCAAAGGAGACTGGGGCGTTGTTCATTACACAGATTAGGCAGCTGAAGTGGTGCAAGTGGCTTACCTTCCTTGGTGGTGTGCATCTGCTGTGTGGCAGCCTGGGACACTAATCTATCTCACTCTGATTCTAGACACTATGCTAGTTTCAATACTACGTGAAAACATAAAGTCTCCAGACAGACCTAAAATGACAGAAGCTAATATACACCTTCTTAATGTAAGTCTGAAAAGATGTTTGGTCCATACTTTATAAAGTCAGTATCTAAGGAAGAAGATTTATAAAAAGACTTCCAAGTAATTAGAATGTGCTTCATGGTAATGTGTATTAGGTTAACTAAAGATTATAAACTTTATACATCTGCCTAAATGACAACATTTTGGAATCAAAATAGCTCTATGTTGTAGAACTTTTTAAATAAAATAAAATAATTCTTCAGTAATTAAAACTTTGTAAACTGTGGATGGTTTTGCATTCTCAAAGGAACCTTCTGAAATATTGATACTGAATTTAAATGGAGATGTAATGACAGTCAGAAGGTGTGAGGAGACTGTAGACTCACTTGACAAGTAAGGCTATTGAAAACCCCTTCTGGTAGCTTGGTAATAAGCAAGACCCAATCTAATGAGAATCTGAAAAATGAGAGAACGAGTCTTCCTAAAGGAAGAGGAGATACAAATAAAAAATAGTTAAAAGGTCAAAAAGAAAACAAAGTTTGGTAGGTCTAAACTCATATCACTAATACATTAAGTATAAACGTACCAAAAATGTCTACTAAGACAAATTTTTTGCATAGACACTGTAGTTTCTGCTTGTAATATGCCTCTTCCTAAGGCAGGAGGATTGCCATGAGTTTCAGGTAAGCTTGAATTACAGAATGAGAATCTGTCTCCAAAACAAAGAAAAACATTTCAGAAAGAACTGCAAAATATTTTGTATTCAAGAAAGCCACATTAAATATACAAGCAGGAAGAGATAGAATGTATGGAGCTTTTATGTTAGTTACTACCTAGTTCCATGTTACTACCTAGTTTAGATCACCAGAAGATGTCATTTTGGATAACTGATAACATCTTGGATAATGTGAATAACATTTGTATCCTATAACCCAAACCTCCTCATTGCATCAAAATCTCAACACAATCAACGTTTTACTCTCTGCTTAATGGGTCGGGCAATTTTAGGTTCCACATTCAAATGAAGTCACAGTCTTGACAGTTGTTTGTCCATGTCTCAATTTCTCTATTAGTATGCCTCCAAGCTCTGATCATATTGTTGCAAATAAAATGATTTATATAATTTTTAATGCTGGGTAATACTCCATTGTGTATGCCACATTTAATAACCTATTCATCTCTTCATGGACAGGTAGGTCTTTTTGGTATCTTGACTGTTATGAATAGTGGCACAATAGATGTAGAGGGCGAAGCATTTCTTTGAGAGCAAGGTCTTGTTTTGTTTGATATTGTCTAGCTGGAGACTGCTGGCTGATATGGACATAATTATACTTTCAATGTTTTAAGGAATATTTACAATATTTTCTATAACATTACATTATGCTATCATGAAGAATAGACTAATTTTCCTTCTTTCATATTGTTTAAGTCTTGCTGTTGCGTCTTTAAATTAAGAACCTCTCTAGCAGGTGCCAGGTACTGTTTCACTGTGATTTTGATTTGAACTCTCCTGGTGTACAGGCTAAACACTAAACATCTCTTCCTAGACCATCAATCACTGAATGCTTCCTTTTGAGAAGGAAGCTATATAGCTCTTTTGCCCATCCTTAAAATAAAGTTATATTTTTCTCATTTATATGAGTCCTTTACATATATTTTTATATTTTTATGTGACATGCATGTATGTGTGTACATATGTGTGCACGTGTGTATGCCATGTGAGTGGAGGCAGGAAATTGATATTGGATGTCATCCCAATGACTCTTTATCTTATTTTTAAAGATAAGATGTCATGCTGAAACCTGGAGCTTAGGAATTGACTAGATTATTTGCCTTTAAGCCCTAGAGACCATCTGATTCTCCTCTGACTGCCATAGCTTTGTTTATAAGAGAATTCTAGCTTTTGTCTGAGTGCTAGGTATTGACCCTATATCCCCAAGCGTATGCAGCGAGCACTTACCAAGTAAGCTATCTTCAGAGACTCTCTTACACTTACTTATTTTAACCTCTTGCCAAATACATGCCTAGCCATATTTTTTCCTATTCTGTGGGGTTTTGCCCTGGAGTGTTGATGTTCTCCTTTTTGTAGTGCAGAAGCCTTTTAGTTTGTAATCCTAACTCTTCTCTAATATTTTTAAAACTGTATTTCTTGGACTTTATGTCATATTTAATAAATCATTCTTGAGATCAATAGCCAACTGCTTTTCATTCAAGAACTTTGCAATTTCAACACTTGCAGATCTTTCACACATTTAGGGCTGAATTTTTGCTTATGCTTTAAGATTAGCCTCCAATTCCCTATATAAATGACCATACTCTAATCATGTGTCCCTGTCATCCCAGCTCTTGGTATTTACCCAGATAAATTGAAATTGGAAGTTTCTATTAAATATGCACACAAAGGTTTTCAATAGCTTTAATCCTAATCACCAAGTCTCAGAAGCAATGATAATCTATTTTAGTTGGTAAATGGGCCAGATAAACTGTGGTACATCCAATAAATAAAATAGTATTCTGTATGTAAATGTTGTAAGCTATCAAGCAATAAAAACACAGGAAGGAATCCTAACTATGTAAAAGAAGGTTGAAAAGGTTGCATATACTGTTTGATTTTTTTCATTTTATTGGTTATCTTATTTATTTACATTTCAAATGTCATCCCCCTTCCCAGTTTCCCCTCCACAACCCCCCTATCCCCTTCTCCCTCCTCCCTGCCTCTATGAGTGTGCTGCCCCACCTGCTCATCCACTCCTGCCTCAGTGGCCTAGTGTTCCCCTATCCTGGGTCATCAAGCCTCCACAAGACCACGGGACTCCTCTCCAAGTGATGCCAGATAAGGCAATCCTCTGCTATACATCCAGCTGGAGCCATGGGCACCCCCTGTGTACTCTTTGGTTGGTGGTTTAGTCCCTGGGAGCTTTGGGAGATCTGGTTGGTTGATATTGTTGCTCTTCCTATAAGGTTGCAAACCCCTTCATCTCCTACAGTCCTTGCCCTAACTTCCCCATTGGAGTCTCTGCACTCAGTCCAATATCTGGCTGTGCACATCCTCATCTGTATTGGTCCAGCTTTGGCAGAGCCTCTCTGGACAGCTATACCGGGCTCCTCTCAGTAAGCACTTCTTGGAATCAGCAATAGTGTCTGGGTTTGGTGTCAGCAGATGGGATGGATCCCTAGGTGGGGCAGTCTCTGGGTGACCTTTTCTTCAGTTTATGCTCCACTCTTTGTCCCTGCATTTCCTTTTGACAGGAAGAATTCTGGATTAATATTTTTTGAGGTGGGTGGGTGGCCCCATCCCTCAATTGGGGGCTGTGCCTATCCACTGGATATGGTCTCCACAGGTTCTATCTCCCCTTTGTTGGGTATTTCTGCTAAAGTTCTCCATGATGGGTCCTGAGAACATCTTTGGTCTCTGGCATCCGGGACTTTCTAGTGGCTACCTCCAGTTCCCCGTCCCCCACTGCTACACACCTACTTTCAAATTCCTGATCCTCTGTACTTCCCCCCATCTTCTCCCATATCTGAACTTCCCCCCCCCCCTTTTTCTTTCTCTCTTCTCTTTCCCTCCCAGATCCTTCTCTCCCTCGACTTCCCAGAGAGTATTCTTTTCCCCCTACTGAGTAGTACTGTAGCATCCACACTTCAGTTTGATCTTCTTTCTTCTTGGGTTTCATATGGTCTGTGAGTTGTATCATAGGTACTCTGAGCTTCTTTTTGGCTAATATCCACTTATCAGTGAGAAAATACCATGTGTGTTCTTTTGTGACTGGCTTACCTCACTCAGGAAGATATTTTCAAGTTTCATCCATTTGCCTGTGAATTTCATGAAAAAATTGTTTTTAATAGCTGAGTAGTACTCCATAGTGTAAATGTACCAGACTTTCTGTATTCATTCCTCTGTTGAAGAACATCTGGGTTGTTTCCACCTTCTGGCTATTATAAATAAAGCTGCTATGAGGAAGTCAAGATATCACTATTTGCAGATGATATGATAGTATACATAAGTGACCACCAAAAATAAAATCCACAAGAGAATTCCTACAGCTGATAAACAACTTTAGCAAATGTCTGGATACAAAATTGACTCAAACAAATCAGTAGCCTTCCTCTACTCAAAGGATAAACAGGCTGAGAAAGAAGTTAGGGAAACAACACCCTTTGCAATAATCACAAATAATATAAAATATCTTGGTGTGACGCTAACCAAGCATGTGAAAGAACTGTATGACAAGAACTTCAAGTCTCTAAAGAAAGAAATTGAAGAAGACTTCAGAAGATGGAAAGGTCTCACATGCTTATGGATTGGCAGGATTAACATAGTAAAAATGACCATCTTACCTAAAGCAATCTACAGATTCAATGCAATCCCCATCAAAATTCCAACTCAATTCTTTTCTGAGATAGAAAGAGCAATTCTCAAATTTATCTGAAATAACAAAAAACCCAGGATATCAAAAACCATTCTCAACATAAAAGAACTTCTGCAGGTATCAGCATCCCTGACCTCAAGCTATACTACAGAGCAATAGTGATAAGAACTGCATGGTATTGGTACAGTGACAGACAGGTAGATCAACAGAATAAAATTGAAGACCCAGAAATGAACCCACACACTTAATGGGTCACTTAATCTTTTACAAAGGAGCCAAAACCATCCAGTGGAAAAAAGACAGAATTTTCAACAAGTAGTGGTGGTTCAACAGGTGGTCAGCATGTAGAAGAATGCAAATTGACCCATTCTTATCTCCTTTTACAAAGCTCAAGTCCAGTGGATCAAGGACCTCCACATAAAACCAGATGATGAATCTAATAGAAGAGAAAGTAGGAAAGAACCTCAAACACATTGGCAAAGGGGAAATTTTCCTGAACAGAACACCAATGGCTTATGCTCTAAGATCAAGAATTGACAAATGGGATCTCATAAAATTGAAAAGCTTCTCAATAGGACGAAATGGCAGCCAACAGATTGGGAAAAGATATTTACCAATCCTACATCTGATAGAGGGCTAATATCCAAAATATACAAAGAACTCAAGAAGTTAGACTCCAGAGAACCAAATAACCCTATTAAAAATTGGGTACAGAGCTAAACAAAGAATTCTCAAATGACTGAGATGCACTTAAATGTTCAACATACTTAGTTGTCAGGGAAATGCAAATCAAAACAACCCTGAGAGTCCACCTCACACCAGTCAGAATGGCTAAGATCAAAAACTCAGGTGACAGCAGATGCTGGCGAGGATTTGGAGAAAGGGGGACACTCCTCCATTGCTGGTGGGATTGCAAGCTGGTACAACTACTCGGGAAATCAGTCAGGCGGTTCCTCAGAAAATTGGAAATAGTTCTACCTGAGGACCCAGCTATAACACTCCTGGCCATATACCCAAAAAATGCTCCAACATATAACAAGGACACATGCATATACTGTTTGAATCCAACTGCATAATATTTTGGACAGTAAAACATTTGAAAGAGTTAGAACAATGGTTAGTCAGGGCACAGGTGACAGAACTGAATAAATGAATCATAAGATTTCTCAGGCAATAAATACACTCTGTGTGTTATGTTATAGTAGATACATTATATTTTTTTCAAGGATTGTTTTGTGGCAAGATTCAATCCAAATGTGAGCTATAGACCAGGAGTTTATGATGTAGCTTTAACAGTCATAAACAATATATCTTTCTCTGAAGGCACAGTGTTGATAATAGACCAGAGTCTTCAGATCCTGGTGCAGGGGCTCTATGTTGAACCTTTGTACCTCCTGTAACTTTAACCTAAATCTAAAATTGTTCTTCATAAGAATTTTAAGTCCTCAGAATATGCTGGCCCCAGGAGTCTGGACTAGCAATCTGAAATCTACTTTCCACAGATTTGTCATCCTAGGAACAAATAAAGGGTAATCAAATGTTAAAAAAAAAAAAAAAAAGAATTTTACGTTTAGGCAAAACAGATCTATGATGATATGTACTGTTTGTATGGTGTAACAATGTAGGTTAACTGCCAACAACAGCACTCTATTGTCTTACACAATGTAAGAGCATGACAAATCTGGAGGAATCTGAATGACTCAGAGTGTCTTCAGATGTAAAGCAATCTGTCAGTCAGGAGTAGTATCTCTGAAGCCTTCTTGACTGATGAAAGTTTTCTCCAAGTTCATTCAACTGTGTGTGCTGTGTTTTTCATTCAGTTGCCTCATTCTTTTTTTTTTTTATTTGTAAGATAATATATCATTATGAGTTTTATTTTTTTTTATTTTTCAAATAACTTTTTCTTTTTTCTTTTTTTAATTAATTAATTAATTTATTTTTGATACTTTTTTACATTTCCAATGTTTCCCCTTTTCTAGGTCTCCTCTTTGGAAACCCCCATTCCCTCCCCCTCCCCGCCTCTATGAGGGAATTCCACCTCCCACCCACCCACCCACCCATTCCCATATTCCCACCTTGATATTCCCCTTTACTGGGGCCACTAACAACCTCAGGCCCAAGGGCCTCTCCTCTCCTCTCCCTGATGGCCATCGAGGCCCTCCTCTGCCACATATGTGATCCGAACCGTGGGTCCATAGATGTGTATTCTTTGGTTGGTGGTCCAAACTCCAGGACAACCGCGGGGGGGGGGGGTTCAGGCCCGTTGATGCTGTTGCTCCCTCCATGGGGCTGCAAACTCCCTCAGCTCCTTCAGCCCTTTCTCCAACTCCTCCAACTGGGACCTCACTCTCAGTCCAGCAGTTACTGTAAAGTGAAACTTGGGCATTCTGAACTTTTGGGCTAATATCCGCTTATCAGTGAGTACATACCATGTTCCTTCTTTTGTGACTGAGTTACCTCGCTCAGGATGATATTTTTAAGTACCATCCATTTGCCTGCAAATTTCATTAAGTCATTGTTTTTAATAGCTGAGTAGTACTCCATTGTGTAGATGTACCACATTTTCTGTATCCATTCCTCTGCTGAGGGACATCTGGGTTGTTTCCAGCTTCTGGCTATTATAAATATGGCTGCTATGAATATAGTGGAGCATGTGTCTTTATTACATGTTGGAGCATCTTCAGGCTATATGCCCAGGAGTGGTATAGCTGGGTCCTCAGGCAGTATCATGTCCATTTTTCTGAGGGTCTGCCAAACTGATTCCCAGAGTCATTGTACCAGCTTGCAATCTCACCAACAGTGGAGGAGTGTTCCTCTTTCTCCACATCCTTGCCAGCATCTGCTGTCAGCATCCCTGACCTCAAGCTGTACTACAGGGCAGTAGTGATAAAAACTGCATGGTATTGGTACAGTGACAGGCAGGTAGATCAATGGAATAGAATTGAGGACCCAGAAATGAACCCACACACATATGGTCACTTGATCTTCCACAAAGGAGCTAAAACCACTCAGTGGAAAAAAGACAGCATTTTCAACAAATGGTGCTGGGTCAACTGGCAGTCTACATGTAGAAGAATGCAAATTGATCCATTCCTATCTCCTTGTACAAAGCTCAAGTCCAAGTGGATCAAGGACCTCCACATAAAACCAGTTATACTGAATCTAATAGAAGAGAAAGTGGGGAAAACTCTCAAACACCTGGGTACGGGGGAAATGTTCCTGAACAGAACACCAGTGGCTTATGCTCTAAGATCAAGAATAGACAAATGGGATCTCCTGAAATTGCAAAGCTTCTGTAAGGCAAAGGACACTGTCAATAGGACAAAACAGCAACCAACAGATTGGGAAAAGATCTTTACCAATCCTATGTCCGATAGAGGGCTAATATCCAACATACACAAAGAACTCAAGAAGTTAGACTACAGAAAACCAAATAACCCCATCAAAAAATGGGGAACAGAGCTAAACAGAGAATTCTCAACTGAGGAAATTCACAGGGCTGAGAAACACCTAAAGAAATGCTCAACATCCCTAGTCATCAGGGAAATGCAAATCAAAACAAGTCTGAGATTCCACCTCACACCAGTCAGAATGGCTAAGATCAAAAACTCAGGTGACAGTTGCCTTATTCTTATGGTCGCTTGTAAAATGACTTCCTACTGAACCATATTTATGTATGAGAATAAAACCCAACACAAAATCAAGGTTTCCCTTTTTTCCATATTTTGAAAGCTGTAATTTTACTAGATTGTATTAATTATATAAATATATATAATAAATATAATGTATAAAATATAATAAAATTATATAAAGTTGTTTATATTATATTTATATAAGGTATATTAAATATAATAAAATCTATAAAATGAATATAATAAATAAAGTACAAATATATTGATTATATACTAGATTTCATTATGATATTTTTATACATGTACATAATCTATGATGAAAGAATTTCTTTTGTAATGGCTTTATTAACCCTTTGAGAATTTGATACAATGTACTTTGATCATGTTTGCCCTCCTTTAAACTCCTCCAAGATGGACTCCTACCTCCTTACCCATGCAACTTTGTATTCTCTGTCTCTCTGTGTTTCTTGGTGTCTATGTCTCTCTTTCTCTCTCAAAAATCCATTGAGTGTAGTCTGTGTTGAGTTGAGTATAGGCCTGCCTTTGAATGTGATTGATACCCAGAGGTCACACTTTAAAAAATAAAAGATTCTATCTTTCCCAGAAACTATCAAGTGCCAATAGCTTCTCAACTAGGGCTGGGGCTATGTGCCCACATTCCGTCAACCCCCATGATGAGATTTTGGTTTGCTTGATCTTTTGAAGATCATACCCATACTATCACATTCATTGTGAATTAACTTATACATCTGTCTTGTTATGTCTAAAAAACACTGTTTCCTGGAGGTCTCCCACCAGCTTTAACTTCTAATATTTTTTATTTTTACTTTTATTTTATTTATTTATTTATTTATTTATTTATTTATTTATTTATTTGCCCTTTTCCAGAAAGGTCATTGATAGTTGAAGGGAGGGGCAGGATATAGACATTCTATTCAGGGCTGAGAACACTGAAGTCTCTTATTCTCTACATGTTAACTAGTTTGGGCACTGTGTTAACAACCATCTACTGCAAGAAGTATCTTCTCTGATGAGGGTTGAGAGATTCTCTGACCTATGAGTGTAACAATTAGTCTTTAGGCGTAATTTTAATGCTATGTCCATTTAGCAGAGTAATGGTCCTAGAACTTATGACCTATGTAGTCATATATTATTGGCTTCATTAATAGTACCAGGTACCAATTCCATCTAGTAGAACAGAACTTAAATTCTGTCAAATTCTTTGAGAATTACATAGATAAATGCAATATAGTTTGATCACTATCCTCAAGTCTTTCCACAGACAATTCCCCCCCCAATTTTGTATACTTCTTATTATTTAAAATAATTTTAGTTTATGCTAGAACATGGTTGACCTACCAGGGGCCACATCCTTAAAGATAACAAAGTCGTGCTTCCTCAGAAGCCATCAACTGTCAATTTATGCTCAGCTAGGTGTGAGGCTGCGTTGTGAGCTCCTTTCACCTCCATGCTAGAATGCTGACTGGCTTGATCTTATACAGATCTTGTTCAGGCAACATAGCTTCTGTGAGTTCATGAGAGCAGCAGTCCTCTCATATGCAGATGACAGTGTTTCACCCAGTTCTCCATGACCTCTAGCTGTTAGAATCTTTTCACCTTTCTCCCACAATGGTCCTTGCACACTGAAGAAAGAGAGTGTGATGTCTCATTTGTGCCTGAGTACTGAACAGACACTTATTCAATTAAAGTGCAGAGTTTAATTAGTTATGCATTTCTAAGTCAGCCATCTTCAACAACACAAGGAAGTTTCTTTGATGTGTTCTAAATATCAAAATTGATATGCAATAAATTATGTTGTGTATAATAGATTGCTCTGTTACATTACAGGAGAGTACTAGAGATCACCATGAGTCCTGGGAGGCAGGGAATGATGGGAGCCATCTATATTACACAAATCAAAATACTGTTTGCTGTGAAAGTTTGTCAACAGCAGGATGGAAATATTAGAGATAACTGTGATATGTCAATAGTCTGTATGTTTATATAAATTGTGATTCTACAATGTACTCATTCAGACATGTACATAAGATTCTGTACTTTTCTAATGAATACTTCACAGAAAATAAATATTAACATATACTGTGATCTTCCCATGGTTTTAACCACCTCAAAATTCCAATATTCACACACACACACACACACACACACACACGTCTTCTGTTGCTTGTTCTTTTTATAGCTTGCTCTCATCTTTGCTTTCCACCATGTTAATATGAACTTCATAATGACAGCAGGAAGAATCCCTGGTGAGGGTGCTGTTTTCATTCCAGGAAAAGGTGTTCTCCATCATTTGGGGTGTCTCTGGCATGGAGCAATGGTCATTCCTGGCCTGAGTTAAAGTTAGTCAGCAGGTGGTCAGGCAGAAAGTTGGTCTGAGGGTTAATATGATGGTGAACAAGTCCTCTAAAGCAGAAGGCAGCAAAGCTTTCTGGGAAACAGCAATAAAATTTCAATACCATGTGATGTGTGCTATGCCTTCTTAACTTTGCTTTTGTAAGCAAGGAGGTAGCCATGGACAATATGTGAATAAAAGTGTTCTGATAACACTTTGCTCACAAAAATAGGCCAACAGGTCAGTCATGTTTGCCTATGAAGCACAGCATGCCAACATTATTGTCCATAGTTCAGTGCACTTAATTCTTCATCTGGTATTACACACCTTTGAGGTCTTTTAAAATCTTTGGCTTAGACCAGCAGTGTTTTCATACATTCTTTAAGTTTGAAGTCCTATTTCATTACTTTATTCTAATTTTCAATAAGTCCTGTTTTACTGATGCCTGAAGACATAATGTATGTAAAAGCCAGCATAAGAGAAAATAATTTTAGAAAGAAACATAACATCATATCAAATAAAATGTCACTTCCAACTCATTGCAAATGCTATTTACAACATTGAAAGAAAGAAAGAAAGAAAGAAAGAAAGAAAGAAAGAAAGAAAGAAAGAAAGAAAGAAAGAAAGGAAGGAAGGAAGAAAGAAAGAATCACAGTGCACATTGTGGCTTTTATAGACTTTATGTTAATAAACATCTGCCCTGGGGTCCTAGCTCCTCTGTCGGTAGTGTGCATGTGGATCATGTACAGAATTACCTAGAGAAATTCAAATAAAAGAGGAGACCTTGGGTCATGGCAATGGTGCATCTCCTTGCCCCAAGAGAAGGCAAGCATTGACTTTACACTCAGCTTGGCCAGATGAGAATTTATTCCAGCTTTTCTGTTTCTGTGATCATTTGGCAGCAGGTTTTAACAATGTAATGACTTTATCCCAGGAGTTGAAAAATATAAGTCCCTTGGGTTAATTATAAGCAGAGTTGTCCTTGGTAAAAATGTCTTTTATTTCAATTACAAAAAACAAAAGAGATGGAATAATGTAATAAAGGTCTCTGCAGCAACAAATGATGACCTGGTGCTTTTCCCTGTAACCCCAAGAGAAAGTGTGGCTCTGCTGGAATGCAGGGTTGGAGATTTAAAGAGCTGCTTCCCTTCCCTCACCTTGCCCTCAGTCCTTAGGGCCTTCCTGTAAAATGACTTCACCCCTTCTCTGTTTAGGCCCATGCTGTTTCATGGCTGCTTTCTTTTACTCTGAGATTTTAAGAGGCAAACTTTACCGGGGATTTTAATGTTTATTTTTACTATTTTAATTATGCGTATCTGAGTCTCTTTGAGTGAATATGTGCATATGGGTGCTGGTGCCATTGGAGGTCAGAAGAGTTGGGTCCCCAAGAACTGGACTTACAGGTAGTCATGTGCTGTGTGACATGTGTTTTAGGACTGGAATTTAGGTCTTCTGGAAGACCAGCAAGCATTCTTAACCAACAAGGTCCTGTATTTGTTTGTATATTTGTCTGTTGTTTGGGGGCTATGGGGATGTTGTTTGTTTGTTGCTTTTTTTTCAAGGAATATTTTGTAATTTTTTTCAGAGCACATCTTTAAAATATATTAATATAATTGCCATTTTTCTTAAGATTTCTTAAGTTTTTATTCCGTGCAATCCTTATTCTATGACATAAATAGAAAAATAGACAACTCAATAATAGTCAATTTAAAAAACAAATACGTTTTCCTTTGCTTACAAATCAATTGTTTTCATGGGTTCATGGTTTTTGGAAAAAAAATTAGGTCTTTTTTCTTGAACTTTTTATTTGATTTTGATAGATACATGTATGAAGTGTTAGTCTTCTCCATTTGAAGTTAAAAACAAAGGAAAACTAGAAAATGAGATGTGGAATCTGGGGTTGTCATGCTTAGAGCATACATCGGGCCTCTATTTTTCAGTTCTTCAGGTATCTGAGCTATTAGAGGCAACTTTGAACCTACACTATCATGGTTAATTTTTTCCTTCTAATTGAACCAGAGTTCCAAGAGTTATTTTATAAATGGAAAATTCTTCATCCACATTTTAATAATGTGCTGATCCAGGCTACTCTTGTTGATGTGTTAAAGGATAACAAATATTTAGCATTTCTCTTTCACTTCTGTTATCTTTATGGATCCCACTTTAAATGTGAGACAAGCACTTGGAAATAAAGCAGGAAATAGAAGATAAATGCTCGAGCATCCTCGGGAAGGCAGCTATGTCTATGTGTAGCTTTGGTTTTCTGATGGAATCATTTCTTCGTTGACTCCCAACTTCATGCCAACAAATACTTTCCAAAAGTTTGGTTTTATCTTCAACTATTTGAAATACAGCCCATGTGAGGCATATAATACCTTTGGTAATGTACATCCTGCTGGCAAATGTTTCATTACTAACTAAACTTTCACTAGATAATGTAGAAAATCTAATATAAAGATAAAAACAAATCAAACATAAAACTAAACCATCATTCTCAATCATGAAAACAACTAAAGTAAAATTGAGAAAGTTGAAACCAGGCTTCACAAATAAAAGAGATACCTACTTCTTCTATTTTATAATAATATTCAGTTTATTAGAAAGATGAAGCCTCATTTACATCAGATATTATTGTTGGTTTAAAAGATAACATCACTAGTATTGTTTACTAACACTTAATCCATCACACCCAGGGAAAGACAACATTTGAGAGGTAAACTTCTATCTGTTTTCTTACTCACATCCTATTTTAAGTTAGCTTATCTGTAAAATTTGATGGTGATCTGAAAGCCTATTAGCTATATAGAATAATAAAAGAACTGTAGCCTTAATTTTATATCAGTATAGCTGTAATTTATGCTATTTATCAGTATAAGGAAAATCTGCTAGCTTATTGGGTCTTCTTGTAATAAATTAGCAAATGTACTCAATAATTCTTTATTGTTTTGGTTTTGTTTGGTGTTTGGTTTTTTCAAGACACAGTTTTTCTGTAAATCTCTTCCTATCCTGGAACTCACCCTGTAAACCAGGCTGGCCTCAAATTTACAGAGATCCACCAGCCTCTGCCTCCTGAATGCTAAGATTAAAGGCATGTGCTACCACCACCTGGCAATAATTCTTGAAAGCACAAGAACGTATTAACAAGTCACTAATGTTAATAGAACCCCTTCTGAAACAGGTTAGTTTTTTAATTGGCTCTAAAATACTAAGTGGGCATATTTTTGAGATTTTGAGATTTTTGAGATGTATTGATTTAAATGAAATAATATAATATCAGCAAAAATAGTGTGTATCATAAGTATTTTCTGTTAACCATTATTTGTAAAATGTTTCTTTTTATTTTATGTACATGATGTTTTGCCTAAATGTCTGTGTGCCACGTGTGTACAGTGCCCATGGAGCCCAGAAGAGGGCATTGGATTCTCTGGAACTAGAGGTACAGATAGTTGTTAGCCACTGTGTGGGTGCTGGGAACCAAACCTGGATCCCCTGCAGGAGCAGCAAGAGCCTTTAAAAACCTGAGCCATCTCTTCGGCTCCTGACCGTTATCTTTGAGGAGAGATGATTTGCAAGCAAAACAGCTGATTATTGTTATCTATTTACTTATATTTATTTCTCCTAGATTCTAAAACTAATTCTCAAACATTCTGTCAAATATGATCATCTCAGAGTTAACAAACAGTATAAAGCAAAGGATACCATTCATCTGATTCATTAAATGAAAAGACCTGGAACCAATCTACATTTTATATTCTCTTTATGGTTGTTGTTGCTGCTGCTGCTGCTGCTGCTGCTGCTGCTGCTGCTGCTGCTAGAAAGCATATGGCTCCTCAGTATAAAGAATAAAGTTATTCTGTCTCAGCAACATTTATTTGTTTGCCACATAGTAAAAACTTTTTGTGGTTGGCTAATATGTTATAATCTTTCTCTGTTTAAAAGTTTTGACTATTGTCTAAGGATAAAGAAATATCTAAATTATCTTTTTCTGTAAGTAACATAAAAGAAGGTAAATTTTAAGTCTGATTTTGCCCAAGACTCTGATTCTGAGTAATTCATTATAATGAAATAGTTCTTTAGAAATATTTATCTAACTAAATTGACCTTGATGAAATTAGTGCTCAGGAAAGGGCAGTTTCTATTCCCATAATTCTGTGTGGAGTCAGTTGGGAGGGGAAGACAAGGTAGGGAGGAAACCAGAGAAACAAAGTAAGGAATAATATGAAAGCTCACATTCCACATAGCTGAGGTTCTCTGACTTCCTTATCTGACGTTTTGTTTCCCTTTCTCTTACATGGTAGCCTCAGGGATGACTAACATGGCGTAACATCGTTTTTCAAGATGTTTCACGTTCTTGTGTGACTTGTATATTTTCATTGCTTTCGATGTATAACAAAATCCTCATCCTTGAAAGCAGGTTGTCTGAAGTCTAAAATGAGAACCTGGTAAATTGAAATTAGCTAAAATATACAGTTATATATTCATATTAGAAGCACAAGATTTATTATCTAAATGCGTTTGAGAGTAAAAGGCCTGTTTTCTTAAATATGTCTGGACAATGTTCAAAATACAGGACATAGACCAATGAAATTTATTTTTATCCTACTTAGTACTTATATAACTGAATTTTTTTAAAAAACAATATACAGATGTCAGGTTAATCTATGGCACAATATAAATCCATTGCCATGGAACTTGAAAATATCATCCTGAGTGAGGTAACTCAGTCACAAAAGAACGAACAAGGTATGTACTCACTGATAAGCGGATATTAGCCCAAAAGTTCAGAATGCCCAAGTTTCACTTTACAGTAACCGCTGGACTGAGAGTGAGGTCCCAGATGGAGGAGTTGGAGAAAGGTCTGAAGGAGCTGAGGGAGTTTGCAGCCCCATGGAGGGAACAACAGCATCAACGGGCCTGACACACACACACACACACACACACACACACACACACACACACCCCGGTCGTCCTGGAGTTTGAACCACCAACCAAAGAATACACATCTATGG
>CM052705.1:43893505-43905001 GCA_028551405.1 Uromys caudimaculatus | reverse complement strand
AATTTGGAACATTTCTAAAATGGTAATACTCTATTAGAATCTCTTGGCTTCAGCCATATTTATAATAGCCAGAAGCTGGAAACAACCCAGATGTCCCTCATCAGAGGAATGGATACAGAAAATGTGGTACATCTGCACAATGGAGTACTACTCAGCTATTAAAAAGAATGACTTAATGAAATTTGCAGGCAAATTGATAGAACTTGAAAATATCATCCTGAGCGAGGTAACTCAGTCACAAAAGAACAAACAGGGTATGTACTCACTGATAAGTGGATATTAGCCCAAAAGTTCAGAATGCCCAAGTTTCACTTTACAGTAACTGCTGGACTGAGAGTGAGGTCCCAGATGGAGGAGTTGGAGAAAGGGCTGAAGGAGCTGAGGGAGTTTGCAGCCCCATGGAGGGAGCAAGCATCAAGGGGCCTGACACCCCCCCCCCCCGGTCGTCCTGGAGTTTGGACCACCAAGCAAAGAATACACATCTATGGACCCATGGTTCGGACCACATATGTGGCAGAGGATGGCCTCGTTGGCCATCAGGGAGAGGAGAGGCCCTTGGGCCTGAGGGTGTTAGAGGCCCCAGTAAAGAGGAATGCCAAGGTGGGAATATGGGGATGGGTGGGTGGGTGGGTGGGTGGGAGGTGGAATTCCCTCATAGAGGCGGGGAGGGGGAGGGGATAGGGGGTTTCCAAAGAGGACCTAGAAAAGGGGAAACATTGGAAATGTAAATAAAGTATCAAAAAAAAAAATCCATTTGCCATTACTAGACTAGCTTTCTAAATTGAAAAAGTTGATAAATTCCCTAAAGTTAGAAGTTAATACTAACAATGACATGTATACTTAGATCATATGGAAATTTTCCTTTACATGTTGTATATGTGTATTTATTATTCAGGTATGTTTATGTGTGCATGTGTGGGGACATACATGCGTGCAAGTACATGTGCACATATGAACATGTGAAAGCTTGAAGTTCCTACCAGGTTCTTCCTCAATCCCTCTTCCACCTAATTCTTTGAGGCAGGTACCCTCAGTCAAAACCAGAGCCCACTGATATGGCTAGTCTCACTATCCAGTTTGTTCCTTAGGAATCCCCTGTCTCTACCTTCCTAGGCTAGAATTACTCTAATGTTCTTAAACACACCTAGAATTTATGGGCATCTGGGGGATCCAGACCCCAGTCCTCTCGATTTTGCCACAAACACTTTAAATACTGAGCTTTCTTTCCAGCCCAGATGTGAATGTTTTAAGTAATACATTTTACATAATTCAAGATCATTTCTAACAACTAATATAATGGGGGCTGTTGGGGCTTAGTAAATGGGTAGAAATGGATGCAGCCATGCTCATCTTGCCTCCATTACAACATCTGTACCTAAAGTATGCATTACAGATCACCCTCTTCCATTTGTAAGTTGGTCTCTTCACTGAGCACTCCAGTCTCCGTTGATCAATGGACTCTTACCATTTCCTCATTTCTTATACATGGACAGCCAGTAACACTGACTTGCTTTGTATAGATACTGCCAGATAAGACTCATGATTTACATTTCAATTTTCAAACTTGTCAAGAATATTTTGACATAAAGAAAGTGTTTTTCCTTTGGATTAAACTGTGTGTCCTGAGTGCAAGTATACTTTAAAGACCAGATTTGTTCATATTGCTCATTTTGCATGTTTATACATTTGAATTCAAGACCTGTCATGCATATTTAATTATTGTTTCTTCACAGCCAACCCAAGATTTTCACCGTGTCAGCAAAAGTTAAAGTTCTCTGTCTACGTCGTATCCTAGCATCTGTTTATGAAACATTTGATTTTATGAAGACATTTCTACCAATAACCTCTAAATCTTTGAAGCATTTCATATCTTGAAATACTCAACAGCCATAAGGAATCATCAGACTTTAAAACAACCTGAGAGGTGGACCATTCCATTACTAATGGTACAATTGTTCTTGAAAATTATTTCCTTCAGTGTGCTCTTTGTCAGATATTTATGCCATTTTGTAGGTTTATTTTTAAAATATTACCTATGAGTATCTTGTTTACCACATTTGGAGAAGTAAGATGAGAATTAATACAAAGTTGACGTATTCATTGGGTGAGAATAGTAATGATAGAATCCCATCACAGGGAATCCAGAAACTGAATTGTCACATTAAGAGATTCCTTCAGGAGGATTTATTACTTGGCCTGTTATGGTTTCATCTTTATAGAGGCAGCTGTACTTGTTATCACACCCTGCCACATCATCCGTCATCTAGCTACTGCAGAGAATTCCCTCCAGCAGCCCGGGACATTCACGAGTTTATATTACTGCCATAAATTTTGAAGCTGTAAGTTTTATACAAATAATTCCATGTCTCTTGTATATATTGCACCAATTGGTTAATCACATGATCTCTGTCAGGAGACTTCTGGAATGTGTTCTGGAATACATTTTTACATGTTACAAGTCTTTTAAATGAAGTTGGTCAATCTGTGGACATCTATATGATGAGAATATATGATTTTCTTTAATGTCACAATTCAACATAGTAAGTCACTTCTGCAACTGTGTGATGCTAAAGTGAATCCTTACAGACAGGATATAGTAAGACTTGTCATATGTAATTTCGTTAAGAGAGAGGCAGTCTGTGGAATGAGAGTAGTTAGTTCCTGGCCAAGAAACTAATTTCCCAGTTCTTCCTCTGCTTTGGGGGGGTTAAATAATCCCTATAAACCAGGACCAAACCCAAACCCCTAAGGGTTCAGCCACTAGGTAGGTGCCTGAGTTTCTTGCTATTGGTACAATTCTCTCACAATAGAACAAAATTATACACACACTGATTCACCAACTAGGTTTTTAAAAGAGAACTAGTGTAATCTACTTTCACCCCATTGAGATGAAAATATCTCTGTGAAATGGCTTACTACAGTGAGAGAGCCTCAGCCCGGAAGAGAACATTTGCAGAACACTCATAAAGAATCGGTGTTACAAGCATCCTTAAAAATCTTAACAGTAATTAAGCACTAGTACTTAAAGGGAAGCTAACAAAATGCCCAGCACAAAATTCATCTAAAGCATACACCATATTATATAAAATCATGGACCATTTTTTTGACACCTCACTAAAGAAGAGAGGCAGACAACAGGTATACATTTAAAAGGATACTTTGCCTCATGTGACATTAACTAATACAAATTAAAGCAAAAGCAGGAAACGACTACACAACTATAAGTATAAAATCTGGGTTTCCAATGACACCAAGCACTGGAGGGGAAGTGGAGCAATAGGAAGGCTTATGTACACAGGGCTTGAAAAAATGCAAAATGATGTGGCCACCTTAGTATGCAAATTGCATGTCTCTACAGACTCTTACAAAGCTAAATGTTTGCTTACGATATGCTAAATCTCAGTTCCTGGCCACTATAGGCAAATACAATTAACGCTCTTGTTACACCTATTTTGGAAAAAAAACAAAACAAAACAAAAAAAAACCCAACTTCTATAGAATATTCTTGACCTGTTTTTCATGCATTAATAATTCAAACCTAAACATATGTAAGCAAAATAAGCTTTTTCACAGGTAAATTTGGGAGTTTAATGGAAGTGCTGAGCGGGGAGATAAAATATCTCAAGTCTACTTTTATTTCTACCTCCATATGAAGCTTCATATTAACTACACAATCTTTTGGAGCCTCAAGATGTGCTGTAAGCAATATTTTTACAAAAACAAACAAACAAAAACAAACAAACAAAAAACCCTACGTCCTTTCTTATTATCCTGAGCCCCAATATCAAACACCTTGATGTTCTTTAATCTGACACATATGCAGACACCCCTGCCATTGCAGGGTCTTCCCTTTCCGAACTCATGAGGGCTCTACTTTATTTTAATCTTCTGAATGAATATGACCAAATAATAGTCTGATCATTTCCCCAATTACAGGTGTCACCCCAAGCATGCCTCTGTTAACTAAATGGAAGATGCATTAATCTGTTTATCAATGCAAACTTTATCTTATGCTCCATGGTCAGAGCTTTATACACATCTGTTCCATGTTATCAAATGTGTGTTTGCTCGGGTGAGACTTCTCGGAGGCCATTCACACTGTCTAAGGCCAAATGCATATTGGTTATATAATCACTTCCATGAAAAATACCAAGATCTCTAACATATATCTTTTTTGATTCTTCTCTGAACACAAAACTTATACAATTGTTCATGAATCTCTATATGTTCAGGGAAACTAAAAAACCATGTGTCATAAGGTCATTCAATGAAGTGCTTTGATGATGTCAGGGAAGATAACCCAGCATGCACTCATATCCTGGTGGTGGATAAGTAAGGATTTACTATGCATTAAAGAAATTAATTTTTATTAATTCATACCTTCTGCAATTCATTTTACATTCATCATTATAAGCATGACTTTTGCCTCATGCAGAACCAACTCAATAATAAAAGGCTTGGATCACTGGTCTCCATGAATATAGAAGGTCCAGCTGATACATACCCATGAAGCAAATGCCAAACAAGAAGTTAGGCTGTACTTTCTCACCTTGGCCACAATGGTTGCATGTCTTTACTGCCATGTTTCTCTAAATGTGATTTTTTTTCATTCATATATGTGTGTGTATGTGTGTGTGTCTGTGTGTGTGTGTGTGTGTGTGTGTGTGTGTGTGTGTGTGCTTATATATTCATTCATTCAATTCCAGCTAGCTTCACATGAGTATAGGGCTTAGTAAAAGTCCTTTACTAAGATTTGTGGGAAAGTTTTAGTATTTGGTCATTAAGTGTAATATTTACTGTGAGATACTGGCAGAATTCCAATCATAATAAAATATGTTTTTATTCCCTAGTTGACTATAAATTTTTATCATGAGTGAGTATCTATTTCTGTCCAATACTTATTCTCCACTTAACAATATATTCTTTCTCCCTCCTTTTTAGAAATACAATGGTGAGTTTTGTTGACATATTTGGATGCTACAGTGACTGTGCATTCGTGTATCAAACCTGACTTCATCATGACTTCTTACAGTGTTCTTTGCATGTTCACAGGTTCTGTCTTTAACGTCTTATTTTTCATCTATACGCAGAGTGGCTATAGTTTGTACACCCTCAGTAACTTTTGTTTAGGTATCTGATCATATGAGAGACAGTCTATTATAGTTCTATTTTCTGTGTGAATGGTGCTATTTTTCAGCAATTCTTGGGACTTATTTAATAATTCTACTATCATGGTTTTTTGTAAAGTTCCTAATTTAGCAGTTTAATCTCACTAATAAGCATAGGATCTTTTCAGACTCCACTCTCTGTTAGTCACCCTAGTTCTCACATTCGCCCTGAGGAAGCTGTGTGCAAAATCCTCCCTTGCCCTTTTCCATGGGCTTGCAACCCATAATAAGGCCTCTATCACTGTTCTTACTCTGACAGTAATATTATTTAGTTTTGCAAAAATTAGCCGATTTTGCAAATTTATTTATAGATTCTAGTAATTGAGATCTGTCAATAAGCATCGACATAAACATGAAATTCAGTTCAGGTGTATCATTTTTGTTATTCATATAAAATTATCAAACAAAGAATGAGACTAGTGTAAAAAGCAATTAAAAGACAATATGTATCTTTCTGAAGCATATGGTAGGCCCAAGTACATTCATATAAAAGAAGAAATTTTAAGTAAGTGTTTGTTACTTTCATAACAGAAATACAATCTTTACTGACTGCAATGAGTAACGTCTCTTTGCAAAGGTATCCTGAGCTGGTGAATTGTGTACGTTCATCTCCCAGGAAGTATCAAAGCTGGGTCTGTACAATATTCTCTTTTTTTCTCTTCCTTCATTCCTTTGTTTCTTTGTTTCTTTCTCCATCCTTATGTTATTTTATTTTATTTTCCTTTATATTATAACCTAAGCTGTCCAGGAACTCTAGATCACTAACACAGGCCTGAAATATTATCCTCCTGCGTCTGCCTTCTGAATACTAAAATAACAGGTATGAGGCAATTCACTTAGCTCCGTGCTGTTTTCTTCCTCAGCAATTAGACTAGCGCTGCCACCAACCCACAATATACAGATTGTGCCTGTACAGATACAGAGCCTGGTGCTTCTACTGTCCTCTGCCTCAGAAGATAGACCAAGCAAAGGTAGCCACTGTGTGAACTTCTAATGCCCTTCTGTTAAAAAAGTCTTAGTTCTCATTAACTCAGTTACATTTTATGTACATAAGAGATTCTCACACCCAAAGAGGAGAAGCTTAATAAAGTTGGGGTTGTCCCAACACCAATAATTGATCTTCTAAATATAATATCTAAAATACTGTATCATTTAAAAAATAATTCTATCACATATCATCAAACCCAAAAATCCTTAAGACTAAAAGAGAAAAGAATAGAGCAACGATTGAAGTGAAAAACTATAACTGGATAAATATTAAGCAACATGACTCAGTCTTTTCCAAACACTGCCTCCAAAAACATTTTTAACTGTGTTTTAAACTTAGCAAGCTATATTTTTTGCTAAACATCTAGCAATTGTTAGCAAAGGACTGAAATAATGCACATGTAGTCAAACTAAGATAGTCAAAAGATAACTTAATAATTACCAAAATGTTTGGAAATTTAAGAATATACTTTCTAATTTAAACTGGAATGCACTGGAATATCCTATAGCATCAACTATATAAATCAATCTGTACAGCTTAGTGAATCAAGCACTCCTTAAAAACGAACACATGTGTAACCCACATCCAAATCAAGTAAGAATTTTCAGCAACTTTATCATGCCTTAGCAATACAATTCAGCATCTTGAAAAGTAGAACAAAGTCTGAATAAAATATAAAAGTGAAAGATATGATAATTTGTAGGATGTAGATAAAACTAAACAAAGAAAACTTTTGTCTTACATGTATTTTAATAGAGAACTATCTGGAGAGGTAAGTGTCTCCTAAAAGAAACTATTCCAAGAGGGGAGGAGGAGGAAACAAAATGGAAAACAGAGAAACAAATCTCTCAAAGAAATGTGAAGCCACATTAGCAGAATGAAGAAAACATGCAAATTTGAAGTGGAACAAGCAAAAATTTGAGCTACTTTAAAACTATTTTTGGAAACAAAAATTGATTTTAAAAGGGCAATTTGAAACCAATATTTGACTACCATACTCTCATTAACATATGTTATAATTCTCAGAAGTTTCTCTTCTTAGATTAATTTTTTATTTTTATTTTTTTATTCACTTTACTACTTTAAAACTTTTTAATGTGTACTAAAGAAGACAGAGAAATGCTGTTTTCAGTGAGGTCCAAAGCAGGCAAGGAGAGAGACTCAAAACCACATTTGTCCAGCCCTTTGCTTAGCATAGTATCCACCTCTCTGGGATATACTGAGCTACCTGCTTTTGTATGCTGCTATTCTGGTGGTGGATAGTCAGGGGAGGATACAGGGTGAGTATATATGGCTGGGGAATCAAAGTGATGTAAGGTATGGATAGAGGTGGGTCAGTGGAGAGGCTAAGACTGTGAGCAAAGAGTAAGGAAACCCCTAGGTCTTTATCTCCACAAAGCTTCTGCAGAAATGCCTAGGGAAGCAACTTTCCACACTTGGGATTTCTGGTTTTGCCTGTCTACTACCTGCTCTCCCCTTAAAACTTCAGAGATGAGCCTGGCTGTTTCATGAAGTGAGCCAAACCAGATATTTTTTTCTTTGAGCATTGTCTGGGCTATTTAGTTTGAAAAGTAATTCACAATGGCATGTTTTTAAAAAATTGTTTTATTGATTTACATCCCAAATATTGCCCCCTTACTGCCCCCCTCCAAGAGCTCTTCACCCCATACCCCCTCCCCTTTGCCTCTGAGAAGGTGCTCCCTACCCTGACACCCGCTCCCTCACCTAGGAGTTAATGGTGTGAGAAATGTGACCTGTAACTTGAGCTATTTCAAATTCAGAATAATTCTCCACCATCAGCAGAAATGTTAGCATGTATCTTTTAACTCCTTCCATGACACATTAATTTAGTTCCACTGAGTAATTCAAGTTCCATTCTATATTAGTTATTTGCCTGGCCTCTTAACAAGAGTTCTTAAAACATATAAGGGAGATTTTGTTTTAATCCTAGGTACGGCTAAGTACATGGAGAGGCGTTGTGTCTAAAGAAGAGGAATGTATTCCTTAGTTTGCAGAAAATGAGAAGAAGATGGCCTTTAGAAATGCTCTGCAACCTGCCCCGGAGTCCATGTTCAAATTGACTTTGTTGCTTTCTTTGTTCCCTGCTCAAGCAGAGCCACTAATTCCACAGTTATGTCAGAGAAGGCAGGCCCTAGGAGCCCATTACCATGAGTGCATTTGTACTTGCTGTAGCTACTACTCAGGTAGGTAGAAAATAGAAGAGCATTAATAAAAAAGCACCAGGAAAGTAAGACAGGGTGGCTTCGCATTTCTGCCTCTCTGTCTCTGCCATATCACAAAGAGACAGCATGTCTGTCCACATGTTTAGTGATGGGGGGATAAAAGTTTAAAACCTCGCAAAGTCAGAAAACCAGGTTCAGATCTCAGTGGACCAGACACTTAAATCTCAGGGCAAAAGGTTTCCTCATCTCTAAGTTAAAGATCATCAGCTTAAGATCTCTCCCATTTTATAAAACTTTGTTGACTGAGGTTTAACAATACCAGAATCTCACAAATCCTCAAACTCTCTGGCCCATGTCTGATGATAAATGCTGATTTCAAATTCCTCCCTAAAGACTTAAGAAACTAAAGTATTTCCAGACAGTGACTGGGTTTTGAGGGGCAACTCTGAGTAGGCATTTAGAGAAAAATCCAACAGGTTGGAAAAGAGCAGGAAGAAACACTTGCTGTCTAATGCTGCATTTTATGGATATGAATAGTCAGGGAGCAAACGTCTGAAGGAGAATCTACGGAAATCGGAACCCTTGAAAGCCAGCAACACAGTTGCAGCAGGACTAGCTACTACTGGTGCAAATCCCACCTGCACCCCACTTCTCTCTCTCTCTCTCTCCTCCCTCTCTCTCTCTCTCTCCCTCTCTCTCTCTCCCTCACACCTCCTCCCCCCCACACACACACACTCTGTCCTATCTGTCTACCTATCTATCTATCAATCTATCTCTTCTATGTATGTGCATGTGGGTAGGGTGTACCTATGTGTGTATGTGTGTTCTGTATATATGGTGTGTTGGGTGTGTGTGTATGTGTGTTTGTGGGGCAGTATGCACTTATGTGTGCATGTGTGTCTATGTAGTGGGTGTATGTGGTGTGTGTGTATGGCATAGGCATATGTGTGTGTAGTGTGAATGTGTGTGTTTGTGTGTGTGTATGTATGTGTGTGTGTGAGAGAGAGGGGGGAGAGGGAGAGGGAAAGGGAGAGAGGGAGAGAGAGGAGAAGGAGGAGGAAGAAGGGGAGGAAGTCCCTTCATAAGTCATTAATTTTCACACTGTATTATTTAAAGTGTTATATGCTTGTGGTATGTTTCCTTTTATAAATTAAGAAATTTAATTCATAGGCCTTTGCTGCTAATTTATTATTGCAGGCAACCGACAGATATAAGAAGTAACAACTGGGCATTTGGCTCAGTGGTAGAGCACTTTCCTAGAGTCCTCAGTGCCTTGGATTTGGTCCCCACCCATAAAAGGAAGAGATGAAGTTTAAAAGGAAAATTCAGCAAGACCCACTAAGCAGTCGAGGATTCTGCTGCTGTTGCTTTCTAGAGGCAGAAATGGAGCCCAACAGTCCTCAGCAAGCCATTCAGCCTATATCAGAACAAAAGGCCTTTGTCACCACTGTCTAATCCCAGAAAATAAAGGTCCTGTAATTTGATGCTACTGTGCTTGAAAACTGACCAATTTTCCTGTTCTTGCTTCGTGGACACTTGCTGAGGATATGGAACTCCTGAGTCAGACACAAAGAATTCCCTTTCAGGAAACCAACCAACGCAAGCCTCTGAACCTGCCTGAGCACTTCCAGTCATAGCTTTTACATGCATGGCAAGTTACCTCAAGCATAGAGCTCAAAGCCTCACTCCCTCTTTCTCTCGCCATTCCAAAGATTAGCTGTTCTCCACCTTCCTAATACTCAGACCCTTTAATACACTTGCTCATGCTGTGGTGACCTCCAAACATGAAACTATTTTGTTGCTACTTTATAACTAGTTTTGCCACTGTTGTGAATTTTAATGCAAACATCCATTCTGCAGGATACCTGGTATATAACCCCCAAAGGGGTCACAACCCACAGGTTGAGAACCCTGCTATAGATGAAAACACAGCTGTATTGGCTCAGAATCTGCATTCATTCGTCATGGTCAGAACCCAGGTGTGAGTGGGCCAGGCTCTGGGGGAAAGTTACCAGTAGGCGTATTCAGAAAACTGGGCAGAATTAAATGACAACCAGTGTGGCTTTAGGACTGCAATCCTTGATTTCTTGAAGACCGCTGTTTTCTGATGTTTGATGTCTTCAGTGAATCATGGAAGCCTCCATTTCCAAATCCGCTACTAGCAAGGCAAGTATCTACTTTACTCTGGCTATGTTTGCCTCTTCTTCTATATCTCACTGACTTCTTATAGTCATTTGTATCAGTATACAAATACCCTGGGCTATGAGTTTGTGTCTCCTAGTAACACTAGAAGCTACACCTATGAATCCTTACCAACATGACCCTCCCAATGTGAGCTGAACAAGGATGGACATGCCAATGTAGATGCAGGAAATCCCCACTAGACTTCAACAATACACAGAGAACAATAGGACTAGGCCTCAACAATACACAGAGAACAATAGGTAACTGAGCAAAAATGGGAGCAGGAGAGGCAGTCTTCCCCAGAAAAGAGCACATACTGGTGGTTCAGTGCCAAATGGTCAGCCCAAAATACATACATACAAGTAACATTATCCAGACTGAGCAGGTTGAACTTAGGAATATATATATATATATATGAATATACATATATACATGCAATAACAATTTATGAATAAAAAAGGCCATGAACTTGAAGGAGAGTGGGGAGAGGTATGTGGGAGAGTTTGGAGGAAGGAAAGTGGGTAGAGAAGTAGTTATAATCTCAAAAATGTTTTAAAAATCTAAAAATCAAAATCCATCAAGTTTAAGGTAAACTCTTTAGCACCATTAATCACCCTTCAGCTTTCTTCTATGCAAGGTACCATGTTCCCCACATGGCATCAGAATAAGTATCCCATGGGTTGGCAGTAGGATACTTGGAGCTGGGATTTTGCCAACCACTGTGCATCCTGCCTCTTGGCTCTGTAGGGTCGACAAGATAGACTCCTCATGTGTGGTCACATCCAGTTGTTTCACATATCAATTGAGAAACTCCAGATTTAGGGATTTGGAGATTCTATCACTTTTCAAGAAAGCAGTAAACAAACTGTTTAAAGGACACACGATAAAGAGCTCATCTCTCAGGGGTACAAATTGCTCAAAGACACCAAGAGGGGTTCTTGTAGAGAACAGTCAGAACCTTACATTCCTCGCA
>CM052705.1:43823302-43893405 GCA_028551405.1 Uromys caudimaculatus | reverse complement strand
ATCCCGAAGTTCTCACAGGTTAGGAGGGCAGGTTATGATAGGAATATAACAGAAATGCACTCACAAGCTATGAGGTACTGAAGTTCGAATCTTACTTTTCTTTTTTAAAAATATTATCATTGTGCCTTTGTGTGTGAGAGTGTGTACACGTGCTCCTGTGCCATGGTGGACATGAGCACTTGTCGTGGTGTGCATGAGAATGTCTAGATACAACTTATGGAGTAAGTTCTCTCTGATTTAGATGGATTCTGGGGACTGAGGGCAAGTCTTCAGGTCACCAGATTCATATGGCAAGAGCATTTACAGCTGATCCCTCTGGCTGATCCCTCTCTTGATGTCTTAATTTAGATGAATTACTTAGTCTCTAAGAGGTGTTGTTTGGTATTTTGGATACAATAATAGCCTACAGATTTCCTAGGAGAATTGCATGAGCTAATTTCTATAATGCTCCTAGCACTGTTTATTACACACACTTAAATACATATGTTAAATATTATACACATGTCTCACAAATGTTTCTCTGCCATTTTCTCCTCTTCTGAACTCACAATATATCCAAACTGGAAGTGATGAGACACTGGGCCTCCCCCCATCCGAATATGCAGTACCCCGGAGTGAATACTGATTCAGGAGAAATTACAGTTCCTTTTGGGGTTCTTAATCTCATTAATAAAAGAATTTAGAAATGAACTCAAACAGAAACTCAAAGACAATTTTATTAGAATTTGAAGAAAAACAAAACCCAGAACTTCAGCCATGGTTCAGCAAAGACTGAGGGGGGGAGGGGATACCCATGCCTTGTAAGTTGGCATGGGAGGTGGACACATAGTGGACAAGCAACCACAGGGCAGGGATGCAGGCTAAAAGCAAGAGTAATGAAGACCAAAATGTTGGAGGAAAAACCCAAAGTGTTAAGGAAAACGTGCTTATACTAGAGATAGAACATAACGAGAAATTACATAGCCCTGTGGCCCTGCAAATCTACTGCACCAGGAGCGAGGATTCTTAGAGGGAAACTACAGTGCCTCAATACAGAAGAAACTGTTCTACCCAACTGTTTAGCAAGCTTAAGATGAGGCCTCTTCCTAGATGGTCCCTTGGCCAGAAGCAGAACCTATACTAACTGGAATGTTAGATCATAGCCCAGGTGGACATTTTCCTTGACCCGGAATTTTTCTGCCCTCACAAAACAACAAAAAGCAGGAGACCTGCACTGGAATAATTGTTCATCTGTAAGAAGCATGAGAAAGCCACTTGTTTCACCGCTCTGGAACTCTGGGATGGTTTTCCAGAGCAGTTAGGAAGGGCAGAAGGCCTGGAGGCCACCTTCCCATGTGTATTCCTTTCTTTGATATCCAAAAACCTTCAAGAGCATTCTAGGGTGTTGTCTCTGGTGTAGTAGCTTTGCTGTGGTTGCACTTTTTAAAGGTTCATCTAAGAACTTCCCAGTGCGGGCTTCAAATCTTCAGTATAAAATACATTTATAAAACTATGTGGCTGTGTGTGTCTAACTTGCATGTTGGGTTTTCCCCAAGACCACAGGAACACCTATCTTCATGGCTTCCAGTCATCCAACAGCCACATTGTGGAAGCCAATGGGCTTGCTTCATTGGGTTACTACCCACAGTTCTTTGAGATGCTCAGAATAATGTAGAAGCTGTAGGGTCCCCTAACCCTGCCCTGTAGTTGATGTTTTTTAAAGTCTACTTTATTTTTGCTATAAATAACATGTACCTTTACTACATGTTAGTGTTCTGGCTGGTGTTGGCAATATGCAGCATAAAAAAATAATAAAAATATTGCTAATTTAACATCAAGCAGAGGTAAATTTTAAAAATAACTGAGCATTCTGAGAAAGCTGCTTTTTGTTTTTCTAACCCGGACACTGAAGTCTGCAAGGAGTGTACCACACCCTCAGAGGCTGCCTCGGGTTTACAGACAACCCAGTATGTGGTCAAGACCTCTAGACTCAGAGTTGAAAGTTCATACCAGGGATGGGATTCATGACACCAATGGCTCTTTGGGATTAGGTTGAAGCCCACCTCTGGCCAGTGTTCCAAGCTGTCATTCTCTGGAACGTACACTGGGGTAGGGACGTGTAATCCCCACACATTTTTCCAGTGTTCAAGGAGTCTGAGTTTTAAACAAATATTAATACTTCGATTTCTTTGCTATGGAAAGACTTGGGAAAAGCTTTCGGAGCCTTGCCCACAAATTTCATGGTGAGAGAGAAGTAACTACCTGACCAGCAGACAGAGAGGGCCAAAGGCACACCAAACCACACAGTGAAAGCTTAGTTTGCCAGAACTGTGGCTGAGTTGAAGTGGATTTGGCCCTAAGTATATTAATTCCAGACAGCCGGTGGTCTGAAACAGAAAAGGCAAAAGTAAGCAAACCAATTGGTAAAGGGATAAGCTTTTTTCCTTCCCTGTCCCATTTCATATGGGTTTCCCTCACATGAGCCTCTCATTTTCCCACACAGCAGTCAGAAGAAAAGAAAGAGTATTGCAGGTGGAGTCACCAAGGTCCTGCTGCTCTGGCCAAAGACATCACATGTCTGGCAGAGCTCTGCAAAGTTTCATGGGTCCTCTGATCACATGAGAACCCGTGTTCTAAGCGATCTGATCCCCTTCCAGTTTCCATTTTACTAAGCAAACCTATGTGCTCCCCATAGCAAGGCAGTAAACTCCCAGAAACTGCCCTGCAGGTTTTAAAGAGTCAAGCAGAGGTCCTGGCTACATCCACCCTCTGCTCTTTTCTTTTGGAAATGTTAGATTTAACTTGGTTTGATCTTTATCTGTTCCACTTGAGCAAGGGAATAAAAGCAAAATAATAACCAATCCTTTAAGTCAAGAACTGCACATTCATGATACACTCATGACATCTCCCTATTTTAGAGGGAAAGGGAGGAGATTAAAAAACCCACTGATTTTAAGTTTTGTGGGGTTTTGTAAAGCATATAGATTTTTCTTTCTAAAGGATGGCAGGGGATGCAGGAGCGCTCCCTCTAGCTGTCCTATTTGATAATGAACATCATGCTAATCAAAACAAAATCCCATTTCTCCAATGAAGACTACTGTTCATACAACCTTGAGAGAATGCTTTGAATAAGATTTATGCGGTGTTACTGAACATCTATTGTTTGGATAGGAGTTTTTAATTTTTTTAGACCAATGTAAAGGAAGACACGACAAGAGAGATAGTGGTGGCATTTGTGGATAATTCCCGCAGGTAGTGGGACTTATCATTTAAAGCACTAAACTAAGAGTTTATCTAATGATTTGGGATGAAACTCTATCATCTTTAACAGTACTGGGAAAACCAAGACCCCAAAATTGCATTTCGTACTTAATTCATATTAATTGTTGTGAGTTCATCCAAAAAGGAAAAGTTAAAAAATAATGGGCCAACCTGAGGTCTGTAGTTTTATCCTTTGGACATACACAGTAGAAGGAGAGAACAGATGTATGAAAGTTGTATGAACGTGACACACACACACTAAGCAAAATATATATTTTTCACACTTCTCTGCAACTGACATGTACTACTAATTTACACAAGAATATACTTTTTCTCATATTCCGCACGCATGCATTTGTTTTTTATATGTAAACTCTTACAGGGTTTTGTTTTTATTTCCTTTTTCCCCATGTTGTTGTGCTAAAATAACCTGGCAAACTCAGTTTAAATGAGGAAGAGTTTGGCTTACATCTTCGGGCTATAATCTGTCAAGGTAGACCCATCACAGCAGCAAGAAGATTGAGGGAACAGCAAGGAATTAATAACTTCATGCTGGTGCTCAGCCCACTTTCTCCATTTTTAAATGATCCAGAATCCCCTGAGCAGCAAATCACGACCCGACAGTGGTTAGAGTCTTCCTTCTAATGGAAATGATCCCCACAAATCTCACATGCCGTTCGATCTACACAATCTCTCACTGAGCCTCGGCTCGGGTGATCTTAGATTGTGTCAAAATGACAACGTTTACCACCCACTCATGTTAAAAGAAAATGGAAGCATTGGTATAAATCTAACTCTTTCAAAATGTATCAAATGTAATAGTCTGAGGGTGTTTTAAATCCCCTTTGAAGTGGATCCGTCCTCACAGCGATGTGATGGATGAGGTTTGGCTACTTCTAATGGGTGATCTTCTAAGACCAGGGCTAAGGAATACTAAACCATGGTAGACATGCTATAAGAAATAAAATAAACTTAGGATTATCATTATCATTGATAATGATAAACAAAAGCTGTCTTAGTGCAGGTTTCATGTAAAATGTCTCTTTCGTTATGCTTTTTTATCATTTAAAATGTTTTTACATTTAAACTTATTTTGGTCATATTGTCCTCCTTTAAGTCGTTCCAGATCCTCTCCTCTACCCTACCCACCCAACTGTTAAGTTTTCTCAATAAACAAAAACAAAAATACAACAGCAAGCCCCCTAAAAGAAAAAAGACATAAGACCATCCCCCCACCAAAGATATCACAAAACTGTAACCAAATATAAGACACAACCAGGTCTGGAGTTTCTTATATGATAGTCAGTGATGCCTGGACATGAGGCCTGTCTGGGGGCGGTTGGTCTACCCAGTGTCAATCTATTAGAGAAATTGATTGTCTCTCTCCCAGCAGGTATAAGTAACAGTTCACTTGTTATATTTATTTAACATGCTCTGAAGGCACAACTGAGCAGTGTTACTCTATCTTAATCCTCTAATCTGGCTGCCTCCCAATCATTTCATGGCTTTCTCTGCTCCAGCTGTTTTCTCATGGTGTTTCCTGGATCCCCTCCCTGTGGCTAATCCCCACTTCCTCTCTGTTCTGACCCCTCCCCTGGCTTAGAGGAAGGCCTGCCCGAGTCTCTCCCAGAGTCTCCCCTTGTTTTGGCTGGTCAGCTTTTATTGACAAATCAGAAAAGAGTTGGGGAGCAATGTTTCCTACCTTGAGACAGGAGATACTTAGAATGAGGATTGCAACCAGATTTGGGGGCACAGAAATCAGCAGTTGAATCACCCAGTGCATAGTAACAGTCTGTCTACACCCAGTGCATAGTAACAGTCTGTCTACACCCATGCATAGTAACAGTATGTCTACACCCAGTGCATAGTAACAGTATGTCTACACCCAGTGCATAGTAACAGTCTGTCTACACCCAGTGCATAGTAACAGGATGTCTACACCCAGTGCATAGTAACAGTCTGTCTACACCCAGTGCATAGGGTCTTGAGATCATGTATGTTTCCTCCTCCCATCTGCCTGTAAAAAGATTAAAATTTCAATGTAGGTTCTCTATGAGTGGCCATATTCTACTTCTCAAAATGATGTTCAACATTTCATGACTATCTTGGATCTTGAAAACCAATTGGACTACATGTTTTTAACAAATGCTTAGATTTGAAGCAGTTCATCAGCTCTGCTTTAGAATTAAAATTAGATTGTAATCACATGGTAGCCATGTTGTCCACACTGTATTAACCTCTAGAAAACAAATATGTACCATTGCTTCATTTGCCTGTAGCTGTCTAGTCACATATGAGATGCTGAGCCCATATACTGGACAATGTGTGTCACATGTCAGTACCTTATGGTGTTGTTTGCCACCAGCAGACGTAAAAAGAAAAAAATCAGTACTGCATCTGAGAAAAACTTAATTCTTCTTTTATTAATTTTCCTTAAGAGAAGTTTTTTCCCTTTGAAAAAGGACAAAAATATTCCCAAGTTAGGGGAGAAAATTTTGAATTATTTCCCATCAATACATATTTAAATTTCCCTCCCTCAGTTAGTTGTTTACATGTGGCTAGGCAGCATTCTTTGGTGTCTTTCTGGGCTGCTGTATTGATGGGATTATCTGCATCAGTATTTCCTATGAGGGAATAAATTGAAATTTAATTGATACAGAAATGGCTTATAGGATTCAGGTTGAGGCATAGAAATCATTAGAGCAGAAAGAGATTTCCCATTTCATATCAGAGTCTGTAATCTTTCCTTCTGATGTCACTGCTTAGTAAGATCGAAATTGTAAATGTAATAACGATACGGTCCTTATTTTGGGATTTGATATACAGCACTGCCTTGCTGAATGGGGTTTCAATTTTAATGTTTGAAAATTATTAAAACTGCAGAAATAACCATATACTTTCTGTAGTGACAGATAGCCATTGTCTAGGGTTGCTTAGAACATGTAGATGGAAAGGTGCTGATGGGTTCAATCCCAGTCTGAGTGCTTTGAGAAAGGTTTCCCGAAAGAGTGACTTTTGTATGGACCATCCATGCCAATTTCTAACCAGACATTCAACTGTTTCATTTTCATGACTTACTCTCCCACTGTGAGATCCACTGTTAGGGAAACTTTTGCCTTGGTTAGTCCCTAATAGTAGTTGCACAAAATTATCAAACTTTTCTGATCCACTGTGAGAAAGACAACCGATCTGCGTTTGATTTTATGCATCTGAAACCAGAAGCGTTCCAATGCTTTTAAACTCACAGCCCCTAAGAACCAAATCCGACTTAGGGCCAAAGGGTCCTGTGGCTGGTCAAAACCGCAGGAGTAATTTCCTAACCAGCAAAGGAACCAACTGCTTGATCGGCCATTTTAGTACAGATTTTTGTAGAAATATGGTTCCCAATCTTCTGAGGTTACCCCTTGTGAATTCTGAGAAGGTGCACGTTCCTAACTCCATTTATAATACCAAACCACTTAAGAACCACTCCCTCTGCTTCAAGAGATGAGACCACATTTAGACCAAGACACCATGACTCTCCAGGGCCCTTCATGTCAGCTTACACATTGGTGAGGGCAGGAGTTTTTGCAGTACAGCCAAGTTCTGATAGCCAGCTTCTTAGAACATGTGCCCTAGCTTCTAACTTGATATTTGACATTGAAATCACTATATTTGATATTTGAATTTTTGATTATTTTATGATTGTACTATAAAATAATAGTAAATTTTATTCAGTCCCTAATTTTGGTATTCTTTCTGAGTTTTTGTCCAGTCAAATCTAACATAATAGTGTTTTAAACATGGCACAGTACCATTCAGATGGGGTAGGGTTTTCATTTATAAAAATTTATTATTCATCAGACTGATTATTCTGGACATGCATATCAAAGTAAACTGACATGCAGGTATATATCCCTGGGCCTTGAGGAAAATTAAATAAATGTTAAAATGTTGGCCTGCAGCAAGAAAAAGTAGAGAAACTATTTTTAAATTATTTAAACCCTCTTTTAAATTCAAGACTCAGTTTTCTGTGCTCAATTGATCAATAGATATGAAAGGAATGTTTCACTACTGATTTGAAGATTGCTTTCTGTGTCTCCTTCCACCACACATGTCTAAAATATATTCATTTAATTAAGTTAAGCTACATTTTTTTCATAGATATTTTTTGGAAATGTTTTCAAGCTCCACCCCAGCTCAGATGTCAGAATCTGTGTTTAGAACCAGTGCTCGTCTTCTGATTACCCATAAGCAGCAGGATTGGCCAGTATGGAAAATTGCATCAACTGTAAAATCTCTTAGCTCTAAACACAGAAACCCTACTATTTTGCCTAAAGAAAATACATAGAAATATGTAATTTTATAAATAAAAAATTATAAATATAAAATATAAAAATCCTTGGAAATATGTAATTTTATAAGTATGATATGGGGGGTAGGTATGGGCAGAGATGCTAGTGTAAAGAAAAAAGGTCAGGAAAGAGATTATTTTCTAGAGAAAACATGTGACAAGCGACTCAGATACCTGAACAATCGATGAAAATGTATATACATATAAAATGCATATCAACACACAAATGCAGAATACTGGGTTTACCTTACAATAGTTATTTTTTATTTTAATTATTATTTTTAGAATGGGCAGCACTGAGTAGCCCTAGTTAGCCTGGAACTCACTCTGAACACCAGGCTTGGACAACTGGAATCCACCATCATGCCTGACGTTTAATACCTTTTAATGAGATGGAGCTTAGCAATTGTTTTGAACAGTTAAACCTTTTTTGTGACCAAGTGCAGCAAATGCTTCAACAAGAAGTCTTCCATATAAGAGTGCAGATATTCTCTAGTCAAGAGCTGGCTAGCTTCACATCCTAGCTCCTCCTTTCACCTTTCTCTGTCTTTATTACCAGACTAGTCAGTCAATGGTATGTCTTGGTTTTATTTTCTCCCACCCTTAGAGGAAACAAAAGGAAATAGTTCTATGTAATCTAACTCATGTAGTAAGAAAAGGGTGCTATAGTCAGGAACATCTGTAGATACCATTACGAAAGGGTAAAATTAATCATAAATATTTTTCGAGTAATGAAATTTCACCAGGAAAATCATAACTGAATAAACCAATGAAATTTAATCTGTGAATAGAAACACAGTGGGCAATTGACTATTAACTTCAAGTTACCTACATAGTGCCACTGAACACAAACGGGAAAGATGAACAAGCAATACTCTTTCACATAAAGATGTGTACTCTATCATATAACGTATGCAACAGACATAATCTCAAGTATATATATATAATAGTTATATGTAGTAAAAATGGTTGGAAGAGACTTTGATTATGTATTGTTTTGTAATCAGTGTATGTGTAGTCACATTTATAATGTAATTAATTCTTTAAGAATAGCTATTTTATCTTAGTTACTGTTCTATTGCTGTGGTGAGACAACCTGACCAAGGCAACAATAAAAGAAGGAATTTAATCAGAGGCTTGCTTACAGTTTCAGAGTTCATAATCACCTGCCCAGCGGCAGGCAGGCAGGCAGGCAGGCATGGTGTTGAAGCAGTAGCTAAGAGGTTAAATCTCGAACCCTAATGACACACCTCCTCTATGAGGCCACACCTCCCACAACAAGACCACACCTCCTCCAGCAATCTTTCTCAAAAAGTCCTTACAACTGTGGAACAACCATCCAAATATGTGAGCCTTTCTATTCTTATTTAAACCACCACATGTTTATTAGTCAGGTTAGAAAACTACTAAAATATAGAAATGAACTCTTGAATCAGCATGAGACACTTCTAGTAGACCTTTCTCAAATATCAAATTGCCCACTGTCCCTTTCAATAATTTAATGGGAATTAAATCTCAGAAAAGACATGAATAAACTTGAAGATACTAGTAAAGAGTGAAGTAGGACAGCAGTTTTGAAATTCGCATGTGTTCTAGGCTTGAGTGAAATATATAAATATACCTATAGAAAAAAAAGGGAAGTGATTGTGTCAGTCTTGAAGTTACAAATATTAAAATGGGGAAACTAATGTATTTCTGTATTAGATTAGTTAATGCTATTGGAAGTGGGATCATTCTCTTAATTTATTTTTCTTTTAATATTTCATCAGCGCCTGGGAACAAATTATTTTTCTATTGTTTTCAATCCTACAATTTAATTGAAACTTGCTAATTCTAACAGACTTTAGGATATTTCTTCACATCAGAGCATTTTATGTATAGAAAGCATATATCACCTTCATTTTTTATTTATCTAGTTTCATACATGCATGTACAATGTGTTGTGTTCATGCTCACCCACTATTAACCTCTCTTGTCCCCTCTTGTAGCGGACATGAGGTCCACATGCTCACCGATGAGCCTAGAGAGCCAGTATTGTTGAACGCAGAGCAGGCTCTTCTCTTCAATGGGAGAAACGGACTCAGAAGGCTGGAGTAGATGTTGCTTACTAACCTGGTGGGTTTCGCTATTCTGTAAAGCTAGACCTCAGCTGAATCCTTTTTTGTATTGAGCACTGTTTCTTGTCAATAAAACCCATCTTAATGAAAGAGGTTTCATGTACTTTACAAAAGAATTTGCTGTTGTGCTTATTACAAACCCTTCCTCCCGAGGCCCTTATTATGAATACTTTCTCAGTCAATAGAATCCGTTCTTGTGGCAGAGGTCCCAGGTGCTTGGCAAAATATATACTCTTTGCAAAACAGTTCCAATATAGTCATGCCTTAAGCTTTGTTCTAATAATTGTCACAAGGAAACTTTTCTGAAGGTTTTACAGTGTTTAAATATGTTAAAAATAAAAAATAAAAAAAATAAGCTTCTCAGGGTCAGACTCCAGAAGTTTGAACCAGCCGGGCTACCTATGTTGTTCTGAGCCTGGTTTCCTTCTTGCCTCTCAAAGTTTGTTTCCACCCCCTTCCGGAGCCGTGACACCTGCACAAAGCCCCACTCCTCCCTTCTTCATAACTAGACCCCTCCTACTTTCATGTCTTTTATTATGTATGGGGTTCGTGCCAGTAGCCACAGCTATGGTGTGTGCTCATGATTGTAATTGCCAATCCCATCCACGGGACTACTCTGTGCCTGCGTACCGGTAGAGTGATATGCGATTACAGGCTGGTTTCTGGGTGCT
The DNA here is from genome assembly GCA_028551405.1 of Uromys caudimaculatus. Taxonomy (NCBI): domain Eukaryota; kingdom Metazoa; phylum Chordata; class Mammalia; order Rodentia; family Muridae; genus Uromys; species Uromys caudimaculatus. The sequence goes on along the minus strand of CM052705.1, from coordinate 43,883,044 downwards.
CTGTATTCAAACGAGTTATGACTTCACAATAGGATCCAGAAGTCCCCTATTTCATTTCTTGTCTGATTTGATTAGAACTTTTAGTAGTGTGTTAAATTTTTAATGACAGAGGTATGCATGTTGCCTTATTCTTGGTCTCAGAGGAAAAGCTTTTAGTTTTTCATTATCGAGTATGATGTTAGTTATAAGTACATTATACATGACAATACCTGTATAGAGGTACTTCTTTATATAACTAAATGGTTAAGTGTTTACATTCTGAAAGGCTGTTAATTTTTTATTAAACGTTGGTGTAAGAGATAAATAACTAGTCAAAAGACATAAAAATATCAGCTATTAGGATAGAGATAGGTATAATCAATTTATTAATTTGATTATTATCATTATTCTCCTTCCTTACTCCCATATATAAATAATTATATACATGTATGATATATAATTATACATAATACAACATATATATATATGTCTTAAGCTTTGTTATAATAATTATCACAGAAAAATATATATATATAATCACACTGTTTACCTTGAGCATACAATCTTTATCAAATGTGCCAAAACTTAAAAAAAAAAAAAACAGAAAAAACTTTTAAAAAGATAAAAGGAGCTCCTAGACCTAATTAAGAAATATGTTCAAGGTCAAAAAGCCATCATATAATTCCATATAATGCAAATAAAAATTAGAACATCACATAAAATGTCTAATAAAATAACACTGTTTGTCTTAAAAGTTGGCCATATGAAATGCTACTGGGATGGGGCTCAATGACAATATTCACACACGCACACGCACACGCACACACACACACACACTCACATACACCTTACAAGGATGCCATCTGAAAGGCAGGTGTTCAAAGCATACATACACGATTCCACTCATACAAGAGGTTTAAAATATAAAGCCATCTAATGTATCCACGCTGCATCAATAATGTGACTTGACCTGGATGCACAAGGGCATTAGAGTCCTGAGAACATGTGTGAGATGGATGCTGTTTGTTTGGTTTTCAGTAGGCACAGTTTATAAGAAATATATTAAGTCATATATACTTAAGATAAGTACAGTTATCTGTAAGTCTGCTATAGTTCCGTTCATTTTTAGTTTAGAATAAATAAAATTCTTGTTCATCCCTGACTTACAAAGGTAAAAATGGATGAGAGGACAGAGAGAGAGAGAGACAGAGACAGAGACAGAGACAGAGAGAGAATGTGAATTACAATTGTCAGCATCTAGCTTTTATTTTATCCTGGTTAAAGGAAAAGTAAACTCAAAGCTAAGTAGTACGTGGCTGTAAAGATGGTCAAAATGAACAACACAAACATTTTCCAGCAAGGATTTTGATATTCTCTGCGTGCAAGGTAATGGACAAGTCCTAACGGAACTCTCTGAAGGCTGCTAAAAGTCGGGCTCCCTGCTGGAGCACTTAGCTTCCATGACCTTTATCACAGGCTCGCCAGACACTCCACAGAACACTGTGTTGCTTTCTGAAAGCAACTGCCACATGAGGTCAGAAATCCAGCCAGAAGCTGAACTCTAACCTGTAAGTTTCAATGTGAGTTAAACTAGAGATTTTTTAACAAGAAAAATACTGACCTTCTGATGCTAGCAAACTATTCATATTTTTAAAAACTGAAACTGCATAGCTAGAGAAATCTGTTTCATTCTTCCCATTCTTTCCCAAAACAAAAAGAAATAACTTTGAATGTTTTCCATTGAGTGTCTCACTTGAAACTATTTCAAATATAAGCTCTCAATATACCTAATAGTTCATTAACATTTAGCAACTTTTAGGTCAGTTCTACCTCTTTTCAATATCAGAATGAAATGTTTAAGTGAAAATATTTTACAATGATTATAGACTTTTAAAAGTTCTATGTCGCTGAAATTTAAAGCTTCGGAATAAACAGACTTGGATGAATCATTTATTATACAATTGATGTCAGCTCAACAGAGTTAAAACTCTTGTGTTTAGAATGTTGAAAGGTTGGTTGTGCAGGAAACAATAGTGAGAACTACTCAGAGGTACTTACTACTTCTTATGTGTGAGGCACAGATAAGAAGAGCTTCATCCAATCAGTATTCAGGCAGCCCTCATCTTAACAGGAGCTTATGTAAAAAAGGAGATGGGTATCCAACATGAAACTGTTTAGGTTTAGGGCCCTTGTTTTTTGTATAAGAAACCATAATGAGTATTGCTATGAGTAAATTATAAGTATCTATAAAATTAGATGTTATCTATTAAATATAACATGCATTAAATGGCATACACACATATATGCATATATTCTGTTTTCTATATATTCTCTATATTAGTGTGTTTTCCTTATTTCTACTCATGGAGAATCTTTTTTATTATATTTAGGATCATAAACAATACATCAAAACCTATAATAAGTATTGAAATGTCAATATTCAAACCTGACTAAACATGCAATGCAAAGAAGATGCAATTTAAAGTGATAACCGAATAAAAGTGTACAATAAAATTTGAATAAGGAATGCATGAAGACAACGTGGAGAAGCTTGGGAACCTGACATAGCAGATTCTAAGATTATGTTTGAAGATTCATTGTGTCTGATCAAAAGTGATCTCAGAATGTTTTTTAAAGTCACTCTCTTGCAGTTTCAATAAAAAACAGAAAATAACTTCAGGAGTGTGTAAGAGTTCACGGGAAATTAGAACTTGCTGTATCAGAGGAATAAAAACTACCAGAAACCTTCCATCACCGGCAAAAGCTTGCAGTTTTTACTCTCAATCCTTCTAGGGGAAAAAAAAATAGGTGAAAATTAAGTATGTATGTAACTCAAAAAAAGGCAAAATAATCCAGAACAGTACAACAAACAAAAATGCTAGAGTAGCTGAGAGCAGTAAGAAAAACAAAACAGGAAATTAACTAACTGTAAGCTGAAAATCATACGATGGTTAATTGTTTAGAAACACAAAAGAATGTAAAAAAGAAAGAAAAAAGAAAAAAAACGAAGAATAATAGAAAGTGCAAGTATCTGTGGGAGTAAATGTGCACCAGTGAGCACAAGTGACAGAAGAGGCCATTGCCTGTGGATTCCTGCAGCTAGAGTTATAGGTGGTTGGGAGCTGTTTGTTAGGTGTTTCAGGAACTGAACCCAGTTCCTCTGCAAAAACAGCCAGCGCATGCTCTTAACTGCTGAGCAGTCCCCTGTCCCACCCCCACCCCCGTTATTAAATAAGGAGCTATATCCTCTTGAAAAGAGCGCTCTAGCATGGACCAGACTGTTTGATGTTGTGTCCCCAGGGCATTCTGAGGCTGCAATGAAATTGTATTTACTGGTTTTGAGTTTCCTTTAAGAATGGTGCCTGTATTTCTTAGATTTAGTATGTGAACTAAAATAAAAATAAATTGCACTTGTCTGTCAGTGCTTAAAGCGAGAAAAGAATCTTTAGCATATTTTGACTCTGATGTTTAATAAAATCTGCACCATTAAAAGGTCACAATGATTCAAATGTACTCTATACGGATACGCAATAGTTACTGAATTTTATTTTTGAAACAACCTTTTAACGTAGGGGCAGTGGCTCATGAAAGTTCTGACAGTCACATTTCTCTTACTGGATGAAAAAGAGCAAGCTTACTTTTTTTTTTCTGAATGCCTCTGGCTGTTCCTAGAGATAAATCACTGAACACACAAACCACCTTTCTATAGGGTAGAGTTTATTTGCGTTTTATTATTTATCAAACAGTAACTGAGGAGTTTATGAATAATAAAACGTTTCTCAAAATAAATGAGGGATTCCTTTCACTCAGTTATTAATTAGATCCTAAACTGGACCCTTTGGTCAGGAGCGGAGTTGCACAGAATGAGCGGTACAAAGTGCGGGCCCTGCTGTGTGGGTAAACTGATGACTCACTTCTAATATTAGGTTGAGCCCAGTACTCGAACTCTGCCAAGTCAGCTCCACGGGGAGCCCCACTTCAGCCCACTCACGTTTCCTAATAACGTGCTCTGTTTCAACAGAGCTCAAGCCGGCCCTGCTCCCCGTGGCATTTTGATGTGAAAATGAAGGCTGCGCGTACAATAATGGATTGTGGAGATTTTTAGGATAAGATTTTTAAAGCAGCGGGTTGAAAGGCCATGGTGGTTATATGACAATGGCACACAGTTGTGACCTAATGAAAATTAGAAATGATTCATCGTTAGTCTCTCTCTCTCTCTCTCTCTCTCTCTCTCTCTCTCTCTCTCTCTCTCTCTCTCTCTCTCTCTCATACACACACACACACACAAACACACACACACAAAATGACTCCACCTGCATTAAGAGAAAGATAAATTTGCTGTTATTCTGAACAGGAAGAAGATGCTGGCAGGGAGGAGGGGCACTTATGCCCGCAACCCTTGTAAAAATAGGAGTCTGAAGCAGTTTTAATTTATAAACCTGAGGGCAAAGAAGTTTCATGTGACGCTGGCCATGCGTTGCTGTGTTTTGACGTTAGGGATTTAAGCTATCAGGGCTGGTTGAGATTTTTACGACTCTTCTAGACATGTTTATTTGAAATCTCCCTGGCTTTCCTTGGTGAACTTTAGACATGCAAAAGAACCCCAGGGCACAGACTCACCTCTGGCAGATTTGTTTCCCATTTTTCTGTTCTCAGAACTCCAGCTCCACCACCATTGCTACACAGATCAAAAGACCCATGTTTATTGTCCAGGCCACATGGTGGAAAATATATCTCTGCATAAGCCCTGCATTGGGTTTCCTGCCTCGAGAAGACAAAATCCTTTCTGTTTAGAAACAAAGATTGTTCTTAGAGAGTCTTGGCCTTGCCTGAGAAACTGCCCTGCCTAGCTGCTGGAAAACCCAGCACTGTTTCTAACTGGGGAAAAAAAATCATTGCTTTGGTTTTGGGTCTTTAATGTCGCATTCCCCTCCTTAGCCATGACAGCTTCGGACTCCTTCGGAAAAGTCACTCAGATTTCTGGGCACCTTGTTCTTCCTCAGACTGAAAGAAGTAAGAATTCAGGGAGCAGGTGACTTGATGTTTTGGTTGGATTTTGAGGGTCAGCTACTCATCAATCTCATTTCTAGGTTTCTCCTTCATGATTCTGCAGGTGCTTATTCAGGGGATTAAATGAAGTCCTTTAATTGAGCAGATCCTGAATTAGTGCAACACCATGGGGCATAGGGTATTACTCAGCAGCAGGGATCCAATTACCAAGGTCAACACAGATGTATCTTAAGTCCTCTATGAGCCTATTCTGTCCTGAAAAGTCCACACGAAACCACAGAGGGGTTTTTGTTGTTTGTTTGCTTGTTTGTTTGTTTAGAATTCCTCTCTGTAATACAAACTTGTGAAAAGCACTCCACTTTGCTACAAGAATAAGCTGTTTCTGCCAAGGACTTGAAGTGATTTAAGAATCTGTATGATAAAGCTTAAAAAATCAGAAGGGACAATCTATGGACTAGAAAAACTCTCTGTATACCATGTGTGTGATAAAGAATTCAAAGCCAAAGTGTTTTAGAAATTCACCCAACTCAATAACATGATAAACTTTTAAAATGACAAAAGACTCTCACTTTTCCAAGAAGGAAAAGCAAATCAGCGAATGCGTGAAAACCTGCTCCATGTCATTAATCATCAGGGAAATGAAGATCAAAACCACACTCAGCGGTTACCCCTGTCTGCTAAGCTAGCTATGATTGAAACACTGAATGGGTGCTAGTGAAGACATGGAGAAATGGGAGTCTTTGTGTAGACTGAGAGAAATGTAAATTAGAATATCCATTATGGAAGACCATATTGCGTTCTTCATGAAACTAGATTATGGCCAGAAATCTTGCTTACTGCTACATCTTCAAGGATGTTGAAAAGATATCTGCATCCTAATCCCTGCTCACTACAAAATTATCCACAAAAGCCAAGATATGGAGTCAATCCAAGGATCCCTGAGCAGATGGAATGGATTAAGGAATGTGCTATTTTTGGATGATGCAATGTTAGTCAACTTAAAAAAATTTTTTTGACATTTTCAACAACTGAGATGAAACTGGGGAATATTATGCTTCATAAAATAATCCAGTCAAATATTTCATGACCTCGTTTCTATATAGAATTTTAAATAGTTGAAGTAAACAATTGAAAGCTCATCTTTTAGTCCTATGTATATACTCCAAGCTCAGAAGCAGACAGTAGAACAGTGGTTAGTAATGGCTGGCTGCCTGAGGAAGGGCAAGGGGATGCATTGGCCGAAGGGCAGAGTTTCAGTTAAGCAGGATAAATAACTTCATAGAAAATACAGCCACTACAAATTCAGGATTTAAAAGAGTAAATGTTAAATATTAGCACACGCACACCACCAGCTGGATCTGATCATTGAATCCCAAATAAGGTGAAGGGGTTTCCTTATGGTGATAATTACACAATGTGCACGCATCTAACGCAACAGCGCTCACCCTCATGCATGCAATTTTCCTTTGTTAGTTGTATCTTGACCAAGCTAGGGGGAAAATGGGGCCCAAAAGATTAACTATGGTGTCTGGGCAAGAGCATTGCTTCCAGAGCCCTGTATAATAAATTCCATAGTAGAGTGGCCCCTTCTCAGCCTTTGCTCCCCCCACCCCTGTCCTCCCTCATTCCTTTTTTCTTTCCTCCCTCTTCTTATCAACATACTTTGTTTTATCTCACAAAATAAACCATTGCTATGCCAGTAATAGCCTAAAATAAGTTAAAGCTTTATAGGATACGCAAATGAAATATACATACATATATAATAGAAATACAAGTCACAATTTTGAGCTCATTTTAAATTTTTTTTTTTTTTTTTTTTTTTTTTTTTTTTTTTTTTTTTTTTTTTTTTTTGGTTTTTTGAGACAGGGTTTCTCTGTGTAGTGCTGGCTGTCCTGGAGCACACTCTGTACACCAGGTTGGCCTCGAACTCAGAAATCTGCCTGCCTCTGCCTCCCAAGTGCTGGGATTAAAGGCGTGCACCACCACAGCCTGGCCATTTTAAAATTTTATAATCTAATTCTCCATTCATTAAGAGCTAAATAACATTGGTACCCTTCACTTTTAATTTTTCTTAATTCAATTTTATTTGCTTAATGTCCTTTCCCATGGTGGGCTTGTCTATGCACAGTACTGAGGAAGCACTAATAAGTCTTTTATCTTTTCAGGTGTGCACTTCTATAGTGTATTTGTTGTGCTCACTTTCAAAGTTGTATTGAGCACTACATAGAGGGCCAAACAATGTATTATTTAAAAATAGTGAAATTTTTGCAATTTATGAAGTATTTTCAAAGAGTTAAAGATCTAGGAAAATGAAAATAAAAGCATTCGTAAGGTGTAACTTACAGGAACATAAACTAGTTCTGGGGATGAAGCACACATATTGCCTTAGGTTCTTCTCACAGGTACTTACATATATCATTACAGATATATGTAATTCTCCTAATGGCTGCCTGCCTCAGACTCTAATACTGGTACATAATAGTGTTTTAAGAAATGCCATTCTAACAGTCTAAATATTAATACAAGAAATGTGGGGCAGTGGTCTGTGGCAGGCAATCTGACACCCGGTTGAGCTCAGGCTAAAAATTCTGGGAGACCCCGTGAAATTTTCACAAGGGACCAGATTATGTTTTTGGTGACCGTTCCCGGAAGACTCCTATAAAACAGCTACAGCCTTCACAACCCCTGTATAGAGAAAGGCCTGGCGTGTGAGATTTATCATGTAGAAAGTGACTTCGAGTCCCCCACAAGCAAATGAGGCACCACAAAGTCCCCAAACCAGACCAATGGAAAGTATCAGTTACCAAACCTCTGACCCCTCCCAAACCGTATATCAGAGCATCCCGACCCAAGTAGCTCTCTCTCCCTCCTCCACCTGCCTGCCCTGCCTGCTCTTGCACGTGCCCGCTGCCTGCCATCCAGAATAAAGGCGCAAAGCTGCTCCGGTGTCCAAGAGCCTCTTATCCCACGAGCTGTAACACTTTTGACCCAAAAGAGATCTGCTCTCTGGGCCAAATGGTGAGGCGGACGCTGACAGCAGGCGGGTCTGGTGGGGGTCAAGCTGCAGCCAGAACTGGGCTTGGAGCTGGAGAATAGCCGAGGTGGCCCGCACTCCCATCCCCGCCTGTGCTCCCTCCCCATGCCGCAGCGAACCAGGACCAGGGGACTCCGTCCACGCTTGTGCTCCCTCCTCCTGGCTCGGACCAACAAAGAAAAGTTCCAGAGTTGTAGTGGAGGTGGCATCCACATGGTACTCTCCTGGAGGATATACTGGCAGACTCTTCAGAAAATAGCACAACTAAGCAAATCAAGGTGCTAAGGAAGGACTGGGCCAATAATTGTGCTTTCAGCTCTGGTCTATAAGTAGCAAGTGGTTCGTCTGTAAAGCTATAAAACCAAGAGTGCCCACTAAGGCCTGGAGGGACATTACCGATGGAATAAGAACTGAGCGTACTGACTTAATGCGGCCCTGTGAACTACTAAAAATGACAATCTGTTTTGTTGGAAAAAATCAAATAAAATATTACAAAGAAAAGAATGATCTAGATGGAATTTAAGAGCAAGTAAGACTGCCAAACATTTTATTACCTTGCAAAGTGATTAGAAAAGAAGAACTCTTGACCTGTGTATATAGAAACCGTTAAAGTGAAGACTAAAGAGTAAACTCACAGTGGGAAGGAAAATTGTGAGCTGAAAGCCAAATTGGGACCTCATGAGTTTTGGGCTAGCATATGCTACATAGTGAAATCTTGCTTCAAAAATAAATAATTCCTTAAGAAAATCATGGGAAGATATGTTGGAACATATAGGCTAAGTCAGGAAAATCATGAATTCAAAACCAGCCTAGGCTACATAGTAAGAGGAACAAAACCAAGGATGGAGGTGGGCAACGTGCATTTAAGAACCAAATATATAAATATGCATAGGAGCCTGTAACAAGGAAGACTTAATTTTGCTCAACAGGACGACCTGAAGAAGGAAAGCCAACAACAGACAAAAGTAAAATTCCAAATGACCCCCTCTTTAAATGAGTATGAATGTCTATTTCACATAAAAAGCTGTGTATCCAACGGTGTTCCACTTGAGTGGTTAAAAGCTGAAGCATTCTAGTAAATCGTCAACCTTGTGAATACGAAGAATGAACTCCACTGAGCATACCACGACGACATATACACTTAAGATTATCATCAGACTTCTAACATACCAAGAGGAAATGCTTCAGACTGAGGAAAGAAAAATGAAGCACCAGAATGACTGACCCACACACGCCTCCCTCAAGCATGACGACTATAAACTAATGTTTGTGAACACGAAAGAATTCAGAAATTATTGCTCCCATGAGTATTTCCTGAAAATTCCAATGAATGGACTTCAAACAACAAAACATTTGCAGCTATATCAAAATACAGATGTGGTGAGTGTTAAGAGTCCCTCTTACAGATCTGTGCTACGAGAGGCTCTGAAGAAGGTAGTAATTGCAATGGAAACTACAACACACAGAGAGAAAACAGAGAATTAATTAGTGATTAGAAAGAATAGAAGAAAATAAACTTCCGGCTCTGTTACATTTGTTTCTAGTGGAATGTATTGCTTATTGTTTTAACACACACTAACCTCACTGTACTGAGGAAATACCAGAAGCAATTCCTTTACTCAGTTCTGCTGTTTCTTACTGAACTACGATTCTCCCTTCCCACTTCTTTCTTTTTCTGACTTTATTGGCTGAGATTCCATTTAGTGTCTCTACAAGATTCATTTATGAGTTTTCCATAAATGATTGAAGGCCTGTGGTGTATGTCTTTATGAATTTACTTTTTTAGCACAATGACCTAAAATTCTGTCTATGTTGTGGCAAACGAAAGGGGTTTCCTTCTTTTTCATGTCCGACTAGTATTCCATTCTATACGTTACCGTGTTTCCCGTATTAATCTGCATTGACTCCATAATCTCTGGATGCTGTGAATAGTGCTGCAGCAGCATGATGGCAAAGAATCTTTGTCGTGATGATTTATATCATGATTTAGACATGCTTACATTAGACATGCTATTTTCATGGAAGCACACATGTCCAAACACAAAATAAAACATGATAGAACTAACTCTATCAGTCATTACTTTGGGTTGCTGTACGATCCAGGACATCTACATTTATAATTTTAAGAAATGCCATACAGTTTACATACAAGCGATGCTGGTTTATATTGCCATAGACAATACACATAATTGTTTTTCTCTGTGTCCCTAACAGTATGTGCTATTGAATAATGATTTATTTCTGTTTGTCTTATTTTTGTTTTTTTTTTAAATAATAGATACTCTACTTAGAATGCAGTAATGCCTTATTGTGCATTAGATTTGCATCTCGCTGATGAACAGTGAAGCCAAACGTTTTTTCATGCATTTGCTGGCTATTTGTCTTTTATTTAGTTTTTTAGCCCGTCTTTAAATTATGTTGGATGTTTGGGGAGGTTTATCTTAGTGAGCTCCTTTTACGCTGTGGATATCATTCCCTTGACAGAGAACATATTTTTCTCATTGTCTTAGTTACTGTTCTATTCTTGCAAAGTGACACCATAACTAAGGCAACTCATAACAGAAAGCATTTAATTTGTGGGCTTGTTTACAGATTTAGAGAGTTAGTCAAAGACCATCATGGCGGGAAGCAGACAGGCATTTTGCTGGAGCAATAACTCAGAGCTTTACGTCTTGATCCACATGCAGAAAGAGAAGCCTCTTTGAAACCCAAAACTCACTCCCAGTGACACACCTCCAACAAGTCTACACCCCTTAATTCTTCCAAACAGTCCATAAGCTAGGAGCACACTTGAAAACATATGGGCCCAAGGGGCCGTCCTCGTTCCAACCATCACACCCACACCCAGTCCACTTCTGGGCACTGCTGGACATTGCTGGGCATTGCCTCTGCTCTGCTGCCTCTTTCTTTTGTGCTGCAGAAGCTTTTTTGTTTGATATATGATCCTGATACTTGTTTCTGTGTCTCTGAGTGCTAGCTAAAAAAGGTTTAGTACCTGGATGAAGGTCTTGACGTTTTTGCACTATTTTTTAAATGATTCATAGACTCAAGTTTGCATCTATCATTTTAAAAGTCTTTGATCTGTTTTCAGATGATTCTATGTGTGATAAGAGGAAGAAATCCAGCTACATTCTCCTGGATGTGTATATTCCATCTCAGCAGCACCATTTATTGATGACACTGTCTTTCCTAACTATCTGTTCTTGGGCTTTTGTAAAGATCAGCTGGCCTTCTGAATATAAATTCATGTAAATGCTGTGTTCCTTATGCTAGTCTATTGGTCTGAGTGTTTTAAAAGCCAGTCCCATGTATAGTCACTGTAGTTTTCAGTATATTTTGTACTGAAAAACTATGTATTCAGGTACTAAGATCCTTTCAGCCATTCTGTTTGTTGCTTATTTTGCTGGTGTTTTGCTTTTTGGGTTGTTTTTTTTTTCCCAGCATCACTAGCAATTCTGCATGTTTTCTAAGCTCTGTATAAATTTTGGAGTTGGTTTTTCTATTTCGTTGAAGAAAACTGTTGGTATTTTGATGAGAATTGCATTGAACTGATAAGTCACTTTAAGTACTATGGTTATTTTAACAATATTTCTTCTGACCCATGAGCATTGAACTGATAAGTCACTTTAAGTACTATGGTTATTCTAACAATATTTCTTCTGACCCATGAGCATGAACCCAGGGCATCTCCATTTATTGAATCCTAAATGAATTCTCTCATCGTTGTTTTATAATTTTCATTTTACACATCTTTTACTTCTCAGTCATCATTCCTAAATATTTTTCTGTTGTAACTATTTTGAATAGGGTTTATTACTTTTTCATTAAATGTGTAATTCATGTGTAAAATTGAGTCTCTTCTTGTTTGTCAAGTTTGTTCTCTGTGGCTTCGGTATCAGTTCTATTTTGAGTAACTTATTTAAATGGTTTGCCTATGGAACCATATTACTTGTAAACATTTAAATTTAACTCCTTCCTTTCCAACTCTTACATCTTTTCTTTCCTCGTTTTTTCCTGACTGCACTTGCTGAGATTTCCAATAGTATTTTTAAAAGACTGGTAAAAGTGTTCTTCCTTCTCTTATCCTATGCTTACAAGAAACATTTCATCTTTTCCTCACAGAGAGATTTTTATTATAGGTTTCACACACAGCCCTTAGTATTTTGGCATATGTCTTTTCTGTGTCTAATTTAGAACCTCCAAATACAAGGGAAATCTGATCAGTATGTTTTCTGAATCTACCAAAGTGATCCTGTAATTTAGTCAGAAATCTCAGTCTGCCTTTTTAGAGGAAGAATAAAGGTTCTCTATATGTAGATAACAAAAAAACAATAGCCAGGAGCTCCTGCAAAGTAGCGCAGCAGGTGATGAAGAACCACAGGGCAGTGGTAATAAAGGAAATTTAACACCAATCTCCTTTCAAGGTCAAAGAAATGAAGCTACTAACTAGTCAAAAAACCACCAAGGTCATTACTGTAGATAAATGCAAAATCATGACCTCTAACATGATGTGTGAAATGAGAGTTTCAACTAATTAAAAGTTAGAGTAAATATAAATAGTTTTCTTTGACTGTGAGACAATATCTAGAAATTTAAAAGAATTTTTAAAAAAATCTTCATTTAAGGTTAACCAAAAATATATTCACTGTCAATTATTAAATATGAATTTCAAAGTAAATGTAAGAATATTCGGGGAAGAGTGATTGTAGTAAAATAAATTGGCATACAGTTTGGGACTTTGAAATAAGTGTACTAAACTTTACAAGTATGTATAAAAATTCAGAACAAAGTCATGCTTACATAATCTTTTCTCACCCTGGAATGTCTTGGTTTGCTGGGGGAAGGCTTTCTACTCTGCGCTCTTAGATTGATATTTCTTTCTCACTGTGTGAATCGTACATGACTCATTTATGTCTTCTACATGGCAGGTCAATTACTTGTAGGACAGTTACTCAGAGAAGTTAGGACATAGGTCTACCAAATAAATCTAAATCTGTTGCTTTCTGTTGATACTGCTCTCCACCTGCCTTTGGAAATAGCTCTTGTCACCAAGTCGAATGGCACTTTCCAGTATGAGCATGCCCAGTGCAGTGCTTCCTCCCTCATCTCATGGCTTTCTCTGGGCAAGAATATAAAAACTAGTCAAATGGACCATCTTGCATTTTTAGAAAAGAAGGAGGGAGGGAGGGAGGGAGAAGAGGAGGGAGGGAGGGAGGGAGGGACTGAAGGAGGAAGGGAGGGAGGGAGGGAGGGAGGGAGGGAGGGAGGGAGGGAGGGAGGGAAGGAAAAAAGAAGGAAGGTAAGGGAGCGAGAAATAGGGGAAGGGAAAGTTGGAGTCAGAGAGGGAGAAAGAAAGAAGTAAGGAAAGGGGGTTAACGTTATTAATGTCATTATTGAGCACCCATTTAAAAAAAATCAATTTCCTCTATTTTTCAAAAGCCCCTGGCTCTGAGTGACTTTCTGTGGTCACTGAAATACTTGATTCTTCTTAAGGTTTTAAATAGGAAGTACTGCAATATCAGCTTCATTTGGATAGTAGAAACTGATTAAAACATTGTTGTATATATAGAGAGAGAGATAAAATAATTTTGGTTGGTTTTTAAATGTTGTATTAAATATCTGAGAGTAGGTACCAGGAAAAATAGAGGATTATTATTTCTCAGTTGTGGAAGAAGCACTAGAGTGTGAGACAGACACCCCATTAGGCATCTAGGGGGAGTTTCTTATATCACACTGGGGAGGGGGTCATCATTGAGAAGGAAGTGAGTGTACCAGCTGTACTGTGTCTTCTAACAAAACCACCAAAGCCAGCCAGGCAGGGGTGGCGCACGCCTTTAATCCCAGCACTTGGGAGGCAGAGGCAGGCGGATTTCTGAGTTCGAGGCCAGCCTGGTCTACAGAGTGAGTTCCAGGACAGCCAGGGCTACACAGAGAAACCCTGTCGAAAAACCAAAACAAAACAAACCAAAAAAAAAACCCACCAAAGCCATCATGGACCTGTCTTCCCCATAACCTCAATTCATCTAGTCTTTTCCAAGGCCTAACCTTCAAATAACACTATCAAGAATTTGGGAAGTAGGTCTCTAACACATGAACCCAAGAGGAGACAGACATTCAACCACATCATTTCAAATGTTAGAATCAGAAATATTTTTAAATTTGGGTCATGTAATTGATCAAAAAAAAAGAATATTCAAAAGTAAGTTAGACATAAAATGACTCTTTGGCTGGGTGGATGGCTCAGTAGCTAAAGAATTTGTTGTACCTACATGAAGACCTGAGCTCAAATCCTGAGGACCCTACTCTAAATAACAAAAAGGCGAACATTGCAAGTTGTCTTCTGACGTCTCCACATGGACTGTGGCACACACACCTCTCTGTACATGCTCACATACATGCACATGCATCATGCACATAAAGAGAAAGTACTCTTTATGTGCGCCAAGGCCATGCTGCTGCCTGTTATATACTTACTGAAAGAGGCTGTTTGTTACAGATTAGTACAATGTCTGGAAGTTTTACAGCTAGAAATTAAAATGGATAACAATATGAACAAAGGTTGGCTAAAGCTAGAAGTCTTGGGAGAAAAGGAGCCTTTATGAGTAGACTCTATGTAATATACAGCCTAGCAAAACTAACACGGATGTCCATAAGAGAGGAGACCATTAGGTGTGCCCCACCCATGCCCACTGAGCAACAGGTAGCAAAATAGCTATGAATGCAGTCCAATACAAAACTTTATACTAACATAAAACCTTATAACATTTTGGTGTATTTTTTTAAAAAACACATTCGCACAGCTTTTGAGTGTGAACTTTGTAGATAACATCAAATCACAATGTCAAAAGGTGGGGCCTCCTGCCAGTATTCTCTGATAATTTACATTTTTAAAAATCTAAAATGGATCCATCCTGTATTATTCCCTTCCAATACAATTTCATGGTTCTATGTCTATTTGTCGTAGTTACATGTTTACTAAGAAAATTCCTGAGGGTGATTCTTCTGGGTCACTCTTACAAGGTGATGAGAGCTTAAAGAAACATACATCATAATTATAGCTCCTGAGAAAATCACATTTCTCATTGCAAATTTTACAGTTTCTTTCTTGGTATGATTTGGTTTAGCAGTTAACCTATCAACAAAGTTACCTGTGTTGATGTTATAAGCTTGAGCTCTAAGTTCTTGTCTTCCAAATTCATTGATTATTCTTCATTGATATTTCTGCTTCTAGAAATATCTAGAAATTGCTAGAGTCTAGTAAACCCCCTACAGTACAGAGGTGTCCTTAATGACAAAGTTTTGAGTCCAGTAAGATTGACAACTGATTTAATACAAGTATGTTGAAAGTTCACTACGTATCTTCTTAAGGGCTTGGGACTCGTCAGAGAACAAGAGAGACAAGGTTTCCCCCCTGGTTCTTACTACAGCCCTAACAATAACTGATGGTGATGATAGATCCCCTGACAATTTTCTGGAATCTCCTATGCAGATGTTCAAATCTATTTAAAACATCCACATTAGTTCTAACATATCATATCATATAATAAGTAAGTTGCTGATCTTGGTGTTCATGTTGTGGTGTGAACTGAATAGAATTACTCAATGATATCTCATAAGATGCATACATCACACATGATTGATCTAAATACTTTCATAAAAGTAATTAACAACTATAAGCATGATGTTTCTGTCTCATCTGAAGGAATTTCTTACTGGAACACACAGCACATTCTTAACATTCTTAAGATAGTATTGCAGATTCCCCATTTCCACAACTGTTCTTACAACTTCACATTCTGTTCCTATGCATTCTGTATCATCACCACTTTGTAGCCTTTCCCTGTCATTTCTATGTGATTCTATATGTATGTGTGTGCACATATTTATTCATATATGTACATATATGTGTGTGTATGTATTATAATATATATATAACCAGAGAAGATATTGAGATAACATATGTATACAGACACAGACACAGACACAGACACACACACACACACGCACACACACACACATACACACACACACACACACATATACATATATCTCCATCCATCTGTGGAAGTGTCATCTATTTTAATAAGATAGCTTCTTTAAAGTAGCTGGACCTTTCTGCAAAAAAAGAGAAAATTATTTAGATCTTACCAACATAGAAATTTTTCTAAAGGTGGGAGTGTTCTATACATGCATCAAGACTTGTACCATGAAAAGTGTCATTTCTTATGAGAACACATACTTATCAGCAAGTAGTCCCAATCAGAGTATCTTCAGTTCAGATCCCCTCGGAGCACCAACATCATCAACTTGCTAATTACATTACATAATATTTTAGAACTGAAGTAGATAGATTAAACACTTTAAATAAAGTCTAAAATGGGGTAATTCCCTTCGCAAGAATCCACATATTTAAGAGGTAATTGTAGAAAAGCGGCAATATGGTTTTCCTTTCGTGTCGAGTCTCAGCTTCCGTTCTTCCATCTGTTTCTCATGCATTTTTTCAGGATCTGTTCTTAGAAACAGTCCATATTTTAAGTTTTCAAGGCTTCTAAAATGCCCAAGATTCTCATTTCTCTCATCTCTATCTTACAGAGGTTTTAACTTCTTAATTCTCTTCAGCATTTCCACAGCACCTCAAATCTGGCATCGATACTCAGAACCTCCCAGCTCCTTGGTGATTACTGCTCCCTTGAAGCTCTTTCCCAGTTGGTAGTGATTTGGAGTGACTCTTGATTTCTCCATGCTTACCATGTTCATGGGAAGTTTCAGATCCTCCCTGTTTTCCTCCCAGGTCTCCTCCTGCCTTTCTTCTTTTTCTTCTTCATTCTTATTATCACTGACATAGTTCAAGTCCTTACCAGTCTCTTGCTAGGACCATTGCAATAATTGTTCCTCCAATGGCCTATAACAAAGTTAAGACTGGGGTTTACATATTGTGCTTGCATTTTTACATCAGGGATTCCAAACAAGTGTGGTTTTATCTTATTGAACAGGTTGTGGAGCAATTAGAGAATGACTGATCTCTTACACCAAATGGGGGTGGGGCACAAAATGAGCCTTGTTGACATGCAGTATAGCAATGTGCTGTCTGTACCCAGTTTACAATTCACAAGATAATGAATAATGAAAGTTTTCTAATAACAATTTGAGTATGGACCTTGACATTCTCTGAGCCTTCCTCTTCTGCTCAGAGTTCATAAATAGCCTCCAGTCAGTATATAATGAAGAGTCAGCTCTGTGTCATATCATGTAATATTCTCTATTATCTTTCATTTTCTTGAGAATAAACTTTCAATACCTTAAAACTCTAAGCAACAAAATGTTCGTCTTCTGTGGTTTATGGAAGGAGTTTATCTGTCATTCATATCAGTAAAACTTTGCCCAAACCTGTCACCTCCAGTGTGATACCTTTCCTAGGTGCCCACATTTTTATTGCATCTCTTTCTCTACCTGTAAATTTCGGTATTTGTGCCAAATATGCAGTAATGTTCCCTCAGTATGTAACCATTTATGTCCAAATAATATGCCCTATTCATGTGTCTGTCTCCCCCGTGAAAAGGTGATCTATTTTCGAAATGGAATATGTTCTATTACTCATTTTTAAGTGCCTGCATTTTATTGTAGACAATTAATGCAGGTTTATAAGTTAATCAACCCAGGTTTCTGGCCCGTTCTACCTGTGCTTTAAGCATATATACTTCCTCGGGTAGAGTTGTCACTATGTTTTCCTGCATAGGATTATACACTTCTAAAAAGAAGGGGCTGGACTCTGCAATTGCTAGTATCATATTAAAAAACATGAGACCTTATATTTTGAGAATTCCATATGTCCTTTTAAAACCTTAGAAACATTTCATTTTATGTTCCTTCTTCAGACAACTTCTAATCCCTTTGACCTGCAGCACTGTTTAGCAAGTTGGGAACTCTTCGGTGACTGTTATAACACCTTTCAATCATGTTAACTATGCCTTTCAGTACTCTTGTCCTTCATAGAGAGTCCACCCTGTCCATGTGCTCCTTTCAAGGTAACAAGGAATTATAGCGGAATTCCTTTCCAAATGAATGTTGCAGAGAGTTGGTTAAGCTTGAAAATATTGAAAATTTTATAATCTGTTTTGTTTTAAAGAGCCACAAGGGTACTAGCTCTATGTTAACCTTTTAGTACAGATCCTAGCAGTTTGGGGGACAGTGAAATGCATACATACAAAATGCCATGTTCTACAGAGATAGTTATGGAAGTGGCTGGCCAATTGCTGTTATGAATACAGTGGGAGTGATAGGGCAAGCCTCCTCTCTCCCCTCATCTCCTCACACCACACACACTCACTCTTCATCCTCCCTCACCACCAATGACCACCCAGGCACAGTCACGCTTACCTATGGGTAATTCAGTAACACCGCACACTCAAGCTGTCTGGGTCATACCCAGTGTGAGCTCATTACTTGCTGCTTACATACATTAAATTTTGAAAGTACTCTTTGGATTCGATCCAAACATGATCTCATCCACACTTAACACCCAGGCCACAGCACAAACGGGCAGGTGAGTGAAGGATCACACTGAAATATGAACCCAAAAGAGATTGGTTGGGATGGAAAGCAGGAAGGGGCTTCAGAGCCAATTGGTGGCCATAATTAGCTTCCCAATATAACAACCCGTGTGAGGCTTCCTGTGCTTCTGAAGTCTGGTCAATGGAGAGGAGCACAGGATTTTATTTCCTAGATTGCTAGCAAGGGCAGTATTGAGAAGAGATGAACATCAGAACAAAATAGAGAGTAAGAGAATCCTGAGGAAGAACACCTCCTGCTGCCTGTGAACAGGAAGGAAATGAGAATATGAAACAGGCTAACCAACTGGGGCAGCTGCCTTGCCAAGGACAGGAGGAAGGTTCCCTCCAGCCTACTGAGGTAAATAGGTCTCCTTCCAAGGCCTATTTACCTTGCAAGATACTTAACTAGAGGAACTCAGCCAACAGGAGAAGCAACATTTGGGGGTATGTTCTAAGCACAAAGCACATAGCTCTTTCTGCAAAGAAATATTCTTCCTCAGAGGCTGCAGACGTAAATGTTTAGCTAAAATATTCTAACTCAATGGAAGAAACAATTCACTCCTATATGAGAACAGCTTCTGAAAGACAATTTAACTTGTCATGACTGGAATCTTTTAACTCTTTTATGATTCTCATGAATGAACTTACATTTTTATGACTTTTAGGAAATATTTATTAACTGCTTGAGAATTGGGGATAAAATGACAAATGAGATGGTCAGGTTCTGATGTCTTTTATAGTACACTGAGAAATATAAGCAAAAACAAAAGTTGCACTAAACTGTTTCAGATATTATGAGAGGGAGGCAAGATGTGCTTTGAAACCATAGTAGAAATCCTAATTTCGTCTAAGGGACAGAGGAAAAGTAAACCTAAGATTCTTGTCTGTAATAGATAATAAATGAGTAGGCCTCACTAAATGAAAAAGAAATCAAATGTTTTGTGTTTAAAGTGCTCAAACAGAACTGCCCCCAAGCCAAAACAGAGGGAAGAGGATGAGAAAGAGAAAGAGAGAAGAGGTGGGGGGGGGGGAGTTGGAGGGGAAAGGGAGGCAGGGCACGAACACAAGGCTCAAATCCTGAGGAGGAACTACGATGACTATAGTGTAACAATACAAGAAGTGCCATACGATAAGTCTGGATAAAAGGAAGGAAATCTGGTCAGTTCAGAGGGCATTTTGTAAGGGAAGTGGGCATGTAATTCAACACTAAAGCTAGGACAGTGTAGAAAATAAGGGGAGAGGGCTGTTATCAGTACTTACACCTAGATAGGAGTATGAGTGGAAACACATGCTGGTTTTATTTATGAAGTACTTTCAGCAAATAAATGGCATGCTGACATTTACCTTAATGGAAGAAAAATTAATTTAATGTAGACTAGTTTGCAGAAAAGTAAGGGTCAACATGGGGCCTAGTAGAAAGCTTTTAGATTTACTGGGCTGGTTCAACAAGACTAAACGGAAATGACAAGCTAGGAAGACTCTTGGAGAGAAGGTAAGATTCAGGGTCCATCTGAACTTACGTTCTGGGCCTCGGGGAGTTAGGAATCGTCGAGAGAGAATTCTGGTTTTGGGTGGTGAGCTTAGAAGTTGTTCATTATTTTACACAATGACTTTGAAGAGACTTAGAAATTTTCCAGAAATATGATATATAAACATGTCTGTACCACAAACTAGTTATTTGTAAAGAGACTGTAAAGGCAGTAATAAAATAATAAACAAAGAAAAAACCAAACTTCTAGGCCATGACGTGCAGTCTCTAGTCATATGATCTAAAAGTTTACCTCACATAGATTTATATTTTAAAAAATCTTCCCCCACAAACTATGTGATGGGAAGTGAAGACACTTTGAGGACATTAAGCCTTGCGAGCCTTATAAGGAAGACCCCAGAAAGCTAGTCAACCTTTCCATCATGTGAACACCTAGTAAACTGTATTTATAAGACAGAAAGTAGGCCCATACTACACAACCAACTGCTTTGGTCTAGGAGATTTCTAAAAACTAACATTGCTTATGAGCTATGAGATCTATAGGATTTCAGCAGAACATTCACCATCTAGTGGCTTGGCATGAAAAGCAAGGTTAGCACAGGAGGCTGGAACAGAACAACAAAAGGCACAGCCACTGCCAAGCTTCTCAGTGAGATGTCAACAAAATCTGGATTGATGTGTGCCTCCCGTAAACTCGGTCACTAATGTGCTATTCGGTTGGTCTTTTTTTTCTTTTGCACTATGGACTGGTTGATTTTTGTCTTTTGCATTGATTTTTCAAGAACATCTTATTATTTCATTATCTAATGACCGAAGTATAATTAAAATGCAAATGTACATAACAGCAAAAACTGTGATATTTTAAATGGGTCAATTGTTAAACTCAATTTAGAAGCAAATATCACTTTTCTTTTCTTTTTGCAATTCTTCTTTTATTTTTACTAATTGTATCTGTGCCTACTAACCTACCTACTCTAAGCACATAAATTTTCTCTTTTTTACATTTGATGACAGGGAGGCAGTCTTTAGAAATTGTCTCAAACTCCCAAAACTAATTACTTTCTGAAAAAAAGAACAGCTCTGGATATACGTGCAGCCCAGCTCTCCTTAATACTGTGAGTCATAGCAACAGAATACATCCCATATCTCATATTTGTAATGTAGTTCGTTCCTATTCTAAGTGTTAACAAAGTGTTTCCTTCAGCTTGCTTCTGTCCTTCGGCTCATCTTAACCTCACAGTCACGATACTTCCCCTGCTGACTCATCAACTCTTGAATCTTGCACTTGATTGAGTCATCTGACCACAGAGAAAACGTTGGGAAAAGTCACGTTGGTGCATTTGCCAAAACCTTGTACATGTGGGGAGATCTCTGTAATAAAATAAAATCACTGGGTCATAACTCACCCTCTGTCAAAACTTTGAAGTTATTTTCTTCATTGTATTATGGGATGCTTATTTTTATAGAAGTGAAATACAACACTTACTAGATCTTACTTCTTTGAAAATAACCCTTTCTTCTTCTTCTTGGATGTTGGAGGAATTTCTTAACCTCAAACCTTAACAGTGTACTGGAACATTTTGTGCGTGATACGATACTGATTTTACTTAAACCTTTTTTGCAATCTCTAGCACTCTAGGTCAGTTTTGTGTGTGATCTGGGAGACTTTTCCTTCCCACATAGTAGAGTACTGTTTCTAAACAATTTGTGTTTGCCTGTATTCTGTAGCCTAGATTTTCAAGCTTCTGTTATTTTATCTTTCCCTGGCTCCTTTTTAGTTACATGATATGCTTTTTTTTAATGTTCTTTCAAGTGTCTTTTTCTTTTTTGAAACTTATTCTGAAATGGTGTGGATTTTCCAGACACATTCCATTTTGTCTTTTGTTTGGCTTTCTTTGATCCTTTTAGTAAAGTCTAGAATGAGATGGTTTGGGAAACTCTTGCTTTATATGCTCTGCTTTTTCATTGCTGTGTAGTAGAACACAAAGTATTTGCTGAAAGGAAAGGGAAGCAAACATAGGAAGAAGAGAGGAACTGAGTTGGCTAAAACTGAGAATCATAAATTTGTGGTTTTGCCTCAAGGATCATAAATTCCAGCTGGGACAAATAAGAAGTTGTGAAAGAGTTATAACCCCAGCAGTCCACGCTGGTGTGTAAATGCGAATAAGCAACACAGGCAAACGTATGACTAACACTTTTTTCTTTTGATGATAATCAGAGATTCGTAAATACACCAGATCAAGCTTTTTCTTCTTTCATCAAGAAGTTTAAAGTAATAACAAGCATGACCACATCTTCCCAACAATCCATCTGGTCTCTAATATGTTTCTAAATAAATTTACTGCTGGAGTGAGCAATATCTGCTGAAATTTCTCTTTAAAACTATTTTAAAGTGTGTGTGTGTGTGTGTGTGTGTGTGTGTGTGTGTGTGTGTGTGTGTGTATACAATCACGTGAAGGTGTATGTTTGCAGAGCTCAGAGAAGTTCTATCATTCTCCATCCCTTTGAATTAAAGTCTCTCAATGAACCTTGAGATGACTGCTAGTATTCAGCTAGAATTTTAGCAAGATCCAACAATCCTGTCACCAACCCCCAGGGCGTATGAGTTATAGGTACACGCAAACATTCTTGGCTCTTATTATATGAGTACTATTGATCCAACTTTGATCTTCTTGTTTATACAGGAAATACACACTGAGCCATACTCCTAGCTCTGCATATTTAATTTCTTAAACATCTTAAAAAGTCGATGTTGAATTTTATCACTGCACCCTGAATATGTTTAATATCAAAATTTGAAATTCAGGTATAATTAAATTAACATAGAATGGCTTTAAAAATATATAATTATATTTAAATAGCAGTGAATATATTTCATACTTAATATTCTGAGCATTTGATTTTATATCTAGAAAGAATTTTAAAGACAATTATACTAGCTATACATATGGTTATTAATTTTGATTAAATTGTTCATATTGGAATAATGTTACAAAAATGGTCAGCGTAAAACTATTAAGTGTACTTTAGAAATAAAGTACTGTGGTATCCATACAGAATAATGTAATATTAATCTATTGAGGATTTTAGTTATATTTAAAGATTTCTATCAAGTACAAAATGAAAATTTATTCAATGCCTTATCAAATTGTATATTTATCCAAGGTAATACTAAAGAGATTTACTGTATTCAAGGAGCCAAATGGTTGAAGAATAAAGGATCAGTGAAGAGTACAACAATGAAAAATATTTGATGAGCTGAAATTATGTAAAAGTAACTTTTATTTACCAGATGTTATTGTCATCTCAGAGGCTTACTGCTAAATAAGCTCACCCTTTCTAGTTCTTTCTGAACTCTGGCTGGCTGGTTCAACTCAGCTGTTCTGGCTCAAACTCCTCTCCAAGATGACTGAGTCAAATTGGCTTATCTCAGCTCCTAACTCAGTTGTTCTACTCTCAGAGTCTCTATTAACTCTGGCAATATATTCTAATATTCTGGTTCCTCATTCTCTGGCTCATTCTGTCTTCACCTGCAACCTGCCTCTGCAAAACCGTCTGGGTAAGATCTATCTATCTATCTATCTATCTATCTATCTATCTATCTATCTATCTATCTATCTATCTCTGCTGGTCTCTTAAGTCGCCTCTGTTTTCTGTGCTGCTCTTCTGTGAGTTGGATGTATCCTTTCTCTAACTCATTCCATCAAATCTTTCTCTGATTGGCCACTTTGTCTGCCCCTCAATTAGACATCCCTTTCAAACAGGTTGCTTTCTTCTACAAACTAAATTTACCTTCATTGTTTGGGATTAAAGGGGAGGTTGTATCTGTATGCCAGCCAGAGGGATTAAGGGTATGTCATTCTAGCCAGATCACACAGACCTAGAAGGTCTTTGAATGTGATCCTTTGTGAGAGCAGCCATGTTGCTGGATTAAAATTCCTCTACAAAATTATACCACAGCCTTAAATCCAAATTAAACATAGGACAGTGATTTTTTTTTTTTTTACTAGCAAAATCCCCAAACAAGTGTTCTAGTCTTTATGGAAAATATTGAAAATGTCTTGTTTCTATTGTGATAATATCCTATATATATGTACAGTCTGCCTGACTGCCATACCAAAATATCACAAGTGGAATGGCTTAAAAAACACAATATTTGTGGCTCAAAATCCAAACTCAAGTAGTAGCCCAATGAGCTTTCTCGGAAAGAATTTCTTCTTAATTTGTAGATAGCTGCTTTCTCAGTACACCCAGGCCTGTGCATAAGTGAGAAAAAGTGTGTGTTCTCTGTTACTGCTTGTAAAGGCACTAACCATGTCAGATCATGTCCCCAGCCTTATGATCGCAGTTAACCTTAACTCCATTCTTAGAGCCTTCATCTCTAACGATGGCCACACTGGCAATTAGGCTTCAGTCTCTATCAGGATCCATGAGGTGAAACCACTGAAGACTCCTGTGTTTTACCTTAAAGATGATGCCATTTTGAAGTTATAAAGATCACAAATGAGAGCCTATTTAAGCCCATCCCCGTGCTCGAGGACCTCTTTGAAAATCACTGATGTTCGTTCTACACTGTGTGCCTCCCACAACCTACCATAGTTAAGATGGAAGTCGGAGAGGCAGGTGTAATGATGAAACAGTGCAAAGAACTCTCCTCTAAATGATTGGCAGGAGCACACTGTGCCAGGAGAATAGATGAACACATTTTTGACTTTCCACAATGTGAGAACTTATTGAATAACAATAGATTTATACATTTTAATGGTTTTGATAACATAATATGCCAGATAACCTGACTACCTTGGTAGCCTGGCCAAAGTAAATGCCTATTTTTATTGCTATATTGATTCCTAATATGAACTCTCATATCACACATCACAAACTACATAGTAAATATATCTATGTGTCTATGTGTATATATGTAGGCTACAAAAAATATAATACAGAGGCTGTGGTAGAACTGGAGGTTCAGAAATGGTCTAAGAGTTTGTACTGATCAGGTAACGGACTAGACCATGTACTAATATCTCATAGTACTCACCAGATGCAGCTTCAGAAGCTGATGGATTTGGGTCTGAGATTGACAAGACAAATTTCAGCTGTGAGGGGAAAGGCTTTAAGGATCCAGAGTAGGACAGGCAATGAGGAAGGAACAATGGGTCAAGTCCAGGTCTAGATGGGCCGACAGGCACATGGGCAGGCGGCGGAGTAGGCTACATAGCAATAGCAAGGAACTGAGCTAGGCCAAAGCCTCAGGTATTTAGAAAAGTCCACCAGTCCATGAAGCATGAACCAGCTACTAGACAATAGATTAATGTGGGCCTGGCTTCCCTGTGTCATATGTCCATCCATTATGGGGCCCAGGAGAGGGAATTAAACCTTTTGCTTGGTCCCACATGTCCAATAAGCTCTTGTCCCTGGTTTTCCTAATAAACCCATGTACCCCTACAATGTTAGTTTGCTCTAGTAAACTCATATGTTAGCTCCCCTTTGATTTTTAGAAATAAATAATTTACATGTCTGTGCTAAATGGGCAGTCCTCCCTACTCCCAGGGGCTATAGTCACTTTTCCTCAGAATGGGTTCAAAGATGCTTATAAAATGACGTCTCCTATGATAGTGCACAGCACCCCCCAAAAACCTAGTATTTTAACTTAAAATAGGGTCTAGCCTGATCTAACGATGACCAAGACCAACCACTATACAGTCCAAGAGTCTTGTTAACAAAGTCTACTGTTCTTTCTCCAAAAGTATCAGTTGCTTTTATAATTAATACAAGTCAATTTTATTTGACTAAGTAACTGCTTAGTTCCCTTGACAATCTCTTCAAAAATTTAACAATCTATTTAACATAATTTGTTTGTTATTGCCTTACAGCATATATTCTTCTTAAGTCTACTGTAAAGAAATAGTGTTTGTATGCTAATGCACTATTTCTGCTTCAAACTTAAAATGGTTTTTAAATAACTGCTCCAATAATTTTTATAGCTTAGTAATTCTAAATAATTATCATTATACTCTATTTGTCACATGGACTACACTAATTAAGCAAAACTCTTAATTTTTTAGCCTTCTCAGATTACTGAGAGCATTTTTTGTTTTGTTGATTTTTGAAGTGAAGAGGTAATTTTATGGACTCTTTTATATTTTCTTTTTTTTTTAGGGCCAAACATATTTCTGGAATGGACTATTGTAAATGAGCTGTGTTGCAAAGCAAAGTACATAGTGACCCTTTCAATGTCTATGTAACAGCTCACTACTGAACCATTTGTCTAGGGTATTAAAATGACAGATGGAGTGATGTTTATTACACCAGAAAAAAGGGCCTGCACCTTGTTTTTCTAGAAACCATTTTTTTGTCTTGGATTTACCTCTCAATGTGGTTTCCACCCCCTCAGCCCAGGCTTCCTGGATATGTAGCTCACGATTTGCCCACTTCTTGTGTAATATACATCAAACAATGCAGAAGCCGTTGGAGTATATTATTTTTAAAAACAGATCTGGTACTTTCTTGGCTCTTTAGTAACTGTTATTATTGGAATTTTTACAATTTGGGGGGAATTCAATGGGACCCTACAATTTCCTTGAGTGTAAGATTTCTTCTTTCCTGTGTTTTTATGCCACAAAGCTGAATTTCAAAGAGAAGCAGGAGAAACACTCTTCATTCTTCAAGGAATAAAAGGGGTTCAGCAAATTCATAATCTAATTAACAACTTAGATAATAAATTGACTGCAACTGCTCTTGACACTCAGTGCCACCTTGTTAAGCTCCTTGCCAAGGTGGCTGTAAATCAAAAGGGAAAGCCAAAGGCAGTTGTGTGTGTGTTTGTTGCCTGTTCCAAATGTGAGAGAGGGCCTGATTGCTTTACCAACTGCTCATTCAGACTGCAGTTTCTAAAGACTTGGTTAGCATGCCCATTATGAAAAGAGGGCCTTCTCAATGCAAAGGATTATATTTTGACTCAGCTCCTCAAGCCAGTGTCTAATGACCTAGTCTTATAAATTCTGTGTATTTTTCAGAGAATATTGAACAACTTAAAATTTATGAAAAAAATGCATGTGTACTACTCTTTTATAATTGACCAGAAATCTTACAGTACAGTCTAATTATTTTCTTATCAGAACTTCCTTTGAAACATTTCTAGGGAATTTAGTACATTCTGTAGTGCTGATGATAGCATTTTCCCAAAAGCCCTGTCTTATATACATTCAGAGGAAGTAAAGTTTTATCTCTTGATTTCAAAATGAACCTTATACACAACTGAAAGACATATTAAAATAAAACTATTAGTTATCATTTGAATGTAAATATAATTCATTTGCACAGATAATTCATCTTACAGATATATAAGTGTTATGGTAATCTAAGATAAAATGGTGAGCATTGTTAACTTGGCATAGCCTAGAATCACCAGGGAAGAGAGTGTTAACTGGGGCTGTCGACATTAGTAGAGTCTGTGGGAGATTATCTTGACTGTCTTGATTGCTTTGGGAATGCTCATTGAAACTGTAGGTGCCCTTCTGGTTGAAGCTTCTTTGGTACACTTGACCTTCACTCTGGCTGGTGAGTCTGTCTACCCTGTTATGCCACTGTTGATACCTTCACTTATTCTGAAACCAGATTCTATGGCCTTCCAATGTGGACAAAACCCAGCAGCTTTCCAGGAATTCGTCTGCCAAAGCACCCAGCCTCTCAGATTTTCCACCTCTCTGGTGTAAGGCAGCATTGTTGGACTTCTCCAACTGCATCTATAAGTCAATCTAATAGATCTTTCAAACATGTTTTTATTAACTCTGAAAATTTTCATATATTGTGTTTTGATCATAATTGTGCCCTTCAATTCTTCCCAGACCTAACCCCATTCCAAACCCATCCAACTTGGAGACCTCAGTTTTGTTTGTTTGTTTGTTTGTTTGTTTGTTTGTTCGTTTGTTTCTACTAACCTACCAAGTTCAGTTAGTGCTACCTATAAACTCTTGGTGTGTAGCCATTCACTGGAGCTTGCCCTACCAGGTTAGATAAGAAAAACATCTCTCCCTCTCCTGCCAGCCACAAGCTACTACCATCTCTTCAACCAGGGAGTGGTTGTTTGTGAGTCCCAACCCCTACACTAGGGTTTTGGCTTGTGCTTGCTCAGTTCTTATGCATGTTGTCCCAGCCACTGAGTTCATATGTGCTGCAGCCCAGTTGGGGCTGAAAACCACTGTTTTCTTGTAGTCATCCACTGCCTCTGGCTCTTACAATCCTTCCTCCATCTCTTCTGAGCAGATCTTTGAACCTTTGGAGGAACGGCTGTGATAAAAATGTCCAACTTAGGACTGAACACTCACACGTCTCTTGGTCTCTGAACATGGAACACTTGTTTTGTGTTGATTGCTGTCCCCTGCAAAAGAAACTTTTCTATCAAGATTTGAGAGATATGGCACTAATGAATGTGTATAATGATCAGTGATTAGGAGTCAGTTTAATATTGCTCATTGTATCAGTTCTGTTGGTCTAGAGAACCCTACAACAGTAGTTGAGTGAAATTTTACTTTTTACCCCTAGTCAAACTCATTTGTAAAATGCCTACATCACACTTAATCATGTGACTATGACCTAGGAGTTTTGACCAAATTGTTTTATTTACTGTGTTATGTTATCTAGCCAATATATACTACAGAACACAGATTTTAAAATCTATCTTGGTCTTTGTATAACAAGAATGAGAACTAATTACTTTAAAGTATATGCTAAAGAATTTTAATTATTGCCACATAACACACAGCATCTAGTAAATAAAATAAAATAAAATAAAAAGATTTTCAATTTATCTATGAAATAACAATGAAGGGATTCTGATGCAATCACAGAGGGAAAACAACAAATAAAAACCTAAAAGACATCTATTCCATTAATTATTAATAAATCATTTATAATGTTATTGGATAATAGTTTATATTAACTTAATCGAAAGTGTATATAAATAATAAACAATGCAAGTGAAGCAAACATGTCTTTCAGTGATACTCATTGTCCTAATAAGAGCATAGTTTTGGGCAACCTATTTTGAAATATGCTTATATAAACCAATACTAAAACTAAGTAATCTACCATTTTGTAATTTTAAAATTTGTTTTATTATTACTATTATTTTACTTATTCAATTTACATCTGGCTCACTGCCCCCTCCCAGTCACCCCCTCCCACAATCCTTCCACCATCGTACCTTCCCTTCTCCTTTGAGTGGGTGGGGTCCCCCTGGGTATCCCCTCAGCCTGGCACATCAATTTTCTATGAGGCTATGCACATCCTCTCCCACTGAGACCAGACAATGCAGCCCACATACAGGCAACAGCTTTTGATACAGCCCCACCCCCACAACTCCAGTTGTTCAGGACCCACATGAAGATTAAGCTGCATTTCTGCTATATATGTGCAGGGAGGCCTAGAACCAGCCTGTGCATGTTCTTTGGTTTGGTGGTTCAGTGTCTGAAAGCCCCGAGGGTCCTGGTGAGATGACTCTGTTGGTCTTCCTGTGGAGTTCCTTATCACAAGGACATAACAAACATTTATACTATTTTCTCTCTCTCTCTCTCTTTTTTCATTTTCAATTGAAAAAAAAAAAGAGGTGCACTGGTAAGCAAATGGTTGGCTTAATTAAAATGTACCCACTATATACATATTCAATCACAAAAGCAGTGGGTACAGATCATAAGACATCATGGGAATGTTTCCAACCAAAAGTTGGAAAATTAGACCTCTGTGCACACTATAATCATGGATATGTAAAAACATAGAGAACATGTTAGAGTCCCACCTGTTCGGAACTGTTCCATATCCTTAGATTGGAGTGTAAATACAAAAATGCTGCCTGCCCCTGCTTACCACCAGCCACCACTGCCATGCCCATCACCTATCAAGGTGGATATCCACAGAACAGGTGAAAGGTCACACCAGTCAGAAAAACAGACACTCACCTCTTGGACCAGAGGCCATGCTAGCTATCAGAAGTCTAACCCCCAACTCTAATGGAGAATCTCTGCTGGACCAGCAGTCATGCTAGCTACCAGAAATATAGACTACAAAGACCTAAAGGCCAAAGAAGAAACAGAAACCAAGGAACAAAACATGCATCCAATAAAAACAAACTAAGAAATCAGCACCTAGACCTATATTCATTCCAAAACCAGATACCTAGATGCCAATATAAGAGTACAAACAACAACAGCCAGGGCAATATGGTACCATGAGAGCCCAGCTATCCTACTATAGCAACCCCTGAATATCCTAACACAGCTGAAGCACAAGAAAACAAACCTAAAATCAGCTTTATGAAAATTATAGAGGTCCTTAAAGAGGAAACAAATACATCTCTTTAAGAAATAAATACAGGAAAACATAAACAAACAATTAGAAATGAATAAATCTCTTAAAGAAATATAGAAAAATAGATACAATGAGAGAAAATGACTTAGTGCCTTAAATAAAGCCAAGAGAAAACAAATAAATAGGCAAAGGAAATGAATAAAACTTTAAGATCTGAAACTAGAAATAGAAGCAATTAGGAAAATACAAACTGAGGGAACCCTGGAGATGAGAAATCTAAGTAAGAGGACAGGAGCTACAAACTCAAGCATCGTCAACACAATACAAGAGATGAAAGAGAGACTTGAGCACAGAAGATATAATAAAAGAAATTAATACATCAGTCAAAGAAAATGTTAAATTTAAAAAGTTCCTGACACAAAACATTTAGAAAATCTAGAACACCATGAAAGGACCAAATCTAAGAGTAAAAGAAATAGAAGGAAAAGATTTCCTACTCAAAGGCCCAGAAAATATTTTCAACAAAATCATAGAAGAAAATTTTCCTAACCTAAAGAAAGACATGCCTAAAAAGTTAAAAGAAACTTACAGAACACCAAATATATTGGATCAGAAAAGAAAGTTCCCCCAAGACATAAAATCAAAACACTAAACATACTGAACAAAATAAGAATATTAAAAGTTGAAAGGGGAAAAGGCCAAGTAACATATAAATGCAAACCTATTAGAATTATACCCAACTTCTTAGTGGAGATTCTAAAAGCTATAAAGCCTGGACAAATGTCTTGCACACACTAAGAGACCACAGATGGATCCCAGACTATTATACCCAGCAAAACTTTCAAATATAATAGATGGAGAAAACAAGACATTCCAGGACAAAGTCAAATTTAAACAATATCTATCCACAATCCAGCCTTACAGAAGGTGCTAAAAGGAAAAATCCAACCTCAGGAGGTTAACTATTAACTACACCCATGAAAACACAAGAATGAAATAAACTTATACCAGAAAACCAAAAAAAGGAAAGCACACACACATACACACACACACACACACACACACACACACACAAATATACAAACTACCAACAATAACAATAAGAAATTAACAAGAATTAACAATCGTTTGTCATTAATTTATCTCAATATCAATGGACTCAATTCCCCCAATAAAAAGACACAGGCTAACAGAATAGATACAAAAATAGGATCTGTCATTCTTACTGCATACAAGAAACACACCTCAGCATCAAAGACAGACATTACCTTAGAGTAAAGGGTTTGAAAAAAAGATTGTTTAAGCAAATGGAACCAAAAAACAAGCTGGTGTAGCTATTCTAGTATTTACCAAAATAGACTTCAAACAAAAATTAATCAGAACAGATGGAGGACACTTCATACTTAGCAAAGAAAAAGCCACCAGGAAGACCTTTCAGTTCTCAATATCTATGCCCCAAATGCAAGGATACCATCATTTGTTAAAGAAATATTACTGAAGCTTAAATAACACATTGATCCTCATATATTGATGGTGAGAGACATCAACATACCACTTTCACATACAGATGGCCATCCAGATTAAAACAAACAGAGAAATACTGAAGCTAAGATACATTATAAAACAAATGAGCCTAACCATAGCTATAGAATATTTCATTCAAACTCAAAAAAAAAAAATACTTTTTTATCAACACTTCACAGAACTTTCTCCAAAACTGACCACATAGTAACAAAGCAAGTCTCAACAGATATAAGAAAATCGCAACCTATCAGATCACCATGAACTAAAGTTGGATTTCAACAGAAATAACAGAAAGCCTACAAACTCATGAAAACTGACAAACTTTCTATTAAAGAAAACCATGGTCAAGACAGAAATTAAAGACTTTCTAGAATTCAATAGAAATAAATATACAACATACCAAACTTATGGAGCACAGTAAAGTGGTACTAAGATGAAAGTTCATAGCACTTAGTGACTACATAAAAAAAAATTTAGAGGTATATCATACTATCAACTTAATAGCACAAATGAAAGCTCTAGAACAAAAAGAAGTAAACATACTCAAGAAAAGTGGACAGCAGGAAGTAATCAAACTGAGGGATAAAATCAATAAAATAAAAACAAAGAGAACATCAATTTCATGAAATTAATAAAACAAAGAGTTGATTCTTTGAGAAAATCAACAAGATAGACAAGCCCTTATCCAAATTAACTAAAACACAGAAATAGAATATCCAAATTAACAAAATCAGAAACAAAAAGGGACACATAATAGCAGACACCTAGGTAATCAAAAGAATCATTAGGTCATACTTTATAAGCCTGTACTTCACAAAATGGGAAAATCTAAAAGTTATGGATAGTTTTCTCTGTAGATATCAATTCTTCATGTTAAATCAAAATCAGATAATCAATTTTAATAGAGCTATGACACTTACTGAAATAGAAGTAGCTATTAAAAGTCTTCCAAGGTGAAATGGTTATAGAGCAGAATTCTATCAGACTTTCAAAGAAGAGCTAACATTAATATTCCTCAAATTACTACACAAAAGAGAAACACAGTCAAATTCATCTTAGGAGGCTACACTCACCCTGATACCACACAAAATACCCTAAACTACACAAAAATTCAACAATGAAAGATAATTACAGACCAATTATCCTCATGAACATGGATGCAAAAGTACTCAATAAAAAAATCAAATCCAGAAATGTATGAAAAATCATCTACCATGATCAAGTAGGTTTCATCCCAGAAATGCTGAGATGGATCAATATACAAAAATTAATCAATGTAATCCACCATATAAATAAACTAAAAGAAAAAACATGTGATCATTTCATTAGATGCCAAAAAGCCTTTGACAAAATCCAACACCTCTCCATGATAAGTCTTGAAGAGATTAGGGATACAAGGAAAGTGCCTAAACATAATGAAGGCAGTATGCAGCAAGCCAATAGCCAACATCAAATTAAATAGAGAGAAACTCAAAACAATTTCACTAAAATCAGGGATAGAATAAGACTGTCCACTCTCTACACATCTATTCAATATAGTTCTTGAAGTTCAATGAAAGGAATAATAGATCTGAAGGAGATCAAGGGAATACAAATTGATAAGGGAGAAGTCAAAGTATCACGTTTGTAGATGACATGATAGTGTCCTTAAGTGACCCCAAAAAATCTACTAGGGAGCTCCTACAATTGATAAACGAATGTGGCTGGATAAAAGATTAAGTCAAAATGATCAGTAGGCCTCCTATATACAAATAACACAGACAGTGAAAGAAATCAGGGAAACAATACCCTTCACAATAGCTACAAATAATATAAAAATCTTGGAGTGACTCTAACAAGACAAGTGAAAGACTTGTATAATCAAAACTTAGAGGCTTTAAAAAAAGAAATTGAAGAAGATATCATAAGATGGAAATATTGCTCATGCTCATGGATCAGTAGGATTAACATATAAAAAATGGCTATCTTACCAGAAGCAATATACATATTCAATGCAGTTCCCATCAAAATTTCACAGAATTCTTTACAAAACTAAACAATAAAAGAACTTTCACAAATTTCATCATCCCAGGTTTCAAGCTATACTGCAGAACTGTAGTAATTAAAAACCACATGATATTGTCATAAAAACAGACAAGTCAATCAATGAAATTGAATAGAAGACCCAGACATCATTCTAGACACCTATGGACACCTGAATGTTTTATGAAAAAGCCAGAAAGACAAAATGCAAGAAAAAAAAAAGAAACTTCTTCAACAACTGGTGCTGGTCTAACTGGATGTCTGAATTTAGAAGAATGCAAATAGATCCATATGTATCATCCTCCACAAAATTCAAGTCTAAGTAGATCAAAGACTTCAACATAAAATCAGACACACTGAACCTGATAGAGTAGAAAGTGGGGAACAGCATGAACACATTGGCCCAGGAGACAACTTTCTAAACAGAACACTATAGTGCAGATACTAAGATCGACAATTAATAAATGGGACCTTATGAAACTGAAAAGTTTCTGGTAAGCAAAGGTCATTGTCAAAAAGACAAAATTGGCAGCTTTCACAATGGCAAAAGATTTTTGCCAACTTCACATGCAGTAGAGGTCTTATGTATAAAGTATATAAAGAACTCAAGAACTAAACATCAACAAAGCAAATAATCTAATTAAAAAGTGGGGTAGAGCTCTAAACAGAGAGCTCTAAACAGAGGACTCTTAAGTGGCTGAAGAACACTCAAAGAAGTGTTCAACATCCTTAGGCATCAGGGAAATACAAATCAAAATGACTCTGAGAGTCCGTCTTACACCCATTAGAATGGCTAAGATTAAAACCACAAGTGACAGCTCATGCTGGCAAGGTTGTGGAGCAAAGGAAACACTCCTCCTTTGCTGCTGGTGTAAACTTGTATAACCACTTTGAAAATCAATATAGCAGTTCCCCCAAAAATTGGGAATCGACCTACCTCAAGACTCAACCATATAGCTCTTAGGCAAATACCCAAAGGACACTCCATACTACCACAAGGACACTTGTTCAACTATGTTCATAGCAGCTTTATTCATAATAGCCAGAAACTGGAAACAACTTAGATGTCTCTCAATTGAAGAATGGATAGAAAATGTGGTACATTTACACAGGGGAATATTACTCAGCTATTTAAAACAATGACATCATGAAATTTGCAGAAAAAAATGGATATAACTAGGGAAAAAATCATCCTGAGTGAGGTAACCCAGAGAGACAAATGTGATATGTTCTCACTTATAAGTGGATATTAGCTACAAAGTAAATAATAATCATGCTACAATACACAGACCCAGAGAGGCTACTTAACAGGAGGACTTGGGGGGGGGGGAACTCATGAATCTCTTTAGGGAGGGGAAATAGATCTTGTGGGTAGACTGGGGGAAAGTGGGGATGGGAACAGGAGGGGGATGGACAGAGAGTACTGGCAGATACAACTGGGATTGGGAGGCATTGGGGGGATGAGGTAGGAAGCTAGTGCAATGGAATCTATGGGGGTGACCTTAGAAAGTGTCCTACTAATGGGGGATATGGAGCCTGACCCGGCCATCTTCTGTAACTAGGCATGACTTCAGTGGAGGGATTGGGACAACAACCCAGCCTCAAAACTTTCATCTTAAAATTTGTGTTACTTTCAAGAGGTACTGGGATAAAGGTGGCAAAGAACTTGTTGAAGTGGTCAACCAATGACTGGCCCAACTTGAAACCCATGCCGCAAGAGGGAGTCCATTCCTGACACTGCCCAGAGGGCCAGGAACCAGAGGATAGCCCTAGAATAGAACCAAGCATGGCTGGCAAAAAAAAAAAAAAAAAAAAAAAAAAAAAAAAAAAAAAAAAAAAAAAAAAAAAAAAAAAAAAAAAAAGACAATGAAATGATTTCTAATGATATTCTGCTATACTCATAGAACGAAGCCTAGCCCAATCATTATTCAGAGAGGTTTCATCCAGCAACTGATGGGAGCAGATGCCATGACTCACAACCAAATGTTAGGCAAAGCTTGGGGAACACTCAGAAGAGGGAGATGCCAGAGGGTTGCAGGACACCACAACATCATGGCCCACAGAATCAACTAAGAAAGGCTCATAGGGGCTTAAAGAGACTGAACCGACAATCAGGGAGCCTGTATGTGTCTGATCTAGGCCCTCTGTATATATGTCGTGGTTGTGTAGCTTGGTCTTCTTGTGGAACACCTACTAGTGGGAATGAGCCTATCTCTGACACTACTGCCTGCTTTGGGGACTCTTTTCCTCCTACTGTTTGGCCCACCCAGTGTTAATATTAGGGGAATGTGTCTAATCTTATTGCAACTTGATATGGCATGTTTGGTTAATATCCCTGGGACGTCTGCACTTTTCTGATGGAAACAGAGGAGTGGTGGATCTGGAGGAAAGGAGAGGAAGGGAGTCAGACTGGGAGGAGAAGAATGTAATATATGAGAGAAAAACAAATAAAATATGCATGAGGAAAACAGGGGCTAATATTGTAATGGTAGCTGTGCTTTGGGGTTGTAATTTATGAATATTTTCCTTTTACTGCTTACTAATGTGTTTATGATTTGATCATATTACCATTGTTTTTAGAATATTTTAAAAATAAAAGTCTTATAATTTTAACCCACTGTTTCTGAATTATAAACAAATCCCAAATTAAAAAAATAATAATAATGAGGAGAATGGTTTCAGTCCAGGTTCCTAACATTCTATAGGTATGCTTTAATATGTAAACTTTGGGAGCAGAAGGAGGCAAACGCGGCCTATAACTTTCAGAGAAGTTGCTGCAGCGTGAGAACTGTTAGCTCTTGCAGGGGATTTCACAAACTCCCCAACTGTGCCTGTTTCGGTCTCTGATTCACAGGCTGTGGCATATTGTGTAGGGACGCATTTCTGCAAGGCTGTGGGTGGAAGCCGTGAAAAGCCCAAAGGCAGGCTGACACACACCACAGCTGAGATTTTTTTTAAAAGTAATTTCACAAAACTTCTAAATAAGCATTTCGCCTTTGGGGATTTGACCTGAGAAGTGTAAATTTTAAGGTCTGCTGTTGGGATTCTTCGTGGCTGATTGGTTTTGAGGCAGTGTTGTTTTTTAAGTTGAAGGTTGGTGATACCGACACTTTCAAGAGGAAGCCTGGAACTTGCTCTCTGCATCCACATCTGTACTGTGTCTTAGGCTGGGAGGGCAACTTGGAGAACTTAGCCCCTACTGGGAGATAAAATATTAAGCTATGCTTTCTTTTTGGAATCAACATTTGGCTTGGCATTTGTGCCACACATTCAAATGGTACATCATAGATGAAAAATAGATGAAGAAGCTGAACACGTGCTTGGGATGCATCTTCATTTCATACATGAAGAAGCTGAACACGTGCTTGAGACACACTTTCATTGTTCTCTTTATGGCCTTGGCCTGCGCTGAGCAGCGTAATAAACTGCATCTCAAGCACAGAGTCTCGTGCTTAGCATATGTCAGATCCTCCATAACCTGCCATGGAGTGAAATGCAACAGTTCAGCATCATATGATTGAAATATAACTAAGAAAGCATAATGAAATAAATATAAAATGTTGTGTTTTCCTTTATAAATTATACTATAAAATGTGATAGATGAGGCTAGAAAACCATATTTAATAATTCACTCATCACTAAGAAAATGGTAGAGACACTAAATTATTTTATAAATACACACAGAAACAACGTGCTTATCTCTAGTTGCTATGAACTGGTCATCCAAACAAAAGCTTTGTCTGGGCCTGGCAATGGTGGCACATGCCTTTAATCCCAGCACTCGGGAGGCAGAGGCAGGCAGATTTCTGAGTTCGAGGCCAGCCTGGTCTACAGAGTGAGTTCCAGGACAGCCAGGGCTATACAGAGAAACCCTGTCTCGAAAAACCAAAAAAAAAAAAAAAAAAAAAAAGCTCTGTCTGGGTTGTTTTGTTTCTCTCTCTGTAAACTCAGAGTGTGAGTCATCCAGCTATGCCTAATGAGAGGTCCTCAGACTCACAGGATATCGGAGTGAATTATAAAGTAATCTAATGTAGTCAGAACCTAAAAGCTTTACTTTAAATGAATGGCTCTACTAGACACAGGAAGGCCACCTATATTACTCTTATTCTATTTATATAAAATATCTAGGAAAGGCAAATTTAGAAAGACAGAAACTAGAATAGTGGCTACCTGGGATAAGAGATAGGACAGGAATTAACTGTAACCAACAAGAGAGATGTTACCGGAGCTGTGGAAACAGCCAAAAGCAAGATCACAGTGATGGCCATATAGCTTGGCAAATTTTCTAGAAGCTGAGAAATTCAGCAACCTAGGTACACAAGAGCAATGCATGTAAAGGCTAAGAATGGCTCTCATTAAAATGCTGTTCAATTCTTTCTCTAGGAAAGCTGCTGAGCTTCAACCTCTATGATCTGTCGTCTTTCTAGGCATAGAAGAGGAACGCAACAAATGCTGAACATTTTCTGCCTGCTAACATTTTGGCAAGTGTATGTGTGCTTTACTCTCCAATTTTAGCTTTCTTTAACACTCAGGTAATTATAGCGACCCATACATTCCCTGGAAAGAAGCATAATTTTTATGCTTTATTTCTGTCTGCGTCACTGTGGCTCTGTATCCCCAGAACACAACTAGTGTTTCACACATAAATATCTTTTCAACACATAAGCAGAGAACCACATGAATGAGCCACACACTGCCAATTCATGGCAGAATCCTCTCTGAATGTAGAAAGACTAAGTAATTCATATGTTGCTACTCATTCAAGTACTTTATGATTATTTAAAATTAATGTGCAAGTCAAATACTTTTAAGTCAAACATTTTATCTTTTTACTAAATGCCATGAAATGTTAGATTCTCTCTTAACAATTGAATTGAACCCTCAGGAGACAAGAGATAAAAATAGGCACACTGTTCACTATTATATCAACTTGCTAAAATACAATAAAAAATCATTTTGCTATATAGAAAGAAGTTGTGGCCTATTCTGCTTTATTCACAAAGCTATGCTGGAAAGACACGCTTTCAGCTCTGTTCCTGGCAGTGGGCCTTGGTCAGGAAGAAAAATCAGTAAAAGTCAGATTCTGTTAAGGAATTGATGGATCAAGGAAAACAATTTTGGAGCAGAAAAGAAATTGGTTCTGTATATCCTGAGTTTGACTTATGGTAGTCAATTCTATGAAGCTAAAATGGTGTGTATAAGTCAGCCACAGAGTGCTAATTTCATGGTCCTTCTCTACCAGGTGTTCTTGCATAGGTGTTAGATGTAATTAACTGACATTTTCCCAGTAATTCAGAATCTGCAATGAATCAAAACTTTTTGAATGGCTGTAGACATTGGAAACTCCGAACTTACTATGTAACACACTCTTATTCCGGTGATTTGATGTTCAGATCCATTGTATATTTACTAGGCAATTGGTTTTTTTCTGACTACATGCTAGTGAGAAACCAACCCACTGATGTGCACACAGATATACTCAAATAGAAGCATGATACACAAGAACACACCAAGGTAGCACCAGAAAGCATTATTTACAAATGTAGTTGTAATTATCATTGCTTCAATGTTACATCCAGAAATGGACCTGATGCCTTTGAAAGCAATTACCTTTCTTTATTTCAACCTTTGAAAGGGAACTTCAGAAAAAAAACTTGTAATTGGGATTTGTATATGGCCATAAAGTTACAGCCAGTAAATAAAAAGTAAGGCAGTTTAGAGGCCTTAATCAGGAGTAAGTAGTTCATATCTCAGAGGTGCTCAGAAGGACTCACCTGTCTGTTACCTGAGATCTCACCTGTAATTGCTGGCAAAATGACACCTGCAAGTTGCTGTGTTGGTGGTATATTTGGTGTTTAGCTATTTATTTAGCACATATTATGGGAAAACTTTGAAGAAACAACTGGTAGCTGCTCTCTGCATCTTTGATCTCTAAACATATAAAGACTTCCTAGAAGTAAGATCCAGCCTCGTGCTTAAGTCAAAACCTCCCTCAGATGCAGGATGTGTGTCCTTCTTGTGTCATTGAGGAAATGGTAACTGTCCCACTGTATCCAGGCTACGTTGCTGAGTTCTTCAGTCCTGAAGGAGGAGGCTTCTTTATGGCAGAGAAGGTTTGCACAGTATAAAAATCCCCCCTTACTATCCTAATGAACTGTGATGTACCTAAGAAAACATGCCTGACTTAGAACGTACCTTTTAATGCAACCCTTTTAGGCCTCTGGAGAATCATTTGTTAATGATCAATACTATTAGTTACACTGGATACTCCAAAAAGATAAAGATGCATTTCTCTCTGTGTTTGCCAAAGGGCACATGTTTTGATCAGCACAGCACTCAGTTAGTTTGTTGACATATTTAAAAGTTCATGAAATACATTTGTGATACTAATCACCTAATTGGCATTACTTAGTTACAAACTGTCATTTTTTTGCTATTACAGATAGATTTGATAGTACTTTTATTCTTGAAAAGTTCCCAACTTGCACTATAATTCTTATTTGTTTATTTGGTTGTTTGTTTGGGGGTATTGTTTTGTTTTGAGATAAAATCTAACTATAGCCCAGACAGACTGGAACTCATTATGGACCCCAGGCTGCTTTCAAACACCAAAGATCTTCCTGCCTAGGCCTCCCAAGTGCTAGGATTACAAGCATGAACCTGTTGCAGGAATTATTAAAAAGAATGAATACTGCATGTTCCCATGCTGGTTCTCTCATCCCTGTCCAGCTGATCAGCCAAGCACCAGCAAGCAATGGCTGACCTGCTTTTATCTCGTGGAGCTCTGACTCAGAGCTCCACTAGCTTGCTAGGTCCCCAATGGCAGGTCACTACCACACCAGCCCCATGCTTCAATATCCCCATGGCTTCTGTGGTGCTCATCAGGCAAACCCACACTTTGTTGCTGTACCTTTCTCTCTGGAACCCAGACGAGCTGCCACATGAAGGAAAACACAAGACAAACTTAGCTCAGAAACAATAGTAACTCAATCTCTGGGCGCATCAACTAAAACCTAATCTTGTAAGCCTTATTAAAATCTGATTCCTCTGGTGGCAAATCCCTGTGGATCCACCATGGTACCAAAAGACTCTTGTAGCTACATCTTACCTATCTGTTATCCCCATTCCAAAAGAGCCCTCTCTCTCCTCCTCCTCCTTTCTTCCCCTCTCTGACCCGGAAGTTCCTCCTCCTCGCCCAGTGATTGGATCCTTTATTAGAGGATTGGTTCACAAGAAGTCACATGAGTATGAACCTTACTCCTTGTCCAAAGCCTCTCCCACGAGGGCAGAGTTAGCAGAATACAAATAGTCCCAGGGCTACATGAACCTACATCTTTTGCTTCATATTATAATTTTTTAAATGAGGTCTCTAGTGTAAATACCTAATTTAACAGGAAAATGTCTATCTGTTTGATTTGGTGCTAAGAAATTTTTTCTTCCTGAGATTGTTGGGAGTTAAAAGTTGGTTTGGTTTTATCTTCTTCCTAGAAAAGGACTTTATTCCCTATTTATCTATCTATCTATCTATCTATCTATCTATCTATCTATCTATCTATCTATCACTTATCTATCCCTTGTAGTATCCCCAAATTAACCCATAAGCTCCACTTGCCCAGAGACCAGGTAACTTCCTGGAATGCTGGGAATTGTAATTCTTGGTAAATAACAAAGCTTCCTGAGAAAGTATGGTAATCTATAGGTTTGTCCTTATGAGCCCCTGCAACATATGGTTTGGGGCCATTCCAGCTGGGAAATTCCAGGGAATTTCCTAACCAAAGCCCATCTCTTGGTCAGTATTTAATATTTAATAAAGCTTGCCTTAAATTTGGCCCAAAATGGTGGAAATGGTTTTCTCCAACAAATCTCAGAATTAACATTATCTATCCATCTATCTATCTATCCATCTATCCATCCATCCATCTAATCTATCATCTATCTATCCATCCATCCATCCATCCATCCATCCATCTAATCTATCATCTATCCATCAATATCCATCTATCCATCCATCCATCCATCCATCCATCCATCCCCATCCATCCATCCATCTATCCATCCATCCATCTATCCATCCATCCATCCATCTATCCATCCATCCATCTAACCATCTATCTATCCATCTTTCCATCTAATCTATCTATCTATCTATCTATCTATCTATCTATCTATCTATCTATCTATCTATCTATCTATCTATTATATCTATGCATTTACTTATGGCACAGTTTTTCTGATGGATGATGCTGGCCTTGAGCTTTTATGTGTATATGTATGTGCATTTGTATGTAGGTGTGGGTGTATGTGAAGGCAAGAGGCTGATGTTGAATGTCTTTCTCAATCACTACAGTTTATTTCTGATACAGGGGCTCTCTCTGAACTTGAAGCTTGTCAATCCCTGTCCTGCAGAAATAGACTTAAATCATATTTACCAACTGAAACTAACCACTTATACCTGTTTGTGTTTAGAAAATACACTCTAACACAGCTCCTATGAACACCCATTTTAGCTGAAACATACACATATAGAATGACACTTTAATTTTCACTCTGCATGGCTCCCAGCTAAATAAATGGCCAGACTACAGCAAAATGAACATTAAACCTAGTATATGTCCTTCTCATGAACAGATTACTTATATCTTGACTTCTGCCTTGGTGAATGCATGTCATCAGATATGAAGCGTAGAGCTTTGAGAATTTATTCCGCATCTGGAAAGTTCTGACAAGGTCCCCAGCTCAGAGTAAAGATAGGAGGTGATATGCCTCATTCTCCCACTGGGGTTACAGTTGAGGTAATTATGGTTCTGGTTTTTGTGCATGTTTGGAATGTAAAACTGTTACTTTGCCAGTGTGTTGATTTTATGGTTGGTCTCAAGAGTAAGTAGGTTTCAGAAACACAGCCAGTTAAGAGAAGAGTTGGCTGACTGCTAGGTAGAAGTATCTGGATAATAGTATCCATCCCACAAGCTGGTTTGGGAAGGAAGGTTATAATTGACTTAAGCCATTTCTTGCTGCCTGTTCTTTTAAACGCGTGGCTGGAATGTCTCTCTGGTCTCTAAGCTCCTGTCATGCAGCCTAGGCCAACACAAAGAAAGCATTGTACTTCAGGGCTTGCCTAGCTTCCCCTGCAAGATCAAAAGTGAGAATACTTTCCATTTGAATTGAAAATGAACAGGAAACATTTTCTTGATAGAACCTTTAAGATTCTTTTGTGCAGTGGGAGGGAGGCAAAAGGTAAACTTTGATTGTCTTTCCTTAAGGCAGTAAAAATGAAATGAGAATTTTTTTCTGAAAATGTCACAGGTTAATATCAAAGCAACCACCAAATTGTTCAGCTGCATAGGGGACCATAAAGTATGGAAATCAGATTCAGGAACATAGCAAACCCATAGACACTGAGAGTTGGCGATACCTTCAGCAGGAGCTTAGCTTGTGTTTAGCTTAGAATGATTTATAAAGAATGAGTTTATGAATCAACTCATTGGGTGAAGACATTTAGTCACATGCAGGGAGTTCATGTGACTAAAGAGGAGTCTTTCTTTTAAGTTCTCTTGGATGTCACTGTTCTCAACAACCATTAAGAACATGCAAAACTCAATCCTTCCTAACCAGGATTTTATATTAAAAAATCTGTAACTAGGGAAAGCAACAGAAACTTTTCCTGCAAGGATTATGGAGTTATGAAATTACATCAGAACTTTTCACCATGCATCTACCAGTTC
This sequence comes from Uromys caudimaculatus, assembly GCA_028551405.1. Classification (NCBI taxonomy): domain Eukaryota; kingdom Metazoa; phylum Chordata; class Mammalia; order Rodentia; family Muridae; genus Uromys; species Uromys caudimaculatus. The sequence goes on along the minus strand of CM052705.1, from coordinate 43,839,406 downwards.
ATGGCCCCTGTGTCCCTTTTCTGTTTACACATTCCAGCAGTAGCCCTAAAGACAAAACAGGAAGAATCTTGTTCTCTTCCTACTACAGTGAGCTCTGCTTGTAGTTTCATACAATTAAAGAAGGGGTAGATATGTAGAAATCTCAAGAATATGGAATTAGATAGACATGACTTTTGCATGGATTTGGGGATGATTCCACGGAGAATCTACATCTAAGAAAGATTCCTGGGAGGTTGGCTGCCATGGCGGCTGGAGATGGGATCTAGTGGGAGAGAGTACAGGGAAAAATCCCAGGGGATCTGGGGTATTTGGTGAATATCATTGGCCTGGGCAGGAATGTGGGAGTAAACATTATAACCTTTCAGAGGGAATATAAATTGACCTGAAGTTGGTGTCTGAGTGTGGGAAGTTCATGGCACATGAGAAGGAACAGAGTGAAAGGCACTCTAAGGAGTTAGGCAAAGTTACCATTGATGCTGGCCTGTAAGGGCCTTTGATCTTATTCTGTTCCAAGAGCCTTGTCCATTCTAAATGAGGCCAGGAAGCAAAGTCTTCAAGATTACTTGGCTGGACACATTTAGACAAAAATAATACAGAGAGCCAATGAAATTGGTACTTTCCATGAGAAAAGAGTAACCAAAAGCAGGCTTGTGTTTGTTTATTTTCTGCTGGTAGACAGAGTGAGGTATGTGTGGACAGGTTTATCTAGAATTCTCTAGTCTGCCCAGAACATAGTGTTAAAGACTGTGATTATTGAAATGGCATCCTTTCAGACCACAGAGAAGAAGATAGAGTACGTACTTGAGAAGACCTGATATCGCCTGGTGCCCATGTTGCACACACAACTCCACCTACTCTCTTTTCCATCCTCAGGCATTATCCTCTGGCAATTGTCTGCAACAGCTCATAGTTTCTCTTCTTCCTCTTGAGATTGATATCACTTTCAAAGCATTCCTGCTTTGGCAAAAAATTCTTGGTCTCCTGGTTCCTACAAAAGAACTAGCCTACACAAGAAAAGCTGGAAAAGACCGCGATGTTTCACAGCAGGGGATTTAGCAGTTTCATGGATACATCTAAGACAGAACAGGGATTTGAGATGGGGAATACCTCCGTGAGAAGAGGAGGAAGAGAGCCTCTTCCTAAAATACACATTATTAGTTATGGCACAGATGACCAATGTCTCATGGGCCTTAACACTGCTCAGGTCCAAAACATTGGGTCTTACGGAGGCTAAAGTAGGAAGATAGGCTTTGAGGACACAGGAGGAATTCAAAAAGCCTGTCTCTGATGCCTGAAATATGGCTCCCACATGCATGGGGGATAACTGTTACGTAAGAGTTCAATGGGACCCACTGGGTAGAGTTTGGGGAATCATGGTGTGTTAAGCTTTCTGCCACTGAAAGAAATGCCTAAGAGAAGCCATTTAGCAGAGTGCAGGTTTATTTAGGTGTAGCAATTCCAGGAGCATCAGTTCCTAGTTGGCTTATTTCATTGTGTCTGGGCCTCAGACACAAGAGACTGAAGGAACTTGGTATAATAAGGAAGGGAAATCTGGAATATTCTGAAACAGGGTGTCATGATTATAATGACAGATTTAGAATCTAAGGTTGTGAGATCATTATCAAGTCAGTTAGTCAGTTGGTCTCCTGGTCTCTTTTTTTTAAAGTGACAATAATGTCATCTATTGATAAGGGTGAAGCAATTATTTGATGAGTTCAGATGGTCCAAGGATTGTGGGGCTCTAGATGTAGCAGTAGACTTATACTTCTTATTTTCAAAGCTATAAATGATAGGAATGAAATAGTATTTCCACATGTGTAATAGCAGTGCCCCCAGCCATATATGTATTGAGTATGTATGGAGAGCTCTACAGGGAAGGATTGGGGGCTGGACAGTAAACATCCAATGTGTATTCTTCACAGAATCCTAGATTGCCTGTTTTTCCATATCCCTATTGGAATATTACACTGTTGACTATCATTTAAATAAAGGACCTTGTTGAGAAAATTAAAATATACCCAGAAAGATTCTAAGACAGGATTTCACAGCTTTTTTTGATAAGTACTTTTGTTTTTCATTTCTCAAAGAACTAGGATAATGCATTTGGCATGAGGATGGTTGTTATGGTGATATGAAGTGAAAATGGCAGAGGAAGGAAAGTCTTCTGAGATGGCAGCACAGCGAGAGTCAGGATTGTATAAACTGACCACAGGTATACTCCATTGTATGGTTAAGGAGAAGGACTTTTATTGTAGATGTGAGGGAGAGAACAGCCAGAGGCATCTGAAAGAGTCCAGAGCATAGAGAGGTCCAGCATACTGGACCTGGCTACAAAAAGAGAGGGGGAGGAGAACAAGAGATGAAGACAAAAGAGAGTACAGGCAAGAGGGGGGCACATAGCTGAAATAGCAGGTTATAATGGGGAATGAGTAGTCGGGGGAGCTCCTGAACTAGAGGAAGTTTAAGGTAATGGAAGTGAGGCAAGAAGAACTGAGCAGAGCCCGGAGGCCAGCATGGATACAGACATGTCTTACAGGTATTTGTGACACTGGGAGCCTGAAGGTCCGCAAGGACTAGATGTGTCTTACAGGTATTTGCGATAGTGATACTGTGGGAGCCTAGGGGCCAAGATGTGCTTTGATATCCTAATAGGCATCACCAACAGCCATGTGTCCCTTCTGCCCGTGATAAGGGAAATGCCTCCTTTGGTAAAGGGAAACTGGCTTCACAAGTTCCAGAGACGCTGGCTTTTGTCTACTTGCGAGAATTTGGAGAAATGGAGTTTTCTTTGGACCTCACATGGATCTTTTGAGAGAAATCTCAAGAATTGAAGGAGAAGGGAGGTGAAAGTACTGGTTTCAAGTCGTCCTTGGCATTAAATCTCTTCAGCAGACACACCCTCTGGTGCTGGACTCCAAAGACACAGATATGCATATTTTATTTTCAGTGAAAAGTAATTCTATACATTGAGAAATCAGGAACTTTGTTGACAGGTATTGAGTTATATGAATTTACCCACATGAAGTGTATTGTTGCCTATTTAGCTAATTCTAACAACCTCTGAGTATGGAGATGCATAGCCACAAATAGACTGTAGAAGACTTTGAACTAGTGGTGATTTATTTAGGTTCAATTTTATTTTAGGCACAGAAAGATAGCTCACAGTTTTTTCCCTTAAAATAAGTCTTTTTATAAAGACTCTTTAAAGGGAAATGGTTCTGGATCCCAAAATTAAGATATTTTAGTTCAGAGATTGTCACACTCAGACTTCTATCTAAATAGCTTGAGAAATGGGTTGATGTATTAGAGGAAAAATAATAACAGTTTCCAAAACAGTAGTACTGGAAATGATTTTATTTGGCCATGTTGTTTTATAAAACTTTGGCTTAAACTATCTATTAGATTTAACAATTAATTGAAATTTCAATTTACAATTCCCTCTGAAAAATGAATACTCTTTAATGGCTGTGTTTTGCATACCACACATTGTCCTGTGTCAATGATCAGACCACGTCAGGCCACTGGATCTCCTGGGTTTCAGTGTAGGCTCCCTTTCCTTCTGCTCTTCTCAGTTATGTTACCAACTCTCCAGGGCATTTGAATTCAAGGTATCTGATTTATTCTTGCCTTTATGATACTTACCCATAGGCATCCCCCAACCTCTGTTGGGATGTAGTGGACATTTAGAAATACAACCTGATATTTAATAAACCTTGTGAAATGCTTGCCACAGTCAAGCCCATATGCCTACTAATCTTAAAGTGAATAGACACTTCAGAATCCTCTTAGAAAAGTCCAAGTACTGCATGGAATAGGGTGGCAGCTACCAGCTTGGGTCTCAGAGTAATAAAAAGATCTTGGTCCAAAAGTGCAGAGTTTACATTTATGAAATGTGAGTAACTTCAGAACTTAAACAATGGGTTATTTGTAAAGTTTAAATCAACTAATGATACAGATGAAGGACTGATATAAGCAACATTAATTATGCTTTTGTTTTATTCTCTTTTTAATTTCTGTTTCCTATTTAAAACATTAATGAATATTACTAATAAACTTATACTCATAATACTTAACAAAGTAGGGGGAACTTCAGTAGCCTAAAGATAATCTGGAGTCACCTAAGAATCTTTACTTTTATGTCTTCAGACACAGTATTTGATACATTATTGAATACTTTTCTTAAAATAAAAGCAAGAACTGATTAAATATGTTGACACCTGGGGGGATGGGGCATCGGCACAGGAGAGATGACTCAGCAGTTAATAGCACTTACTTTTCCAAGGACCTGAGTTCAGTTCCCAATATTCATGTAGATCACAGCCACCTGTAATTCCAGCCCAGGAATCTGATGCCTTCAAATGGCTTCTTCAGACACCCAGATATATATGGCATGCATATATATATATATATATATATATATATATATATATATATATATATATATATATATACACACACACACACACACACACACACACACACACACACATACACACACACACAGGCACACATAAACACATACATAAATAAATAACATACATAATAAGTAGCTGAAGATGTTAACCCAGTAACTTCTAAGTATAAAACCATTTAGAAATAAGTATGGAATAAGGGATTCGATAAAATTTTGCATCCACTACTGGTATTAAAAAGCTTACTTCAGAAATAATAAATTTCAGCAAAATTGGAAGCCTATATAAATAAATCAGCCTCGGGTTACAAACATACAATTTGGTTTATGAAAGAATTTACAATGACTTTATTATAAACATTCTATTCCTCTGAGTTCTCACCTAAAGCATCCTTGACTGTAGTGCTTTAGAATTTGTAAAATATAATCATGTGCAGTTGATAACTTTTTAGTAAATATAGCTTTGTTGAACATTTAAGAACTTGTTATCCTTTCTCATGGTGGAGAAACTGAATCTCAGGTGGTGAGGAGCTTTCTGGGGTTACAAAGCTGGCAAGAGGGGGACTGCCCTAGAACTTTGCTCTGACTCTCAGACCAGACCCCTGCCAACCACATTACCAGCCCTTCAGTTTGCAGCAGAATCTTTAATGTAGTAACTCAGACATAAAATATCTAACCCCAAAGGTACTACAACGCTAAGTTATGAGATGTGATTTAAATTAATTGTCACGTTCTGTGGTAAAGAAATGAAAATATTATTCAAGCTTACCCTTTGAGACAAATTCAAATAAACTCAGCCAAATACTTGGGGAAAATTCCACAAAACTATTCTGTGGAAGGTGAATCAAATTTAACCGAAACCATTGGTTATTGTCCTCCTACTGTTTAAAATGGAAGGCATACCACTGTGGTATTTTTTATGTCATTTCTCAGAATCCACTTATAAAAAATCATTCTAATATGGAACACTGGTTTGCTAAGAAATTTCCAGACATATCACTTTTTAATTGGTTAAGCAAATGGATTAAAAAAAAAAAACATTTGCTGTGGTCAGACTAAGCATCCTTTGGTAATGTGGTTCTCATATCTTTTATGAATTGACTGATATACCTGAACACTGGTTATGAAAATGAACTACAACCATTTACTCTTTTACAATCTATCTTATCTAATAGAGGAGGAAAACGGAGTTCCTTGAGAACAATTACTGTTGGGGTAAAAACCATTGCCCAGCTGTTGCTTAACTTCACTCAACTTACTCATTCATTGATTTGATAGATATGTTGAATAATCTGTGATATGGAGTAGGTTATGTTAATTTTTGACAATATCATGCTTATCGTCTTAGTTGACAATATCATACAATGTCGTCTGCTATGTTCCATTTCTCTCCACTGCATTCTCTTCTCTCTCCCTCCCACTCCTACCAACCCCCTTCTTCTTCTCAGCTACCCCTCCTATCCTCATCTCCCCGCTTTTCCATACTGAAGTTAGGATCCAATAATGATTTATCTTTACCATTCATTTATTTACTTTGCTTGGCTTCTTTGAGGTTTACCTATTGGGAGTCATTCTAGCTTGCTTTGTTCCCCTTTGTCATGTCTTAACCTTTTCTGAGACCTCCTGTACATTATAGTACAAAGTTTGGTGCCAAGGAAAGTTTAGTAACAAACAAAAGCTATCAAACATTTTTAAATATGGTAGCCCATATTAAGTTTTAAAAATATATTTTATAAATGATAATTTAGAAAAGTCTTATCTTCTGAGATTATCCAAACACTCCTGTCAATAACTGTCCTTGCTCCCATGATGTACCAAGTACCTCACTGTAGTCAAAGTGCGCGGCCATATTGAAGAATCTGAATGACTCCAGTACTGTAGTTTATATGAGAGTTGTGGTCCTATAAGAATGGACCACCAGCATAATCTGAGTACCACTCTCTTCCTTGACCTGGTGGGATGAATGAATGTAGTTTTTGATATGCAGTAGTATGTAGTTCAGTATGTAAAGCAAATGAAGAGAATTATATGCACTTACTGCTGCTCACTAACACTTCTTAGTTCCCTTGGATCAGAGAATGTGAGTTCAAGCCAAATAAAATGCTATTTCCAGAAGTCTGTGCAGTGGACTTCTTGGCACTCACACACATTTTAGGAGAATTGGAAAAACACAGCCATTCTGTAGAAGAGAGTCTTTAGCCTAATTAGCCTGCAGCCTATATCTTCAAGACAGAGGTCAGCAAGTTAAAACCCATGAGCCAAATCTAGTGAGTTGCCTTTTTTCTTTTATGGCCCACAGAGTGATTATTATATTTACAAATGGTCATATTTTGTAGCTGTAAGTTTCCACATAATATCTACAGATTCTACTCAAACTTAGCTGTATAATACTGGGCTTCTTAAGAAAGGCTTAGCTAGTCTCTGTTCTAAAACTCACTCAACTTCACCTTGTGTCATCTTTTCTGAATGAAATACTTTCTCCTGTGATTTGTCCATTCATCGGATGCCTAGTTGACCCTCAAAGTCAATATTTATTATGTTTTAGACTTTTCTTGACTTCAGGCTTAAGGTCAAATGTCTCTCTTCTAACCACCTAGACTGCTCACTGGTAGTATTATGGCTCACCTCTTTGTTAACTTAATTATGTGCTGAAGCTGTCTGGAAAGAACCAATTGTAGACATCTTCCCAGCTCCACCTTCAGTGACATCACAAAGTATCTTGAAATTTGCTTCAGTGGAAGTATTTATACCATATAACTTGACAAACACTATAAAGCAGAGAGCCTCCTTCCCTTGAAAGACATAGTGTTTACATTTACCAGAACAACAGTATTTATCACAGATGTTTTTATTTGCTTACTGTTTGTTTGTTTTCTCTGGTTCTGCTAATAGGCTCTCAACCACTTAAGCAACAAATATGGATTTTACTCCTCATTTGTATCCAATAGTCTCCTCCACAGAATAACTAATTCTTTTTTGTTTAGTGGAAATGTACTATGAAGTAGATGTCATATACATGGGGAAAGCTCTTTTCTGTAATTATTTCTTTTTATTTTTGAGTGTACAGATATGCCTGCTGTGTAATCATGTATGTGCATATAGAGGTCAGAGGTCAGTGATGGGTATCTTCCTCTGCTGTTTGCCACCTTAATATTTGAGGCAGGGTCTTACACTGAACCTGAGGCTTACAGTGCCATCTCAATTGATTGCCCAGCAAGTTGCAGGGATCCGCCCATCTCTGACTCTCAAGCCCTCGGATTACATTTTCACCCCACCACACCAACTTATTATTTGGGTGTTTAGGACCCAGACTCCAGTCCTTGTGCTTTGTATAACCAGCACTTTCCCCACTGAGCTCTCTCTGCCTAGCTACCATTATTTCTAATTAAAAAATAGTTAGTGAGTTGAGTCAATAGTAACAAAAAACAGTCACTTACCATTTTCAGAGCCTCAAAAATGAGTAAATAAATACAAAAGTCTTGAAACAGCATGTTGAATAATAAGATGTTGGAACTTACCATCCAAAAGGATTCACACAAATCCCTTACCTCAGACTGCTGGGGCCAGCCTGGAATGAGTCTTCAAGAGTGAAGATTCACATCCATCACTATTCTGTGCTTCTGAGAGCTGGGATTGGACCACACTTGTCAGCAGGGAGCCCTGTTTTCAGGTGTATGTTCTCTCACACTGACCTCTCCTATTTAATCTTATCTCCCACTATTCAGTTTAGGCAAATAAGATGGGGAAGCAGATGGCAGAGTGTGGCTAATAACTTAAAACCTGGGAACTTAGATCCTTCTTCCACATACACACAAACGGTTGAAATTGCAAGTTTAGTGAGAGATAGAAAGAAAGGAAAGAATGCTCTTTGTCAAAATCAAGCAGGAAGTCACGATGGCACCTAGTTTATATCCTGGATTAATATAACTTCAAAATGTCATTCCTGATCATTGGGTCAATGGTTTGTAAAATAAATAAATAAACAACACATTTGAAGACACAGTTTCTATTATTCAGGGTGCTAGCTTCCTTTAGTTTAGCACTAGGATATGTAATAAATGAAACCAGCATTTTCAAAGCATAAAATGGTTTCCCTAAAGTGCTAGTCAATCCCTGTCTAAGAATTCTAGGGTCCCTCTGACCTTTCTGTGCCTCCTGATCTCTGTGGTCATAAATGTAATCATCATCCACATGTTCGCCCTTCCTGTCTCCAGAAATTTTAGGAAAAGGCTTTTATTGCTATAACTTAGTACATGCACCTTAAAGTAGAGAAAGTATGGGTCACAATGTATAACTAAAGTTAGAAATGTCACAATGTTCATTGGAGAACCAGAAGGGAAAGGTTATTTCATTAAAGCGATTTTGTATTAATTCAGTATCTCTACTTCCCAACAGAATCACTCCATCATATCCAGGCACCAAGTCCTTTTTGTTCCCACATAGTTATCTCATATGAGAAGGCGTTACAAAAGTTGAAATTCTTGATATATCAAAATAGTACATTTGTGGTGAGTAATAGTTTTCAATTTCACCTTGCCCTGGACATAATAACTACACATATGTAGTGTCCTTTTGTTTACATGATTTACTGAACATTGCAAAAAAGCTGCCGCCATAAAAGTTATTCAGGATTAACAGGAATTGCTTTTTCAGTTTTAAACCATTTTCATGGACCCAACTTACGTGTTATTGAAATTCAGTCCCAACTGCTAAAGCAGTTCAGCAGTCCACTCTGAGTCAAAGCAAAATACAGACAATCCAAGGGGTGCTGTTACCAAAGCAAGAGGGTTGGATTTGGCTCCTCTGCATGAGTGACAATCTCGCCACTGTGAAAAGCCTGGGAATTTAACTTCTGTTGTAATTGGATCAGATCTTTCCAGCAGCTCCTTCAAGGGGATATTAGTTTCATATGGAACCTGCAGTTCTTCCAATTTGAGGCTTTGATCATACAAATAAATGTTGAAACATTGATTCTGACTCTGCCATGCTCACAGAACTAGGGACTGGCTTTGTATTTAACCGTGTGGAGGGCATAGGGGAATGGGCAGGTCACTAAATGGTCTACTCGCTGGGAAGGCACTGTGTTGGCCTAAAAACAATGGAAAGACAGTCCAACATTAAGATTTCAGGATATTTGCTTTTATTACTTGAATGAATAGCCACCCTGAATTCTCATAAAATCTGAAGTAGCTACTGAGCTATGAAAGTTCAGACTGCAGACTGAGGAAATGTTTTGTGGTGATAACGGCCTCTTGGGAATATCTGCCTCCTCCTCATTCGCCCTGTGGTTTAAGGCTGATGCAGTTGAAGTGTGTGGCATCCTCTTTCAAAATGTATTATATTTGATGCCTGTGCTGCGAATATTAGTGTCCTATTCAGGAGAGATTCAAATTAAATATGACATTTTCCTTTCATGCAAAATGTACTTTTCCTTTAAAATACTTTTGAATTGCAGAGGAGTTGCAAAGATCATATAGTTTCGATAAAGCCTGCAGACATCTCTCCTATTAAGATCTGTGCCAGTGTGACACATTTGTCTCAAGTAATAAAGGGGTACGGAGGCGTGATGACCACCTGAAGTTCACATGTGAGACTTTAATAAATTGGTCAGGTTTTTTTTCTCAGAATTGGTCTAGTATGCTCTTTCTGTTGGAGTTTAGTGTCCAGGATGTGATGCTCTGTTCATGTTTTTCTGTTCCTTAGTTCTTCTTTACTTTGACAGCTTCTCAGGCTTACCTTGGTTTTGATGACCTTGACCATTTTGCATAGCACTAGTAAGTTGCTTTATGGAAAGCTCCGTGCTGTGGGGTCAACTGATGTTCTTACGACGGGTAGGGTTAAGAATTTGAAGTAGGACGTCCACAGTGATGAATGTGACAGTCACTAGCCAGTGAGATGGTGTGTACCGAACTTCTTTCTTCATTCTAAAATTCCTCTTTGTTTTCCTGTCCCATGCTGAAATTTTTGAGGGAATCACTACAGTATTGGCATTGCAGCAGTCATGTTCCATGTCCTTGAGAAAAGTGTGTCTATTTTTTAACAGAATTGTTCCAATTATATAGATGTTTTCCACGTTGTAGATTTGTTTATATTTATTCTTCCAATTTTTCAAGCATACAATTCTATCACAATATAGTCACAAACATTCTTTTAAAATCTAATGTAAATATCATCCATCTTTTAATCTAGAACTGTTTCAGAAATGGCCATTGGCAGCTGTGGGCTGCTTTCTCTGTCTCCTTGGCAACCCTTTCTTCCCCACGTACACACACACACACACACACACACACACACACACACACACACCACACACTGTTTTATTTATAGTGCTTTATCTTTTATATTTATAAGATTATCCAAGTTCATTTTATGTGTTCCCTTGTCTAGTTCTAGAATCATCCACAACTGAGATTTCTGTATCAAAATCTAACTCCAAATAAGAGTTCTCGATTCTGTTGCAGACTTCAGTCTTCCCTGGTGATCTGAACAAAATGTTTCCCTCTGACAAGCAAACTTTTAAAGCTTCTCCCTGGTTAACAGATTATAGTTTGAAACATAATCAAGTTAACAGACTTAGTTTTGTTATTTTTAATTTAATGGCTATACTGGTTAGTTTTAACTGTCCATTTGGCACAATGAAGACTCACCCAGAATGAAGTTACTTAGATCATTTTAACCTATGAATGCGTCTAAATATTGGGAGGATGGTGTCTTGACATCAACTGATATAAGAAGAAAGTCCAGTGTAAGCAACACCATTCCCTTGGCTGGAGGCCAGAACAGTGTAAGAGAGAAGAAAGTGAGATAAGCACAGGAAGTAAGCAAGGATGGATTTACTCCTCTTTCCTCTTGACTTTGGATGTGATGTTTAAATTCTTGCCTTCCTCACAATAATGCACTGTACCAAAGAACTGTAAGTCAAGCAAATCCTTTCTTTCCTAAGTTGTTTTCTTTGTCAGGGTATTTTACATAGCAACAGAAATGAAAATAGGAAAATGGCTTTTAAAATTACAGTCTTATGTGTATAACCCTAATCACCACAGTTCCAAGCTGAAGAAAATTAAGTGGTGTAGGTATAATGTGGGTAACTTAATGACATATTGTGATGAAACCATGACTCTAAATGTGGAGATACTAATGTAAAAGCCATTCTATGGAATAATTGGGAATATGTGCCCCTACCACAAAAGGCTAGTCATGACCATAGGAATGAGTGAACAGCAAATGACAGGTTTAAAGTGGTGATCAGGGAGTGGGGTTTACAGCTCAGTCTCCTAAACTTTTTGTCACCTGATGGAACTATGAACTTAAAAGTGATAGTCTGACTTCTTACTTGAAGATAATAGATCCTAAAAAAGTTTAACAATATAAAACCCAACTGTTATATACCTTTAAAAATGGTACAAGCTGGAAAGATGGCTCAGTACTTGAAAAGACTAGGTTCTGTTTCCAGTACCCATTTGGTGGCTCAAAACTGCATCTAACTCAAATTCTTGGAGATCCAGCATGCTCTTCTGAGCTCCACAGGCTACACACACACACACACACACACACACACACACACACACACACACACACACACACACATATACATGGTGAGAGGAGAAAGAGAAAGAGAGAGAGAACATTCATAGGCATACACTAAATAAATCTTTAAAGAATGTTAGTAGAGAAAAATGAGATTTCTTTAAAAATAATAAATTACATTTGGGCAAGGGTATAAGGGAGAAGCTTCTAGAAAGAGAGTCTACCCATTGGTTGCCATTCTCTGGGATTCCCCAGAACATTGTATGTGAGTTTTTCACATCTAGTAGTCCCACAGCAATGGATAATCTCTAGGGAGAAACTTTGTCACTGTTTAAGAAAAGATGATGTACATTAAGGCTAACTTTATTCATATTTCTCCCATTTATTTTCAAAATGAACATTGTATCCCTTTTGGCATTCTGTCACAATAGACTGTTTTGTAACAGCAGGGTCATTTCTGGTTTCACCAAAAGGGCACGGTCGACATGTTCTTGAAGAAAAGGTGTGTTAACGAAGTCTTAACATTTTCTCTTTTCAGTAAAGTCTGTGTTTTTCCTTTTGCTATTTAAAATAAACTTACTTTTTATTATGTGAATGTGGTTTGTTTTTCCATTCATAATTTCTAAAAAGTAATGCAATAGCTTGCACGTAAGGAAAGCTCTTAATTTTTTGGAAATGCCTTAGTGTGTTCAAAGGAACGAGAAGAGTTGGCTGACTAGAGACAGGGCCATGGCACACTACCAAGAATCCAATGGCTTATGCTCTAAGATCAAGAATCGACAAATGGGACCTCATGAAACTGCAAAGCTGCTGTAAGGAAAGGACATTTTCAATAGGACAAAATGGCAACCAACAGATTGGGAAAAGATCTTTATCAATCCTACATCCAATAGAGGGCTAATATCCAATATATACAAAGAGCTCAAGAAGTTAGACTCCAGAGAACCAAATAACCCTATTTAAAAATAGGGAACAGAGCTAAACAGAGAATTCTCAATTGAGGAAACTCGAAGGGCTGAGAAGCACCTAAAAAAGAAATGTTCAACCTCCTTAGTCATCAGGGAAATGCAAATCAAAACAACCCTGAGATTCCACCTCACACCAGTTAGAATGGCTAAGATCAAAAACTCAGGTGACAGCAGATGCTGGCGAGGATGTGGAGAAAGAGCAAGCTGGTACAACCACTCTGGAAATCAGTTTGGCGGACCCTCAGAAAAATGAACATAATATTTACTGAGGACCCAGCTATACCTCTCCTGGGCATATACCCAGAAGAAGCTCCACCATCTAATAAAGACACATGCTCCACTATGTTCATAGCAGCCATATTTATAATAGCCAGAAGCTGGAAACAACCCAGATGTCCCTCAACAGAGGAATTGATACAGAAAATGTGGTACATTTACACAATGGAATACTACTCAGCTATTAAAAACAATGACTTCATGAAATTTGCAGGCAAATGGATGGAACCTGAAAATATCATCCTGAGTGAGGAAACTCAGTCACAAAAGAATAAACATGATATGTACTCACTGATAAGTGGAAATTAGCCCAAAAGTTCGGAATAACCAAGATTCAATTCACAGACCATATGAAGCCTAAGAAGAAGGAAGACCAAAATGTGGATGCTTCAGTGTTTCTTAGAAGGGTGAGCAAAATACTCACGGGGGAAATATTGAGACAAAGTGTGGAGCAGAGACTGAAAGAAAGGCCATCCAGAGACTGCCACACCTGGGGATACATCCCATATATAGCCACCAAACCCAGACATTCTTGTGGATGCTGGGAAGTGCTTGCTGATGGAAGCATGATAAACTGTCTCCAGAGAGGCTCAGGCAGAGCCTGACAAATACAGAGGCAGATGCTGGCAGCCAACCATTGGACTGAGGGTGGGATCCCAGATAGAGGAGTTGGAGAAGGGACTGAAGGAGCTGAGGGGGTTTGCAGCCCCATAGAGGTAGCTCCCAGAGACTGGACCACCAACCAAAGAATACACATGGAGGGACCTATGGTGCTGGCCACATATGTGGCAGAGGATGGCCTTGTTGGCCATCAGTGGGAAGAGAAGCCCTTGGGCCAGAGGGTGTTAGATACCCCAGTGTAGGGGAATGCTAGGGAGGGAAGATGGGAGTGGATGGGTGGGTGGGGGAGCACCATCATAGAAGCAGGGGGAAGGGGAATGGAATAGGGGATTTCCAAAGGGAAAAACATTTGAAATGTATATAAAGTAAATATCAAATAAAAAAAGAAAGAAAGAAAGAATCCATGCAGAGCATTCATGCCTCATTTACTCGGTTTTCTGTCCCTCCAGCCATTCATTTATTATTCTGAAACCACTTTGATGGCACTTTGAGTAGCACATCTCAAGTGGAATCTCGTGTAGCACAATCATGATGTACTTCTGCTATATATACATATTATATGTATCAAGAGGCTTGTTTATTCACAAAGGTCTAAATATGAGTTTTCTCAAAAGGAAGAAAATATTATATACCAGATTAATGACAGGAACATGATTAAATGTGATATATAAGCAAAAATTGTACCTAAAATTTATCCAAAGGCATTTAAACTGATCCTCTGAGGACAGCTCAGATTTTAAATGATTGAGACAGAAAATTGTATTCAGAAATGAGCATATATTCTCAATCATTCATTCATTCATTCGAGATCCACTAAACATTTCAGTACAAGACATCACAGTTCTAGAGCATGAAATATGATGATTCCGTCCTAGCTTACAGCTCCATTCTTTAGAGAATCATGTGTCAGTGGAATACGTGGCTTGAATTGGGAGCTGAAGATGGATTCTAAACACAGGTTCTAGAAGGACTGAAAAATTCATAGATATCAAGTAATTTTTTTGTAAAGTAGGTGATGGCAAGTCCTATACTGCATGTCAAAGGAAGTCATGGTTTGAAAATTTAGTTATAATGGAAATGTTTATAATGTGATTTTGGAAAAAGCACTGGGGTTGCCATAAAAAATAAGTGTAAGAATTCCTTTGGAGTTTTATAGGGAACTGAGAGCATTCTATTTTATTATTCATTACCATTCAAAGCTTGGAAACAGAACTAAATTCTCCCACAATTGAAGTAAATCTTCTTGAGGGAACCAGTCTGGAAGATTCACCAAGGAAGTTGTGAAAACTTAAAATAACTGGTTGAGTTCAAGAAACTCAAGATGTCAATATGACTTTTTTTAAGAGGAAGGGGTTGAAGGATAAATCAATTTTAAATGAGATGGTATATATTTTGTAGACACTAACATTTCCTTCTCTGTGTCACCTTGTCTAGGTTATAATGTCCAGATATTTAATCAAACAGCAGTCAAGACAGTGCAGTAAAGGAATACTTTTTAAATTTGTGAATGTTAGATAAAGCAGTTTATCCCCAATGATGTAGATGAGCCTTTAATAATCTCCCAAATCCCTTAAGATGCACAACTGAGATCCCCTGAAGAAGGAGTCATTCATGCAGGCTGCTGCCTATGGACTGTGGCAGCAAATTATCTCTTTGAAGATGCTCAGCCTGTTGGCTTCCTCTGCAGATTTTGAACTTGCTAAGTTCCACAGTTGCAAGAATAAGGTCCTTAAAGCAGATCAAGCTCTCCGTGCCTGTACTACTCTCTTACCTGTGACTTTATTTGTGTGTATAATGCACATATGTGTACATATTTAATATGTATGTGAATTCTGTTGATCCCAATTTTCTGGAGAAACCTGGGAATTATACATGGAATTTCTTCCACAAATCACTAAGAGGACATAAAACAGTCTATCTCAGCAACAGTAAATATATCTTGAATTAATATCTTGCTTTCTAATTAACATTCTGTTAGAGAGCATTAGATTCCTTAAAAAGATGGATTGCTGCAGTGTCAAGATGTGTAAAGTAAAACCTGGAAAACGAAGTGCTGAAAAATAATTAAAGAATAGTGTAGTGTATAATATTAAGCATCTAGTCACATGAAACCAATTTGAAACTTTATAATAGCCAGATTTAGGACAATTTAAGCAATATTTAAGTAAAATCTAGTAAATAAATTATTCATGGGTGCCTGGTATTGTAAAATTTTAAGTGAATATTGAAGTGATTGTTCTTTATAAAGGTTTATAATAAATAAATGCAGAAGAACTATGGAAATATAGAATCATATTAGAT
>CM052705.1:43787350-43822802 GCA_028551405.1 Uromys caudimaculatus | reverse complement strand
TCTCCCTTTGTGATCTCTGTATTGTTTCTATTTCTATTTTTATCTCCTGGATAGTTTTATGCATTTCCTTTGTCTGTTTGATTGTGTTTTCTTGCACTTCTGCCTGTTTGATTGTGTTTTCCTGTAATTCTTTAATGGATTTTTGAATTTCCTCTTGAAAGGCTTCTCGTTGTTTATCATTGTTCTCTTGTATTTTTTTAAGGGTGTTATTCATTTCTTTCTTAAAGTCTTCTATCATCCTCATGAGAAAAGATTTTAAATCTGATTTTTGCTTTTCTGGTGTGTTGGGGTATCCAGGACTTGCTGTGGTGGGAGAGCTGGGTTCTGATGGTGCCGAGTACTCTTGGTTTCTGTTCTTTATGTTCTTACCCTTGCCTTTCGCCATCTTGTTGACTCTGATGTTAGCTGATCTTACTCTGTCTGGTTGTGGCTTGCCCCTCCTGCAGGCCTCTGTGTCAGTACTCCTTGAAGACCAGCTCTCTCTAAGAGGTATTTAGGTTTGGAGAGCTGTAGCACCGGGTCTGCTCTGGGGTGTAGAAGGAAATCAGAAAGATCCTGTCCCCAGCTGTCCCTTGGTTCATCTGCCCTGATGGCTCTGCAAGGGTCCCTCTTGGTCCAATGGGTTTGAGCAGAAGTGGTGGTTTTGCCTGTGCTCAAAGGTGTGTCACCACTTCTGGGATACCTGCTCTCTCCTGGAGCCTTGTGGCCTAGGCTGGGGTCCCCAGGCACAGGCCCCTGGTGGCCCAGGCAGAGGTCTCCACCCACAGGTGGGGACCTGAAGGTTCAGAGATTTTGTGTTCCCTGGCTTCTCAGGCGCTGGGTCCCGGTGGATCCGGGCGGGTCCAGGTGAGAGGTGTTGCTCCCCTTTATCCCACTCACGGCTTTCCCAAGCTCCTGGGAGGGTAGCTTTTTCAGATGTTCGTTGGCTATGGACTCCTGGTGGTCCAGGCAGACGTCTCCACCCACAGGTGGAATCCGGAATGTTCAGAGATTTTGTTTCCCCCACTTCTCAGGTCCTGGGTCCCGGTGGATCCGGGCGGGCCCGGGTGAGAGGTGTTGCTCCCCTTAACCCCACTCACTGCTTTCTCAAGCTCCTGGGAGGGTAGCTTTTTCCAGCGCTAGTTGGCGATGGACTCCTGGAGGCCCAGGCAGAGGTCTCCACCTCCAGGGGGTTTCTATGCCCGCCTACCTCGGTCCCTGTGTCTCCCAGGTTCGGGGCAGTTCATGGTGAGCTGTGGAGGTTGTCTTGGGCCCACTTCCGGCTTTTCCAAGCTCCTGGGAGGGTATCTTTGTCCCGGCGTTAATTTGCTATGGAGCCCTATGGCCAAAGCTGAGGTCCCCGCTGCCGGTGGAAGTTCCTGTCCCTCAATCTCTGTGGCCCGCGGAAACCGGGCGGAATCGGTGAGTGCTGGGGCTCGTTTTGCCCCCACTCGGGGCTTTTCCATGCTCCTGGGAGAGAAATTTTCTCCCGGCGCTGCTTGACTATGGAAACCTGGAGGCCCAAGCAGAAGTCTCCTGCCTCAACCGCCCGCTGTTGGGATCCAGGGGGTTTCTATGCCCGCCTTCCTCGGTCCCTGTGTCTCCCAGGTTCGGAGCAGTTCCTGGTGAGCTGTGGAGGTTGTCTTGGGCCCACTCCCGGCTTTTCCAAGCTGCTGGGAGGGTATCTTTGTCCCAGCGCTAATTTGCTATGGAGCCCTGTGGCCCAAGCTCTAAGGATATCTTTCATCATTCTGATAGATACATGAACTTCTCTGACCCTGAACTGACATTATTTTTTAATTGCTGCACACAGCTTAAGATAAACAGAATAGAAAGAAATTGTAATGAAGATAAATATGAAGATAAATATTTCTTAAAGCTTTAAGATAGAAACAAAAGAGGGGAATAGCCTTGAATGCATTGGCGCAGGAAACAACTTCCTGAACAGAACGCCAATAGCACAGACACTAAGATCAACAATTAATAAATGTTGATCTCACAAACTCTGAAAGGTTCTGTAAAGAAAAGAACATCAATGACAGAACAGCAGCCTGCCGAATGAGGAAAGACTTACCACATCCAATAAAGAGCTAATATCCAAAATATATGAAAAACTCAAAAGACTAGACATCAACAAACTAAATAACCCAACTTTCAAAATGAGGTACAAATCTAAACAGAGAATTCTCAATACAGGAATCGCAAATGACCAAGAAACTCTAAAAGAAACGTTCAATATCCTTATCCATCAGGGAAATAAAAATCAAAACTACTTTGATATTTTACCTAATATCTGTCAAAATGACTAAGATCCAAAACAAAAGTGACAGCACATGCAGGCAAGAGTGCGGCCCAAGAACACTCTTCTACTGCTGCCAGGAGTGCAAACTTGTGCGGTCACTATGGAGATGAGTGTGGCGTTTCCTCAGAAAACTGGGAATCCGACACCCAAAGGATGCTATATCATTAGCACAGTCAGAAGATCTCAACTCAAAGCTCAGCTCTGGCATACAATTGTTTTTCTTTGGTAAGCCACTTAATTTTGGGTATCTTAGTTGTGGTTTCTGGAAAAATCATATTAATTAAAACTAAAATCACTTACACATTAATATCCTAATTTCTTCTTCATTATGTTTATATAGCCTTATTAGCTATAACTTTGGTCATGTGTATTCACATACCAGACTATATTAGTTACTCTTATATAACAATCAGCTGTGAGGGCAGCAGGGGAAATGCAATACTTCCTGTCTGTATTTCTATTCAGTTAATATCCTTTATTGATAAACCATTTCTCTAAACATGATGTAGTAATGAATATTGAGTATTTTCTAGATATTCTTCCAAGTCTTCTTCAAGGATTAAGTCATTTGATTTTCATTATAAACCTTATTGTTCTTATCTCGTTTAGAGCTGAGTGAAATGAGGTACAATGAGGTGGACTTGCCTGGGCCTACTTTGAGTTGTGATTTTTTTTGTCATTCAACTCCAGGACTCTAGTTTTAAACCATTATGGTATGTTCTGATATTACGTATAATCACGCTCCCTAATAAATAAATAATTTAGCTTGACAATTTAGAGATTGATTTTATTTTACTAATTAATTTGTAGGTATAAGGCTCCCATGAAATCATTTTTCACATTAAAGATTTTTCTCATCAATGTTTTCACAAAAGCCTGTTATTTTGTTTCACCACCCTCTTGAAACCCACTTATCATATTTCTAATTCCTGTTTTGGCCACCCACATCCAATGCACATGCTCTCCCTAACGTAAAAAAGTATATTTAAGTGATCCTGGTAATTAAAATGTTCTATTGCTCATTTATTAGCATATTTGAAACTCTAGCAAAAAGGTATTCTTCTTGGTAGTGTGGTAATATGCTATGCAGTTTCTAGAGAAAATAGTTCACTGTGTTTTTGATAACAAGTTAAGAAAACATAAATTTGTGTCCACATTAAGTAGTTATACCTTTTGAAGATTTTACATCTGATGAAGTCTGCTCAATGTCACCAGGTTCCACAGCTATATAGCTGTAACATTCCTTTGGCAAGAACTTGCATTAGGCAGAATGGAGCAGATTTATATCATCAACCCCCACAAGGCATGAATCATTCTTTTGAGATCATTTTGAAGTATCGGAGTAAGTGCATTTGAAAAAGAAATGTCAGGCCCTGTCATTAGCTTTCAGGGGGTAGAGAAACAAATTTTGTAAATTTGTAAAATCACTTTTTCAGTGGAAAGTTTGGAGAATTAGCCACAGTGTCGCCCTCCATGAGCACACTAAAAACTGTGATGTCAGCCAGGGCATACTTGGGGCACATAACCAGATTTTATCAGCCCAGCTGAACTTAGATGAGCTTCATTGTTGAAAGATTTCAAATGTCTCTGTAAAAATGCTGATGAGATAGTTCAAAAGTGGCTGGGCTAAGGTGTCATTTTTGTGAGGACTTACAAGTCTTTAGAGCCTGGTACACTCTTCTCACTTAAGGCTTGTCTCACTTCAAAAGAAATGTGTATTTTCATTCTCATGGCCATCTGACTATCTTTCCTGTCCCTCCCCACACCTGATCCTGACCTCCCCATTCCCTCCCCATCCCCTCTCCCATCCAGTTCCCTCCCTCCATCGGCCCTTTTATGACTATTTTATTAGCTCTTCTAAGTGCGATTTAAGCATCCTCATTTGTGCCTTCCTTCTTGTTTAGAACTTCTTTGGGTCTGTGGGGGTGTAGTGTGGGTATCCTGTACTTTTCGGTTAATATCCACTTATCAGTGAGTACATATCATACATGTCTTTCTGGTTCTGGGTTACCTCACTCAGAATAATATTCTCAAGTTCTACCCATTTGCCTGCAAAATTCATGATGTCTGTTTTTCAATAGCTGAACAGAACTCCATTGTGTAGATGTACCACACTTTCTTTATCCATTCTTCAGTTGAGGGATATCTGGGTTGTTTCCAGTTTCAGGCTATTACAAATAAATCTTCTGTGAACATAATTGAGCAAGTATCTTTTGGGATGGTGAAGCATCTTTGGGGTATATACCTAGGAGTGTTATAGCTGGGACTTCAGGTAGGACTATTCCCAGTTTTCTGAGAAACTGTAATATTGATTTCCAAGAACTGCAACTGACTGGGGGGGGGGGGGTAATATGGTGGGGGACATCTCCAGGAAATGCCAGAGGCCTGGGATAGGGGAGATGTCCAAAAACCAATGGGGTGACCTTAGCTGTGACTCACAGCACTGGGGATATGGAACCTGAAGAAGCCACCTCCTGTAGGCAGGCAGGAACTGCAGCAGAGCAATAGGGACACCAACCCACCCACATAACTTTCAATCCAAAATTTATCCTATCTAGAGGGAACAGTCAATCAATAACCGGCCCAACTTGAGACCCGTGCCATGGGCAAGTTCCAATCCTTAACACTATTAAAGATACTCTGATATGCTTGCAGACATGAGTCTAGCACGGCTGCCCTCTGAGAGGCTCCACCCAGCAGTGGACTCCACAGCCAAACAGTGAGTAGAATCTGAGGTATCACTTGCGAGCCCCAAAGGGGATAGAAACTCCACAGGAAAACCAACTGAGTCAGCTGACCTGGACCCTTGAGGTTCTCAGAGACTGATCCACCAACCAAAGAGCATACACAGGCTGGACCTAGACCTGCCTACACATATGTAGCAGATGTGCAGTTTGGTCTTTAAGCAGGTCCCGAACAACTGCAGCAGGGGCTATCCCAAAGGCTGTTGCCTGTCTGTGGGATACATTTTTCTACCTGGGCTGCCTTGTTTAGCCTTAGTGGGAGAGGATGCACCTAGCTCCGTAGAGACTTGATGTGCCAAGGTGGGGGATACCCAGGAGATCCCTACCCTCTCAGAGAAGAAGGGGAGAGGGAGGGAGGAGGATTGTGAGAGTGGGTGACCGGGAGGGGGCAGTGAATGAAATGTAAAGTCAATAAATTGAAAGAAAGAAAGAAAGAAGGAGAGAGAGAAAGAGAGAGAGAGAGAGAGAGAGAGAGAGAGAAAGAAAGAAAGAAAGAAAGAAAGAAAGAAAGAAAGAAAGAAAGAAAGAAAGAAAGAAAGAAAGAAAGGAAGAGGGAAGGAAGAGGGAAGGAGGAAAGAAAGGTGTACTTTCAAGAGTTTGACTTTGTAGATGGTAAGTAATAGGTCATGTGGCATGTTTGGTAATTACTCAGTAACTAGCTAAATAACTGTAGTGTGGATTCAGGGCTGAGAGATATCTAATCAGGAATGGTCTACTGTCAAGTGCTCTGACACTTGGCTGATAGTGCATTTGCATCCCCACTGAAAAACTTTGAGACCCCAATGTATGGGAAACTGTGCTTCCAGAATGTGTAAAGGAGTTTGGTATTAGGTCATCTGAAACATCTAAGAATTCCAAGTCCAGGCAAAATCTTTTACTTAGAGCTTTCATTTGGAGGGGGTAGGAACAAGTGTATGCTTATATAGGTATAATTTCATTAAAGTAGATGCTAGATTCTTGAGCAATAGCTTCCCCTCCTATACTAAAAGTACTGAGAGATAGATAATCACAAATTTATTGGAGATCTTATCCAATGTCTTAATAATATTTTCTAAGTATATTTATATATTTAAAAAATCCTCCAGAGACCACCATTCCATCTGCAGATACCAAACCCTGACATCAACTATTGTTAATGCCAAGATGTGAACCCTGATGCTATTACTGATGCCAAGATGTGCTTGCAGACAGGAGCCTGATATGGCTGTCTTCTGAGAGGCTCTCCCAGCACCTCTAAGACAGATGTAGATACTCACAGCCAACTGTTGGACTGAGTCCAGGGACTCCAATAGAAAAGTAAGGGGAAGGGCTGAAGGAGCTGAAGGGGACTGCAACCCTATAGGAAGAACAACAGTATGAATTAACCGAACCCCTCAGAGCTCCCAGGGACTAAACCACCAACCAAAGAGTATACATGGGCTGGTCCATGGCTCCTGCTACATATGTAGCAGAAGACTGCCTCATCTGCCATCATAGGAGGGGAGGCAGTCCTGTGGACGCTTGATGCCCCAAAGAAAGGGGATGCTAGAATGGAAAGGTGGGAGTGGGTGGGTGAGGGAGCACCCTCTTAGGGGCAAAGGGAGGGGAATGGGGTAGGGGGTTCGAGGAGGGGGGACTGGGAAGGGGAATAACATTGAAACAAATAAAATGAACATAAAATGACTTTTAAAATAAAATAAAAATTCCACAGGGCACCATAGGGTAATATACAGGAAGAAAAGATCAGAAACAAAGAAGAAATAAACAGCTTTCTGGAGGTACACATTTTAAATTTAAGGTTTATAGAAGTGCCATTTTTGATGCTCAAAGTATATTGCTTAGCTGTTTCATGATGGAGAGTGGTTTGGCGAATAATTTTCCAAAGCTCCTGAGGATTTTATTGTTTTCTTCTTCATTCCAACTAATACCTATCCGAGGATCTATTCAATCTTTTAACAATTAAATGACCTATTTTTTTCTTATCTATATCAAAATCTACCCTAACAATTATAAGCTGACAAAACATGGATCAAATAAAAAGAAATGACTCTCTTAGGTATGGGACTGCCGACTCCACTGACCCAGTTATAGAACTAAATAGAGAGAAAGCCCAGAGAGAACGGCAAGTGCAATTTCCAAGTATCATTGTTGTCCCTAAAAGTGATTTAATGTACATAAATTCTGTTCAGAACAATCCCGTGCATAATGGTGACCCTCAGTAGCTGTGAGATGGGAATATCATTCCTTTCCCTCTCATACTATACTTCTTTTTAAAGTGTTATTTATTATTTTATTTTAACTTATTTCATTTATTGATTCGAGTGTGCAAATACCATGACATGTGAATGGACGTCAAAAGACTGAAGAAAATGATTGTCAACTTGCACCATGCTGGTCCTGGGAATCCAACTCAGGTCACCAGTCTCAAGTGCCTTAGCCCACTGATCCATGTCACTGGTCCCCCTTAATCCTCTTTGGTTTTAATTGTATTTCCATGTAGAAGTTGTCTGGCAGACAAACTGAAAAAATGTGACTGTTTCTTCCAGCCTTAAACATGTATCAGTCGTGTTAATGTCAATGTAGAATGAAGACATTTGGGGTGAAACAACATTGCTAACATTCAAGAAATCAACTTCCTTATGCTTAAGCTGAATATCGTCTTATTTTCCACTGGCCAGAGACCTACATTCATAATTAGAAATAATGAGGAGTTCTGCTGCTACTGATATTTGAAGAAGGTGTCTCAATTCCTGCACAACAGTGTACAGCTATTATATTCATGGGTGTAAGAAAATTTAAAACCTGTCATATAATTCAAAATATTTGGCTTTATATAATCTATTACATAAATGAGATATAGTAAAAAAAAAAAAAATCCACTACAAATGGAGCGGGGGATATGAGTCAGGGGATAACGTACTAAAGCTGTGAGTGGCAGAATGTGGCTCCGCAGTCAGCACATTCCTGCTGGGTGGGTTTGGTGGCCTGCCGGTAATTCTAGATCTCAGAATGTGAAGGCAGGACCTTCCCAGGGCAGCTGGATAGCCACATTGGCAAGCCCTTGTGGTCAATTAAAAAAAAAACAACCTACATCAATGAGATGAAGTTTCATTAGGGAACACACTTGACATCAACCTCAGTCCTTCACATACATTCACACACATCACTGGGCACTCATGCAAGCATATGCACCCAGCACATGCAACTACACATTCATATATGCACATGCAAAAAAGGCAAGACGTGTCATTTTAACAATGTACTTTTGAAAATCTCAAATATTCTGAAAATACATAATGGATTCACTAATAGATTTTTTTAACTTCACTGCAAAGGTACATATTAGTTATAAAAATACACATTGTAATTTTTACTAGACATGCCATTAAATCATAATGATTAATAAATATGTGAATACCACCCACTTAAGATATAACAATACTTTATTATTCTGGGTGGTCAGTCATACAAAATGTTAGAAAACAGGGTGCTAAGATGGAAAATCATGTGCTTTCTGCTATGCAAACTTGTTCTTGGAACAGCCCTGCTTCACACACTATAACTCTAAGGTTCATGAACCTTCTCCGTGTCCCTTCAGGAACGCATCCAGATCAGCATTTCCTCATCTTTCACAGAATGAACGGTGGGGATACGGTCCGTTATCCTGAGACAAGTTGCCAGAACACTAAGGTTATGTCAATAACAGTGAATAAAAAAAAGAACCATTCTTCTAATAAAATATGGGGAAAAGAGGCCCATCTTCATAGAGAGGCTTGCTTTGAACATTTTATCTGTGTTCTGTAGAGACCTGGAGTTGCTTCTTTCACCACACCCAGTCCCACAAGGATTTTAATTGACATGCCTAATAATATTGTTTTAAATGTAGTAGGGAGCCCCCCCACCACTAACTGTTTCTATAGAGTATTATTGAACTCTTGGGGCATTTTCCTTCCAAAAAAAGCATGGGATTCCTCTCTGAACTATTTATTTTTCCAGGATTCTAAATGGAAATGTCTGGAATAAAGAGAAAGAACGGAATCCAGAAAGAAATCATAGAAAATAGGATAGAGACACAGAGAAGGAAGGAGAAGAAAACATAAATTCTGAACAAATAATTTTTTTGAAGTTGCTTCACTACTGTCTTATCTCTATTATAAAAAGTGATAAGGTAATTTGGGCAGTTTTAAAGTTTTGGATTCCAATTTCACACATCATCCTGTTGATAGCACATCTGAATTTACCCAAACATGTTTGACACATGACATATAAGAAAAAATTACTGCTGTGAACGAACACTCTGATTGTCATTCAAAACGCATTTGGCAATACCTCCCCTTCCTCTAAAAGAGGCATCAATGGGAGGGGAGGCCCTTGGTCCTGTGAAGGCTCGATGCTCCAGTGTAGGGGAATGCCAGGGCAGTGAGGCGGGAGTGGGTGAGTGGGTGGGGGAGCACCCTCAGAGAAGCAGGATAAGGGGGGATGGGATAGAGGGTTTGTAGAGGGGAAACAGGGAAGGGGAATAACATTTGAAATTAAATAAAAGAAAAAACGTTTCCAGTACTATGAGAATAAATAGCTTTGTTTATTCAATAAATAGAAATCCTATTTTACTTCTTGAGTTATGCCTGCAGCATTCACCACATCATTTTGAGTCAGTGGTAACATTTCCCTTTTCTGATAGTAGTTTTTAGGCAGACCCTGAATTCAGTTCTCAGATAATGGACTGAGATAGCTTTGATTCTGTCATTTCGATGGGCACCATATTATCTCCAAGCCTGTCTTTACCAGAGGACACTGTGATCTAATGGCCCACACTTCCTTTAATTTGCTTCTTTTGGTGTTAGGAAATGTGTGGGACTCTATTTCATTTTCCTCCTATTATATCCTTCAAGTGATTCCAAGTGGCCCCATCCTTCCTTATCCATTTTTTCAGTGCCCAGGGTTGAAAGTCAACTGATGTAAATGACAACCTAAACAACGTTCAGACGAAGAGCCATAGTCAAGATGTTGATGCCCTTCCAGCCATGACTCTCCAAGCACCCTTTCCAGGAACCCAGATAACATTGGGCCCCTCAACCCGAGATCTAAAACATCTGCTGCAGAAGTTTGCAGAGAGTCTTGGAACACTTCTGCAAATTCACTGCTTTCATATCTTTAATTGTTTCTAGCACCTTGGCAGATCAAAGTTCTCTCCATAATTCATTCTTTCTATCATGGCAGATTTAGTCATTTTATATCAAACAATGTAATCTTTGCCATTGATTTCATAGAGAAATATAATTCTTTGTCAAACTGGATTAACATTTAAATAACTGTTTTTAGAGCCATATGCCTTTGTTTCTTTCTTCTGTACAGTATAAAGACGGCAGTCCCTCTTCTATGATATACTTAAAATTTATAAACAAACTCCCTGGCTTTTCTAGTTATAGTGTTTTTCTATGCTTCCTCATTTGCTAATTTAGAGGGACAAAGGAAATGAGTAGCTTTCATTTTTTTCTTCTGTACTAAAATAACATAGTTTTTTTTCTTAAAATAAACATCAACAACTTTTGTTATAATTTTGCACAACTATAAAGCTATGTCATGTCAAAACAGTATAAATATCTGGAAGATGATAACATTAGATTTGTAAAGACTTAGTACTTGGTCGAGTGCCCGGTTCACAGCCATATTTCATTATGTTAGTAATATAATAATTCATGTTGTATATTCAATTTGAATTATGTTTAATTGGAATTTTCACATTAAAATGAAAGCTATAATTCAGTTAATAGAGGCAAAACTTTAAATTACAAAGTGTCAGAATTATCATACATAAACCAAAATATCATGTAATAATTTTATTCATATTAATGATGTATCTTTCCACATGTTGTCATTTATTAGTACCTATAAAACAGTATGCTAGTTTCTGTTGATGTCCCAATGACGTTGGACTTTCCCTGCGGTGCATGAGCATGTTTCATGTTCTATCACATCCACAGCATAGACTCTTGTTTCTATCTTCCTTATTCTTTCTACCAGACCCAGAGCCAACATAAATAGCACATTATCTATGAAAAATGAACATTATAGAGTAAAATATTAAAATATTTATGTTATAGGATATTTGATTACACTTTGAACCCTAAGATTGTGTTATTTACTAAAAGAATAAGTAAAACTTAACAAACAAACAAACAAACAAACAAACAAAAACCTGTTTCTAGTTGTGGTAAGGCTCAGCCCTTAGCACACACCTTTAATCCCTCTGGCTGGAATACAGACTCTCCCATAGTACACACCTTTAATCCCAAACAATGAAGGTTAAGTTAGTTTGTAGAAGGAAGCACCCATGTTTGAAAGTGATGTCTACTTGAGTGACAAAGTGATGAATCAAAGAAAGAATTGACAGAATAGGATATGCCCAACTCTCCTGAGAAGAGAGAGAAAAAGGAAAGCTACTTCAGGGAGAAGCAGAGAAAGAGAGAAAGGGGGCAGTTTTACCAGGAGAGTTGTACAGAGACAGGTTGGAGAGAAAACAAGCTAGAAACCAGTGAAGACAGAACAAGCCAGAGAATGAGAAGGAGCCAGAAGATTAGAACATATTGCCAACATTAGTATGAGGCCAAGCAGAGCAATTCAGTCAGAGGCCAAGAGAGAAGCCAGACTTCAGGAAGAGCTAGAACAGGTGAGATAATTCAGCAGTAAATATCAGAGGCTGAAACATTCAAGGCCTAGATTAGATTGTGTGGAGACTAGAAGCTTCCATGACTAGACCTATGTTAACAATAAGCCCCTAAGACAACAGTTACATAGAAAAATAAAAGATAATTTTACATACTTATACTGTCATGTCTCCATAATGGCCATAAATTGTACAATCAGATGTATTTTTAACGCCGAGTTTGTAATAGACTGAGCCACTCTTGAAAGCACAGATAATCTCCTAGGTAATAGTAATTGTTCTCCAAAGACACAGGAGCAATATGATAGATTTAAAGACAAAACACTAAGATTTTGCTTGCATGAGCAGGAAAGTTGCATATGTGATCTGTAGAATACAAAATGGAGGCCCATGAAGGCCATAGTTCCAGTCCCAACTCAAGGCCTGCGATCCAGAGCAGTCCTCCTTGTAAGTCAGTCTGAGTCTAACGTCTTAAAAACCAGGAACATCAATATCTGATCAGAAAAGCAGATATATGTTTCAGCTCGAGCACAGCTAACTCACCCTTCTTCCATACTTTGGTGATATTCATGACTTCACTGAGTCAGGTTAGGACCCTCCAAGATCAAACAAAATAATTTTTATTCATTCTTCCAATTAAAATATTAATTTCTTTAATTACTGTAATGCGACACATCTAGAAACTGTTTCACCGTCGATCTGAGCAGCCCTTAATCAATCAAGCTGATGCTTAAAATCAGTTATCCCAGCACTCAGCTCTAAGTTCGTGTTTCCTGAAATTTCCAGCTATTCAAAATAAGAAGACTAGGCAAAGACTTTTAAAGAAGATCCCTTGGGAAGGAGGTTTGGGGAGTTAATAGGCAGCCTTTTAAGTTTGTTTTTGGATGGTTACCAATTCCCTAGTCTTGGTATTAAAAGTAACACTTCAATCATGACCCTTTAAAAAAACTTTGTATTGGTTCCTTGTGAACTTCACATCATGCACCTCAACCCCACTCGTCCTCCCTTCCCTCTGTACCCATCTTCCACCCTTGCAACTTCCCCCACAACAGAGAAAAAAATCTTGTTGTGGTAGCTGTAGTGTGTCACAGTGGGTCACCCTGAATTCACTTTGGTCTACACTTCTTTCCCTGCAAATGTTCATGGCACTGACTCATTGATCTGGTACGAGTCCTCTGGCTTCCGCTACTCTATCAATAGTCCCTCACTGGGACTCCTCTCGGATATCCTCTTGTTGGTCTGTGTCATGGAGATCCTATACTTTTGGATCTCTAGGCCTGGCTCCTTCATACATTCAGCAGTTCATTGATGGGGTAGATGTTGGGGTGGGCCAATTCAAAGCCTTAGTTCTAAGACTGAAAGCTGACCTGGTCAGCCTGTAGACTCTCCTGTTCTCATGTCCTCTACCCTCAAGGCCAGCTCACCAGCAATCTCTGCAACCAGGGCCAACTTTAGCCTGCTGCCCAGGTAAGATGTAGGGCCCACTCTCCCAAGTGTTGCAGCCCATGAGAGACACGACCCTTTCTCCCATTCTCATGACCCCAAGGCCACCTCTCCTACCTGCCATAGATGTCACAGGATGAGGGAGGGGAAGAGGGTGTCTCTTCCTTGTTTGCTTTACCACCCAACAGACAAGAGGCAAGACCAGCACTCCACTGCTCATGCCATTGGGGCCATCAGCCCTCACATACAAAGACAGCTCTACTGTGGTGCCCAGGAAAAGTACAGGGCCCTCTCTCCAGAGTGCTGCAGCAGGTGAGAGGTAGGACCATCTCTTATGCTCCAGGTCCAGCTCTCCCATCTACCGAAGGTGGCAAGGAGCAAGGGTCAAAAAGAGCATCTCTTTTTCTCCTGCACTGCTGGGCCAGCTCTCCCATGCTTACATCATTGGGACCAGATCACCCACAACTCCTGCAGTATGCAGGACCTTCTCTCCCAAGTACTGCAGCTGTCTAGGGGCAGGATCAGCTTTCCTGCTTTCCTGCCTCCAGGTGAGGGCTAGGGCCAGTTCTGCACAGCACTCAGACATCATGTCCCAGGCAGTAGCCCAGACCAGGGATGTCTGCCTAGGCTTTGGTGGCAACAGACCGCTGCTACTGTAGGGCCACAAACCCAGATGGTGGCCCCAGACAGGCCAGGACCTCCCCATGGTTCCAGGTGGCATCTTACTTCAGGCTGTTCATCATTACTCTCACGTCTTCAGTTCTGCCTCTCTTCACTGTGCCCACATCCTTCTGTTTCCCTTCCATTTCTCTTCCATTTCTCTACCACTTACTTACTCCTTTCAGAGGCACCCAGGGTGTCTTGCGTATCTGTGATAATATGAGTGGTCTTAGGAGTGCTATTCCATGCTCATGCACTATGGCACCAGGCAGAGTAATCGCCGGCATGATCTGTCCACCCAGTCCTGTGTAGCATCAGATTCTTGTCTATCTCAGTATAGCTCCCTGTCCAGGTCCCATGGCACCAGTCTGATGGTCATCTCTGGCTCTCTCCTTGCCAGGCCAGCCAGAGTGGCCCCATGTGAGGGCTGTCTGTCTCTGGCTTACTTCCACCCAGAGCCCCAGGATTCCAGGAGGGGTTCTTCTAGCCTCTGGCTTGTTCCCCATCCTGGGAGCCCATCTAGGCCTGCATACCATGAGACTGGTGTCTTCTTAGGCTAGCCCCTCTCCAGACCCCTGACACTGGACAAGTTGTCTTCTCATGCTCCCCCACATACACCCCAGGGAATGTTAGGATACTAGTCATTCAGATGTTCACAGGTCAGAACACTGAGCAAAGACATGGCCTCTCTCCTCTCTGCCACCTACTGATGCACATGTGACACTGCAATGCCTCTAGGGGTAGTCAAATTATTCTTTTTCCAGGATTAAATTTTTTAAAAAACCATTTTTTTGGTAGCAAAGGCTTCTTCCAAGGAGCAGTCTGTTAGTTCTAAATATACATTTTTATTCTTCAAAATGACATATGCCAGCAAGAACAAATAGGAATGAGAAATTTTAAGACACAGCTATGAATAAGACAATATTTTTTTTTAATTTTTTTATTTATTTACAATCCAGCTGTCACTCCCCCATCTTGGTCCTCCCTCCCACAGTTCCTCATCCCATTCCTCCTCCCCTGTCTCCAAGAGGGTGCTCCCCCTCAGGATGTCTGCTCCCTTCCTGGGGCTTCAAGTCTCTCCAGGATTAGGAGAGTATCCTCCCACTGAGGCCAGACCAGGCAGTCCACTGCTGTATATGTGCCAGGGGCCTTGGACCAGCCTGTATATGCTGCCTAGTTGGTAGCTCAGTCTCTGGGAACTCCCTGGGGTCTGAGTTAGTTGATACTGCTGGTCTTCCTATGGGATCACCCTCCTCTTCAGCTTCTTCAATCCTTCCCCTAATTCACCCATTGGGGTCCCCAGCTTCAGTTCAGTGATTGTTGTAAGTATCTTCTTCTGTCTCAGTCAGCTGCTGGTTGGGCCTCTCAGAGGACAGCCATGCTAAGCTCCTGTCTGCAGGCACACCATAGCATCAGTAATAGTGTCAGGCTTTGGTCCCCCCACCATGAGATAGATCCCAAGTTGGGCGGGTTACTGAACCACATTTCCCTCAGTCTTTTCTTCACCTTTGTCCCTGCAGTTGTTCTTTTAGACAGGAACAACTCTGGCTCAAAAATTTTGACTGTGGGTTGACAACCCCATCCCTCTACTTGAGTCCCTGTCTATCTACTGGAACTGGATTCTCCCCACTGTTGGACATTTTATCTAAGATCTCTCCTTTGAGTCCCGAGAGTCTCTCACCTCCCGGGTCTCTGGTACTTTCTAGAGGGTTCCCCCACCTCCCACCCCCCAGAGCACATATTTCCATTCATTCTGCTGGCCCTCTCCTGCCCCTGCCCAGACCTAATCCTTTTACCCCTTTCCCTCACCCCTCTCCCACCAAGATCCCTCCCTCTCTCTCCCATGATTTTTTTCTTCCCCCTTCTAAATGGGATTGAGTCCTCACTTAGGACTTTCTACTTGTTAAACTTAAGTTCTGTGGGTTGTATCCTAGGTATTCTGTACTTTTTGGCTAATATCCACTTATTACTTACCATGTATGTCTATTTGGGTCTGGGTTACCTCACTAAGGATATTTGCTAATTCCATCCATTTGCCTGCAAAACTCATGATGTCCTCATTCTTAATAGTTGAATATATTCTGTTATGTAAATGAACCGTATTTTCTGTATCCATTCTTTGTTAGAGGGACATCTGGGTTGTTTCCAGCTTCTGGCTATTACAAATAAGGCTACTATGAACATAGCAGAGCATGTGTCCCTATGATACTGTGTAGCATCCTTTTTTGGTATATGCCCACGAGTGGTATAGCTGGGTCTTCAGGTAGATTTATTTCCAGTTTTCTGAGGAACCTCCAGATTGATTTTCAGAGTTGTTGTACCAGTTTGCAATCTCACCAGCAATGGAGGAGTGTTCCTTTTTTTCCACATCCTCACCAGCATGTACTGTCACTTGAGTTTTTGATCTTAGGCATTCTGATTGATATAAGATGGACTCTTAGGGTCGTTAATATTTGCATTTCCTTGATGACTAAGGAGTTGAATATTTCTTTAAGAGCTTCTCAGTCATTTGAGATTTCTCTGTTGTGAATTCTGTTTAGCTATCTACCCCATGTTTTAATTGGGTTATTTGGTTTTTAGGAGGTTAATGTCTTGAGTTCTTTATATATTTTGGATATTAGCCTTCTATCAGATGTGAGGTTGATGAAGAACTTTTTCCCAATCTTTAGGTTGCCATTTTGTCCTATTGACTGTGTCCTTTCTCTTACAGAAACTTTTCAGCTTCATGAGGTCCGTTTATCAGTTGTTGATCTTAGAACCTGAGCCATTAGATTTCTGTTCAGAAATTTTCCCCTGTGCCAATGAGTTTGAGGCTCTTTCCACTTTCTTTTCTATTTGATTCAGTGTATCTGATTTTATATTGAGGTCCTTGATCCACTTAGACTTGAGCTTTGCTCAAGATGATAAATATGGATCTATTCTCATTTTTCTATATACAGATTGCCAGTTAGACAAGCACCATTTATTGAAGATGCTTCCTTTTTCCCATTGTATATTTTTGGCTTCTTTGTCAAAGATCAAGTGTCAGTAAATGTGTGGGTTTGTTTCTGGGTTGGGTCTTCCATTCTATTCCATTGATTGGCCTGTCTCTCTCTGTCTGTACTAATACCATGCAGATTTTATCACTATTGCTCTATAGCACAGCTTGACATCAGGGATGGTGACTCCCCCAGAAATCTTTTTATTGTTAAGAATTGTTTTCACTATCCTGGGATTTTTGTTTTTCTATATGAAATTGAGTATTGCCCTTTCCATGTCTGTGAAGAATTGTGTTAGTGTTTTGATGGGGATTGTGTTGAATCTGTAGATTGTTCTTGGTAGGATGGCCATTTTTACTGTGTGTTGATCCTATGATTCCATGATCTTTCCATCTTCTGAGGTCTTCAGTTTCTTTCTTGAGAGACTTGAAGTACCTGTCATATAGATCTTTCACTTGTTTGGTTAGAATTAAACCAAGATATTTTATATGATTTGTGACTATTATGAAGGGTGTTGTTTCCCTATTTTCTTTCTCAACCCATTTATCCTTTGTATAAAGGAAGGCTACTGATTTATTTGAGTTAATTTTATATCCAGCCACTTTGCTGAAGTTGTTTATCAGCTTTAGAAGTTCTCTGATAGAATTTTTGGGTTTGCTTATATATGCTGTCATATCATCTGCAAATAGTGATACCTTGACTTCCTCTTTGCCAATTTGTATCCTCTTTATCTCCTTTTGTTGTCTAATTGCTCTAGCTAGAACTTCAAGTACTTGAATAGATATGGGGAGAGTGGGCATCCTTGTCTTGTCCCAGACTTTAGTGGGATTGCTTCAAGTATCTCTCCATTTAATTTGATATTGCCTGTTGGTTTGTATTTATTATTTATTATTTTATTATTTACTGGCTTTTATTATGTTTAGGTATGAGTCTTGAATTCCTGATATCTCCAATACTTTTAACATAAAGGGGTGTTGTGTTTTGTCAAATGTTTTTTTCTGCATCTAACGAGATGATCATGTGATTTATTTCTTTTAGTTTGTTTCTATAGTGGATTACACTAATGTATTTTCATATATTGAGCCATCCCTGCATCCTTGGCGTGAAGCCTAATTGATCCTGGTGAATGATGTTTTTTATGTGTTCTTGAATTTGGTTTACTGGGATTTTATTGAGTATTTTTACATGGATATTCATAAGCAAAAATGTTCTGAAGTTCTCTTTCTTTGTTGGGCCTTTGTGTGGTTTAGGTATCAGAGAAACTATGGCTTCACAGAATGAATTAGTTAATGTTCCTTCTGTTTCTATAATATGGAATAGTTTGAGGAGTGTTGAAATTAGCTCTTAGAAGGTCTGGTAGAATTCTGCACTCAAACCACCTGGCCCTGGGCATTTCAGGCTGGGAGGTTTATAATGAGTAAATATTTTTGGACCAAAGGATATAGTGTGGGATACGCCATGACACACTACAGTTTCTGCAATGAGATTTTTTTCTATGCTTTGTTTTATTTTTGATTTTTTATTTTTATTGGTTATTTTAATCTATTTACATTTCAAATGTTATCCCCCCTCCCAGTTTCCCCTCCACAAAATCCTATCCCCTCCCCCATTACCCCTGTTTCTATGAGAGTGCTCCCCCACCCACCCACTCCCACCTCAGTGCCCTAGCATTCCCGTCTGCTGGGGCATCTAGCCTTCACAGGACCAAGGGTCTCCCCTCCCATTGATGCCAGATAATGCCATCCTCTGCTACATATGCAGCTGGAGCCATAGTTCCCTCCATGAGTACTCTTTGTTTGGTGGTTTAGTCCCTGGAAGCTTTGGGGGTCTGGTAGGTTCATGTTTTTTTTCTCTTGGGGGTAGGTTGCAAGGTCAGAGGGAGGATAAGAAGGGATGGGAAGATGAGGGAAATGGGGATGCATGTTGTAAAACTCACAAAGAATCAGTAAAACATTAAAAATAAAAGGACACGAAGAAATAGTGCAAACTTTCTAAATAAGGATGAAAGTGAAAGATAATAAGTAAGACTATAAGAAAATGATGTAGGGTTATCTTCTCCTGATGTTTCAAATTTTTCTTTGGTGGAATTAAAAATAAATAAGTAAACCTGACAGCACTCATAAGTTGAGACAGAGGAATGACACATGAAGACGAACAGAACTGAAATGACAGATGAAGCATCACTTAATAATCACATTAAATGTGAATACAACAAATAACACTTGGAGATTGGCTGTCTAGATTCCGGACAGTATGTATGAAAGAAAAGGTCACTTTGAATATGCTGACATATGCAAACAGAGTAAAATGGCAGGGTGAAGACCCATGGACATGTCAAAGAAAAGCATGAAAGGCCATATTTATATCTGGTGGACATCAGAACAGAGAGAGTGACCAGGCACAATAAAGATGAGTTGACAGTTATGGATGTTTTAAATAAATAATGAGGGCCTACTAATCCGAAATATGCATGCACCAAACAACAGGTGCAAAACCTGCAATAAAATTTTGCACAAAACCTCACATTACATTTAAAGAAAAAGGGATAAATTGGACTTCAAATTTTAAAACTTTTTTCTGCAAAATAATCCTTTCATAGAATAAAGATGGTAAGTTATATTCTAGAAAGTCTAGGTAAATGTATACAGTCCAATAGTACAGAAGCATCCAAACAGACATTAGCACAACGGTAAGAAGAAAGATCACTGAAGAGGAACGCAGATGGCTCATAGCACAGAAGATGAGAAGCATCATTAGTTCTTTGAGAGTGAAATTAAAACAAAACTAATATAACTCATCACAAAATGGGAAAATACAGAGAAAGAAAATTATTCATGCATTATTTATGGTGATGTAAAATGACTCTCAAAAACAGCATATAACTAAGACATAAGCATCTGTTGGAATTCTGAGGGTTTCTTCCCAGACAAATGAAAACGTATGCTCATATGAAGTCTCTATGTACTTATATGAGTTTTACTCACAGTAGCCTAAAAATGGGCACTATTTTAATATTTTTTAATGACCCAATAGTTTAAAGTATGGTATATTGATGCTATGGATTACCACTCAGACATAAAGGAACAAATTATTAATAATTGTACTAGCCTGAATGACAGTCCAGAAAATCATGATGTGAGGGTTATGTCTTAGCTTCTTTATCTGTTGCTTTCATAAAACTCTCTGACAAAGGCTATGTGAGCAGTAACATGCTTATTTTAATTCATAGTTCAAAGTGCAGTCCAGGGACATCAAGCCACCAAGAGCTTGAAGGGCCTGATCACATCAAATCAGGGAGAAGTCCATGTTCAAGGAGTCACTTGGCTAGTGCTTCCCTCCTTTTCTCTTGTTTAACACTCTAATCCTCTGCCTCAATATTGGCCCAGTCCACAATTAGAATGGACTTTTCCACATCAACTAACATTATCAACCCTCACCAGCAAGCCCAGAGGCCCATCTCCCAAGTGATTCTAGCTTCTAAGTCAACAATTACTACTAAGCATTTCAGGCTATATACTGTATGAACCCATGTATATATCACTCCCAAAATGAAAAGTTATGAGGAATGGAAACAAGGCTTCTAGCTGACAGTTACATAGGGAAATGACAGAATAAGTGGATCTACGAAAAGGCTATATGAAGGGTCCTCCTGAGGGAGGAAATAGTCCGTGTCCTGACCCTGTCAGTGTGGGTTTCCTAGTATGCTATTATACTGGGTTACAAGCTGTTAACATTTGTTGAAAATAGACAGTGTGGCTTGTAACAACATGTGTATCTTCCACGGTCTCAGAATAAAAAGTTAATATAAACAGAGAGGGTTTGGATTTGAAGGCGTAGCTCAGTGATGGTGTGTGTGCTTTGCACCCATGAACTTTGGACTTGATTCTCAGCTCCACAAAAACAAAATAAGACATTAAGGAAAATGGGAGTTGCATTACTAATTAATAAATGCTCATGGCAGATTCCAAAATTTGAATTGTATGTGCATGTGGGTGGGGCATGATATACAGTGTGCATCTGGAAGTCAGAGGAGAACTTTCCATGAATTGATTTTCTCCTTGCACTTGGGGTTGAGATAGGTACTCTCTTGTTTCTGCTGCCGCACTGTGTAGTCTGGGCATTCTGGCCCTTGAGCTTCAGGAAGAATCTCTTGTCTCTGCCCCACATCTCTCAGTGGGAACACAGAGATTGCAAAGCAATGCCACCTTATCTGCAATTTTACATGGACTCCAGCGATCAAAGGCTTGCACAGCAAACACTTTTACCTTCTGAGCCACCCCCACTGCAGTATTCTAAAGTGTTTAAGCATAAGTTAATATTTTCTGAATAAAATCTATTAAACTATAGTTATAGAGATACAGGACAGTTGTTATATAATCTAAAAGCCAAAATATCTAAATATGATATGTGAACTCCTGGTCTTAAATGTCCATTTTGGGGCCATCACTGATCTGGTTATGTGTTAACTCTTAAACTCTATTTCACCCTAAGTACCAGCAGTTTAGTGAATTAAATGTCTTTTTAAAATGCTGAGATTCCCCCCGACTTCCTCAACACCTAACTTTATGCCACCCCTCCCCCTTTGACATGGGGTTTGTGACATGAAAAGATGTAAAGAGTTGTTCTGAGTGTCTTGTATTTGTTAAGGCTTATTTTGTGGACTACAATGTAATCCACATTATAGAGGGTTTTGTGGGCTCCTGATAAGCACAAGTATGCTACACCTAATGGATGGAATATCCTGTAGATAACCATTAAATACAATTGAAACATGGTATAATTTAGCTATGAGATTCTGTTGTTGAGGTTTAGCTTGGGAGACCTAGCTAAAAGAGTATAGAAGTCACCCACCATATTGTATCAGGATCTATCTGAATTTTTATGCTGTTTAGTGCTTGTTTTATGTAATAGGGAGTTTAATTTTTTTAGCACAAGTATAAACAATTGTTACATCTTCTTGAAAAAAGAATAAATTTTAAAAAATATTGAAATTCCTCCCCACCTCCCTACCCACACAACTTTATATTTTGTCTCTCTCCCTTTCTCTCTCCTTCGCTCTGTGCCTCTTTCTTTCTCTCAGAAAAAAAAAAAAACAAGAAACATAAAAAATCCACAAAAACAAAATCAAAACAAAAAAGCAAGACTCTCTCTCTCTCTCTCTCTCTCTCTCACACACACACACACACACACACACACACACACACACACACACACAATTATGGTGTGGAGCCTGCCTTGGACTAAGGTTAATATACCCAATAACACTCCATTGATTCCATTGTGGAAAATCAACATTTTTCCTTGCCAGCAAGTATCAATTGAAAATAGCTTCTTGGGTAGGGATGGGAATGAGGGTTCTAATTCATTTCTCAGTGCTGAGAACTTCATCTGGCTTAACCCTGTGTAAATCTTTTACATGCCACTTCATTCTCTTTGAGTTCATGTGCATCAGTCCCCTTGTAGCTAAATAACACTGTTTCTTAGGTGGCATCCATCACCTCTGGCTCTTACAGTTGTTCTTTCTCTTCTTCACAGATCTTTGAGCCTTGAAGGAAGACCTGGAAGAAGCCATCCTCATTTGCTTTTTTACACCAGTGGTGAGTAA
This sequence comes from Uromys caudimaculatus, assembly GCA_028551405.1. Classification (NCBI taxonomy): domain Eukaryota; kingdom Metazoa; phylum Chordata; class Mammalia; order Rodentia; family Muridae; genus Uromys; species Uromys caudimaculatus. The sequence continues at coordinate 43,800,445 of CM052705.1, read as the reverse complement.
TAACCACAGCACAGTCTGAATGCTCTGCTGACTTAAAATTTCCTCTACCAAATACATTGGTCATTACTTTTAAATTCAATCCCAATGTGGTTCCCAGTGCATGAAGAGAATTCAGCCAGGTTCTTTGCCAGAATGTAATCTGAATGGCCTCTAGCCCAGTTCTCAGTAGAAAGCAGAACATGAACAGAAAATTGGTGAATCTGTAAAACCCCAAAGCCCATTCCCACTTCCTCCAGCAAGGCTATATGTATATAGCTTTTCCTGAAAATGCCTCTTGCCTTCATAAACTGACCTGTTTGAAAAACTGCCACACTTTGAAAACAAGAATAATACTCAAAATCATAAATAGATGTTATCAATCTATAATAAGATGTTTCTTACAGCATTTATGGTGGATACTTGTTTACTTTAAAGTTGGTTATGATATAGGTAAGACTATGTACTTACTCTGCTTCCCTACTTTGTATTCGGCCTAAGCTCAACTGTTCAAGTTGCCATTAAGAAAATAATGCAACCAGCTTTATGATGCCTTACCATACCTTTTGTTTTAAATTATGTACTCTCCATATCCATGACTCAGAACAGCGTGTGTGTGTGTGTGTGTGTGTGTGTGTGTGTGTGTGTGTGTGTGTGTGTGTGTGTGTATCTGTCTGAATATCTGTCTGAGTGTCTGTTTGTCCATGTCTCTGTGTGTCTGAGTTCATGTTGGTCATTTACTGAAAACGGCCAATACTTTAAAACCAACTTTAAAGTAAACAAGTATCCACCATAAATGTTGTAAGAAACATGTTGATATAGATTGATAATATCTGTTTATGATTTTGAGTATTATTCTTGGTCAGCTGGAGTCAGTAAAGTAATTTCTTCTATAAAAGTCTGGTAGATTTTTGAGTAAGACAAAAAAGTTCTCATTCCTTTCCCATACAATGTTTTCTATGCTGTTCAATAAATTCAGAGCAAGAATCTTTGTTAGGTAGAGACAACAAGGAGAGAAGTGAAGAAATCAAACTCTGGCTTACTCTTGAGTGAAGCTACTCCAAGAAGACAGATTTTTTTTTAAATGTACCAATGCAAGGCTCTACCTGAGCATCACTGCACTGGAGAGCAAGCTTTCAACACACGAGTCTCTTCAGAACATTCCAGATCCAAATCATAGAACCAAATAATAGGACATTATAAATACATGTCATTCCACCAAGCTGTACAATTAAGATGGCCATAACAACACATATTTTGTGTGCATTTTGACTTAAAAAGTGTGATGAAAAAGAAATGATAAACAAATTAAGTACTTTCAAATGCACTTAACAATATTTCTTAGTGGGGATAAAGAGAATTAAATATAAAGTCATCTCTCTGATATCACTGTCCATCACTTTTCTGAACCAGCTTGCTGAGTGCCCAGCCCTCCAAGGGCTGTACCTACCCTGATAATCCAGCTAGAGCACACTCTATGCTTGAACATTTTTTCTGATATTGTGAGATTCAAAACATAGCTTGACAATTCTTATAAAAGTCTACATGATACGTATTAAGTATGTTCATAATTATTTGCTCTATAGATAATGTATTCTACCTCCTTTTATATATAAACTGGTTGTCGTTGTTAGAGCACTTTAGCTAAACATCATCATAGGCACTGACAGTCATCCTTTCCTTTCACGTCATTCTCTAATTTTGCTTCAGCTTCAAATAAATAGAATACATGTACCTTAAAGAGGCTTTAACATCATCATTCTATCATATAAATAGATATAAGTCATCATATAATGTTACCCAAATAAGAAAAATGTGTGTGTGCATCTGTGTGTGTGCATCTGTGTGTGTGTGTGCGCACATGCATGTGCGCATGCGTGTGTATGCACATGGGTAACTAAACATTCATGTGGAGAGAAGATGACAGCTTGTAGATCTATCCACCATGTGTGAATTAAACTCAGTTTGTCAGGTTTGATGGCCTTCACCTGCTAAGGCCCCTTACAGGCCCTTTCCTAACATTTTTCTTGACTTTGGTGCAGCAGAGTCTATGACTTTCTGGCCTCATGTTTATATTAAGATTCTCCGTCATGTCTTCAAAGACATTTTTCACATAGAAAATACATATCAGATGTCAGGATAGCAGAATATAGGGATGTGCTTAAGGGGTCAAATCAGGTGCTGCTTACCCAACTTGAGTCTTGGGAACGTTTTGTATTATTAACTAGTATAGTTTGGGGGTTGCCTAAACATTATCTATTGGTAAAATCAACAAGTCATAAAATAAAAACCACCAAACAGGATTATGCATGGCTGGTTTGTAAACTGTTGTGTTCAGACATCAGCAAGTCCTATCTGCTACCTAAATCTTAAGACGCTGTGCTGAGATGCTTGCATCATGAAGGGTTCTAGGCTTCCTTTCATTGTTCAGACTCATCTCCATTCAAGTTGTAATTAAGGAATTTACTCTATCATATGTAAGTCTCCAATTTCTTTCTAGAAGAATTACATTTATCTCAATTAATGAGTCATTAAGTTTACTGTCAAGTGCACATTACTCTTTATTCAGTGTTATATACTGAGTCCAAATCTTCAGCGACTGTTTGGTCACCTCTGCTACAGGGCTTGGAACTTTTGCATCCAGAGACAATTTGCACTCTACCCAGCACAACTGGATTTTGATTTTGACATTTACTTTTCAAATATGCTTCTAGAAAGGTTATTTCACAAAGTCTCCAAACCAACCAATTTGTCCTACTTATTCATGCCTTGTACTTTCTCAGCTACACTGTAGCAGCCAACCTAGGAAGAGAACACAGATAGAGATGGAAGTGCATTCAGTTTGCCTATCGGCCTGAGCCTTGTCCTGAAGGGGGTTCTAGAATTTTGGGCTTGTTCTAAGCTTCCTCAGCAAGGGCTTTTCTCCTTTATGTCAGTTGTAAAAGGTGATTAAAACAATGCCCCATTGGCATGATGCACCCTTATGAAGTGAAGAGAAAAAACTTTAAAGACTTTGAAGAAAGTATCTCGGAGCAGTTAGAGGTATATTCGATTGAATATTCTAATCAGTTCAATTGAACAACTGTTATGGCTTGGATATAAAAATCGTCTCAACAAAGACTCTTGTATTTAAACACCTAATCCTAGCTTATGGTGCTATTTGGGGAGGTTGTGAAATCTTTAAATGGCGGAACTTCCCTGGGGGAAGTAGACCACTCGAAGAAAAAGTTGAGTTTGAGGGTGTAGTCCAGCCCAAGTTTGGACCCAACTTCCCTTCTTCTTGACTTGGATAAGATATAGAAAGCAATCACCATACTCCTCTGCTCCCAATGGAAATACCATGCTACACGTTCACTACTTCATGCTACTTCCCCTGGAGCCATGGCTTCAACAATGCTCTAGTGCCAAAGTTGTTCCTACTGGGTGTCCTGCCACAGCAGGTGGTGGTTAATAATAAAAAACGTTATTCCTGGGAAGTAAAATGTTTTCTATTGCTGAAATACCAGACCACACGGATATGTGCTACACTATCTTCATAGCAGCATTATTCATAATAGCCAAAAGCTGGAAACAACCCAGAAATTCCTTAACCAAAGAATGGATAGAGAAAATGTGGTTCTTTTATACAATGGAATGCTATTTGGTTATTAAAAACAAGGGTATCATGAATTTTGCAGGCAAATGGATGGAACTAGACAATATCATCCTGAGTGAGGTAATCCAGACCCAAAAGACATGCACAGTATGTACTCACTGATGAGTTAATATTAGGCATAAAGACAGGATACCCTCGATACACCCCACAGACCCAAAAAAGTTAAACAAGAAGGAAGGCTCAAATGAGGATGCATGAATCTCACTTAGAAGAGGGAATAAAGTAGTCACAGGAGGCAGATGGAGGGAGGGAACTTCATAGGAAATGGATAGGGAGGGGAATAGAGGGTCAGCATCAGATGTGGGGAGAGACTGGAGAGAGGGCCAGACGGCCAGGAAAATGATTGGAAATCTGCAGCTGCCCGGGGTGGGAGGTGGAAGGTGGTGTGGGAGTGGGGAGTAGGGGTAGAGAGTGGGGGTAATCTCTAGGAAGTCCCAGAGACCTGGGATAGTAGAGGCTTAGAGGAGATGCCTAATAGTGGGAACATGGTACCTGAGAGGTCCTGTAGCCAGGCAGGGACCTATATCCTGGAGGGATAAGGATATCAACACACCCTCAAAAATTTTGACACAAAATTTGCCCTGTCTAAAAGAAATGCAGGGACAAAGGTGGAGTGGAGACTGAAGGAATGGCCAACCAATAACCAGCCCAACTTGAAGCCCATCCCATGGCCAAGCACCAATCCCTGAAACTATTAAAGATACTGTTATGCTTGCAGATAGGAGCCTAGAATAACTGTCCTCTGAGAGACTCTACCCAGCAGCTGGCTGAAACTGATACAAACCACCAAACATTGGACAAAGGTCAGGGACTCTTATGGAAGAGTTGTGGGAAAGATTGAAGCCCCTGAGGGGGATAGAAACTCCACAAGAAGACCAACAAAGTCAACTAACCTGATTCCCTGTGAGCTCTCACAAACTGAGCCACCAACCAAAGAGCATACAAGGGCTGGATGGAGGGGCCCTGGGACATATGTAGCAGTGGGGCAGCTCATTCTCCACATAGATTCCTCCAGCAACTGGAGCAGGGGCTCTCCCTAAAGCTGTAGCCTTACTCTGAAATCTGTTCCCCCAACAGGGCCGCCTTGTCTGGCCTCAGTGGGGGAGGACATATGACTCTTCCTTTTGTGGCTTAATGTAATCAGATGGGTAGGTTCCAAATGGGGGCCTCCCCTTCTCTGAGAAGAAGGGGAGGGGAGAACAGGGGAAGGGTACAAGGGTGGGACTGGAAGGGGTGGAAAGAGGAGGCTGTGATCAGGCTGTAAAGTGAATAAATAAACAATTTAATGAAGAAAAAGAAAATTTAAAAAAATTCTCTGATTAGGTGTGTGCCCCATTTTTAATTGGATTTTGATTGTTTCTTGATTACTAGTAGATAAATAGATAGAGATATATTGATATATATCATTTCACAAATATTATATATATTAAATATTAAATATATATTATATATATAATATTTGTGAATATACATAAAGTTGGTAAAAATCCTTTCCCATTCTGTAGACTGACACTTTGTCTGAATGATGGTGTCTTTGCCTTACAGAAGCTTTTAAGTTTCATGAGGTCCCATTTATTAATTGTTGATCTTAGTGCCTGAAATCTTCTATTTCATTCAATATCTTAAAGATTTTTCATACAAATCTTTTACTTGGTTGGTTAGATTACATCAGATATATTCCTAAGGCTATTGGGAAAGATGTCCCCCTGATGTCTTTTTCAGTCTGTTTATTGTTTTTATATAGGAGAACTACTAATTTTTGTGAGTTAATTTTGTACCCTGCTATTTTGGAAAGGGATTTACTCATTTTCTCTTTAAGGATCTCTATCATCTTCATAAGGTCAGTTTTAAGGTCTTTTTCTTCTGCTTCAGTTATGTTGGAATCTTCAGGGCTTGCTGTAGTAGGATAGCTGGGCTCTTGTATTGATATATTGCCCTCAGTGTTGTTGACTGTGTTTTTACACTGGCATGTAGGCATCTTGGTTTGGAATGATTATAGGTCTAGATGCAGTCTTTGATTTCTGTGTTTGTCTTTGTTGGATGTATATTTTGTTCCTTGGTTTCTGTTTCCTCTCTGGTCTTCTGGTCTGTGTGGCCTCTCATTGAGTGAGGGTTTTGTGCCTGAGTTGAGGGCTGGATTTCTGGTGGCTGGCATGGCCTCTGGTCCAGGAAGGAGTCTCCACTTGAGCTGGGGGCTGGAACAAAGCAACAGGAGATGAGGAAATATTGGAGATGGAGAAATGCTCATAAAGGTGAGGGGAAATTTTTCTCTATGATTTTGTTGAAAATATTTTCTGTGCTGGGCATGGTGGCATGTGCCTTTAATCCCAGCACTAGAGAGGCAGAGGCAGGCATATATCTGTGAGTTCAAAGCCAGCCTGTTCTACACAAAGAGAGTTTCAGAATATCCAGGCCCACACAGTAAAACCATGTCTCAAAAAAACAAAACACACATACACACACACACACACACACACACACACACACACACACACACACACACATACACAAGAGAGAGAGAGAGAGACAGAGAGAGAGAGAGAGACAGAGAGACAGAGAGACAAAGAGACAGAGAGACAGAGACAGAAAGAATATTTTCTGTCTGCTTCACCTGGGTTTTTTCTCCTTCCTCTATTCCTATTATTCTTAGATTTGACCTTTCCTTAGTGTCCCAGATTTCCTGGATGTTTTGTGCCAGGGCCTTTTAAGATTTAACATTTTCTTTGGCCAGCATATCCATTTCTTCTATTATGTCTTCAGTGCCTGAGAGTCATTCTTCCATCTCTTGTATCCTGTTGGTAAGCCTTGCCTCTGTCATTCCTGTTCAAGTTCCCATTTTTTTTTCATTTCCAGATTTTCCCCAGTTTATGTTTGTTTATTGATACTATTTCCACTTTCAGGTTTTGAACTATTTTATTCATTTTCTTCCACTGTTTCTGTTTTCATGGATTTTTAAAGAATTTATTCATTTATTATTTGGAGACTTCTATCATATTTATAAAGGTTGTTATAAGGTCTTTTTCTTGGGCCTCAGCTATATTGGAATACGCAGGGGCTGCAGTGGTATGGTTAATAAGCTCTAGTGGAAACTCACTGCCTTGGTGGTTATTGATTGTGTTCTTATGCTGGAGCCTAGACAGTTGTGAATGGATTGATTATAGATCTTGGTGCTGATTTTTGTATTTGTCTTCATTGGGTGTTTTGGTCCTTGGTTTCTGTTCCCTCTTTGGATTTTCAGAGAGTGCGATGTCTGTGTGTCGCCTGTTTGCCTGGCCCTGCTCAGCTTTTATGTTCCCAGTGAATGCTTTGTTGTTGAATGCTGGTATACTGGGATGAGTTATGGAAAGGAAAGTTGGAGATTTTTGTGATCTTTTGGGGCTGGAGTCAGAGAGTAAAGAGAGACCAGCAAGTTTTCTACTACATAGCTGGAAATAAGGTTTGAGGGTTGGATCTGAGGGAGAAGAAACAGAGGTGTAGATCTGCTGTCAGCCTACTTGTTGGCGAGACTGAAGCATCCCTTGGGTTAACAAGGGGTGTCTGCTGGGGCTGGGGAGGAAGGTTTAAAGGGGAAGATCTGTGGAATCCACAGGAGAGGGGGATCAGGGAAGGCTACCATATATATCCTACCACAAAGCTGGGCATGAGGCTAGGGGACTGGATTGTTGATGGGAGGGGGAACTTGTCCAGATCTTCAGTTGGCTTATCTGTTTTCCTGGCCCTGCTCAGCGGGCGTGTTCCCAGTGAATACATTATAGTGTTAGAGAATGAGATACTGAGATGAGCTGGGGGTGAACGAGGTTGGAGGAGAAGATGTTTGTGCTGTGTTGGAGACTGGTCAGAAAGGAAATGGAGACCCCGGCAAGTTTTCTGCCCCAGAGCTGGGATGAGACTGGGCGATTGGATATGGGGAAGAAGGAAAGGTATGGATCCACTGTCAGCCTACATATTGTTCTGCCTGGAGTATCCTTTCTCTTGAGCCAGTGTTCACTCAGTAATGAATTCTTCAGTTTCCATGAGTTTGTAAGCTTTCTGTTGTTTTAATTGTTGTTGATATGCAGCATGAATCTGTGGTGGTCAGATAAGATGCAGGGGGTTATATCAATTTTCTTCTATCTATTGAGACTTGCTTTCTGACCAAGTATATGGTCAATTTTAGAAAAAGTTCCATAAAGTTCAGAGGAGAAGGTATTGTAGCTTTATTTTTTCCCAAACCCTATTTTTAATGATTCTTAAATGCTTCAACCTCTCTTCTCTAGCCCACCACCTACCAGAGGTAGTGGGAAAGAAAGGAATTAGGATACAGGGAAGTGGACCTATTTAGAAGTTGTTCTTTGGAGTAAATCCCATCTGTGTTGTCAGGAAACTAGCAATTCAGTTCACAGGAGGCAGCAGCAGCTCGACAAACACTTCATGGGTACACCAGCAGTCAGTTCAGTAGTGTCAGGATAGCAGCAATGGTGGCATGACCTAGCAGGAACAGCTAGGCCTCAGCCAAATTGACACAAGTCAGCAGGAGGCTTTGAACCACCAGGGAGACCAGGAGAAGTTCTATGCTGTGCCTCTCTCAAGGAAGCAAAGGTCATCAAAGACTCGAGAGGGAGAAGCTTTGCACAGCTGGCTTTACAATCAAGCCCCTCTCACAGTCTGTTGAGTCCTATTTATACTCCCTCCAAATGTCACATGCCCTCCACAGGTTTGCCTCACCATGTGTCTTGCCTCAGCATGTGAGTCTGTCTTACCAAAACTCAACATGAGTCTGTATCAGCTGATATCACTCTGCCAATCAGCCCAAGTCTGCAGAATCAGCAAGAAACCACCAGAACGCCACCAGAAGTTTTTTGGTGCATTTCTCTCTATGGAGTCACAACAAATGGAGCTCAGTAATACATGTAAGATGAGCCAATACATGTGTGTCATTAGCAAAGATTCTTTCTTCCATGTTTTGTTTCTATTAGTGAGACTTATCTCTGAGGTTCTGACCAAGTTCCTAAATTTTTCGTTTTGTTTTCCTTCAGTTTAAGTTTTCTTTATTTAATTGGTTTCCACTTTCATGACTTGAACAGTGTTCTTCATTTCATTAGACTGTGTTTCCATAGATTTCATTCATGGATTTATACATATTCTCTTTGAGATCCTTGAGCATGTGCACAATAGACCAGTCATGTACTTCAACTATTTTCCATTTCTCAAGACATAGTGTAATAAGATTGCTGGTTTGTAGTGGAGACATATTGTCATGGCTGTTACTGTGATTGCGTTTTTATGCCGATGTGTAGGCATTGGGTTCAGGATGGTTGTAATTCTAGCTGTAGTTATCTGAGCTTGTCTTTGTTCAGGTCGGTATTCTATTCCTTGTTGCCCTCTCTGGATCTTAGGAGCAAATGGTGGTTGTGGGTTGCTTGGTAGGGTGTGCTTCTGAGCCTCTACCCCATGTGAACACTGAGAAATTCTGGTAGAACTTGTTTTTATATATTGGAAGTTGACATGCAGGAATGCAGATAAGGTAGAATGGTGAGTATCCGAGAAGGGCCCTCAGGGGAAGTAATGTTGGGTCTGCCGTGAGGATCTGTGGAATGGAGGAAGAGCGAGAAAACAGACCCCTGCAACCGGTCTGATACAGAGCTGTGGATGATACTGGGGAATTGTTATTGGAGGAAGAAAGGGGAGTAACGATCACGTACCTGGCTTTGTAGATCATATAGTCAGTTGGTTTCTCAGTTGATGTGCCTTCTTCCCAATGACTCTAGCTTGTGCCAAGTTACCAAAAAGCTAAGAGGAAGGCTACCTCTTGAGTATCTTAGAGATTTCAGAAAAAATGACGAAGAATAGTAAAAATCCTCTGTGCACGAAGACACCGACTTGAGTGTTAAAGGGCACACCCATGATCTGTAATGCTGTTAGTGAAAAACTCAGTGCCACAGGAAAGCCAAGCACATGTGAGGTGTTAGGCAGGTCTCCAGAACCTACCTATACAATACAGGCTAGTCCTATGATTGTTAGTTACATACCAAAACCAGATGGTGAATGATTACTGCTGAAGATACAGGACAGGACTGTCACTGATGCCGAAGCTCCCTTTCTGCTGTCTGATTTTGGTTATAATAGAAGGTATTATGGAGGGAGCTCAAAGAGAATTGCCACTGACAGTTCTGCTAGATTACAGGCACTGCATGCTACACTACCTATGTGTCAGGCAACATGGACCCACTGTACAATAATGGTGTGATTACCATGGGTGAGGCCAATTGGTCCCTAATTGTACTTCAGTTTTACTCAATAGGAGAGAACTGACATCAGGCTCTACAGTCCAGGACAAAGATCCATTTCAGAGATCGCTATTAAGATTTAATAGTCAGATAGGGTTTTAGTCTGAAGGTATCTCTTAGGGTCTTAGGCTCTCTTGCACTCATTCTCTCTCTCTCTCTCTCTCTCTCTCTCTCTCTCTCTCTCTCTCTCTCTCCTCCTGATCTCTAAGAGTATCTTATCATTACTGGCTGGTTTATCTTTGAAGAATTCAGAAATTACCATAGGAGACCCAACTAAAAATCCTAAATTCTGGAAAAGACCTTGTAACGTCATTGAACTTCAACTGAAGCAGCTCAAAATACAAGAACCTAATCAATAATGGATTGTTGTTCTTGTCCTTTAAATTATGGCCTCCTCTTCTTATGACTCTCCACTCTGTGACCACAGTGAGTTTTTGCTTCCATTCTCTATATGTGCTGGAATGTGAACTGTCTTTCCAAACAGATTTAGTCAAGATATAAATGTTTATTTTATTTATTTGAATGTATGTATTTTATCTCAGCTCTGAATATTTTTAAAACATTAACTAGCAACTGTCAGGCCACTTTACTGTCTCTAGGAGTAAAAAGACTGCACTCTCGTCTCTAAGAAAATTTCCATCATTAGAAATAATTTGGTTTTATGTCAACTAGTAATAAACTGAAGAGCATGATAAGCCTCCTGTCCAGGTTGATACATTTTGTATCCTCTAATGATACATATCATTTCCTTCTATTAATAACACATAATTATTTCATCTGAAATAACTGATTAAGAATTAACTGATTATTCTAAGTGTCCATGTTTTTATTCAACTAACCTGAATTAGATACCTTCCACATCTTGGACCATGTCTTTGGCCCATGTAATAGAAGAGAGAAGAGTAGAACAATTTTTCTGAGTTAGCTGGTATGTTGCTTTTTGGTATACATGAGAGCAATCAGATGACAATAGGATTGCAGTTGCGGCAAGAGGGCTCTTAATTCGAAAATACCATGTCATGGCTCCCTCTATAGACCAAATGAATTAGAGAAAGTTTTCTGAAGTTGGTAGAAATTAAGATAAATCTGTAGGAAAAGAAGAGAAAAGTAAAGCAGCATAAACTTGAGCAAACGAAGAACTTCAGAGCTTTGGTTCAGCTTGGCTGGGAAAGACAAGGTTTTTCACTGAGAATCCATTTGTAAAATAATGAAAGAGGCCAGTACAGTATTTAAAAGGGACCTATGATAATAACAGGGTGGAATGGGTTGTTTAAAAGTGGGTGTGATCATAATATAAAGCCTGCAAGAATGGCGCCAATCCCAGCAGGAAGAAAATGGCTTGATTTTCAGTGACTTGAAAACAGATAAGGGTCTCTCTATGGTGCCATCAGTACAAATCAAGTCAGCCAAGGTGCAAGTCACCTGAAGAAACAGTCATAAGTCACCGTGTGCATTTATTTTCCCTACCACAGTCCAGAAAGGAGGACTGAATCAATTCTGAATCCAGGGCTTTGCCTGCATGAATGATAGCAGGTCGTTTTCAGTGGGTCAAGTGCAGCCTCGCATTTACTCAGCACTGGAATGTCGTTAGGGCACAGGGAGTTGGGTGGCTTCCAGAATTATGAAATCAAACATTTGGCAACGAAATTAATCAAATGAACAAATGTCTTCTGAGGCCTTTTTCTTACCTCGGGCTTGCATGAAGCCAACATTAGGTTATTCAGAGCTTCATCTCATACTTTCTCCCATGTGATAAAAATCATTAATATTAGGTACATATAAATTTTGTATTCTGGAGATCATCATTTTATCACTGAAGCCCAATCCAAATTGATACCTGGATCATCAGATTTGCTTTGCAAACCTCCATGTCACCAGGGAAGTATGTGAGTTTGTTCATAATTTTCAAATATTAAATCTTAATACACTCCCTGAAATTGCTCTCCACTTAAATTAGCTTCTTTTGTCAGCTGAGCTCAGAGCATGCTGCCCAACTAGACTTAACTAGGTTTTACTCTCTTAGCTCTGGATTTTATTATTCAGTAATCCTGAGTAAATGGAACAGCCCACCCATTCTGTCACAAACTCCAAACTGGAGAGGAATACGAGTTATTTTCATTTCTTTGGTCATGGCATCCTGATATAAATTCTAAAGCACAATTCTAAAACATGATTTTGAATAAGAGCTATAAATTACCATTTTGTAATACCAAAAGCAACCTCGAGTTTTAATATTACAGAAAACTTAGATCAGAAACCCACAGTTTAGTCCCTAGTTTGGAAGTAACACCACACTTTATATTGAAAAAGTCAAGCCTACAGATTCTCCAGTTCTTCCTCATTGAGATAACTTGCATAGAGTAGCTCTCTTCTGTTTCTTTCCTGTGTTTGAGAAGGTTTAATGCAAATATAGTGCATTGAAGAGCACTGTGAAGGGAGACCAGAGCAACGGAATGTATCTTACCATGAAGTCTTGACATCTAAACCTTTGAATAGGCTCCATAAGCACCCTCGTCATGACAGTTACTGCTATCATGACAGAGTATTTATCCCAGGTCTGTGTGTTCTTGTCCTTATGCAAGACACCAAGATATAGCAAATGAATTAAGCAGACATGGTCTGGCTGAAGTCCTAGTAGCACAAGAGATAAAGAGAGGAACTGGTTTCCCACACATAACTGTTCTGTCAAAGGAAACGTTTATCAGCTTTTCCTTCAGCATGAGTCATATTGTGCACAGCTCTGTACCTTTCGGGTTGAGAAAGAACAACTGAGAACTGAATGGACAAATTAAGTCAGTCAGTGCCACCTGCAGTCGGGACAATGACATAAAGCCTGCCACTTCTTAATGGGAAAATCACATAGAAACTTAAATGAAGGAAGTTAGCAAAGATATCAAACACTGAGTACATATTAGATACACCTTGGAGGGAAGAGGAATAAGAAGAAAAATTCAGAACCTTTATAGTTTTACTCTCTAGATAAATACCATAGCTATTAGTACAAATTTAAATCCACAAATCTATTATCTATATGTTTTATGTATTTTTTTCTTTTTTTTCTTTTTTCTGTGTTATGACTTTTTTATTATATTTTTTTGATACTTTATTTACATTTCCAATGTTTCCCCTTTTCTAGGTCTCCTCTTTGGAAACCCCCTATCCCCTCCCCCTCCCCGCCTCTATGAGGGAATTCCACCT
>CM052705.1:43771286-43786850 GCA_028551405.1 Uromys caudimaculatus | reverse complement strand
TCCAGTTTGTCAGTCTATGTCTTTTTATTGGGGAATTGAGTCCATTGATGTTAAGGGATATTAAGGAATAGTGATTGTTGGTTCCTGTTATGTTCGATGTACCTTTTAGGTTTGTGTGGCTATCTTCTTTTTAGTTTGTTGAAAGATTACCTTCTTGTGTTTTCTAGAATGTGGTTTCCCTCGTTGAGTTGACGTTTACCATTTATTATCCTTTGTAGGGCAGGGGTTGTGGAAACATATTGTATAAATTTGGTTTTGTTATAGAATATTTTGGTTTCACCATCTATGTTAATTGAGAGTTTTGCTGGGTATAGCAGCCTGGGCCGGCAGTTGTGTTCTCTTAGGGTCTGTATGAGTTCTGCCCACGATCTTCTAGCTTTCATAGTCTCTGGTGAGAAGTCTGGTGTAATTCTGATAGGTCTGCCTTCATATGTTTCTTGGCCTTTTTCCCTTACTGCTTTTAATATTCTTTCTTTGTTTTGTGTATTTGGTGTTTTCACTATAATGTGATGGGACGAATTTCTTTTCTGGTCCAATCTATTTAGGGTTCTGTAAGTTTCTTGTATATTTATGTTCATCTCTTTCTTTAAGTTAGGGAAGTTTTCCTCTATAATTTTGTTGAAGATATTTACTGGTCCTTAAGTTGGGTATCTTCACTCTCTTCTATACCTATTATCCTTCGGTTCTGTCTTCTTATTGTGTCCTGGATTTCATGGGTGTTTTGGGTTAGGAGCTTTTTGCATTTTTATGTTCTTTTACTGTTGTGTCGATGTTGTCAATGGTATCTTCTGCTCCTGAGATTCTCTCTTCTATCTCTTGTATTCTGTTGGTTATGCTTGCATCTATGACTCCTGATCTCTCCTAGGTTTTCTAACTCCAGGGTTGTCTCTTTTTGTGATTTCTTTATTGTTTCTATTCTATTTTTAGCTCCTGGATGTTTTTGTTCATTTCCCTTGTCTGTTTGATTGTGTTTTCCTGTAATTCTTCAATGGATTTCTGTGCTTCACTTTTAAGGGCTTCTAGTTCTTTACCTCTGTTCTCTTGTGTTTCTTTAAGCGTGTTAATTTCTTTCTTAAAGTCTTCTATCATCATCATGAGAAATGATTTTAAATCCGAGTCTTGCTTTTCTGCCGTATTGAGGACTCCAGGGCTTGCTGTGGTGGGAGAGCTGGGTTCTGATGATGCCAATTGGCCTTGGTTTCTGTTCCTTAGGTTCTTGCCCTTGCCTTTTGCCATCTTCTTAACTCTGATGTTAGCTGATCTTACTCTGTCTGGCTATGGCTTTTCCCACTTGCAGGCCTCTCTATCAATACTCCTTGAAGACCAGCTCTCTCTGAGAGGTGTTTTTTCCACGATCCTGGGTGAGTAACTTTCTCCCGGTGCTTCTTGGCTATGGAACCCTGGTGGCCCAGGCAGAGGTCTCCTGCAGCCACCGATGGAATCCAGGGGGTTTCTATGCCCACCTACCTCAGTCCCTGTGTCTCGCAGGTTCGGGGCAGTTTCTGGTGAGCTGTGGAGCTTATCTTGGCCCCACTCCCGGCTTTTCCAAGCTCCTGGGAGGGTAGCTTTCTCCCGGCGCTAATTGGCTATGGAGCCCTGTGGCCCAGGCTGAGGTCCCCAGCAACCGATGGAGCAAAATTCACTATTTTTATATGCATCTTCTGTGCTACAACTATAACCATAGTCCCATTAGCTCACATTATTCAATGCAGACAGAAATAATAAGATCTATCAATGCATATTATAGAGTAGATTTAAAACATCTGAAACCATAAAAGTAACTCTTCAAACTTCAAAGACAGGATTTTCTGGTTCTAGAAACCATCGCTGAAGAGTTTCTATCAGCTTTTCCATGGGACATCTTTCTAATGCCAGTGGAATTAAAGAGATTTGCATTTACTTTATCATATAAGTGCATTTGAGTTTTTAACTCAAATTTTTTTCTGTCCATTGGGTTCCATGTTCCATATCCTATTTGTTGCCACATAATGGTTTACAGGAAGACCCAGGTCCAGCCAGCTCTGGAGATTGCTGGGAATTTCGTGAGGAGAAGTAAATGTGCCCTCGCATTAAAGCATCCTCCTACCGGCATCTCAGAAACCTCTTGTTCTGCTTTTTTTCCTGAGTCATTAATTCATGTAACCAACATTTCTTGGGTGGCCACTGTGTGTCAAACCGTCGATCTAAGCACTAGAAGTATATCATGGAACCCAGAAAAAATGCCTAGTAGTGAATATTTATATTTCAGTTGCAAGGATGGGTGGAAAATACAAATGGAGGTGTACTAGATGACAGGTTACAGAGAAAACTAAGGCAGAAGATAAATCAGAATGGTGAGGGCCATGGGTACAATTTTAAATGAAGGGGTGAGTTAAGGCCACCTTTGTTGGTGATGTCAGAGCCCACACTGAAGGAAAATGGATGACAGAGGATGTGGATAGAGAGCCCTGGTTTCAGCAGCCCAGACTCTGTGGATCAAGGATAACTGTAGGCCCATAGAAGAATGAGAACTCAGGAGAATGAGGCTTGATGGTTCAAGGAAGGTTCATTTTATCACGTTTACATTGAACAGCATTTGGCCCTGCCCAGATCCCCAGGAAATTGCTTTGAAAGAATTTTGTTTTCTTAAGAGTCACTTAGCTATCAGTTACATCTAGGTTAACTGAAAAATCTTGTAACTAGAAAAAATATTTTAAATGTTTGTGTGTTAACATGCACATGAAATAGATTTTATCTGCTTAGGTCTATTTTATTTTTATGTTTTAAAAAGAGGGACTGCTTAAGAACTTTAACACATCAATATTACCATGCCTGTTGACAGGTGGTATAGTGGCTTCTAGAGAGTAATTTTGGGTTATTTTAATTTTCCTGTAAATTTTGAATTATTGATTTTACATGTGCCTAGATATATATGACACTCAAGATTTCATATAAAATAAAACACCTGGGTTGACTCTACAATAAGACAATCTGGTTTAATAACATAAAGTAGTGAGGTAAATTTCAATCATAGATAAATAGATGAATAGAACTGTACCTTAGGTGTAACATAAAGTAATAATTCTTTCTTCCCAAGTGCACCTTTTGTTGATAAAGTTTTGCTTGCTTTATTGGTATGATTGAGGTAGGCTCATTTAAAGCAAAATGTTTTACTCAGCTCAGTTTTAGAGGCCAGAATGATCTACATAAGTGTCTTAGTTAGGGTTTCTATTGCTGCAACAAAACATCATGAACAAAAAGAAGACTGGAGAGGAAAGGGTTTATTTGGCTTACACTTTCATACTGCTGTTTGTCATTGAGAGAAGTCAGGACAGGGACTCACACAGGGTAGGAACCCGGATGCAGAAGCTGATGCAGAGGGCATGGAGGAGTGCTCTTTACTGGCCTGCTCCTCATGGCTTGCTCAGCCTGCTTTTTTAAAATAGAACCGAGGACTACCACCCTAGGGATGGCACCACCCACAATGGGCTTGGTCCTTCCCCATTGATCACTAATTGAGAAAGTACTTTACAGCTGAACCTACAGAGGCATTTCCTCAACTAAGGCTCTTTCCTCTCTGATGAGTCTAGATTGTGTCAAGTTGACACAAAACCAGCCAGTACAATGAAGATAGTCCTCAGCCTGAGCTTCACAGAAATGTCCAGTGTTATGTAGGAATGGTGGCAAAATGATACACAAGAGTGATGATAGAGAGATGGCACACAAGAAGGTCTACAGCAACCAGGAAGGCAGAGGACAACCCAGAGCTTAGCCTGTTCTGCTCTTAGAACAGCTTGCTCTCAAAAGTAGCCTCATCAAGAGAGCTGCATACTTTTGTTAAGGGCAGCACCCCCATTTTGTACAAGGAGTTTCCATGAGAATTTTACCAATTCTCATATAACCATGCTAGGGACTAAAGCACCAGCCTGTGAATCATTAAATGACAAACCACAATCAAACCAAAACACCTGTACATTTGGCCTGTAGTCCCAACAAAGGCAGTCTTGCTGTGATGCAAATAAATTTCTAAGGTATGCTGATAGGAACAGAGTGGGCAGTAATAAGTCAGATAACCATTTTTCCCCCCAAACACATGTAATATATTGGAGATTGCAGTTATAAATTAATAGAATATAGACACCACTCGAAAAAATAATGCACATCTGGTGCAAACTGAAATTCGAAGTAAAACTTAAGATTCTACAGGAAAAGGGGCTCCCATAAGAAGATGACTGAACTATGTTTCCAGAAAGAGCTTGAGAAACTTGTGCCTGCCAAGTATGTACTTCATGTAAAGCCTTTACAGTTCATTTTCATCTCTGTGATAAAATACTTCGGATAACCTACTGGAGGGAGAGTAGTTTATTTTGGCTCACATATTGAGAGGTGTCACAATATTGACAGCTGCTACCTAGACTCTGTGACAAGGCAGAGGAAACACTGTGATAGTGAGTGTACAGTAGGGCAAAGGGGCGTGCCTTAGGACCACCAAGGAGTACAAGGGAAGAGGGACGCTGCCAAAGTCTTAGCATGCACTTTAAGGGCAGGACCTTTGTCTATGTTGGGGACTCAGATTCAGAAAGCTGATTATGTCACCTTTTCTCCAAAAGTGGACACGGTTTTGGATATGCCTGGAAATGTCTGTAGAATCCATTAGAGAAATGGGTGCTACATTAGGTGAAGAGTAATTGGCTTGTTTCATAATAAGTGAAGTTTATACTTCTATCCATTACTTACTACATTAAGATGCTGTTGAAAGGTCAGTCCCAATACTCACTATATTTCAGGACTGTGTTTGAATAAAATTAGTCCCTGCAGGCTAATAGGGAGTGGCATTATTAAGAAATGTGGCCTTATTGGAGGAAGTGTATCATTGGTGTGGGCTTCGAGGTTTTGATGCTCAAGTCAGTCTCAGTGCGTCTGTCTCCTCCCGTTGCCTACCAATCTGAATGTAGAACTCTCTGCTACCTCTCTAGCACCATGTCTGCCTGTATGCCTGTATGTTTCCCTCCATGATGATAATGGATTAAACCCCTGAACTATCAGCCAGTTCCAATTAAATGTTTTTCCTTTATAAGAGTTGCTGTGGTTGTGATGTCTTTTCACAGCAACAGAAACCCTAAGGCAAGTACTAACATCCAGTAAGTAAATCTATGACATGAGTTTGATAAACATTTTGTCATTTATTTTGCTCTATGTGTTTCTTATAATGTAAACCTTGAGCAACTCTAAAATTTGAAAAGACGAAGATCTTGGGTTAGAGAGACTGATACAATGAATAGAGTGTTTACTGTGCACATAGGAACATCTGTGTGCAGACCCCCAGCACTCATGTAAAAGCTGGGAGTGTCTGTCAAAACAGCACAGGAAACAAACACAGGCAGATCCAGATGCAGCCAGCATAGCTGAAATGGTGTGGACTTTTTCCCACCTGGGCACATCTGTGTCTGCAAGACCTGGGATCAGAGGACCTGTAAGAATGAGCCAGACTGCAGTCTAATGCTGTAGCCACTTTACTTTTTACTTCAGTTTCAGTGTACTTTCATACACAAATAAAAAAGAAAGTAATGATCCAAGGAAGGTTGTTTGAGTTCAGAAAAAACGTGATGAGAAAAATATGTAAATAAGCGATAAATGCCAGTAAACACTCACTAAACATTGACAATGCAGCTCTTTCCCAGAACTTCTCTCAGGACAGACCAATTTAAACATGATTTCCTGGCACACAGCAGAGATTATATCTGGAAAAGCACAAAAACAAGACAGAAGGCTATATCCAGATTCAGGGCACAGTGACCAGGTTGGGTTCTCTATATCTCTGTTCTAACACCCAACAAGAATAAACATGTCCTATAAATTGAATGTAAATGTTTGTCACAGGAGGCATGAAATCATATCCAAGAACAATTTAGGGAACAAAATGCACTTGAGGTAAAAGGCCCTCTGCCTCCCCGCCCCGGAGCCTCTCTCACAGTTCCCCAAGATATTACTCACCATGGGTCATTCTTTTGATAGTGTTCTGACAAAACAGTAAAGTGAATAGTTCCTGTCTCATAAAAAGTGATTGAAAAAAACAAAATCTCCATGTCAACCTTTGGCTGCCATGCTCGACACAGATTAGCACACCAGCATTCACACACACACACACACACACACACACACACACACACACACACACACACACGATAAAAAGATAAGTATTTTTTAAAACAAAACTTGTATAAGTATCAGAAAAGAAAAACCACACTATTGTGGGTGAAAGTATCATGCCATATATTAGAGATTCAGATTCAGCTGCTAAGTTGGAAGTTATTTTGAGAAGAAGAGAAATACTTAAGGATCATAGAATTTTAAGCAAGATAAAAATAATTTAATGACTCAATAATAGTGGTTAATTACTGTTAAGTAGATGAAAAGCAATCACTACTTGAACATGTAAAAATTAAGGTAGAAGTAAAACAAATTATAATCATTTGAAATTGGAAAATTTAGGGGGAATAGCAAGTGAAGCCATGATGATAACTTAATTGGATTGAACTTACCTCCATTACAAATGATTTTGAAGGCAAATGCATTTTAATCTTTTCTAAGAGTGGGAATAAACTTAATTGCTTTTCTGAACACAGTAGAGATGTGTGCTCTCTACTGGGAGACCAGGAGATAAGTCCTGAAAGGTTTTCTGTGCATTGACTGTAGCCATGGAAAAAGAAATGTGCTGGGAACCAGTGGTACTAATTAGTATAGACATGATAATATCAATAAGGAAATTTAATTTCTTATGTTTCCTCTTGGCAAATGCATTCTCGTTTTCTTTCTTTTTTTTTCATTCCAACTTTGCCTCTATAGAAAATTAAACATTCCAATTGCCAATTCAAAGCACATCCAAAGACTACTAACACCTTTCTCATTGTTTTCTCTCTTCTTTTGCTATTTTTGAGAAATGATCATGTGACATAGCCTTGGCTAGTCTTAAACTCATGATCCTTCTATCTCAGTCTCCACAGCCTTGGGTTTACAGGAGTGCACGATACTTGGCCATTCTTATTTTCTAATTCTCCTCACGTTCTTATGTACTTCCATGTGCATATTTTAAAGAATTATACAAACTTCTGCACACCTCCCCCTGTTTCCCATTATATCTCTATGTTTGTATCTTTTTAATATTAGAAAGAATGATTGTGTTATATTAACACTGTTTCTGTGACAAAATACCTGAAAAACTTAAAGAAAGTAAGATTTAGCTCATAGTTTTTATTTCTAACTTCATCAGGAGTTGTGCTTTTGAGCTTGTGCAAAGTAAGTATGTCCACTAGAGGAAGTTAGGTAATAGTAGTCAGAGTGCAAAGACAAAGGACAGGGTGGGGCTAGGGTCATATTATCACCTTCTAGGACACCCCTCTGTAGTGGGTTTGGCCTACTTGCTGCTTGTATTATGTTAATTTTGGTCTGGAAAACCTGCTTACATGAGTGTATGCACATAAGATTCTGAGGGACCCTGCCCCCAGTTGGTTCTGACTGGTAAATAAAGAGGCTGGCAGCCAATGGTTGAATAGGGCAAACAGAGGTGGGACTTTAGGATTCCAGGGCTTGAGGTAGAGAGGAAGGAGCAAGAGATGATCAGCCATTCCAGGAGGAGGAGGAGGAGGAGGAGGAGGAGGAGGAGGAGGAGGAGGAGGAGGAGGAGGAGGAAGAAGAAGAAGAAGAAGAAGAAGAAGAAGAAGAAGAAGAAGAAGAAGAAGAAGAAGAAGAAGAAGAAGAAAAGGAGAGAGATATTGTGGCTGAGAAGAATGTAGGACATGGAGGCATAGCCAGTATGTGAAGGAGCCAGGAGAGTGCAACCCAGTTGGGCAGCCCTCTGGGTCCAGGGCAGTCAAGGTAGAATATAGATTTCAGTAAGTAATAACTTGGGATTATTGGTGGAAGGTGGATTAACCACATGAAGGTTAGGAAGTGACCCAGCTATTGCACTGTTTAAGGCATATTAAAATATAAAGATAGTGTGTGTGTGTGTGTGTGTGTGTGTGTGTGTGTGTGTCTTGTCTTTCATTCAGGGATGTAAAATGGGTAGTGAACCCGCCACTGGGATTTATATATAAAAAATATTGCTACACCCCTTCCAAATGACTTAACTTCTAAATAGGCTTGACTTAGGTTTCTATCAACAGCTCCCCCCCACCCCCACGGAAACACTACATTTCTGGCAGCCAAGTCTTTAATATATGAGCTTTGGAGACATCTAAGACCCAACCTCTAATATTCCATCCTTTATCTTCAAAGGCGCCAGTCCATGGTTTGTAGTCACTGTTCTACTGCTCTGAAGAGACACCGTGACCAAGGCAACTCTCGCCCCCCCCATGGAGAATTTTATACAGTATAGTTGATCGTATTCACCTCCTGTCCTTTCTAACTCCTACATGATCTATGCCCACCCACAATTTCTGTTGTCTTTGTTTTTTTTTTTTCTTTATAAATCACTGAGTTCAGTTTGCACTGCCCATATACTCATGATATGGGGCCATCCACTGGAGTTTGGTCAATCTATATCCCCAAAGAAAACTGCCTCTCCCTGCCTTAGAATTCAACTGGCAGTTTCCCCTCAGTCAGGGGTGAAGCTCTCATGGTATTGGTCACAAGTCAGACCAGTTATTAGTTGGTTGCTACCACAAGTTCTGTGGCACTTTATACCACCACATTTTGCAGATTAGACAAACTGTCGATGGAAGGTTTTGTGGCAAGGTTGATGTGTCAGGCCCATCATTGGAAGCCATGCTTGGGAACAGAAGATGGCCAGTTCAGACACCATACCCTCCATTACTAGGAGTCTTCATTAGGGTCACCATCATGGAACTCATCAGGGAGTTTCTATTATACATCATTTCTAAACAATCCCTTTAATACCCCCCCCCCCGTCATCTCTCCCAGTACTCTCCCTCCTTTTCCCCCATGTCTAATCACTCCTATTTCCATGCCTCCCACCACCATCCACCCACAAAATCTGTTCTATTTCCCTTTCCCACGGGCATACATGTGTCCTGTGCTCCCCCGTGTCCCATGCTCTGCGTCCCCTGTCTCCCCACCCCAGCATTCCTTGTTACTTAGCCTCTCTGGGTCTGTGGGTTGTAGCCTGATTATCCTTTACTTAACAGCTAATATCCACTTAAGAGTGAGTACATACCATATTTGTCTTTCTGAGTCTGGGTTACCTCACACTAGATAAAGAAAATGTAGTACATTTACACAGTGGAGTATTACTCAGCTATTACTAAAAAATGACATCATGAAAATTGCAGGCAAATCTATGGAACTAGTAAAAATTATCCTGAGTCAGATAATCCAGACTCAGAAAGACAAATGTGGTATATACACTCATTTTTTTAAATTAAAGAAACACAATTTTTATGCTTCTAAAATACAATGCCACAGGGTAAAATTTTCCTTTGGAATCAGAAGAAATAAGGAAAAAAGGAGGGGGACCTACAGGAATACTAAACCCTGAAGTTCTGTGTTTGCCATCTGGGTCATAAGGTAGTGGGATGTAGACAGCTCTTTGCCTTGTTGGATGCACTCTACATAGCTTCTGCCTTGAGCTGACTGTGCTCACTGTCTATGGGCCATTAATTACTAACCTCCAAACTTGATATCTCAGTAACCTTGCTTTGGTTCATTTGTACAGACTCCTGCACTACTACTTCATGGCTGCTTTCAAGGACCCTGATGATACTGCCCACTGCCTACTTTCCCTTGGCAATTTCAGTGGAAGCTTTCATAACCCCATAAGTCTTGCATTCTCCATGCCTGTGTTACTTGTCTTTCTGTTGCTATGACAAAAATAAAGAACAATTTATTTTAATGCCCAGTTTTAGAGGCTTAGTTCATAGCTGTCTGGCTTCAAGCATTTGAGCCTGTGGCAGGTCTGAACATAATGACAGAGTGCTATTCATGTCACAGTGACTGGAAGGCAAAAAGTGGTCAGGGCCAGGTTCCCCAATAGTCTTCAAGGGTCATAGTACCCCCTCCTGCTCAGTGGCATATTTCCTACAAATATACCCTATTCACTCTTTCCCAACACTTCCCAATAGTTCCATCAACAGGGGATCAAGCGTGTAACAAAGGATGCTTGGGAGTCCCATCTTTTGGAGCATCATTTGAATGATATCATGATTAATTGTCAACCAAACTGCACCTGGGCTGTCTTGGGCCTTGGCCATATATCCTCATAGTGGCTAGGATTCTGAACACAGAGAAAGGAAGTCTTTTCTTTGTGACTGTGGCACTAGCAAGGGCTCCCTTCTCGACTGAGGGTCTTTTTTGTCTCTAGGGGTGATAGAAACTGGATAATTCCTGATATTCCCTCAAGTCTTTCTCATCCTACTTCATTTTAAAATTTAATTAAATTAAGTTTTAAAAATTGTATTTTTAGTGTCTCTAATAATGTCTTAAAAATTGCAGCCCTTAAATGTAGAGCCTTTAAAGCCTGCCTCCCACCCTTTTTTAAAAAAGGGAAATTGTCCAAATCTGCTCTACCTTTTGTTCCTGTTTGTCACTATAAGTCTTGCTTAAAGAATTCAACAATTTCCATGGCACTGTCTATTGTACTGTCTGAAAATTTCTTTACCAGATTCACTATCCCATCACCTTTATAAACTTATGTTAATATTATAATATAATCCCATCATCACTTTCCTCCCGCCAAACCTTCTCATGTACCATCCTCCATCCCCCACTCTCTTCCAAATTCATGGCTTCTTTTACTTTAAATGTTGTTTAATTTCTAACTGCATAAATATAACGTGCTTACTTTGTATAATATTACTTGTCTGTATGTATATGCTTTCAGAGTTGACCATTTGGTATGAGACAGACAATTGGTATGCTCTTCCCTGGGAAAAACTATTGCTCCTATTCGTAGCTTATCTTAGTTGCCTATAGTTCTTGGTCTGGGACTGAGAACTCATGGGCTTGCTCTTGACCACTTTAGCATATTATTTGTGCCATCTTTATTCAGGCCACCTATTAGTCTCCTCGTGTGAAGTCTTAGGGCACGGACAAGAGATCACACTACAGTGTGACACTACGGCTCTCTAGAACTGTTCCCAGTAGAGTTTCCGGGTCCATTTCCATCTCACCAGCATGGCCTTCCTTGTCATATTCCTGCCAACATTCTGATTGGAGGCTTCACTAGAATTGCCTGTCAAGGCATTTTGCCTATATCTCCAGCTGTTTCAAACTTCCCCAGCCAACTCTAAGGCTTATGAATTATATTACCAAATATAACCACAGAAACCAATCCATTTCTCATTATCAATTGTCTGCTGGCTTTCAGTTACTGTGGTAACATAGCCAAGAAAAATCTCTTTTGGTTCATGGAGTCACAGGTTTCAGTCTGTGGTAAGAGAGCTCCATTGTTGTAGACCTGTGGTAAGGCCAAACATAGAAGGTAACTGTGGAAATAATATTTCTATTATTTCTTAATTAAACCCAAATTAAAACACTTATATCAGATAATACATTTATATTTCCCACAGTTTCCTTATTTCCTATTATTCTAGTCATTAATTTAACTTTTCTCATAAAAGTACATAAAAGTATGAGAAGTATAAATAGAAATAATTTTAAAATTTATAGTCACTAGTAATAACATATTTGATGAGATTTCTCTACCTTGTATTTTATTTGGAGGTTAATATACAAGGCATATTTTCATTTCTTTTATGCTATTTTTATTTGAAATAGTTTTTCTTCTTATAAGCAGAAAGAAGTGAACTTACCATTGCTTTTTTAAAAAGATTTATTTTTTTATTTATATGAGTATACTGTGCTGTCTTCAGACACACACTACATGAGTGCATTGGATCCCATTACAGATGGTTGTGAGCCACCATGTGGTTTCTGGGAACTGAACTCAGGACCTCTGGAAGAGCAGTCAGTGATCTTAACTGCTGAGCCACCTCTCCAGCCCCTTACCATTGTTTTATGAACATTTGATTGTTAGGCTATTCACAAATTTGGAAATGCGATTTAAACTCATCTCCTTAACTTATGTCTATCTCATTCCTTTTTGTGTATATGTGTGTGTGTTTAAATTTAAATTTATTTTTTTACTTATTCACTTTACATCCTGCTCATTGCCCCTCTCCCAGTCACCCCCTCCCACGATCCTTCCCTTATCTCCCTTCCCCTTCTCCTCTGAGTGGGTGGGGGCTTCCCTGTGTATCCTTCCTCCCTGACACTTCAAGTCTCTGTGAGTCTAGGCGCATCCTCTTCCACTGAGGCCAGACAAGGCAGTCCATGGGATAGAACATATTCCATGCATTGGCAACAGCTTTTAGGACAGCCCCTGCTCCAGTTGTTTGTGACACATATGAAGACCAAGCTGCACATCTGCTACATATGTCCAGGGAAGCATAGGTTCAGCTTGTGTATATTTTTTGGTTAGTGATTCAGACTCTGAGAGCCCCAAGGGTCCAGGTTAGTTGACTCTGCCTTCCTGTAGAATTCCTATAGATTAGGGGCCCACAATCCTTCCTCCTATTCTTCCATAAGAGTCCCCAAGCTCCATCCACTGTTTGGCTGTGGGTGTCTGTATCTGTCTGAGTCAACTGCTGGCCTCAAACTCATGATCCTCCTGTCTCTGCTTCTTTCAGCAAATCCTACTGGTGTGTACCACTACAACTGTCTATCTTATTTCTTTTAAACCTTAGAACTGCAAGACAAAAATTAGCTCAGAATACGCTTGAACATCCTTAGCAACATTACCACATTAAAAATAAACCTATTCAGCTTACCCACTAAATCACAGCATTCAGCTGCAAATGATCCAGCTGCTGACCAAAAAGCTGGCTACTCAGGAGTCAGAGGCTCCTCAGTTTAAACAAAACAAAACAAAAAACAACCAACCAAACAAAAAACCCAGAATTGAAACTAGTCAAAGCAGCTCAGGCTGAATGCAACATTACTGAGGGGGAAGAATGTTGTGGATAGCCCTGGGGTTGATTGTATTTGATGCTAATTCTGCTCTCCTGGGAGGGGCTTCGGACAAGGAGTGAGTTATGTACTCATGTGACTTCTTGTGAACCAATCCCCTAATGAATAAAGGAGCCAATCACTAGGTGAGTAGGACGGACTTCGAGGTTGGAGAGGGGAAGAGAGGAGCAGGAGAGAGGGCCCTTTGGAACAGGGACAGATAAGGGGTAAGATGTAGCTGCTAGAGTTTCCTGGTATCATGGTGGATTTGTCAGGATTCACCTCCGGAGGATTTGGGTTTAATTAGGCTTACAAGATTAGGATTTTAGTTAATGTGCCCAGAGATTGAGTTACCATTGTTTCTGAACTAAGTTTGTGTTGCATTTTCCTTCATGCAGAGGCTCGTCTGGGTTCCAGAGAGAAAGGTACCTGGCAAACTGCGGGTTTACCTGATGTGCCCCACTAAGGCCATGGGGGATTTGAAGCATGGGGCTGGTGTGGTAGCGTCCTGCCAGTGGGAACCTAGTGAGCTGGGTGGAGAGATCGTGGAGCTCTGAGTTATAGCTCCACAAGATAAAAGCAGGTTGGCCACTGCTTGCCAGTGCATGGCTGGCCAGGCCGATGGGGCTGAGAGAACTAGGGCATAGCATGGGAACTTGCTATATTCTTTCTTTTTCTTTTCTTTTCTTTTCTTTTCTTTTCTTTTCTTTTTTTAAAAGTATTTCCCGCAACAGAAGAGTTCAAGGCCAAGGAATCTGGGCACTGAGGCCCATGACTGATTAGCACTGAGGCAGAGGAGAGATGGAACATCCTCCAGACTTCCTGACAGAAAGATGGCCTGGATGGTCACTGGACCTCTGTGTACAGAACTAGACAAAAAGTTCGAAAAACAGAACAGGACAAACCCCCGATGCTAGGAAAGGAGAGGAGGACAGACAGAGAAGGTCTGGTGCCATGGTTGGATGTCATAGTTGTGTGCATGAAATCTGCAACTTCAGAAAGTTTCATGCTGTTTTTATGAAAGGCTTTGGGTTATTTCTATATGTTAGGGTGGGCCTGTTTGGAAAGTAACAACTCTTATCTTGGGATATGCTTAGTACTGATATAAAGGTTTCATCCTACTTTATATTTCTTAGGAATTTAATGAGTATGTGCTGCCTATTTTTCTTAGGACTGTAGCTCAAACAATATGAATCAATATTAGCTTATATTTTCTTAGGTCAATATTTTAAATTAATAATCTTTTGAAGTGTTAACTAATTTCTCAAAGGCAGGAAAAGGGTTTGCCTGTGAATATGGCAATGAATACTTTTAGCTTGCATGAAGCAACAGTCAGTCAGTCTTAATATAGTTTACTCTGGCTAAAGGCAAGGAGAATAAATGCCAGTATAGATTGTTTGGGTTGCTACTTTCACCAAAATTACTAAGTAATAGGATTCAAGAACTTGTTAACATGGCCTGATTGACATACAGATAAACATTTAAGATTAAAGGCCTTTCATTTATAAAAAATATTTTAGGAATTTAGATGTAGCAGTGATTCTATCTTTTTTTTTTTTTTTTTTTTTTTTGTCAGCAAATACACTGGGAAAGGAACCTAGGAGCAAATATGCTAGGAATAAGTAGTTTCCTATTTCTGATGAAGTTAAACTCAGCCGGAGACCTTAGGAATTCATACTATGTGCAGACAGAGACACAAAGGGAACCAATACTTAACTATAGATCCTGTGGGTATGCTCATGAGAGATGTTTTCTGTAAAATTTTTTATTATAATGAAATGTGTTTTAAATGTAGAGTAATTTTAAATGTAGAGTAATATTGACTTCATAGAATAAATTTGACAGAATAAATTGAACAGTTGATTCTGGTTACTTTTTTCCTCTAAATGATTTAGAAACATTATTATTATTCCTTACTTCAACATTTGCTAAATTCCAGAAGGAATAATGCCCACACAAGGTATTATCTTTTGGAAAGTTATTAATTATTGTTATATTCTTAGGGATATCAAAATTTTTTATGTTGCTCTTGATGAGTTTTCTCAGTTAATGTTTTTCAAGGAATTTATTCTATTTGTCTAAGTTGTAGGCGCATAATTCTTCCTGGAATAAGTTTATTTTTGTGGGATATTGTGAGATCTATGGTGATCATGCTGCCTTGATTTCCAGTGTTGGTTATGGCTGACTTTTCTTCCTTTCTTAGTTAATGGTCTATGGAGTTTATTACTATCTTCAAAATAAACATTTTATTTTATCTTATTCATAAACTACACTGATTTCAGCTCTAATTTTTTTCCTCCTTTTTTATTTTTGATACTTTATATACATTTCCAATGTTTCCCCTTTTCTGAGTCTCCTCTTTGTATACCCCTCATCCCCTCCCCAACCCGCCTCTAGGAGGGAATTCCACCTCCCACCCCACTCCCCGTCCACCCATCCCCATTTTCCCGCCTTGATATTCCCCTTTACTGAGGCCTCTAACATCCTCAGGCCCAAGGGCCTTTCGTCTCTCCCTGATGGCCATCGAGGTCATCCTCTGCCACATATGTGGTCCAAACCATAAGTCCATCAATGTGTATTCTTTGGTTGGTGGTCCGAACTCCAGGAGGACCGGGGGAGGGG
>CM052705.1:43750959-43770786 GCA_028551405.1 Uromys caudimaculatus | reverse complement strand
AACCCAGATGTCCCTCATCAGAGGAATGGATACAGAAAATGTGGTATATCTACACAATGGAATACTACTCAGCTATTAAAAACAATGATTTAATGAAATTTGCAGGCAAATGGATGGAACTTGAAAATATCATCCTGAGCGAGGTAACTCAGTCACAAAAGAACGAACATGGTATGTACTCACTGATAAGCGGATATTAGCCCAAAAGTTCAGAATGCCCAAGTTTCACTTTACAGAAACTGCTGGACTGTGAGTGGGGTCCCAGATGGAAGAGCTGGAGAAAGGTCTGAAGGAGCTGAAGGAGTCTGCAGCCCCAAGGATGGAGCAACAGCATCAATGGGCCTGACCCCCCCCCCCCGGTCATCCTGGAGTTAGGACCACCAACCAAAGAATACACATCTATGGACCCATGGTTCGGACCACATATGTGGCAGAGGATGGCCTCGTTGGCCATCAGGGAGAGAGGAGAGGCCCTTGGGCCTGATGGTGTCAGAGGCCCCAGTAAAGGGGAATGTCAAGGTGGGAATATGGGAATGGGTGGGCGGGTGGGTGGGAGGTGGAATTCCCTCATAGTGGCGGGGAGGGGGAAGGGATACAGGGTTTCCAAAGAGGAGACATTGGAAATGTAAATAAAGTATGAAAAAAAATAGTGAATTTTAAATTTTTCTTTCAAGGCAATAACTTGTCAAAAAAAATTCCTGGCCATAGTCCATCCTCCTCTCCCTACCCCAACATCTCAAGCCTACTTCTTCACTGGAAGTGTTCATTTCAGAGACCAAGAAGAACCTCCACCATTTGTCTTTAATGTATACTGTATAGGTTTCTTCATATTTTGAAGTATGTTAAACTCAGATGAAGATCTACATAACAAAAGAAGCCATATTGCACTGTGAGGGTAGAAGGCTTTCTCAGTGGGACCTGTGGACTGGTAAAAACCACGTAGCAGAGAGTGTGTATCCTTGGGCTGCATGAGCACAATGCCTCCCGTGGCATTGGCTTATTCTGCTTACTGCACCCACAGCCCAGGCACTTTGGCAGTCCTCTTTGTTTTTCTCAAACAAAGCAATGGTGTTCCAGAAGGACAAGCTCCAACAACTGGGGAAGTTCCAACAACTAGATGGGAAGACTGCAACAAATCCTGATGCCTCGGAGTCACGAGTAATTTTAAAAATAAATAGCTTCCTTCTTTGGTTTTTAGTTTATTGTTTCTGAAAGAAGGAAATGGCTACTCCATGCTCGTCAAACGATAAAAAAAAAATCTAGAACTGAACAAATGTGTAAATACCCCCCTCTACACACACACAGACACACAAACACACACATAAACACACACACACACACACACAGAGAGAGAGAGAGAGAGAGAGAGAGAGAGAGAGAGAGAGAGAGAGAGAGAGAGAATCTCTTTGGTAAAATGAAAATACATGCCCTTTTGAAATTGATATTCCTAAACTGATGGGTAAATGTAAGCACTACTTCAGCTGAAGGCTTGCTGGGAGACCCAGGCATTAACGTAGTCTCAGGGCTATTCTCCACTGGCCCGTACTGTGAGGTTGTTACTTCCATGTAACTCACTAACAGGAGATGTAGCTCTACGGAGAAACAAAGAAAATGTTCAAGTGTTACTTAGGATGAGCTGCAGTGTTTGTTCTGGTCTTAAGGTTTGCAGTATCAGCCGGGCAGTGGTGGCGCACGCCTTTAATCCCAGCACTAGGGAGGCAGAGGCAGGCGGATTTCTGAGTTCGAGGCCAGCCTGGTCTACAGAGTGAGTTCCAGGACAGCCAGGGCTACACAGAGAAACCCTGTCTCGGAAAACCAAAAAAAAAAAAAAAAAAAAAAAAAGGTTTGCAGTATCTGTTACTTAACAGTGTCTGCCTGCTGCTGGACAGTCTTTATTGTTTTAGAATTTTTCTTGCTTTTACTGCCTTCGTAAACCTTGTATCAGGCAGCCATGTCAGTAATACCAGGATTGGACCATCCCACACTGACTCAGACTTTGTCTTGAGACTAAGCTCTAAAGCATCAATGTTCCTGTGGTAGGGCCTCAAGATAGCTTTGAGGAATTCCCAGGAATGACTGAGGCTAGGGGGCTGGATGCTTCCCCAAAACATGGACTTCTCATGAACTCTTGCTGTTTTTTTGTTCAGAATTGCTACAATGGCCTGAAGTTTAAAGCAAACCTTGTGCCTATTTGTTTATGCTTTCCGTTTCTTACCATGTTAAGTCCCTGTGGGTTTTGTTTGAAAATAAAGCATTGTAAATGTTAAAAATAGACTTACATGGAAGTAGGTAAGTGTATTGTTTGTAAAATTCCTATTTGTGAAAAGAAAAACAAAGAAAAAGAGTCGTCAGGGTGGAAATATTCGTTTGAGTCAGTAAGAGAATCTGGCTCTGAAAACAGTCCAAATCCATGTTGTGTAACACTGACTCTTGGCTTCAGGAAGAAGACTGGCAGCTTTTTCTCATTTTAAAGTAGGCTTAAGAGGGTCTGTTCTCTGAGGGTGGATTATTTGGACTCCTAGCTCCATTCTGAAAGGGATAGAACAATGATTTCTCTGCTGGAGCCCATGTATGAAGGCATACCTTTACATGCTGCGCATTCTGTGCCATTATTATGATTGAGCAGTAAAGTGGTTCTAGGTTACCGGAGAATGTGTAAGCTTAAGGCTTCACTTAAGAATAGGAACTGTTCACATAGTATGTGCTTAATGGGTGAGGGAGTGTATTTTGTGCCTTCTATGTGGCTGGCCATGTACTCATGCTGGGGATTCAGAAGTCTGTGGAACCTATACGTTCCTGCTTTCACATGGGAGGAATTTTTAAATTATGACCTGTGGAAATGCAACTGGAGACTGACTAGGAATTCAAATATTGTCAGTTTCATTACCTCTCTGCCTTCTCTGCCCCATTTTCTTGATTCTCAACTGGCTCATTCCATATGTCAGTCAAAACAGTCCCATCACCTTTGGATCTTACAGTGCCAGTCACGTCTTCTGAGAGGCAGAAGTCTAGCCATGCAAAAATCTCACTAGGCAAAATGCCTATGAGAGAGTGCAAGGAGACCTGAGGCACACTGGATAATTTGACATACCACAGTGTAAGAGTGGCTCTGAAGGAAAGTGAAAGTGAAGAGCATCCTGTGATGCTATGTAACTTATAGGTGGTTTGGGCTAGGGACATTAGGAGTCAGTTCTCAGGTCATTCTGATCATTAGAGGAGTCCTAGCCTTCAGATCTGCTTACAAGCTGAACAATGGCTAGGTGCAAGAATGGGAAGCAGTCTTGATGGGAATGTGAATTACAGACAGTAGCAGTTGCAACTACTGTGAATTAATCTGCTTGCTTTAAAGGTCTGTGAAGCACGTTCTTACAGCAGTCGAATAAACTAAGAAAGAAGAGCACAGGCTACAAGATCAAAGTAAGCACTCTCAAAGCGTTCTTTGATTTTTTTTAAAATCACATGACAATTTCAAAACCCATGATTTGTGGGACAGGGTCACAAGAAGACCCAAGTTTGGGTCTAGCAATTTCTTGCCCCATGGTGAATCCATGTAGTAGAAGAAAGATGGTTTCTCAAAACCAACAGATATCTATCAGCATGTATCATACATATAAACCTGCAAATGTTTGTGATGCAGTAAGATGGTATTTATTTTATGTTATACACTTACTTTCTATTTTTATTTTTTGGTACTAGAGACTGAAATTAGGGTCTTGCATGTGCCAGGAAGAAACTCTACCACTTACTGAGCTACATCCTGAATATTTTGACTTACTTATTTAATTCTGACACAGGATTTTGCTAAGTTCCCCAGGTTGGTCTTCAGCTCCCTCTCCAACTCCCCCCCCCCAAGTATTTAGCTCCTGCCTCAGCATCCTGACTAGATGTAATCACAGGCTTATGTCACAAGATCTATCTAATTTTCCATTTTAAAACAATGGAAAACTTCATAGATAAGCAACTGACTTGAAGGCAACTTTTCTCAACAATAAGCACATAGAAGGTTGCATTTTCTAATAATCCTATAAAAATAAGACATTGACAAGTCATTTCATATTAAAGCAAAATAATGGATTATATAATTATATAGCACATTGTATTTAAATAAATTGTAACAATCCTTTAGGGGAAATGAGATGATACTGGGAGAAAATATGGCACACAATATTTTCACATCTTATGAGCAGAAGAACTCATGGTTTTTGTCCCAGACTAGCTTTTCCAGGATATTAATATATTTAAAACTTTGGAAAATAAGCATATTGCCTCTTCCATACCAAAGGCTAATAATTGTCCTAGGGCATTGTTTGGGAAAGTATGTTTAATTTTCATCACTGGGCCAAAACCTCTGGCCAAAACAAGTTAAAGGTTGAAAGGTTTGGTTTGGCTTAGTTTCAGTGTGTGGTCAGTAGCTTCACTGGTTCCGGGCCATGGCAAGGTAGACTATGAGGGAAGGCATGGAGACGCAAGCCTTAGGTGACAGAAGGCAGAGAAAGTATAGGTGCTGGGGACAAGATTCATCACTCCAAGGCATACTACACAACACAATTCTTCCACCTAGACTCCATTTCCCAATATTATACTGTGAATCTATTAACATAGGAGCTCATTGGTTACATCATAATTCAGTCACCTTTTAATGATTCAGTCTACCAGGTAGGGATCAAGACATAGACATGAGCTTTAGAAAAGAAAATTCAACATTTACACAGCACAACACTCAGGATGTTTGCAGCCTACTATAAATAATGTTTCCGAAGGTTTGGAAACACCAAGGAAGGCCTGGCCACCAACCCAAGTTAGTACCTACCCCTAGAAGCATTACAAGTGTGGCTGCTGTGTCACATATGCATCAGTAGGTAGCAGAGAGGAGAGAGGCCATGGTCTTTGCTCAGTGTTCTGACCTGTGAACATCTGAGTGATTAGTATCCTAACACTCCCTGAAAAAAGAGAGCCTGAGATGACCTTCAGTTGGATACCAAGGGGTAGGGGAGACCTGAGTGAGACATAAGATCCCCCCTGCCATGGGTTCCTGACAAGGAGCTAGCCTGAGATGATCACCAGCCCAGTGCTACACAGGCCCAGGGGATGGGGGGCAGACCATGCCCACGATGACTCCTGCCTGGCACCAGCTGGACATTGCACTCCCGAGACCACTTCTAAGATGACCCCAGACATTCAAGAGACCCTAGACACCACTAAGAGGAACAAGTAAGCGGTAGAGAAATGGAAAAGAAAGAGAAACAGAAGGATATGGGCACAATGAAGAGAGGCAGAACTGGGGACTCAAGGGTAGTGAGGAACAGCCTGATGTGAGTACCCAGTAATGCCACCTAGGACCATGGTGGGGCCCTGCCTATCTGGAGAACATTATCTGGGTCTGTGGTCTGTTACCACCAAAGGCCAGGTCCCTGGTCTGGGCTACCTTCCCAGGAACATCTTGATGTCTGGGGGCTGTGCAGAAGTGGCTCCACCCATCACCTGGGCATCATGGGAATGCTGGCCCTAGGAGTATAACAGAAGAGCTGATCAGACCCCTAGGCAGCTGCAGTGCTCGGGAGAGACGGCCTGTACATTGTAGGCGTTGTAGATGAGCTGGCCCCAAGGATATAGGCATGGGAGAGTTGGCCCTACCACTCATCTCCTGTGTGGTAATGTGAACAAGGACTCGGTAAGATGTAGAATTTCTTTCCTGTATTAGACCTATTTATTTGTCTTTAATTTTCTTGCTTCTATCATAAGCCTTTGTCATTCATTAATACATTCCAACTTTATCTTCTAGACCAGCATTTCTCAACCTGTTGGTTGAGACCCCCTTGAGAGTCAAATATCAGATATTTACGTTACAATTCATAACAATAGCAAAATTACAGCTATAAAGTAGCAAGTCAGTAAGTACTAAGCATTTTCTAAATATATTCAACCAATGTGAAACTAATTACAACTATACAGACTAAAGCTTGTTTGCTATTAAAATCTTTGTAGCAGATATATTTAATTGATTCTGCTTCTGTTTTTACTCTGATCTGATACTTTATTACATTTTTGATTTTCTAAATTTTCAAATAAGTGTATTCAGAGACAATTATTCAATAAAGTATATGTAAGAACAGGATTAGCATTCTAATCGCCCGAGAAAAGGCAGCTGAGTTAAGATGACCCACTGGACTAAATATTAATTTGAAAGTACAAAGCATCAATTTTGTGAAATTAATTACTGATGGGGAGGCAAAAGTTTGGACAACAGTGTAGATCAAACATCGCACTACCATTGCTTTTAATAAAGAAGCCCAGTGATATACTAAAGCAGGCAGAAGTTGAACTTCACATGAAATTCCCAGAGAAATGCCAAGAGAACAATATCAAGCTCAGAACTTGTTATATTTGCAATTTTGTTCTTACTTTATGGTTTATAAAATGTTTTTCATATGTATGTTTACTTTTTAAGATTTGTTTCTGCTTGTTATCTGTGAAACAGAAAAGTAATAAAAGCAGCCACTTGGGGTGAATGCGGAGATAATGAAGACAAGAATCATATGTATGACCACAGCCACAGCGTCTCTGGGCTCTGGACTCCATAACTCACCCTTTTCTATTTTAAAAAAAAAATAGCTATTCCAGAATTTTGTACACTATATTTTAATAAAACTTACCATCCTTTAATCCACACCCCCTTCCCCTATAAAACTTTTAAAGAATAAACAAAAACAACAAAACCCATCAAGTTCAATTTGTGCTGACCATATAAATTAGGTATGTGTGCATCTACTGGAGCATGGTAGACCTACAGGAGACCACACCCTTAAAGAAGACTGAGTCTCTCCTTCCAGGAAGCTATCAATTACTAGTAGATCATTGGGATTTGTGTACACCTTCCCTCTACCTGTTGGAAATTTGTCCAACTTATCACACAGGTCTTGTGAATACTGTCAACACTAAGTTCATATGTGCAACTTTCTTGTTGTGGCTAGAAAGCATATTTTGTATCAATCCACTGCTCCAGTGGATGCTTACAATCTTTCCACCTGCGCTTTCTCAGTGATCCCTGAGATTTGGGAGAAGGGACATGAAATCTGACTGAGCCATACATTCTCATTCTCTGCATCTCGACCATTTGTGAGTCTCTCTGTTAGTCACCATCTGTTGCAAAAAGCTTCTCTGGTGAGGGATGAGAGGTGGACTTATTTATAATGATAAACTTTTAGAAGTCAGCTTAATACTGTGTCCACTTAGCAAAATAACAGCGATAAGCTCCTAAGTCTACTGATGAACCTCTCTAGCTGCAGGTTCTTGGTCCCAATAACAGTGCTAGGTATGAGTTTAATCTTGGAGAGATGGCCTTAAATCCAATCAGAAAGTGGTTGGTTTATCCCATAATATTTATAGCTATTATATCAATGACCATGTCTTGCCGGATCT
The DNA here is from genome assembly GCA_028551405.1 of Uromys caudimaculatus. NCBI lineage: Eukaryota > Metazoa > Chordata > Mammalia > Rodentia > Muridae > Uromys > Uromys caudimaculatus. The sequence continues at coordinate 43,763,367 of CM052705.1, read as the reverse complement.
GTTATGGTAGCTTGCAGTGTTCATAGCTAGGTAAGATTGGCAACTGTTTTCTCTTCTAGTGACGTACATAGCACTGTCCATCACTGTAAAAGCTTTTCAGCATGCATGAAGCCTCCAGGTCAGTACTAGCATGATTTCTCTGTGTTCTATGACTCCAGTGTGTGGCATTCACAGCAGTAGGATCTTACTATCAACTTCCCAAGGGTAACAAAGAACATTAGCAATATTCCATAATGTTACAGAGTCTATATGATATCAATGGTAAAAATATTTATTATTTATATTCATAGTTATTCATCGACCTGTGGGACCCGTTGTAAGGTAACTCCACTTACAAACATTCTCTCTCACACAATATCTCTCTCTCTCTCTCTCTCTCTCTCTCTCTCTCTCTCTCTCTTTCTCTCTCTCAATATGTGTGTGGTATGTGTTTATGTCTATGCTCTGTGTCTGTGTGTGCTGTTTGTGTCTATGTGTCTGTGTAGTTTGTGTGTGTGCACGCATGTGTTCGCTTATGTACTTACTAGGAGCTAAAGCTAGATTATTTTTCCATGTAGTTTACCTATGGGGTAAACTGTAGGGTAAACTATAATGCCAACATCTCTTGTGAAAAGTAAATATCAGTAGCATGGGAGTTGTACTAGATGTTTAATCACAGTAAAGATGGCCTCCCAAATGAAATGCAAACAATTTTAAAAGATACTAATAAACATGTGTAACTGAAGTTTGTAGACTTCTAAGTAAGATGATGTTAGCTATAGTATTTATTAGAGTACAGGGTAGGAATTTCAACTCTTTTAAATATAAATACATAGATATGTATATATTTTAAGATGTTTCTACAGTCCATTTCCATATGTCTTTTCCAAAAGGCCTTAGAGTTATTCCTCCCCATATCCTTTCTTTAGCCTGCCTTCTCATCTGCCACTTCAATTTATCCCTTCCTGTTCCTTTACTCCTATTAACCATGTATGCCACTGCGCTTTTCCCAGGACTGTGATAGCACAGGAATTAAGGCCAGCAATTGAAAAATGGGACCTTATAAAACTAAAAAGCTCCTGTACAAGAAAGAACACCATCTTTCAAGTGAATATGAAGCCTACACAAATCTGGCAGGTGGTTAGTAACTAGGATATATAAGAACAAAAGGAGCAAAAACAAAAACAAACAAAACCTAAGTATTAAGAAAACAACCCAATTTTTAAAATGAGACATGGAACTAAATAGAAAATTCTTAAGAGATGTCCAAGAAGCATTTTCTTTTCATGTTCAACACCCTAATCATCATGGAAATGCATATTAAGACTACTTTGAGATTTCACCTGACACGCGTTCAGGACGTCTTTCCTGTGCCTATAAGTTGAAACCTAGTTCCCTTGTCCTCCATCAGATGCAGGGCATAGGGTTTTATGTTGTGGGTCTTGATCCATTTTGAGTTGAGTTTTATAGGAAAAAAGGATTTAGTTTCATTCTTGTGTGTGTAGCCATCCAACTGGACCAGCTTTATTTGTTGAAGATGCTGTCTTTTGACATCATTTTGAAAAAATGGTGTCTATTGTTGGCCATTTTGTAAAAACAAAAACAAAAACAAAAACAAAAACAAAAACAAAAAAACAACCTGGTGGCTGTAATACTGTGGGCTTCTCTCTCTCTCCTCAGTTCTATTCACTGATTAATGTGTCTGTTTTAATGCCAATACTGTTATGTTTTTATTACTATAGTTCTGTATTATAACTTGAAACCTAGAATGCTGATACTTCTAGTAGCTTTATCTTTAGGATTGTTTTGGTTTTCATGGATCTTTTTGGTAGTACATGATTTTTTTTTCTATTTCTATAAAAATTGCACTATAATTTTGAGTAAATACTTTCCTAGCCTCCAGGCACTAGGGGCACTAGGTAAGCCCCCTCTCTCTTCAAGCCCCAATCCACCAATTCCCCTGAAAGCACCCCCAACAGTAGTAAACTGCACCCCCATACCCTGTGCTCCAGTTCCTGCACTACAACTCTGCCTGCATTCCTGGAGGCCTGCCAGCACAAGGTAAGGTAAGACCCTACCCTTGCCCACAATAGTCCCCTAAAACACACCTATCAGCCTTAAACTGCACTCCATTCTCCAGACTCCATTTTCTAGGTCATTCTGGTACTAGGGATCCTAGAGTCAAGATTAGCACTCAAAACTCCAGAGGCCTTCCAAGCCACAAACACCCCAGGGGATACATCCTACTACACCTGAAGCCTAGCTAGTCACCAGAACTGCAGGCCACTCAGGCCAGTAGACAAAGAGGAAACAGAAACTAAGAAAAAAACACTTTCAAAAACACGCATCCAACAAAGATTAACTCAGAAATCAGCATCTAAACCTATAATAATTGCAAAACCCAGATGCATAAAGGCCAGCATTAAAACACAACCAACAACAGCCAGGCCACTGTGGCACAAACAGGATACAGCTATCCTACTGCAGTAAGCCTTGGCTATATAACACAACTAAAGCACAAGAAAAATGACCTTAAATTCAATCTTATGATGATAATAGAGGCTTTTAAAGAGGAAAGGAATAAATTCCTGAAAGAAATACAGGAAAATACAAACACACTGGTGAAGGAAATGAATAAAACTGTTCAAGACCTGAAAATGGAAATAGAAACAATAAAGAAAGCATCAAACTGAGGGAATCCTGGAAATAGAAAACCTAGGCAAGAGAACAGGAACTACAGTTGCAGGCATCACCAACAGAATACAAAACATTGTAGAAAGAATCTCAGTCATAGAATATGCAATAGAAGAAATTGATTCATCAGTCAAAGGAAATGTTAAATCAAAAAGCTCCTAGCATAAAACATCCAGGAAATCTGAGACACTATGAAAAATCCAAACCTAAGAATAATTGGAGTAGATAAAAAAGAAGATTCTCAGCTCAAAGGTCCACAAAATAGTTTTTTTAAAAAATCATAGAAGAAAATTAACTAAACCTAAAGAAAGAGATATCTATAAACATACACCAAATAAGTTGGAACAGAAAAGAAAAATCTCCTGTCACATAATAATCAAAACACTAAATGTGCAGAACAAAGAAAGAATATTAAAAGCTGCAAAGGGAAAAGGACAAGTAACATATAAAGGCATACCACCAGAATTACATCTGACTTCTAACAGAGACAATAAAAGCCAGAAGGGGCAGATGTGTTGCTTCCAAGAGACCACAGACGCCAGCCCAGACTACTATAATCAGCAAAACATTCAATCACTATAGACAGAGAAAACAAGATATTCCATGACAAAACAAAATTTAAACAATATCTATCTACAAATTCAGCCCTACAGAAGATATTAGAAGGAAAACTCTAACCCAAAGAACTTAACTCTATATCCACCAAAAAAAACCACAGGAAATAAATACTTTTGTACCATCAAAATCAAAAGAAGGGAAACACACACACACACACACACACACACACACACACACACACCATAAACATCAAAATAACAGGAATTAACAATCATTGGTCAACAATCATTGGTCATTAATATCTCTCAACATCAATGGATTAAATTCTCCAATTAAAAAAAAAAAACACACACAGGCTAACAGAACGGATGTGAAAACAGTATCCACCATTCTGTAGTATACAGGAACATACCTCAGCAACAAAGATAGATATCACCTCAAAGTAAAAGGCTGGAAAAAAGTTTTCCAAGCAAACAGACCCAAGAAGTAAGCTTGCCTAGCCATTCTAATACATAATAAAATAGGCTTTCAACCAAAATGATTCAAAAGATATGGGTAAGGAAGCTTCATTCTCATCAAAGGAAATATCCATCCATATGATGTCTCAATTCTGAATGTTTGCCCCAAATGCAATCACCTCACATTCATACAAAAATTATTAATATTTAAATTACATGTCGAACCCTACTTGTTAATAGTGGGAGACTTCAATATCTCTCTATCAGCAATGGATGGCAGGCCATCCAGACAGACACTAAACAGCGAAATAATGAAACCAACAGATGTCATGAATCATATGGCCCTAACAGATACCTATAGAATATTTCACCCAAACACAAAAGAATATACCTTCTTCTTAGGACTTCACAGAACCTTCTCCAAAATTGATCATATACTTGGACACAAAGCAAGTCTTAACAGATATAAGAAAATTGAAAGAAAAACCTGTATCTTATCAAACCATGCTGGATAAAAGCTGGACAACAGAAACAACAACAGAAACAGCAGAAAGCCCACAAAACTATGGAGCCTGAACAACTCCCTACTCAATGACCACTGGGTGAAAGAAGAAATAAAGAAAAAAATTAAAGCCTTCCTAGAATTCAATGAAAATGAATGCACAACAAACCCAAACTTATGGGACACAATGAAAGCACTGTTAAGAGGAAAGTTCATAGCACTATGGCTTTCATAAAGAAATTAGTGGGATCTCATACTAGGTACTTAACAGCACACCTGAAAGCTCTAGAACAAAAAGAAGCAAACACACCCGAGAGGAGTATAGGGCAAAAAAATCATCAAACTCAGGGCTGAAATCAACCCATTAGAACCAAAGAGAACAATATTTAAAAAATCAATGAAACCAAGAGTTGGTTCTTTGAGAAAACCAACAAGATAGACAAACCCTTACCCAAACTAACTAAAAGGCAGAGAGACAATATCCAAATTAATAAAATCAGAAATGAAAACTGGGACAAAACAACAGAAACTGAGAAAATTCATTAGGTCTTACTTCAAAAACCTATATTCCACAAAATTGAAAAATCTCAATGAAGTGGATGATTTTCTTGATATTTTCTTGATAGATACCACTTAGCAAAGTTAAATAAAGGTTGGGTAAACTATTCAAATAGTCTTATAGCCCCTAAAGAAATAGAAGTAATTATTAAAACTCTCCTAACCAAAAAAAGCCCAGGACCAGATAGTTTTAGTGTTGAATTCTACCAGACTTTCAAGAAGAGCTAATATCAATACTTCTCAAATTATTCCACAAAATAAAAACAGAAGGAACACTGACAAATTCATTCTATGAGGCTACATAGAATGATACCTAAACCACATAGACTCAACAAAAAAAAGAGAATTTCGGATCAATTTCCCTTATGAACACTGATACAAAAATACTCAAAAAAAATACATCAAAAAATATCATCCACCATGATCAAGAAGGGGTCATATGAGAGATGAAGGGATAATTCAACATATAAAAATCCATTAATGTAATCAACCATACAAACAAACTAAAAGAAAAAAAAACACATGATCATCTCAATAGATGCTGAAAAGCCTCTGACAAAATCCAACATCCTTTCATGATAAAAGTCTTAGAGATATCAGGAATACAAGGCACAAACGTAATAAAGGCAATATACAGCAAGCTGATTGGCAAAATCAAATTAAATGGAGAAAAACTTAAAGGAATTCCATTAAAATTAGGAACAAGACACGGCTGTCCACTCTCCACATGTCTGTTTAATATAGTGCTTGAAGTTTTAGCTAGAACAATAAGACAACTAAAGGAGATCAAGGGGATACAAATTGGAAAGAAAGAAGTCAAAGTATTGCTAGTCTCAGATGATACGATAGTGTACATAAGTGACCCCAAAATCTCTACCAGAGAACTCCTACAGTTGATAAACACCTTCAGCAAAGTGGCTGATTACAAAATTAACTAAAAATAATAATAATAAAGTCAGTAGCCTTCCTTTCTATAAACAAAAATTAGGCTGAGAAAAAAAAAAAACAACACCCTACACAGAGGCCACAAATTGTGGGAACAGGAACCAGGAAATTGAGAGGAAAGTGGAGGCAGAACCCATAAAGATTCCCAGGTTCAGACTATGGACACCAGGATCAGGGTGCATATCTAACTTTGTTGTTTAGCACATAAGCTTATATATAGTTTTTCAGCCAAATAGGATATGGTTATGTATTCAAGGGCAAATGGGGGCACAACATGCTTTGTTTAACTGAATCTGACTCATCTGCCCATGAGCCTGTAGGGGAGGGGCTGATTTCAAGAAGACAGGGGAAGCAGCCACTGTCCTGGCCTCGGGTCCCTTGTATTGTCTCACCTATGTGCCAGGAGCCATCTCAGATTGTATACCGTGTATGGCAGATCGCACTTTGCTCTCTGTCCCACTCCATTCTCTACCAGGTTCACTTCCATATCCCCCTCAATAAATAATATAAAATATCTTGCTGTAACTCTAACTAAGCAAGTGAAAGACCATTATGACAAGAATTTCAAATCTTTGAAGAAAGAAATTGAAGAAGATATTAGAAGATGTAAAGATTTCCCATGCTCATAGATCAGTAGGATAAGCATCTTACCAAAAGCATTCTACAGATCCAATACAATTTGCATCAAAATTGCAACACAATTCCTCACAGATCTTGAAAGAACAATACTCAGCTTCAAAAAGAAAGAAAAAAAAACAGGATATCCAAAACAATCCTGTACAGTAAAAGAACTTCTGGATGTATATTATCCCTGATTTCAAGCTGTACAATAGAACATTAGTCATAAAAACTTCATGGTACTAGCATAAAATCAAACAGGTTGATCAATGGAATTGAAGTCCCAGAAGTAAACCCACATGGACACTTGATTTTTGACAAAGAAGCCAAAACAATACAATAGGGAGTGGGGGAAGCATCTTACTTACATAAATGGTGCTGGACTAACTGGATGTCTACATGTAGAAGAATGCAAATAGATCCATATCTATCACCCTGCACAAAACTCAAGTCCAAGTGGATCAAAAGCCTCAACATAAAACCAGATACACTAAAACTGATAGAAAAGGAAGTGAGAAATAGCTTTGAACACATTGGCACAGGAGTAAATACCTGAACAGTAAACTAAATAACACAATTTAAAATGGGGTACTTTGTTCCTGTCTAAAAGAACTGCAGATACAAAAATGGAGAAGAGACCAATCCTCAAGAGACTTGAGGCCCCAGGAAAGGGGGGAATGGGGGGCAGCACCCTCTCAGAGGCAAAGGGGAGGAGGAATGGTATGAGGAACTGTGGGAAGGGGCAATATCAGGACTGTAAATAAATAAAATAAATAAAAATGGGCTGAAGGAAAGGCAGTCCAGTGACTGGCCCAACTTGGGATCCATCTCATGATGAGGACACAAAGGCCTGACACTACTACTAATGCTATGCTGTGCTTACAGACAGGAGCCTAGCATGGCTGTCCTGAGAGGCCCTACCAACATCTGACTAAGACAGATGCAGATACTTACACCCAACCATTGGACTGAAGTCAAGGACCTCTATGGTTGAATTATGGGAAGAATTGAAGAAACTGAAGGAGAGGGTTCCCCTACAGGAAGACCAGCAGTCTCAACTAACCTAGACCCCAGAGAGCTCCCAGACACTGAGTTACCAACTGGCAGCATACATGGGCTTGTCCAAGGCCCCCAGCACATATATAGCAGAGGACTGCCTGGTCTGGCCTCAGTGGGCAGGAGATATGATTAATCCTTGAGAGACTTAAGCCCCAGGAAAGAGGGAGGTCTGGTGTTGGGAAGGCGAGGAGGAGGAGGAATGAGATGAGGAACTGTAGGAGGGGGGACTGAGAGGGGAGCAACAGCAGGAATGTAAATAAATAAAATAATATTTTTTTAAAAAATGGCGTACAGATCTCAACAGAAAATTCTTGACATAGTAATCTTTAATGGCCGAGAAGCACCTAAAGAAATGTTCAACATTCTTAGTCATCAGGGAAATGCAAATCAAAAGATTCTGAGATTCGATCTTATACCTGTCAGAATGGCCAAGATGCTGGCAAGGATGTGGATGAAGGGGAACACTCCTCCACTGCCTGTGAGAGTACAAACTTGCATAGCCACTTTGGAGATCAATTTGGTGGTTCTCAGAAAGTTGGGAATGGTTCTCCCACAAGACCCAGCTATGCTACTCGTGGACTTATACCCAAAAGATGTTCCACCATGCCACAAGGACACTTGTTCAACTGAGTTCAAAGCAGCTTTATTCCTAATAGCCAGAAACTGGAAACTAGATGTCCCTCAATTGAAGTATGGATAAAGAAATTGTGGTACATTTGCACAATCCTGATCACAGGATTAAAAAAAAGATTTAAAAGAATTTTGAGAAAGATTACATTGAATCTATCAATCACTTTGGTAGGATGCATTTTCACAGCATGAATTCTACCAGTCCATGAGACTAGATCTTTCCACCTTCTGGTATTATACCATACAAAGAAATCTGGGATAAGCCTCTCTCAGTTCCCATGGCTCTTCCCAGCACTTCTCACTCCACCCCCTTCCCTAAACCTTCCCCAATGCAGAGGGTGAACTTTGTTCCCTCCTCGAGATTTTCTTTTATATATAACAGCCATTTTGGCTATGTGCTTTCTTGATCTCTAGGCCTCTTTTGGTCTTCTTGTCCTCTCCACAGTCTCTTCTTCTCCTCTCTGGATCCCCTCCCCACTCTCTTAGCCCCATTCAGTCTGGATCCTTCTAGATACCTCCAGCCATACTACTCTCCCTCCTATCTGCAATAAAAACCTCCTCAACCATGCCTAGGTGTGGTCATGTCCTGGTTTTCATCAAGTTATTTTATTTAGTTTCTTCAGTATCGATACTTTTCCATGATATAAGTCTCAAATACCTTTTTTGAGACTCCTGTGAATATTGTTCCCCTGGTTTATCTCTTAACATGTTTGTCATTTCTATATAGTAAGGCCATTTGGGGCATGTGTGTGTGTGTGTGTGTGTGTGTGTGTGTGTGTGTGTGTGTGTGTGTGTGTGTGTGTGTGTTAATTTTGCATCCTGCTATTTGGCTAGATGTGTTTGTCAGGTGTATGTTTTGTTGGTATCTTTAGCTTGGGGTTTTTTATGCATAGGACCATCACCTGCAGATAAGAATTCATGACCTTCTTCCTTTCCTGTCTGTATCCTCCTTACTGTTTTCACTTGTCTCATTGTTCCAGGACTTCAAGAACTTACTATATTGAACAGAAGGAGAAAAAGTGGACAACCTTGACTTTTTTCTGATTTTGGTGGAAATGAACTCTTAAGCTGTGGGATCAGCACACAGCCAAGTATATTATACTTACTATGTGATACTTCTACCTTGAAGGTTTGGTAGAACTACTTACTGAATTCACTTGGCCATACCTTTCTAAATTGGAAGGTTAGTGCTTCGTTCAAGTATTCCCAGTGTCTGTTCTAATGTCTACCTTTTTAAAATGTGAATGCTTTCTTTGGTTAATTTGGCTCAAGGTTTGCTAGCCTTGGTAATGTATTCAAAGAACCAGCTTTATTTCATTATTTGTATGTTTCCATTTATTAATTTCAGCTGTAACTTTGGTTATCTTTTTCCATCTATTCTTTTAGGATAATTTATTCCTGTTTTCCCAATACCTTAAGTGCATCATGTTACTAATTGGAGATGTCTTAATGTAGGTACTTAGTTCCATGAATCACCCCTCAGCACGGCCTTCATTTTGTTCCATCAACACTAATTCATGTGTTTTCATCCAATGCTAGAACTTAAAATCTTCCTGGTTTCTCCCTTCACCCAATTTTTATTCCTGTAGTATGTTTAGTTTCCATGAATTTGTGTACTTTTTGTAGTTTCCATTGCTCTTGGTTCCCACCCTTTTCCATTGTGGTCAGAAAGAATACAAGGCGTTATTTCAGTTTTTCTATATTTGAGGATTTGTATGTAGTTGATTCTGGGAAAAGTTCCATTGGCTGAAAAAAAAATGTTATTCTAGAGTTTGTGTGGAATATTCGTAGTTATCTGCTAGGTTCATTTGATTTATGATATCATTTAACTCCAGAGTTTCTCTGTTAACTTTTTCTCCCAAGATAACGTATCTATTGGTACGAGTGGAATGCTGAAACCACCCATTATTGGGATTAATTTGTAGTTTGGGATCTCATAGTATTTCTTTTGTAAAACTTGATGCTCCTAAGTTTGGTGCATGTTTGTTTTGAGTTGAAATACCTTCTTTGTAAATATTTTTGCCTCTAAAGAGTAAAAAAAAGGTCCTGTTATGTCTTCTGAGTGGCTTGGGTTTGAAGTCTGTTTTCTCGGACAGTAGCATAGCTATGCCTTGAATGGAATGCCCTTTTCTCATCCTTTTACCCTAAGATGGTATCCATTATTATTGATTTGTTTTTCTTGGAGGCAGCAAAATGATGAATCCTGTTTTCTAAGCAAATCTGTTAGTCTGTCTTTATTGTGGATTTGAGAAAATTAATATTCATTTATTAGTGAAGGATATGTATCAATTTCTGTCATTTTTTAATTTTTGTGCTTTCTCAAATCTCTGATTACCTAAGCATTATTTATTGCCTGTGATCTCTTGGGTGTCTAGTATACTTCTTAGAACAAGCTTAGTAGAAAAAAAAAAACCTTGAATCCCCTTTTTCTATTGTAGAGTTTTGATTTTTTTTTCTTCAGTTTTAATATATTTTTCTGGATAATAGGCTCGGTTGACAACTGTGGTCTTTCAGAACTTAGAATAAATTTTTCCAATCTTTTCTCACTTTAAAAAATTCGATCAAACAATCAAGCGTTACCTTTATAAGTGACTTAACCTTTTAATCTAAGCTTTCAATACCTTTATATGACTTCCAACTATAATATGATTTAAAATATTTATAGTTTTATTTAGTATTCTATAGTCCTCTTATACCTGGATGGGCATCTTGTTCTCTAGGTTTGGGTGATTGTCATCTGATTTTACTGAAGATATTCCCTTTGCATTTTCTATGGACTTATTCTTCTCCTATGCCAATATTTTAAAGGTTAGGTCTAGATCTGTGGCAGGAGACCTCTGCCTGGGCCACCAGGGTTCCATAGCCAAGCAGTGCTAGGGGAAAGCTACCCTTCCAGGAGCATGGAAAAGCCGTGAGTGGGGTTAAGACAAGCACCACTGCTCACCAGGAACCACCCGAACCTGCGGGACACAGGGACTGAGGTAAAGTCGGGCATAGGAACCTTCTGGTTTCCATCTGTGGCAGGAGACCTCTGCCTGGGCCACCAGGGTCCCATAGCCAAGCAGCACCAGGAGAAAATTACTCTCCCAGGCCCTCAGGACACAGAGACTGAGGAGGAAAAGTCAGGGACAGGAACCTTCCGGTTTCCATCTGTGGAAGGAGACTTCTGCCTGGGCCACCAGGGTTCCATAGCCAAGTAGCTCCAGAAGAAAGCTACCCTCCCAGGAGCGTGAAAAGCCGTGAGTAGGGATAAGAAAAGCACCACTGCTCACCGGGACCTGGGGACCTCAGCCTGGGCCACAGGGCTCCAAGACAGAGCTGATATCCCAGGAGTGCTGACACACCTTCAAGCATGGGCAAAACCACCACTTCTGTTCAAACTCACTGGATCAAGAGGGACCCTTGCAGAGCCATCAGGACACAGGAACCAAGGGACCACTGGGGACAAGATCCTTCTGGTTTCTGTTTGCACCCCAGAGCTGACCCTGTGCCAGGGCACTCCAAACCCAAACACCTCTCAGAGAGAGCTGGTCTTCAAGAAGTATTGATACAGAGGCCTGCAGGAGGGACAAGCCACCACCAGACAGAGTAAGACCAGCTAACATCACAGTTAACAAGATGGCAAAAGGCAAGGGTAAGAACATAAGGAACAGAAACCAAGACTACTTGTCATCACCAGAACCCAGCTCACCACCACAGCAAGCCCTGAATATCCCAACACACCAAAAAAGCAAGACTCAGATTTAAAATCAGTTCCCATGATGATGATAGAAGACTTTAAGAAGGACATAAATAACTGCCTTAAACAAATACAAGAGAACACAGGTAAACAGCTAGAAGCCCTTAAAGAGGAAACACAAAACTCCATTAAAGAATTACAGGAAAACACAATCAAACAGGCAGAATTACAGGAAAACACAATCAAACAGACGAAGGAAATGAACAAAACCATCCGTAACTAAAAATAGAAATAGAGACAATGAAGAAACCACAAAGGGAGATAACCCTGGAGGTAGAAAACCTAGGAAAGAGATCAGGAGTCATAGATGCAAGCATAACCAACAGAATACAAGAGACAGAAGACAGAATCTCAGGAGAAGAAGAAACCATAGACAACATTGACACAACAGTAAAAGAACATACAAAATGCAAAAAGCTCCTAACCCAAAACATCCATGAAATCAGGACACAATGAGAAGATAGAACCTAAGGATAATAGGTATTGAAGAGAGTGAAGATTCCCAACTTAAAGGACCAGTAAATATCTTCAACAAAATTATAGAAGAAAATTTCCCTAACTTAAAGAAAGACATGAACATAAATATACAAGAAGCTTACAGAACTCCAAATAGATTGGACCAGAAAAGAAATTCATCTCGTCAAATTATAATGAAAACACCAAATACA
>CM052705.1:43711382-43750459 GCA_028551405.1 Uromys caudimaculatus | reverse complement strand
CAAAATAGAAATTGAAGGAACACTACCCAATTCCTTCTATGAGGCCACACTTACACTGATATCAAAACCTCACAAAGACCCAACAAAGAAAGAAAACTTCAGACCAATTTCCCTTAAGAATATCAATGCAAAAATACTCAATAAAATTCTCCCAAACCGAATCCAAGAACACATCAAAACGATCATTCATCATGATCAAGTAGGCTTCATCCCAGGGATGCAGGGATGGTTCAATACCCAGAAATCCATCAATGTAATCCACTACAAAAACAAACTCAAAGAATAAAACCACATGGTCATTTCATTAGAAGCTGAAAAAGCATTTGACAAAATTCAGCATCCCTTCATGATAAAAGTCTTGGAAAGCCAGGCAGTGGTGGTGCATGCCTTTAATCCCAGCACTTGGGAGGCAGAGGCAGGCGGATTTCTGAGTTCGAGGCCAGCCTGGTCTACAGAGTGAGTTCCAGGACAGCCAGGGCTACACAGAGAAACCTGTCTCGAACCCCCCCCCCCCAAAAAATAATCAATTAGAAAAAAAAAAAAAGTCTTGGAAAGATCAGGAATTCAAGGCCCATTCCTAAACATAGTAAAAGCAACATACAGCAAAACAGTAGCTAACATCAAACTAAATGGAGAGAAACTCGAAGCAATCCCACTAAAATCAGGGACTAGACAAGGCTGCCCTCTCTTTCCCTATCTATTCAATATAGTACTTGAAGTTCTAGCTAGAGCAATTAGACAACAAAAGGAGGTCAAAGGGATACAAATTGGAAAGGAAGATATTAAAATATCACTCTTTGCAGATGATATGATCTTATACTTAAGTGACCCGAAAAACTCCACCAGAGAACTGCTGCAGCTGATAAACAACTTCAGCAAAGTGGCTGGATATAAAATTAACTCAAACAAATCAGTAGCCTTCCTATACTGGAAGGATAAACAAGCTGAGAAAGAAATTGGGAAATGACACCCTTCACAATAGTCACAAACAATATAAAGTATCTTGGTGTGACTCTAACCAAACAAGTGAAAGATCTGTATAACAAGAACTTCAAGTCTCTGAAGAAAGAAAGCAAAGACGACTTCAGAAGATAGAAAGATTTCCCATGCTCATGGATTGGCAGGATTAATATAGTAAAAATGGCCATCCTGCCAAAAGCAATCTACAGATTCAATGCAATCCCCATCAGAATTCCAACTCAATTCTTCATAGACTTAGAAAGAGCAATTCTCAAATTCATTTGGAACAACAAAAAACCCAGGATAGCAAAAGCTATTCTCAACAACAAAAGAATTTCTGGGGGAATCCACATTCCTGACCTCAAGCAGTACTACAGAGTAGTAGTGATAAAAACTGCATGGTATTGGGATAGCGACAGGCAGGTAGATCAATGGAATAGAACTGAAGACCCAGAAATTAACCCACACACATATGATCACTTGATTTTTGACAAAGGAGCTAAAACCACCCAGTGGAAAAAAAGACAGCATTTTCAACAAATGGTGCTGGTTCAACTGGCGGTCTACATGTAGAAGAATGAGAATTGATCCATTCCTATCTCCCTGTACAAAGCTCAAGTCCAAGTGGATCAAGGACCTCCACATAAAACCAGATACTCTGAATCTAATAGAAGAGAAAGTGGGGAAAAGTCTCGAACACCTGGGTACAGGGGAAAAGTTCCTGAATAGAACACCAATGGCTTAGGCTCTAAGATCAAGAATCGACAAATGGGGCCTCATGAAATTGCAAAGCTTCTGTTAGGCAAAGGATACTGTCAATAGGACAAAACGGCAACCAACAAATTGGGAAAAGATCTTAACCAAGCCTATGTCCGATAGAGTGCTAATATCCAATATATAAAAAGAACTCAAGAAGTTAGACTCCAGAAAACCAAACTGTCCTATCAAAAAATTGGGAACAAAGCTAAACAGAGAATTCTCAACTGAGGAAATTCGCAGGGCTGAGAAGCACCTAAAGAAATGTTCAACATCCTTAGTCATCAGGGAAATGCAAATCAAAACAAGTCTGAGATTCTACCTCACACTAGTCAGAATGGCTAAGATCAAAAACTCAGGTGACAGCAGATGCTGGCGAGGATGTGGAGAAAGAGGAACACTCCTCCATTGCTGGTGGGATTGCAAGCTGGTACAACCACTCTGGTAATCAGTTTGGTAGACCCTCAGAAAAATGGACATACTACTACCTGAGGACCCAGCTATACCACTCCTGGGCATATACCCAGAAGATGGTCCAACATGTAATAAAGACACATGTTCCACTATGTTCACAGCAGCCATATTTATAATAGCCAGAAGCTGGAAACAAGCCAGATGTCCCTCAACAGAGGAATGGATACAGAAAATGTGGTACATTTACACAATGGAGTACTACTCAGCTATTAAAAGCAATGATTTAATGAAATTTGCAGGCAAATGGATGGAACTTGAAAATATCATCCTGAGCGAGGTAACTCAGTCATAAAAGATCGAACATGGTACGTACTCACTGATAAGTGGATATTAGCCCAAAAGTTCCGAACACCCAAGTTTCACTTTACAGTAACCGCTGGACTGAAAGTGAGGTCCCAGATGGAGGAGTTGGAGAAAGGACTGAAGGAGCTGAGGGAGTTTGCAGTCCCATGGATGGAGCAACAGTGTCAACTGCCCCCCCCCCCCCATCCTTCTGGAGGCTGTACCATCAACCAAAAAATACACATCAAGGGACCCATGGCTCGGACAACATATGTGGCAGAGGAGGGCCTTGTTGGCCATCAGGGGGAGGAGAGGCCCTTGGGCCTGATGGTGTTAGAGGCCCCAGTAAAGGGGAATGTCAAGGTGGGAATAGGGGAGTGGGTGGGTGGGAGGTGGAATTCCCTCATAGA
Organism: Uromys caudimaculatus; assembly: GCA_028551405.1. Classification (NCBI taxonomy): domain Eukaryota; kingdom Metazoa; phylum Chordata; class Mammalia; order Rodentia; family Muridae; genus Uromys; species Uromys caudimaculatus. The sequence goes on along the minus strand of CM052705.1, from coordinate 43,747,577 downwards.
GGCAGGGGATGGGGAAGGGATAGGGGGGTTTTCAAAGAGGAGACCTGGAAATGGGGAAACATTGGAAATGTAAATAATCAAAAAGAAAAAAAAAAAAAATCTAAAAAAAAAGACCGAAAGCAGGACCTCACAGCATGTGAAGAAGCACTCCACCAGTGACAGTTCCAGCTCTCACACCATTTTTGAAATGACAAAGTTATGGACTTGGAGACAGAAAAGAGGTTTGAAAAGAGTTGGGATAGTGGTAACGAGGAATAAGACTTATCAGATGGTAGCAGGAATAGAAGCTTTTAGAAGACATTATGGACTGTATCTTGATTGTAGCGGTGGTTACATACATCCATGCATGTAATAAAGTGGTATACACACACACACACACACACACACACACACACACACACACAAATAAAGGTTAGGTCTATTCATAGTAGCTTAATATTATCCCATGTTCATTCTCTCCCTCTCCCTCTCTCTCCCCTTAATCTTTAGAATGGTCCAATTCTGCATCATCTTCCATCCCTGATTTTCTTTTCTTTTTTTTCTTTTTTTTTTGAAGTTTCCAGTTTTTTAAGCTAAATTCTCCCTCAATTTTCCCTCAACACCTCCACCTCCCCTCCCCCCACGCCGACATCTCACCTTTTTTTCCTTGCATCTTTTTTTTTTTGGTCAATTTATTTTTTTATTTTATTTTTACACTTTATTTTTCAAATGTTTCCCTTTCCAGGTCTCCACTTTGGAACCCCCCTATCCCCATCCCTCCTCCCCCTGCCTCTATGAGGGTATTCCCCCAGCCACCCACCTGCCCACACACTCAGGTCTTCCCACCTTGGCACTCCCCTATACTGAGGCCTCTAACACCCTCAGGCCCAAAGGCCTCTCCTCCCCCTGATGGCCAACAAGGCCCTCCTCTGCCACATATGTGGTCCGAACCATGAGTCCCTCCATGTGTATTCTTTGGTTGGTGGTCCAGTCTCCAGGAGCACTGGGGGGTCAGGCCAGTTGACACTGTTGCTCCCTCCATGGAGTTGCAAGCTCCCTCAGCTCCTTTGGTCCTTCTCCAACTCCTTCATCTGGGACCTCACGCTCAGTCCAACAGTTGCCCTGATTCTATTTTCAAAGAATGTGATCTAGTCTGTCGAGATTTTTATTTGGCTTACTGAACAGTTTTTCATTCCCAACATTAAGTATGGAATTTCTCTAGCAATTCAAATTCTATTTTTTCTTATTCACACATATATTTATTGAGCAGATACATTAATTCACATGTAGACCTTTTATCTTCTCATTAACACATTCCAAGAGTTATGACAAAAACTTTTTTTTGGCTTGATATAATTATGATCCTTTAATCCTAACCATCACTGAAATCTTTAAAGTCTAAATGTCATTGATAGTATTCACTCCCCTCTAAATTCCTTATGGAGAAGTGGGGGTTATCATGGAATAGATGAGACATGGGTTTCTAGAAGACCCTAAGAAAAGATCCACTATGACTCTTCAAAGAGTATCTAGGTCAAAACCTACTTAATTGCTGTTTACTCCATCTCATGGGGTTATTTCATTATCTAGCTTTTCTACAAGATAAAACTCTGGATCTTCCTTTTGAGAGCACTGGGTTGAGAAGGTGAAGGCATGGGTGTCTAGATAGTAGCATCCTATAGCTCTTTGAGTTACCGTGTTTTCTTTTCTAGCCTGTGGTTTACCATTTTATAAAAGATAAGACCAGATATCTCAAGTTCTTATCAGCTTGAATAGTTAACAATTAGTTTTGCTGTAATTAGGCAGAAGGTGAATGTAAAGGGTTGTAACGAGAACAGTTGATTCTCTGCGGATCAGAAGATTTCTACCACAAAATGCCTTGCTGTCTGTGTTTCCCTCTAGGATGATGGTTTTGTTACATCACTCCCAGCTCATCTATGACCTTCTTGCAATCATCTCTTCAGTCCTAAAATCTGCTTTTTAAATCAGACCTTTGTGCATTTTTAAAAAGGCATTTTTTTTTGCAAGTAAAGACTTTTTCTTTTTAAATAAGGAACATCCTGATGACAACCAATTTCTAAATTTCTAAAGTAGAAATCACATCTTACCATTGTAGAATACATATATGATACAAATAAAAGTGGATAATTAAAAGCTACCAGCCTGTCAGCCACTTGGGAGGCCTCTAATTAAAGGCAAATCTGGGCTCATCTGAGTTATAGATCAGTATGGAACACAAAAAACAAATCCAACAGAATATAACAGAAAGTAAAATGTATTACTCTAAAATAAGCCTTGGGTGAAATTTTTCAAAGGTAGGATTTCAGTAATACACAGACAATAGAAACAACAAACACCTTGTGGAAACTTAAGAGGATACACACAACAAAAATTGGAATATTTTAGGATCAAATATTTCTATTAGAAAAGCCCAGGGAAGATGAAGGGGGGATTATGGAATTTAGTAAATAAATATATTTTTAAGGTAAATAAAGTTAACAGTGATTTGAAACTAACACACAAACGTTGGCACAGTATGTCAGATGTGTTAATATATGAAATCATTAGCTTCGTAACTAACATATAAGAACCAATTAGGACTTTTTTAAAAAATCATATTTAACAGGGGCAAAACATGAAACAAATTCCCTATGAATGGCCATAAGACAAAAATTTAGTGCCATTGTACAAAACAAGTTAAATGATTAGGAAAACTAATCATTTTATAGAATTTTTGTTTTGTCTGAAGACCAAGATAGGGCTGGAGAGATGACTTGTCCCCTACAGTAACGGCTATCCCCAGCACTCACAGACAGAAAACCTGGGGGCTGTGGCACATACTCATAATCCCAGCAACTGGGATATGGAGACAGGAAGATACCTGGTGCTCATTAGCCAGACTGCCTAGCTCAATCTGTGAGTTCAACATTCAGCAAGACCATCTCAAAAACTAAGCAAGAGAGACTGAGGAAGAACCCAATGTTAACCCCTGGCTTCCACATGCATACACATACAGGAATGTACAAAGCACAATGAAGTCTACAAGGTACTGGTAGGTTCACTGCCCATACACATCAAGGTCTAGGTAATGCTTAACTCAAGAACCTAGGACAAGGTGTTCTGCTTTGTGATTCATTCTTGCCAGTTCCAGAGTTCAGTTCTTTGCAGATATAAGACCATTTCCTGCTGTCTGTTGGCCAGGGATTGCTCTTTACCCTTGGGTTCCAGGGTCCCCTCCATCTACAGTAAGGGAGTCCCCCATCAAATTTTTCTCACATCTACTTCTCTTAATTCTTCTTTTGCCACAAGGTACAGATAACTTTGATTTGTAAAAGGCTACTATGATTAGGTTACATCTGCTTAGGTCCTTGTGCAACGTAACAATTATGCAGAAAAAAATCTTCACTTATGAGGATGAGGATGGGAAGACCTAGGGATCACCAGTTCAAACAAGCAAATTTTTTTAAAACTCAAGAGTATCATTTGAGGCAAAATAAAAATGTGAGAATGTAGTTATTTTGCTAATCTATTTTTTTCATCAATAGATAAATTTAAGATTTTTTTTTTTTTTGGTGTTTATGGAAGGCTAGAATTATGTGACTTACCATATTGTATGTACTAAATATAATTATAAACTCAACTCCTAAAATTTGATTTATTGAACATTTTCTAGGTATGTTACATCGAATCCTGACAAAACAAGCTTTACAACCCCTTTCAACTTACATATTCAATTTAAATAGCATTGTCCAAAGTAAGGTAATGGAGCCTCACCTATGATCTTTTTTAACCATTGAGGAAAAAAATAAATTGGAAACAGGCTAAAATTAGTATTTTACTTAAATCACCATAGCAAAAATGTTAAACAAAAAGTTAAATTGTGTATTTCCCCTTCTCAATGAGATTTAAGTGTCTTCCCCTTGGGTCCTCCATGCTACTTAGTTTCTTTGGGTCTGTGGTTTATAGCACAGTTATTCTGTTCTTTATGACTAAAATTCACTTACAAGTGAGTACCTACCGTGTTTGTCTTTCTGGGTTTGGGTTACATCACTCAGGATGATCTTTTCTAGTTCTATCTATTTGCTGGCAAATTTCATGAAGTCATTGTTTTTAATAGCCGAGTACTATTCCATTGTGTAAATGAACCATATTTTCTTTATGCATTCTTTGGTTGAAGGATATATGGGTTCTTTCCAGTTTGTGGCTGTTATGAATAAAGCTGCTATGAACACAACTGAGCAAATGTCTTTGCAGTATGGTAGAGGTTCTTTTGGGTATATGCCCCAGAGCTGGGCTTGACGTAGGTCTATCTCCAGTTTTCTGAGAAACCACCAAATTTACTTCCAAAGCAGTTGCACAAGTTTAGGCTCCCACCAGTAATGGAGTGCTCCCCTTGATCCACACCCTGTCAGCATGAGCTGTTGCTTGAGGTTTTTATCTTAGCCATTTTGATGGGTATAAGATGGAATTTCTGAGTTGTTTTGATTTACAATTCCCTGATGACTAAGGATGTTGAACATTTCTTTAAGTGCTTCTCCACCATTAAAGATTCCTGCCAAGAATTCTGTTTAGGTCTGTACTCAGTTTTTAATAGACATCAAGAGTGGATGGAGGGAGGAGAGTGGGTGGGGGAGTGGGTAGGTATGGGAACAGGAGGGATGAGGTAAGAGGAGGGAAAGACAATTATATTGGGGTATTCTTTGTATTTTTTTTTAACATCTTTAATTTAAAATCTCATATTTTATAGACAGACACATATCAATTTGGAATAGTCACAGTTTAAAAAAAAAGACCTGAAAGCCACCTAAAATTTCAAGTATCCTTAGTGAAAGATGCTGGTTTGTACCTTTCCTCTGTCGGTTATATCTACCTGTACATATTAAATTGCTGCCATTCCTTATGCTCTATATTCCATAGATTAAGCTAAGAAACATGATTGCCAAAATGTACTCCTTATCAAACATTAAACTGATGATCACACTATGTCTGCCAGTCAGTGACAACAGCAATAAATAACATGGAAAGGTCAACCCTGCCCCTGTGTATTTCCAGATACTAACTAAAGAGTGGTCAATGTATTCTTCATGGTATTTACCACAAATACTGTTTTCTTTCTTCACTTAGGCTGTGTGCACACAAGTGTTTCTCCCATGTTGCTTCATGGAGGAAGGAACTACACTATCTGGATTAACATATCCTTTGGCCTCAATAAAATACATCACAGATCTTAAGTGCCTATAAATGCCTGGCTATGGATTGATTATGAGCCTCAACCAGCTTATCCTCGTTACCACCTTCTGGTTAGGCATAACACATCCCACATTTTTATCAATAAACTCAATAATGACTGTGGAGCTCCTCCCCAAAGCAAGTCTGGTAGACTACCTAATCATTAAAAACTTACTGGAGATTTTCAACTAGCAAGAACCACATTTATCCTTTCTTCTTCTTGCTCATGATCCATACATAGTGAAATAAAGACTACTGAAACACAAAGTAAAAATTAACAGCCCTTCCCATTACAGTCTCAGAATTCAAGAACACACGCACACACCCTCTGGGAGGGAGCAATGAGTCTGCCGCCCACTATACATTCAACAGATAGCCACAGGGTATGTAAGAGTTCTAGACTATCTTCTTTAGCTATACATTTTAAATAAAATAGAAATACTATTTAAGGAAAATTTAAACCTGGGAAATGTATTGAGTTTTTCAAAAAAATATTCTGGCTAAAGACAAAATTTATTATCAGAAAAAAATTGAAAGTATTATAAAGTTCTTTGGCAAATGTTGAAAATGCAAAATTTTACGTAGAGCATTAAAAATATGAGTCAAGAGTGAAAGCATTTGTTAACATTTTCCACTGAACTGTAATAAAATAATACTTTAATAATACTGGTATCCAAAATTTATATAGTCAGTTTGTATGATTTTAGTACAAAACCCTCCAACCATTTGTTTGTGAATGTCCCATAGCATTTCCTACCACTCAAAAAAGTATTCATCTGTGTATCTGAATATGGTAACAACAGAAAAGACAATTACTGTCTCTTCTTAGGTGACTCAAAGTTAGCCTCTTCACTGTGTTTTCTTCTCTTTTTTTTCTTCTTGTGGTCACTTTGGTAGCCACTGGAGTCACTGGCTTGGAAAATGGGGTCCTGATCTTCCTGATGCCTTTTCTTCTTCTTTTTCTTCTTCTTTGGCTCTTCCTCAAAGAAGTCATTCACATTATCACTACATGGTATGTCTGTTTCTTCCTTTGGAGTGACATCTGTAACATCTACTACCTCTGTAACACTATCAACTGTTGCACATGTTTCTGTGTCTTTGTCTTTCTTCTTCTTTTTCTTCTTTGGAATTTTTTCAACAATCTCTTCAACAACAGTTTCTGCTACATCTTCAGAAACTACAGAGCTCTTAAGTTGCAAACTGTAAATGAACAGATTTTTAAAATATTAACAGCAATAAGCAAAAAGAAAGGAAAAAACGAAGCCACAACTGTTTCAATAGACTATGATTCTTTACACAAGTTAGTTTACTGTGGCTCTAATTCCAAATGTTCTACCTTGTTATTCCTCAGACCACTGAAATTTCTACGAGTTATCATATGTCGAGGTCAATGGCATATTTAATCCAGCTACTTTTTGATCTTTGGTTTTTGTCTCCCTGTGGCAGGCGAGCTTCCAACTCAGGATCCTCCTGCACATGCCTTCAGAATGCTGGGATAACTGGCGCAGGCTACTATAGCTGGCCCAAATTTAACAATAAAGTGTTAATTTCATGTTTTGCTTTCATTGTATTTCTACAGAAGTTCAAGCACAGCTTCAAAATTTGGAGTTGGTCAAGAAATTTTTAGCTATGAAACATTAAATCCAGGCTAACTAGCTAAATCATAGACATTTGAAAAAGAAAACATACTTATTTCTGGTATATATTAGAACAACAAGATCTCCTATCTACTATTTCAATCTTTATACACTAACCTTGTGGTATTTAGTTTTCCTCGAATGCAGAATACTCCAGCAGAATCTGAATCTAAGCGAAATACATCAAATTCCAGTTCATCCCCTACATTTATCTCCAATGTTTGCCACTCCTCATATGACATCTGCTCAGGTTTAGGGATAGAGGCATTAAAACATCCATGTACTAAACAGCCAATATGGCTAGAAGAGACTTTATTAACTGTGCCCTGTAAAGAAGAGAAAAGAATACAACATCACGAAGAGAGCCAAAGAGTTAAAAGGTAAGTCAAACTTAATAAACATGAAATCCATCTTCAAAAGAGAAAATATAACATTAACAGCATGCTTTAAAAAACTTTACAAAAAAAAAAAAAAAAAAAAAAAACTCTAACAACTTACCATGTCATATCAAAAAATAATTTTAGAAAACTTATAAATTTTTAATTTTATTAAATATTGCATGTCTATTTTAAGTGGATAATGACTAAACCAGTTCTTCCTTAAACAAACAAAGGTGGAAAGGTGCAGGGTTGGGGGGTAACAAAAAAAGCCTTGGCTCCATTGCAGAATTGCCCAGGGAGTAGATAACTCTATTGTGGGGCAGTGATCTGTGACAGGTAGTCTGGCACCCGGTCGAGCACAGGCGTAAAAGCAGAACAATCCACAAGGGACCGAAAAACTTTATGCCAACACTCCTAGGAGGCTTTTGGCTCCAGTCACGGTCATGTACCACCCCTCCTCAGGTAGAGGCATGTCCACACAGCCCCAAGCCATCCCCATGTTAATGAAACACCTAAAGGCTTAGCCATGCCCCATCCTAGTTACTATATCTGCCTCGCATCTCCCAAAGGCCAAGGGGTACAATTCCATCCACACCACTCTCCACAAGATGACAATAAACGTCTTAGAATTATGGACTGTCTCTTCATCTGGACCTGCCGTGGGAAGCGTGGGATCCGGCCCTCAATTAAGGAGCTGTGTCTAATCTCTACTGAGGGCTTCCCAGCGCTCCCAGACGGTACCCATTCACCCAAGCCTAAGCAGCTAGCCTGGCGCCCCGAGCCGAACCCACAGAGACAGCTGCCGAGCGTTCCCTGAGAATGGCCCCCTCCCCCACCCATGGGCAGGGCCCGCAAAGGCTTCCCACAGCCCCCACCTGCCCGTCAGACATTGTGGGAAAATGCACGGCCACTTCCCACCGCGCCAGGTTTGTTCCGACACTCTATAACTGAAACCAAACAGAGAATACACTGTAATATGCATATGTTCTATGTTGAAGCACAAAGCAAGAAGAAGCATGTGCAACTGAGTTCACATTGATATTTCTATAAACAGACTGAATTTCAAAGCTCACAAACACATTTTTTACTAACTTGAATTAACATGATATAAAATAGTTCTATTAGGAAACAAATTATTCTTTAACAATCTGGAACTTGGATTCTTGACTACTTCTGAAAAACTTACAAGTATTATGTGACTTTTATGCTTAAAAAGTCAAGCTTTCCATGGAATTTAGTTTTTAGTCTCCTTTGGAAACAATATGCATGAAGTATATGAATGAAAACCCTAAAATATTTTTTAAAGATGCACTTTCTGAAACACAGAACTGTAAAGTAATATAGGTATGCATACAATACAAACTGTTACAAAATGTAACAGAATCTAAAGCTCCCTTATCTGTCATGACCAGGAGTCTCATGTCTGACCATCTGTAATGATCAGTTAAATGCCACCCTTAACTTCTAATAGTCTCTAAAAAGACAAACTATGGTATATAATGAGGTATTAATTTTTCAGAATTTTTTTTTAAAAAGGGCTATCAAGTTTTAGACACAAAGAAAATAATCTTAAATGCATACTTCCAAACAAGAAAGTTAATCTGAATACTTGCTTCATGAGGTAAATATCTAGTATGAGCAAGTTAAGATAGTTTAGTCAGTACAGGCACTTGCAATTTGAACCCCTGTACCCATGTGGTAGAAGGAGATAACTGACTCTCTGCAAGCTGTACTCTGGCTTCCATGTGCATGCTGTGGTACCTGCACACTGTAAAATGTGCAAGCACACACAACAAATAGGTGTAACTAAAAATAAGTATCTAACATCTTAGAAAAGGCAAAACTATAGGATAGCAAAAGGATCAATTGTTGTCAAGAACTAATGTGTAAAGTGAGGCCCAGGAGGTAGGTAGTGTACAGGAAAATTCTAGGGCAGTCATGCTAAACAGAAAGTACAATATATTTGTGAAAACCTGAGTCATGTACATGAAGACTGAACTCTAACATAAGCTTTGAATTATATGCAAGGCAGAGCAGGATGGCAACTGAGTGAGATTCTCTGGCAATCTCTCCCTACATACAGCCATTCATAAACTAGACTACCAGAATGAGAATTAAAAAGTCAGCTAAGAGAGCATTACATATGCTTACTTTAAACCTTGTGCTAGGTCTGCCATAATGAAGTTCAATTATGGGCGAAGTCCCACAAACCCCTACTGTCAGGCTAGTACCCCCAGCAGTGAATTGCTGAAATTGTGCCAGATGGGCAGAAAGAGAAGGCTTCACTACTAACTACTCTTCCAACTTCACCAAAAGGAGGAGCAAGACATGAAAGCTAGCACAGGGCTATCTCAGACCCCTGATAGGCCTGCTGCAATAAAACAAATGCCCAGTGTTGCAGAACATAACACAGAGCAAGTCTACCGACACCAGCCTGCAACAGAAGACTTACACACCTGGTACACAGACCTGAGTCTCAGCTACTTCAGTTGATGTTGGCTTGGGGAACTCCCATTCTCCTCCTGTAACTGTGCAAGTGCCTGCAGCTGTCAGAGTTAGGTGCAAGATCCCGCTTAGCACCAGCTATGTTGTCCAATTGGACCACTTGTCTCTTAATGTAAGGTGGCACAGCTACTGCCAAGACAGTGCTTATAGATGAATCTTTAGAACATATTTTGACACTTAGCAGAGATTGTGCCCTCTGTGAGACTTGTGTTTTGTTGATTTGTATTACCTCTGGCTACAATGCACACTTTAGTGTGCCACTGAAATTGTGCAGGTCCTTGTGGTCCTGAGGGTCAGGTATGACCCATCTCAGTATCAGTACAGTTGGTAAAGAATTGCCTTCACCAACACTCTCCTACCTTTGAGCTGACAGAATGATACAAAACTCTATATGCTGGGAAAAGGCAAAGGTAGTAAACACTGAACCGCTTCGCTTATATACCTCAACAGCCCTTGGGGGCCAGCCTGTGACCACACAGATCAGCTCTAGTGACAGGAACATACAAAAAACAGATAGCATCACCTGTGGCTGTTTGTGGCAATGCTAGGTCATGAATCTACCATAGCAATACCCACAAAAATGTTGGCCCTGGGTTCATGGTACAATGTTGGCTCTAGTGGCTGCAAATATGACTTAAGAGCTTGGGACTGATCTATCCACAATGAATCTGCCTAGAGCCAGGCAAAAACTTGTAGTGTCTGACCATACGCCTGTTATAGTAAAAAAGACACTGATTCTTACTCTAGTCCCAGCACACGCTTCTAGAGACAGACTATGCTTTAGATATTTGTCTTAGTCAGAATTTCTATTCCTGCACAAACATCATGGCCAAGATGCAAGTTGGGGAGGAAAGGGTTTATTGAGCTTACACTTCCACGCTGCTGTTCATCACCAAAGGAAATCAGGACTGGAACTCAAGCACGTCAAGGAGCAGGAGCTGATGCAGAGCCCATGGAGGAATGCTGTTTACTGGCTTGCTTGCTTCTCCTGGTTTGCTCAGCCTGCTTTCTTATAGAGTCCAAGACTACCAGCCCACAGATGGTACCACTCACAAGGGGCCCTTCCCCTTGATCACTAATTGAGAAAATGCCTTACCGCCAGATCTCATGGAGGCATTTTCTCAACTGAAACTCCTTTCTCTGTGATAACTTCAGCTTGTGTCAAGTTGACACACAAAACTAGCCAGTACACTGTTATAATGACCATAGTGATAAAAGCAATCCACAGTGCAATATCTAAATGACTAATAATGTTCCTTATAGAATTTAAAAGCAAAATCCTTATACAGAAGCGCACGTGCGTGCGCACACACACACAAAAGAACAAGGGAACAAAAGCAAAAAAACACTTAAATGATTGTAATTAAAGTGAGATTATATATGACTAGAGTACTTCTACACCTCAAAGGAAACATTCAGAGAGACAGCATGCAAGACAGGAGAAATGTCAGAGCTAATATCCAGAATATAAAGAACAAAAAAATAAGTCAAATAAAAATGGGCAAATGATCTGTTTAAACACACCTCAAAAGAAGCAAAAGTAGCCAATAAACACATGTGAGAAATGCTCACATTTAGCTACAAGGAAAATCCGAATCACAATTTCAATGATATATCTGCAATGGCTAAGCACTCTCAAATCCTGACAAGGTTTAGAATTACCTAGTAGACGATGACACACCACTGGGTGTGTCTATGAGACAATTTCCAAAGAGGATTAACAGAGCTGTGAAAGAACCAAGGCTGGGGCCCAGAGAGAATAAGAAAGTGAGTCAGGCACCAGTACTCCTTTCTCTGACTCTTGGCCCAGCAGGATGAAATCTGTACTCTGTGCCTCCATGCCAAGTAAAGCAGAAGCCAAGCAAAGCCTTTCATCCCTAAAGCTTTTGCTGTCAAGTATTTTGTTATAGCAACAAGAAAATGGCTCTCCAACATGTAATAAGGACACATGCTCCACTATGTTCACAACAGCCATATTTATAATAGCCAGAAGCTGGAAACAACCCAGATGTCCCTCAGCAGAGGAATGGATACAGAAAATGTGGTACAATTACACAATGGAGTACTACTCAGCTATTAAAAACAATGACTTCATGAAATTCGCAGGCAAATGGATGGAACTTGAAAATTATCATCCTGAGTGAGGTAACTCAGTCACAAAGAACACACACAGTATGCACTCACTGATAAGTGGATTTTAGCCCAAAAGCTTGGAATACCCAAGATTCAATTCACAAACCATACGAAGCCCAAAAAGAAGACCAAAATGTGGATGTTTCAGTGCTTCCTAGAAGGGTAAACAAAATACTCACAGGAGGAAATATGGAATCAAAGTGTGGAGCAAAGACTGAAGGAAAGGCCATCCAGAGACCGCCCCACCCGGGGATTCATCCCATATAAAGCCACCAAACCCAGACGCTATTGTGGATACCGGGAAGTGCTTGCTGACAGAAGCCTAATACTACTGTCTCCTGAGAGGCTCTGCCAGAGTCGGACAAATACAGAGGCAGATGCTCGCAGCCAACTGTTGGACTGAGCGTGGGGTCCCAGATGGAGGAGTTGGAGAAGGAACTGAAGGAGCTGAGGGGTATTGCAGCCCCATGAAGGGAGCAACAGTGTCAACTGGCCAGACCCCTGGAGCTCCTGGGGACTGGACCACCAACCAAAGATTACACAAGGAGCAACCCATGGTGCTGGCCACATATGTAGCAGAGGAGGGCCTTGTTGGACATCAGTGGGAGGAGCGGCCCTTGGGCCTGAGGGAGTTCGATGAACCAGTGTAGGGGAATGCCAGGGAGGGAAGACTGGAGTGGGTGGGTGGGGGAGCACCCTCATAGAGACAGGGGGAGGGGTGATGGGATAGGAGGTTTCCGAAGGGGAGACCTGGAAAGGGGAAAACATTTGAAATGTAAATAAAATATCCAATAAAAAAGAAAGAAAATGACTCAATTTTCTACCTAAATGGTTAGTAACAACCACAAAAATTACATGCTGAAAAGATGTAAAAAAAAAAGGAATTCATACGAGCTCCTCGTGTGAAATGTAAATCAATACACTATGGGAATTACTGAAAAGGTAGTGCAACCATATGATCATAACAATCCAAGAGAAGTAAAATCAACATTGAGGAAGTGCCTGTGCACCCGCCCATGTTCACACGGCACTATTCCCAACAGCTAAGACACTGCTCTGTCTACACAACTGTCAGAAGACGAATGGATAACTAGAGTTTACATCACAGTGCAATACTGTGGAATAAACATAGCCTCACAGAAGAATGAATTCCTGTGATGTCCGGTAACAAGAGAGCAGAAGTGTATCATGCTAGTGAAGCAAGCAGGCACTGAAATACAATTACAGGTTTTCTTCCATATGTGGAAACTAAAATTCATTTTTAAAAGGAACCTGGGAGAGAACAGTGATTATTAAGGAGTAAAGAAGGGTGCTAGGTCAGGACAGGGGTTCAGAGAGAAAATTATGTAAAGGAAGTAAGGAAAAAAAATGATGTACATACCATTAATTTTTGCCCTGGTTCAGGGGAGAAAATAACAAAATCTGCTTCAATGTTAAGATGAATGTGTCCTTGATCATCATAAATATCTCCCAGTTCACCCACAACTCTGATGTTATCATATGCAATGGGGACACCTAAAAGGCTGTTAAAGGGGGGAAAAGATACAGTTAATCCTATTTAAAGATAATCTGCTGTTATCTCGATGATATACCACCCTTTCCCTCTTATAGACTAACACTAGCAGATCTTAGCAATTACAGTTTATCAAAAAATTCCAATGTCTTAGTTAAGTTAAAGTGACCATCGGCGTGGATATTTAGAACTGTGCAATGGCAATAAACTGACACTTATATGCTACCTGTTTGAATCAGTCCTACTGGGGGAATAATGGGCCTAAGCAAGGAAAACAAGTAGACACTGTATGACTGAATACAGGCAATTGTGACACTATCTACTATTACTGAGCTTCTATGTGTGATAATAAAGGAAGCATTACTGTTTAAGCTACAACCTCTGATCATTAGAACCAATGACTTAATACAGAAAAATACCAAACTAAAACCTTTTCTAGTAAAAAGAAATGTTAATGTACACAAGCATATTATTTGAGAACTGACTGACACTTAAAGTAGACACATTTCAAGTCAAGATTAGCAGGCTATGATTATTTTAAAAGGCCAGTTAACTAAGAAAGACATATGAGCTTTATTATTTCTCCCACACCAAATACTTCCTGAAGGAAATTTCCCTGACTCCCCCACCCCCCCCAAAAAAAATCACTTCTGTGCCACATGTAAAAATATAGTACTTTTCATAACCGAATTTTATTGAATCCATCCATATATATGTTTAGATTCAAAACACAACTTTAAGGCCATGGACAGAAGAAAATATCTTACTGGCCCCAATTAAATTTTTAGTATAATCCATCTAAAGAGAAAGAACTTATCTGTAATAGATTTTATTTTAGTGAAACATCCACAACCCATAGGAAAGGAATTGTAACAGCTACCAAATTAGGAAAACCATAAACTCAGAGATCTTCCAAGGAGAGTACTCTTGAATTTTTAGCTTCTACACATGGCTTACCTAAGGAGTCATACATCATTAAGACAGTACGAGGGACACTGAAAACAGAACAAAAGGAAAAACAAGAAGTATCCACCACAACTGGCAAGGAAAAAAAGTTTCTACTAAAAACCTCCTCTCAATATAATATTCAGAAGAATCTAGTGAGGAGAGATTACTGTTCCCTAAATGGCACTTGCAAACACATGGCATTGTTTGCATTTATCATAGACACTGTAAAAGCCAGAAAAGAAACTCTCCTATGTACAGAAGAGTCTGCACATGTGCAAGCAGGCTCTATGCATGATTCTTAAATAAGGGACAAACTTGTCTATAAGTTGCTGGGAATAGAATTTACATTTAAAAATAAATATATCAACATAAAGCCATTTATCAACTTTATATACTCCTAAGATACTAAGAAACTGCTGGAAATGGGGTAATACTTGATGCCAGAAAGACTGTTTTGTGGCACATCACCAAGAGTAATTGATCATAAAAGCACTGGTAATTGTAGATGTATCATATATAATCTGAGCTATACATGCAAAATGTCTGGATCAATCCCATTTGCGACTATAACACTTATCCAGTGATTCTTATGTGTAAGTGCAGAAGCATGTAACTTCTTAGTTTTTCAGACCATTATGCTCAAATGTCATATTGAAACGGTTTATAAGGTTGGAACACCATGTAAAATTTTTAATTATGTAGATATGTTGTATTAATATTTAAATTTCATTTCAGCATAGTGAATGATATTTTCATAACAGTAAAGAGAGCACTGCAAATTATTGCTTCTAGGGGATACCAGGTCCCACAGGGTTGAACACCTCTAAGGACTATTATGTCCACTGAGTGCAAGGCTAAATGAATTTGTGTAAACCATAAGACCTTTGGGAAACTACTTAGAGTAACTTACCAAAAGTCATATATTCAAAGACAGATAGCCTAACACTAAATATATTTTCTCTTTATTTAAAATATATATACATCTACCCCAATACATATACCACCTAGGATATATAGGAGGCAACTAAGTCAAACTTAAGGCATATTTAAGCCTTCTAGACTTCTTCGGGACTAGTGTTTATTTGCATTTGACATCTTTAAATAACTCAAGGGTGCCAAATGGAAAAGAATATGCTTTGTTTTGTTTTATTTCCCTCAAGGAATGGCCTCTTAAGGGTTCAACTTAAAAGTTACAATGTGATTTCAGAAAACTACTTACTTTCTCTAAGAGAACAATCCAAAGTTGAAATGGGATACATTTTGTAAAATAAAATCCTGCCACAGAGAAAGAATGGCAACAGTCTGCCTATTAGGAAATGCTGTTGAGACGACTTAAGCATTAACATGGGAGTCTCAATTCTATTATATTACTATTTAAACAAAAAGAAGACAGACCTACTGATGCTTGAAGATTGCCTACAAGTCTAAAAGCATACACTATACAGGATAAATAATACAAGACAATTAATATGACAATACAATTCCCACTATTTTCAATGTTTTATCCCTTGATTTATTAATACTCTTAACTCATACTCAAGTAACAGTGGAACCTAATCTGCACTAGGGGAAAAAAAGGCTTCTTTTAGCATACTTTTAGCATAGTATCAAGGAGGGGAGGTGTCCAGATCACAGTATATTCTATTCTACATGGCTGCATTATCCAATTCTGTTACAGAAATTATCAGTTTCTCATCTGTAATAATGGCTCCTATTATTCATCTTTAAATAACTTTTCCCCAATGGATGAAAAGCTGGTTAGAATACTTAACATAACTGCCTGTGTTTCCATGCTAGTGATCATCTTGTATATTCTCAGATCTTCCAGCCCCTCTCATCATTTTCCTTACAAGAATCACTAATTGATATCTTCACCATACTTAAAATATCTAATTCAAATTTGTTTCTTAAATTGCAGATGTAACCATGTCCCAGGGACCATAATTATGTGCTACTCTCAAGAGAGTTCCAAGTCTCAAGGAGGCCAGTAAATGGATAAAGCTTTTTAAGAGTCAAAAACTCGGCACTACAGTGGTTAAGAGCACTTGCTGCTCCTGCAAAGGGCCCAGGTTCCATTCCCAGCACACACTTGTTGGCTCACAATCATCCATAATTCTTTCTGAGGATCTGATACTTTCTTCTGAGGGCACCAGGCATGCACTTGGTACATATACACACATGTAAGCAAACATAAGTAAATAAACCTAATACAAAAGAAGAAACAGATAAAGGCAGGACGGGAGGAATGCAATGGCCATCTTCTAAGTCACCTCCCAATCTCTGACACTCTACTGAGGAAACCAAGGGCACTGTGTTTCCCGACTTAAGCCTTACTGCAGTTATCCAGAAGGTAGAGGCCTCTGGTCCCAGCATTCCAGCTTACACTACTGCCCATCCGTTTATGGCACTCACTGGCTAGAATGCTACCATCTAAACAGCAGCCTGATGTGCTGTCCACTTCTCTCACTATAACTTGTCAAGTTTTAACAGTTCACTGGATTTGGCTTACATTTATATCCCCACAGTACCTCAAAGCTCCTTGCAAGTAGGATCTTTTATCTTTCTATTCCCATCTCCCTAAGACATAATAAAGACGTAGAGGTATGTAACAGTGTTGAAGGATGCTGTTATTATTTTAAGCAGGCTAGATGGTAAATGGGGCTGACTGCGCCAAAATCCGATAATTTGCCCAAGAACAGTCAATCACGTAGGAAATCCCTGCAATTTCTGAAGTGTGATACACAGAATTACTGAAGACATCAATGATGTCTCAGGTATCCATAAGCCATAGTCTCAGAACCTCACCCCCCTTCGCACCAAATTAGTTGTGCAGTATTAGGGCATATCACTTCCCATTGAAAATCTGAGATTTTTTTCAAGTTACTTTTGAATAGCTTAAAATAAATGCACGTGTGTATGTGTGTGTGTGTGTGTGTGTGTGTGTGTGTGTGTGTGTGTGTGTGTGTGTGTGAACTTTATGCTCCTACAAACAAAACAAGGCTCATCACTCATCCCCAATTAGGCCCCAGAAGAAAAAGAACCAAAGAAATTACTCGAAACAACCCCCCCTAAGTTTTGCAATAAAATGACTTGTCCATGTTTACATGCTATCTTCCACGTTAGGGGAATCTAATAGTGACAGCAAAAATTCACTAAGTGAGAACACACCCGGAAGTGACTAAATGAACCTTAATACCCAAACAAAGTTCTGCCTAGCCGGTTTCTAGACAGCCGGCACTACTGGTCTCCCACACGGGGAGTGCTTTTAGCATTGCCTCTCCCGCCACTTACACTTCACCAGCCAGTTTCATCCCCAGGAGCTGGGCCACTGTACTCAGGCCAGCGGCGCAGAAGGCGTCGGTAAACGCTGGGGCTAAGGTTCACGAAGCTCGTGCGACTTAACTTCCGTGGCGCCATGGGATTACGGAGCCACGGCCCATTTGCAATCTGAGAAGGGGCGGCAGGCAACGTCGTTGTTCCCGGCTCACCGAAGGAGACGGAGAGACCTTACCTCTCGGAGTAGCGCAGGAGCTCGGCGTCCAGCTGCTCGCGGATGCCCGTGCGCTTCCTGCTCAGGTAGCGAGGCGACAGGGCGATGTGCCTGCGGTGCGGGGCGGCCACCAAGCAGGAATAGCGGCTGCTCACCAGCGCACACGCCGCGGCGTAGCTCGGCAACTCCAGGCAGGGCAGAATCCCAGCCTGACCCGCCGCGGGCCTCTCCGAGGCCGACTTGGGCCGCTGCGACTCCACACAGCCCGCAGCCATGCGGCTTGTCAGGGTGCTTCGGGGCGCGCACGGATGACGCAAGCATCCCCGCCTCGCCTCCGACGCTTGGCTTACATCATCAAAAGGCAACTCACCTCAGACTAGGGAAATTTAATCTACTGAAGCTGCATTGTTGAGGTATGACCAGCAGAGGGCGGCTGCTCTTTCCCAAGTCCAGATAAACACTGAGGCCAGTACCTATTGAGCATGTGTGAAATCCAGGGGCGCTCTGATTTATGTAGGCGGATGTAGATCGTTCGTTCATCACTGTAAAGTGTGTTCAGTTATGGAGCGAAGCTTGAATATATTGATCTGGGCACTTAAGCCTAAAAAAGGCAGAGGCCCGAAATATCTTGACTTTTTTTTTTTTAAGCTCCTTAGTTGATTTGAATGCTGGGCCAACGTCTAATGAATTAATGGTTTCTTTTTATTTGCTTTGGTTTTCTGCTTTTGTTTTGTTTTTAGACTGTGTCTCTCCATGTAGCCTTGGGTGGCTTGAAACTACGTAGACCAAGCTGACTTAGTTCTAACACTTAAGATATTTCCCTACCTCTGCCGCAAGAGAGCTGGGATAAAAAGCATGTGCCATTACTCCCAGCTGAGTATTTTCTTTATTAGATTTAGCATGGCTATTAACAAGAGTGCCTGTTCCAGTTGCAGTGACGCCTGATACATTTTTATTAGCTGAAGCCGTTCAATTCAATAAGGAATCAGAAACATTAGTGGAGTAGATTTTCAATGGTGAACCCAGTCCTACACCGCAGACCACAAATCGCAAAGGCAACATCTGAACTGGTACCACCATATCTCTCCAATCTAACTTCCCTCTGCCTTCTGCTAAATCACTGTGAGGGTGTTGTGACATGTTTTTCAAATGGCTAAGCCCAGCTACCAGCTTTGGGCCTTCTTTTGTATTCTCAGACACCAATCATATCTGCAGGAGGGCTAGTATTGGCCAAAGGGGGGTGGGGGGGAACAAACCTTCATTTGGACAGTGTCATCCTGACAACCCAAACTGTTCCTCTAGCTCTTACAACCCTCCACCTTCTTCAGCAATGAGCTCTAAGCCTTGGGTGCAGAAACTATACATATCTTGGGCTTCAAAATATTGGTTAAAAACCCCAGCTTCATAAAAGACTACCTGCCTTGGCTACCAGATGAAGAGAGGCAAAAGAAGTCTATCCCAGAGTAGGGTTGTTGCCATCCTTCAGATTCCAACTCCAAAGACTGAGACACAGGTCTGAGATTTCCTAGTTACAGCCGTATATTGCTTGCTATGGAAATAGCAAGGCCTATCTGTAGACCAGCACAAAGCGGACACTAAGCCCCTAATCTGGACTAAGACTAAACAAAAGGCATTTGAGGCCTTAGAAATAGCTCTGACTTCCACTCCAGCCCTAGAATTTCCAGACAAAGGGGTTTTAACCCAAACTTTAGGGCCATGGAAACATCCTGTGATGACTGGACCCTGTAGCCACAGGATGGCCCACCTGTCTAAGAGCTGTGGTGACAGCTCCTGATAGTTTAATTTTTTAAAAAAGTTAACTTTGGGTCAACATTTTATACTCAGAGCACACAATTGAGACCTTCCTATGAGGAACACCAGAACGCTGTCTAATGACTATGTGACCTAGTACCAGGCCCTACTCCTGGCCCATCCTCGAGTAGGAAAAACCACTGCCGTCAGTCCTGCTGCCTTCTTGTCTGATGAACCCAGGTACATGGGAGCTGCAGTAGTTACTTTAAAAGAAATTATTTGAGCCCAAACCAAATACCTCAACTGGGAGAGCAGAAATGATTGATCTGACCCTAGCTATCAGATGGAGAAAAGGAAAATCCACCACCATATACAGGGACCATCAGTCAGTATTCATTTATCATTATTTATTTTTATCCACATTGTGATCTATAAAGAAAGAGGGCTTCTCACAGCTGGGAAAAGAGACATTTAAAAATCTTGGCTTAGTGGTTAAGAGCAGTGACTGCGGTCCTGAGTTCAATTCCCAGCTACCACATGGTAGCTCGAGATCATCTGTATTGGGATCTGATGCCCTCTTCTGGTGTGTCTGAAGAGAGCAACAGTGTAGTCACATACATAAAATAAATAAATAAATCTTAAAAAAACAAAAACAAAAAACAAAGCTAACAACTTTAACAATAAGAAAAATCATGGCCCTCCTAGAGAGGCTATCTCCAAATTGTCCTCTACTGCTGGGCTACTGACCTGGCTGCCTGAAAAGGGGTCCTAAGACCAGTGGGGCCTATTGATATTCTGATGACATACTGCTGCCTGATACTCCATGATAAGAAATGGACAGTTCACATCCAGTGGCTGATGGAGGACACCAGAGGTAAAGATCAATCTCCCAGTAACAACTGGCAGGGCTGTTGGTAACTAACCTTCACCGGGCTACTCATCTGGGATCCATAAAACTTTCTGACCTTCTCAGACCAAGGTATGTTTACCTAGACTGTATGCCTACCACAGGATATCTCAGCCAGATGCCAGGTTTGTACTCAAGTGAATCCAAAACAGAGAGCCCTTACCCAGGAAGCGGTCTAAACTAGACCAACACCCCCACAGACTCTGGAAAAACAGATTTCACCAAGACCCAGCCTGCTGGGAGAGAATAAAAGTACTTGCTAGTTTTTAAAGATATCTTTTCCAGTAGAAACGTTCCCCACCCAGACTGAAACTGCTCAAGTTACAGCAGCTGAAAAGCTCCTCCAGAAACTGGCCTCTGATTTAGCCTCTCCCTAGCAATGGGGTCTAACAGTGGCCTGGCTTTCATAACCAAAACCTCTCAATTAAAATCTAAAGCTTCAGACATAGATTGAAAACTTTATTATTCATATATACCTCAGAGTTCTGGCCAGGTGAAAAGAATAGACAGGACATTAAAAGAAACTTTAACAAAACTCTCAACAGAGACCAGCAATGGATGGATAGGTCTCCTTCCTTTGCTCTGCATCAGTCGGCTGCACCTATAGAGGAGGTGTTTACACACACGCCCATGAGACTATGTTTGGAAGAACTCCCGCACTGCTTCCCAGGGTCAAAGACCAGCAGCTGGGAAGAATTTCCGCATATAGGAAATAGGATGAAGACACTTGAATATTTCTTACCCACAGGGGGAGAGAACTGGATATCATGTGTCTGAATGGAGAGCAGTCCTGGATATCATGTACCCAATCGGGAAGAAGTCCTGGACATTATGCACCCACATGGAGGAGGTCCTGGATAACATGTTCCCACATGACAAATGGTCCCTTATATGTTGTGCCCACCTGGGAAGCAGTCCTACATATCATACACCCACATGTCTAGAAGTCTGAGGTATCATGTACCCATATGGGAAGCAGTTCAGTTCTGTATACTTGCTTGAGAAGAAGTATTGACTATCATGGACCTTCATAGGAAGAATCTTATGTTCCATGGACCAGCATGGGCAGCAGTCCTAAAGATCATGCACCCACATGAGACACAAATTACAATATCATGAGCATGCATGGGACAGCCATGGATATGTGGTACAAGCAGGAGTCAAAGTCTTTGTTTTCTTGTTAACTTGTACCCATGTGGGAAGAAGTCTTGTGTATCATATACCTGCATGAGATTTTATATGTCTGTATCAAAAGTAGCCCTGTATATTTGTACCCACATGGAAAGAAGTACTGGATATCATGTACACACATGTGAAGAAGTCCTAAATGTTGCTTAGCATCATGGGAAGCAATTTTGGATATAGTTTACTGGCATGGGAAAAAACTGGCAATCATATACCCCCATGAGGCTAAATCCAGGGCATATATACCCACATGGAAAATAGGATTTTCTATATGGTACCATCATAGGATAATGTCCTCAATAATTTGTGCTTACATGAGAAGAAGTCAGTCATTGATATCATAGCAATGATATCAACATCCTTGGAAACTATCTCTGATATCAAGTACCCACACTTCTTTCCAGAAGTCTTGGGTATTATGTAGTCACCTGGAAAATAGTTGAGGATATCATGTACATGGATTTCAATGAACCATGGGTATCATGTACCTGCACTGATAGAAGTCCTGGATACCATGTACCTGTATGGAAAGCAGTCCAGGATATCATATACCAGCATGAGTAAGAATCTTATAGATCACGTACCCACATAGGACAGTCTTCTATATCATGTACTTTCATTTGAAATAATGCAGAATACCAAGTAACCCCATGGAATCTGTCCTGGATATCACGTAATCACATGGGATGCTGCCCAGTTTATCATGTGCCAGCATGGGAAGAAGTATTGGATATGATGCTCATGCATGGGAAGATATCCCGTATATCACATACCCACAAGAACAGCACTCCTGCAAATCATGTACACTAGTGGTTAACTAGTCCTAGCTATCACATGCCTGCGATTATAGAAGGCCTGCATATCATGTACCCACATAGGATAAAGCCCTAGATGTTAGGTACCGAAAGGAAGCAGTTGAGGCTATCATGTACTCACATGGGAAACAGTACACTATATCATGTATGTTCAAGGGATGCAGACCAGGAGATGGCACACCTGCATGGGAAGAAGCCCTGTATATCAAATAGCAGAATGTGAGGAATTCACATTCCAACCCAAAACCTACGTGGGAAGTAGTTCTGGATATTAGTACCTACATGAAAAGAAATATCAGATATAATGAACTAGCAGGGGAAGAAATTCTTTTGTTGGGGTGCCCTCATGGGAAAAATGTCTAGATATCTTATTGTTTCACAGGAAGAATTCAAGGTTATTATGTACATGCTTGTGATGAATTTCTGAATATCATGTACCCACCTGAGAAACATATCCTGTATCTGCATGGAAAGTACTCCTGGATATCATGTGCCTGCATGGTACATATCATGTACCAATATGAGAAGGAATTCTGGATATCAGGTACCTATATGGTTTGCAATTTGGATACAATATGGGTATTGTATACCAGCATGGGAAAAAATCCTGCATGAGGTTCCTTCATGGGAGGTAGTCTTGGGGGTCACTTACTGGCATTGGAAGCAATCCTGTATGTCATGTACCTGCATGGGAAGCAGTACCTGTATAGAAGGAAGTCCTGCATACTCTATATTCATGTAGGAAGAAATCATGATATCATGTACTTGGTATGGGAAGCAATTTTGGACATAATATGTCCCTATGGGAAAAAATCCTGGATATGTAGTACCTACACGGGACAAAGTCCTTGATATCTTTTACTCTAATGAGAAAATGAACTGGATATCATGTACCCTCATGTTAAACAATCCTGTATATCATGGACCCACATTGGAAGCAGTCCTGCAAATATTGTATGCTCACTAGAAGAAGACCTGCATGTCATGTGACCATATTTGAAGAAGTCTCCTTTTTCATGTGCAGCATGTGAAGCAGTCCTGAGCACCCATATTAGAAGCAATTAAAAATATCATGTACCTGCATTGGGAAGCAGAACTGGCTATATGGGATATAGACCTGGATATCTGCATTGGAATAGAAACAGGATATTATCTATCCTCATGAAAAGAATTCCTGGAAATCATGTGCCCACAGGTGAAGGAGTCTCAGATTTTGTACCTGGATATGATGTACTCACATGGGATTAAGTACATGAATTGTGGTAGCATCATGTAACAAAGTCCTGAATATAGCTGCATGAAAAAAGTCAGATATGATGTGCTAGCATGGCTAGAATTCCTGGATATCATGTACAAGACAGGGAAACCATCACGGATATATTGTACCTGTCTATGAAGCCCTCTTGATTGCCATTGCCCTCATGTAAAGCACTCCTGGATATGTTATAAGTACATAGAAAGCAGTAGTGTATATGATGTTCACGAACAAGAAGCAGTTCAGTATATTCTGTACCCATATGGGAAGCTGACTTGGATATCATGTACTCGGTGGGAAGAAACCTTGGATATCATGTAACCACATGGAAAGCAGCACTGGACATCATGTACTGGCATGGGAATAAGGTCTACACATCACTTACCTGCATTAGAAGAATGCCTGAAAAGAAGGCCTGGATATCATGTACCCACATTGGGCGAAGTCCCTCATCTAATATACGTACTTGCGAACAGTCCTCTATACCACATGGCCACACTGGAAGTATTCTTACATACCATTTACCCACGGGAAAGCCGTGTTGTACATCATGCGTCCTCATGGGAGACAGTCCTGGATCTCATACACCCACATGGGTAGAAGAAGTCTTGGATATCATGTACACTCAAAGGCAGGACTCCTGCATGTCACACACCTGCATTGCAAAAAGTCCTGGAAATCATGTTATTGGAAGAAGTTCTGGGTATCATAACCCTGCAAGGGAGGCAGTCATGAAATGTTGGTCCTGCATGGGAAAAAGCCCTGCATATCATGTAACCACATACAAAGCAGTCCTGTATATGCAGTCCACACGGGAAGAAGTCGAGTTATCATGGTCTCTCATGGGAAGAAGTCCCAGGTTCACTTTCACGTTATAGTAAGCAGTCCTTGATATCGGGTACCTGCCTGGGAAACAGTTGTGGATAATTTGCACATGGCTGTGGAGGAATTACTTTATGACATGTACAGGCATGGGAAAAAGTACTGCATATCATGTACCCACATTGGAAGAAGATCTGCATATCTTGTACATGCATAGGAAACAGTTATGAATAATGTGTACCTAAATGGGTAGAAGTTCTGGATATCATGTGCCTGCATAGTACCAGGTTGATGTCATATATTCTAATTGAAAGCAGTTCTGGAAATCATATACACACCTGGTCAAGGGTTCTGGGTGTCATGTATCAGCACTGGAAACAGTCATAGGTATCATGTACATATATTGCAAGCAGACCAGGATATGTTGTGCCTACATGATAAGCAATCCTAGATATCATGTATTAGCATGGGAAGAAGGCCTGCATGTCATATATGGTATAAAAAGAACTCCTGTTTATCAAGTACCTCTATGGGAGGCAGTACTAGATATGTGGTAGCCACATGTAACAGAGTCCAGGATATCGTGTTCCTGCATGGGATAAAATCCTGTATATAACATACTGGTGTGGGATGAGGTCCTGGATGTCATGTATCCAAAAGGAAAGAAGTCCTAGATCTGTGTATAGGATCAGTCCTACAAATATTCTAACTCCATAGAAACAAGCTCCAGATACTATGTATCCTTATAGAAAAAACTTTCATATCATATGGAAATCTTTCATATCATATATACCCACAGGTACTAGATATGTGGCACTTGTGTGAGATGGAGTCCTGTATATCTTGAACTGAGATGTGAAGGAGTCCTTGATATCATGTGCCCACATGTGAAGAGGACCTATTTATCATGTACCTGGATGATAAAGCCATCCTGGATATAATATACCCACATACTATGAAGCCTTTGATGATATATGCCCATAGGGGAAGCAGTCCTGGATATGTTGTACCCACATGAGAAATAGTCCAGGATAGCATGGACCCACATGTGAAGAAGTCCTAGAAATCAAGTAGCCATATGGGAAATTTTCTGCATATCATATACTCTCTTGAGAAGTCTAGGATATCATCTACTTGCATGGGAAGAAGTCTTGTATATCATGCGCCTCCATGGGAAAACTTCTTGGAAATCATTTGCCCTACTTGTAGGACTGATATATATATATATATATATATATATATATATATGATGTACTTGGATAAGATGAAATCCTGCATGTATCTGCATTGGTAGCAGCCTGGATATCATGTAACCATATAGGAAAATATTCTGGATATTATGTATCCTCAGGAGAAACATTCAGGCATACCATATACCCACATAGGAAGAAGTCCATGATATCATGTACCCAGAAAGGAATCAGTCCTGCATGTGAAAGACTCCTGCATTTTATGAATCATTATGAGTTCTATATATCATGTACCACGTGGGGAGGAGTTCTGGTGTCTTAGTTAAAGTTTTACTGCTGTGAACAGACACCATGACCAAGGCAAGTCTTATAAAGGACAAAACCTAACTGGGGCTGGCTTGCAGGTTCAGAGGTTCAGTCCATTATCTTCAAGGTGGGAGCATGGCAGCATCTAGGCAGGCATGGTCCAGGCAGAGCTGAGAGTTCTACATCTTCATCTCAAGGCAGCTAGTGGAAAACTGACTTCCAGGCAGCTAGGGTGAGGGTCTTTCAGCCCACACCCACAGTGACATACCTACTCCAACAGGACCACACCTACTAATAGTGCCACTCCCTGGGCCAAGCATATACAAACCATCACATTCCACTCCCTGGCCCCCATAGGCTTGTTCAAACTTATGAGTCTGGGGGGGGGGCATACCTAAACATAGCAAATGCAAAATACATTTAGTCAAACTTCAAAGGTACCCATAGTCTATACCAGTCTCAACAATGTTACAAATCCAGTGTTCAATGTCTCTTCTGAGATTCATCCAACCACTTAATTGTAATCCCCAAAGCAAAACAGTAAACCAGCTGGGCAAACTCCAAACTCTGTATACATGTCTGATTGCAAGGTTGTCTTCAGATCTACAACTCCTTCTTTTCTTCTTTGTTTACTGCAACAAACTTCTTTCTCCTAGGCTGGTTCCACTCCATGTTAGCAGCGTTCCTCGGCAGATGGCCCATGACTCTGGAATCTCGAACATCTTGGGTCTCCAAGGCAACTTCAATGTTATAGCTTCATGTTCCAATGTCTAGAATCCACACATGATCTTCTGGACTCCTCCAAGGGGTGGCGTCACTTCTCCAGCTTTGCCCTCTGTAGCACTCTAAGCTCAGGTTGATCACACCACTGCCACTGCTGTTCTTGGTGATCATCCCATGGTACTGGCATCTCCAATACACTGGGGTCTTCCGCTGCAACCAGGCTTCACCAATGGCCTCTCATAGGCCCTCTTCATGGTGCCAAGCCTCAACTCCTTTGCATGACCCCTTCAGTCCTGGGCCATCAACTGCAACTGAGGCTGCATCTTCACCAATGGCCTTACATGACCTCTCACAGGGCCAAGGCTCAGCTGCTCTTCATAACTCCTTCATGCCTTTAAAACCAGTATCACCTGGGTGACTCTTCTACTAAGTACAGCTACTGCAGGAGGTACAATCTTGGCTATCTCTGGATACACAGCTTCTTTGTGCCCTCAGAAAACACTTCCCAGAAGACTTCACCTCAGTTATGCTGGTCTCTTCTTGATCACTACTAATTTTTTAGCTCCAGCTAAGGAATCAATTGACCCAGTAGTCGCTAAAGCCAGAGCCACATATCTAAAGCTGCCAAGTTCTGCTGCTTGCAGGAGCTGGAATCTGGCCCCCTTGTTCTATTACATTATCACCAGCTTTCTGTTTTCCAACTCCTTCACTGCCTAAGCTTGGCTGTCCTGGAATTTGCTCTGTAGATTGATTTTGAACTCAAGAGATCTACATGCCTGTCTCCTGAGCACTGGGATTAAAGGCGTGGTCCACAAAGCCTGGATTTAAGTTTTTCTTCACCTAGAACTTGCTCTGTTCTAGGCTGGCCTTGAACTCAGAGATCTGCTTATCTTTGCCTCCTGGGATTAAAGGCTTGTACTACCAAAGCCTGGACCTAAACTTAGCTGGGCAGGATCTTGCCTCAAGGTCATTTAATCACTCCTTTAATTCAATTTACTATCCTTGAACACAGGATTCAGCTCCATTTCACTTCCTGGTGTCCATTTAATATTCAAACTATATATTTTGTATTTTTCCTTTCTCACGTTGCTATGTTTGTTCAAAATACTCTTCATCAGACTTAACCAGAGAACAAAGTCTCTATTGGGCTTTTTTTGAAACCTTCTTTGCTGATGCAATTAATATAATTCTCTTTACCTTAGCCTCAGGCAGTCTCTTCAGACAATGGCAAAAAGCAGCCATGTTCTCCAAAACATCACAAAAACAGTCTCTCAGCCACGTATTAAAGTTCTTCTCCTAGAACCAGGCTTCCACAGTTCAAATCACCCTCAGCAACAAATACTCCTACTAAGATGGCCTATTAAAACCCACTTAAAACAAATCCAAAGTCCCAAAATCCACATTCTTCCAAACAGAAGCATGGTCAGGCCTATCATAGCAATAACCCAGCCCCCTGGTACCAACTTTTGTCTTAGGGTTTTACTGCTGTGAACAGATACCATGACCAAGGCAAGTCTTATAAAGGACAAAACCTAACTGGGGCTGGCTTGCAGGTTCAGAGGTTCAGTCCATTATCTTCAAGGTGGAAGCATGGCAGCATCTAGGCAGGCATGGTCCAGGCAGAGCTGAGAGTGCTACATCTTCATCTGAAGGCTGCTAGTGGTAGATTGGCTTCTGGGCGGCTAGGATAGCATATCCTTGATAGCATGTACTGGCATGGGAAGCAATACTGGATATCATGAATTCACACATGAAGAAACCCTGCATATCATATACCCACATGGTAAGAAATCCTGGATAGCATTTATCTGTATGGGAAGCAGTCATATGTATTGGTACTTGCATGATTAGAAGTGCAATGTATCATATACTTGCATGAGAAGTACTGTGTATATGCAGTGCCCACAGGGGACAAGGTCATGGATTCATTTATCCATGTAGGAAAAAGTCCTACATTTGCCTATTTTGAAAGATGTTATACCTATAATCTAACAGTATTGAAAGCACTACTGGATATCATGTGCCCACCTGGAAAATACTCCTGGATATCATATATCCACATGGGGAAAATTCCTGGATATTCTATACCCTGGTTGTCCTATATTGGCATTGGAAGCAATTTTGGATATCATTTCCCAAAATGGGAGGCAGCCCTGGAAATATTGTGCCCTCATGGGAAGCGCCACTGGGTGTCATGTACCCAGATGGGAAGAAGATTTTCATATTGTGTATTTGCATGAGAAGAATTCTGTATATCATGAACCTATATAGGAAGCAGTTCTGGGCATTTGTGCCCCATAGAAAGAAATACTGGGTCTCATGTACCCACATGGGAAGAAGTCCTGCATAATATGTAGCAGCACCGGTAGCTGCCCTTGATATAAAGCCACCACTTGTGAAGGAATTTAAAATATCATGTACCTGCTTTAGCATCAGTCCTCTCTATGTGGTGCCTGCATTGGACAAAGTCTTGTGCCCATATGGGGAGAGGTCCTAGATATTATGTACCTACCTGGGGACAGTTCCTAGATGTCATGTCCATGCAGTAGAAAGAGGCCTGTGCATCATGCACTCACCTGGTAAATAGTTGCAGGCATCATGTATGCATATGTGAAGTAGTCCTGGAACCCTTGTATATCATGTACCGGAATGGGAACAAATCCTTGACATCGTGTACACATATCAGAAGGGGACTTGTGCATCATGTACACACCTGGAAACAGTCCTGGATATCATATACCTGCATGGCAAGAAGTCCTTCATGTTTAACAGCATCGGAAGGCAGTGCTAGATTTGTTGTGCCTGAATGGGAAGCAGTCCTATATATCATATGCCCTCATGGCAGACAGTCCAGGATATCAAGTACCCATATGGGAAGCAGTCCTGAATATCATGTACATGCATGGGAAGAATTACTGCATAACATGGACCCACTTGTGAAGAAGTCCAGGATATTATGTACTTTCATGGGAAGAAAGTGCACTCACATGGCAGTAGTGGGTATCATGCATCATCAACAGCACCATGAACAGCAAATACCCACAGGGAAGCAGGCATGCATATCATGCACCCTCATGGGAAACAGACCTACAAATATTGTGCCCACATAGAAGATGACCTGGATACCAAGTACCCCCACAGGAAGAAGTCCTAGATATTAGGTACTTGTATAGGAAGCAGTCATGGTTATTCTTCTCCCATGGGAAGTAGTACGGGTTATCCAGGCATGGGGAAAGTTCTGCATATCATGAACCAATAAGGGAAGCAATCCTCTGTATGTGGCACCTATATGGAACAAAGTCCTGGATATAAAGTAACAAGGGAAACAGTCCTGCACATCATGTTCATGCAGGGAAAGGCCTGTACATCATGTACCCACAATGGAAGAAATTCTAGATACAATGCACCAGCATGGTGTCCAACCTGGATGTCACATATCAGCATTGGAAGCAGTCCTAGATCTCATGCTCCTTCGTGGGAAGCAGCGCTGGAAGCGTTGTACTTGAATGAGAAGCAGCACTGGGTGTCATGTCCCTCCTGGGGAAAAGAGCTGCCTACCATGCATGGAAAGAGTTCTGTATATCAAGTACCCGAATGGGATGCAGCACCATGTATCACTTATAAAGAAGAGCTGCATACCATGTACACACCTGGGGGAAAACCTCAGGACATCATTTACAACAGCAGAAAGGGCCCTGGATATCATTCCTATATGAAAAGCAGTTCTGATATTATTTACCCTCTTGAGAAATTGTCTTGGATACCATGTAACCACCCAGGAAAGAGTCATAGATGTCATGAAAGCATATGAGAAGAATTCTTGGATATCATGGACCCACATGGGAAGAAGTCTGAATATTATACTGCTGTCTTAGTCAGGGTTTCTATTCCTGCACAAGCATCATGACCAAGATGCAAGTTGGGGAGGAAAGAGTTTATTAAGCTTACACTTCCAATTGCTGTTCATCATGAGAGGAAGTCAGGACTGGCACTCAAGCAGGTCAGGGATCAGGAGCCGATGCAGAGCCTATGGAGGAATGCTGCTTACTGGCTTGCTTCTCCTGGCTTGCTCAGCCTGCTTTCTTATAGAACCCAAGACTACCAGCCCACAGATGGTACCACTCACAAGGGGCCCTCCCCCTTGATCACTAATTGAGAAAATGCCTTGCAGTTGGAGCTCATGGAGGCATTTTCTCAACTGAAACTCCTTTCTTTGTGATAACTTCAACTTGTGTCAAGTTGACACACAAAACTAGCCAGCACAATTGCACAGGGAGAAGTTCTTCATGTCATGCACACACATAGGAAGCAGTTCTGGATATCATATGCATGATTAGGCATCCTAGATATCATATACTCACATAGGATGACATCTGGAATACTTTGTACATTACATTGCAAACTGCCCTGTGTATCATGTAACTGCATGAGAAGCAGTCCTAGAAATTAACCTGCTCGTGAAGAGGTCATGTATATAACCGACCTTGGTAGGGAGAACTCCTGGATATATGGACCTGCATGGGACAAAGACCTAGATACCTTGTAATGCATGGGAAGAAGTACTGTATGTATGTAATGTACCATCATGGTAAGTAGTCCTGAATATCATAGAACAGTATAGGAAGCAGTCCTTTATATTGATACCCACATGGAAACATATATAGTATTTGATGTACTCACATGAGAAGTAATCAAGTATATCTTGCACACAAATGGAAAGAAGTCATGAAGTCATGTACCTACACACTGGGAAACAATCCTAGGTACCATGTACCCTCATGTGAAGATGGCTGACATCTCATGTATCAACATAAGAAGCAGTTCTGGATATGTTGTGCCTACATGGGAGGGAGTCTGCATATCATGCTCCCAGATGGGAAGTTGTAATGGATATAATGTACCCTTGTGCTAAACTAGCCTAATGTTGTTGTACCGACATGTAAAGCAGTCTTGAATGCCATTTACACTCATGTGAAGCAGTGCTGCAAATGTCCAATGTGCATGGAAATCAGTCCCGGATATGTTGCACATGTGACAAGCATTCCTGCATTTGCTTGACCTGCATGTGAAACAGTTCTATATATCATATAACATCATGGAAAGCAGTCCTGCATATCAGTGTACCAGCATGGGAAGAAGTTCTGGATGTCATGTTCCTGCAGTAGAAGGGTTCCTCTCAAAGGAATCAGTCCTGGATATGTTGTACATGCAAGGGAAGCATTTGGGGATAGCATGTAACTTTATGGAAAGAAGTCCTGCGTATTATGTACTGGCATTGGAAGAATTTCCTGATATCATATGGGAAACTTTCCTGGATATCATGTTCCCACCTGGGAAACAAATCCACAATATCATGGACCACATGGGAAGAAATCCTGAACATCACAGAACTGACTGGGAAGCTGTCATGAATACATGGTATCCACATGGGAAGAAGTCCTGCATATCATGTCCTCACATTGGAAGCAGTCCTAGATATCTCATATCTTCAGGTGAAGAATTCCTTCCATTCATGGACCAGCATGGGAAGAAGTCCTAGATACCATATGTTCACGTGATACAAAGTCTTGGATGCCATGTACATACATTGCAAGCAGTTGTGTATATCAGATGCACATGGAAAGCAGTCTCGGATATCATCTAACCGCATGGGAAGCCATCCTGGATGACATGTACCCACTTGGAAGGTAGTCCTGGAAATACTATACCCACATGAGAAGAAGCCTTAGATATCCTGTACCCACATGAAAAGGTGTTCCAGGTATCATGTACCTCCTGGGAAACAATCTGGATATCATACCCACATGAGAAATACTTCTAGAAATGTTGTGTCCACCCGGGAAGAAGTTGTGGCTATCAACTACTCACAAAGGGCAATAGCTTGTATATCATACAATGGCAAAGGAAGTAGACATGGAAATATTATGCCCCCAATGGAAGAAGAGGTGCATGTCTTGTACCTTCATGGAAAGACACACTGTATATCATATACTGATATGGGAAGAGGTCTTAGATATAGTGTATCTGCATGGAAAGCAGTGCTGGACATCACACACCCAACTCTGAAACAATATGAATATTATGCACATTAATGAGTAGAAATTCTGAATATCGTGTACTCACATTAGATAAAGTCCTGAATTCCCTGTACCTGCTTGGGAAGAAGTTCTGGATCTCATGTAACTGCCTCAGAAACAGTACTGGATACCACTTGCATGGGAAACAGTCCTGTATATTAGAAACTTAGATATTAGTCAATTGCATGGGTAGAGTCCCTACATATCATGTACATGCGTGGGAAGCCTGACTATCACATACCCACACATGAAGAAACTACTGCATGTATTTTTTTCCTCTCTGATCTATCCCCACCCAATCACAAAGATCTCTAACCTTCTTTCCTGCAACGCAACTCATTATCCCAGCCTCCAACACAAGGTGGCAGTCCTTGCAAACACACAAGCTGAGCCAGAAACAGGTAAGCTAACTGAATATCTTCACCCTCGTCTCCTCCAAATTCAATCTCCCAGTCTCATCTGTCGCTCTGCAAAAGAAGACCTGCTGCAGCCTTCCTTCTCTTCCCTATCCATGTCTCCTGTGGCTTTCACAGACCGTCTCTACCTAACCTCCTTCCCGCCCCACTCAGTATGTCATCCTGACCCCTGACTCCGCAGGCATCCCCTTCTAACTCCCAGCCTCTCCTTCCAGGGAAACAGGTAGGGGGGCTGCAGATCTTCATCTCTCCCATCTCTCCCTCTGTTCTTCCAGACTCGCTCTCTCAGTCCCACGCTTAGCTCTGCAACAGACCACCTGATACAGCTTTCTCTGCTCCCTGCCCCCATCTACTATGGATCCCACAAATCTTCCCACCCAAACCACTCACCCCTCATTTGTTGTTTTATCCCAGCACCCAACTCCAGGAGGCACCCCCTGCTAACCCATAGGCCACTCCTGCTAGGAAATCAAGAAGCTGTCTCTAGCTCTTCCCTTCTCCTTCTGTTTCTCTAGATCTAATCCCCCAGCCTCACCCTACTACTATACCATACCTCCTGGGGTGACCTTTCCTCACTGTGCCTCTCCCCCATTTCAGTGAGACCAATTCCAATTCCAAATAGCAGATTCTGGGAGAACACTCAGTTCTCCTCCCTCCTGTGAACCCATTCAGACATCTAGCCTATCCCCATTCCTAAATATCATCTCCCATATCCCAGAAACACATTTCACTTGGAACTCTCAGTGGCCATACCTACCAGGTCTGCAGAAAAAATTCTGCCAGGCAACACAAAGCCATCACACTCTCCTAAAACAGAAACCAAGGAAGCAAAACAAAATACGCTTACCCAACAAACAAAACTAGAAACCAGCACCCAGACCTATAATCATTGGAATCCCATATGCCAAGATGCCAGTCCCAAAACACAATCAATAACCAGGGCACAATGACTACATTAGAGCCCAGCAACCCTACCACAACAATCCCTCAATATTCCAACAAAACTGCAGCACAAGAAAAAGACCTTGAAACCACCTGTATGAAGATAATAGAGGTCCTTAAAGAGGAACTTAAAAAATCCCTTAAAGACATTCAGGAAAACACAAACTAAGGGAGGAAATCAATAAATCCCTTATAAAAACAGGATAATACAAACAGTGGAAGGAAATGAGTCCAATGGTTCGAGACCTGAAAATAAAAATAGAACCAATAGAGAACACCCAAACAGAACTCTGTAAGTGAATTTTAGTAATTCAAAGAGAAACTACAAAGGCAAGCTTCGCCAACAGAATACACGAGATGGAAAATCTCAGGCATTAAGGTACAATAGAAGAAATGAATTCATAGGATGAAGAAATTATTAAATCTAAAGAACTCCTGACACAAAACATGGAGGAAATTTGCAACACTGTGAAAAGACCAAATCTAAGAACAATAGGAATAGAAGAAGAAGAAACCCACCCCCAAAGGCCCAGAAAATATTTTCAACAGAATTATAGAAGAAAATTTCCCTACCTAAAAAAGAAGATACCTGTCAAGGTATAAGCAGGATACAGAATACTAAATAGATTAGACCAGAAAAGAAAGACCCATCAACATGTAATAATCAAAACATCAAACATACAGAACAGAGAAAGACTATTAAAAGCTGCAAGGGGAAAAGGCCAAGTAACATATAAAGGCAGACCTATTAAAATTGCAAATGATTTCTGAATGGAGACCCTAATAGCCAGAAAGACCTGAACAGATGTTCATCAGATGTCAATAAACCACAGATGCTAGCCAAGACTACTCTACTCAGCAAAACATTCAATCACCATAGATGGAGAAAATAGGATATTCTATGCTAAAGCCAAATTTAAACAATAGCTGTCTACAAATCCAGCCCTACAGAAGGTTCTAGAAGAAACACTTCAACAGAAGGAGGTTAACTACACCCATGAAAGCTTAGGAAACAAATAATCTGAGAACAGCAAAATCAAAAGGGAAACACACACATCAACAACACAACAAAAACAAAATAACAGGAATCAACAATCATTAGTCATTGATATCTCTCAATATCCATGGTCTCAATTACCCAATAAAAAACAAAGACTGAAAGAATGAGTGTGGAAATAAGATTTATCCTTCTGCTGCATCCAAGAAATACACCTGAACACCAAGGATAAACACTACCTTAGTGTACAGTGTTGGAAAAAGATATTTCAGACAAATGAGCCTAAGAAGTCAGCTGGTGTAGCCCTTTTACTACCTAACAAAATAGACTTCAAACCAAAACAAGAGACAGAAAAGACCACTGTATACTCATCAAAGGAAAATTTCACCAAGATGGCATTTCAATTCTTGTCATCTATGCCCCAAACACAAGGGCACCCGAGTTTGTAAAAGAAACACTACTCCAGGTTAAATGACATATTGATCCTCATATACTGACATCAGTAAGCTTCAATATTCCACTCTCACAGATAGATAGGTCATCCAGACAAAAGCTAAACAGAAATGCTAGAGAGAGCAAACATCATAAACCAAATGGACCTAAAAGATATTTACAGAGTATTCCACCCAAACCCAAAGAATATACCTTCTTTTCTGCGTGTTATATACATCTATCTGGAAAATTGACCACATACTTAGATCCAAGTCTAAACTTGAAATAACGTACTGAATCCTATCAGACCACCATGGGTTAAAGTTAGATATTAACAATAACAGAAACAACAGAAAGCTTACCAACTCATAGAAACTGAACTCTTTACAGAATGAAAAATGGGTTGAAGACAGAAAATAAAAACTTTATAGAATTGAAAGCTTGGGCCACAGGGCTCCACAGCTAATCAGCGCCAGGACAAAGATCCCACTCAGATCGTAAGAGCCAGGAGTGGGCCGGGGACGCGCCCCACAGCTCACCAGGTACTGCCCTGAACCCGCAA
>CM052705.1:43688921-43710882 GCA_028551405.1 Uromys caudimaculatus | reverse complement strand
TCTTAACCTGTGGTCCCGCTCTGGCTCACATAAACTGTCCTGAACGTCTTTTAGTGTCTCCTGGCCATTAGTTGTCTCCCTTTTACATGAGACCAGAAGGAAGCGGGCAGCAATTACAATTGCTAAGAGAAGTCCTAGCAGTGCATCACCCGCAAACGACCCCATCAGAAATTCAGAGTCCAGCATATTTGAGAGAGCTTACCTGCCACTGCAGATTTGCGAAGCCTCTCCGTCCGGTGGGCGGGGGGTTCTCCTCGGTGTGAAAAGGCTCCCGGCGTCCCGGGTTTTTGGCACCAGTTGTCACGCGCGCCTCTCGCCGGCAAGAAGACACGCGCCACGCAGTAGGCTCCGTCTGCAGTTCAGCTTTATTTAGCCGTTGATAGAGAAGGAAGAAGAAGAACCCCGGGGCCCCAAAATGGCGGTGTTATATAGCTCCGAGGCAGCGTGTCCTCCATTTGTTGGCGCGCCCCGGGAGTGGGCGGTGATTAGTCATGTACACCCATAATGCGCTTCGGGGTAAGTTTCCTCAGAGTAATAGCGCCATCTGGTGATGGCGAATATCCTAACCGCTCCTTACAGGTAGGGAATAGGGTTGTAGGTTGCAAAAGCCAAGAGGGTCTAGAGGAGCTGTGGGATTACAGACTGTTCTGACAGGAACATGGGAGAAGAGGCAGGAAGGGGTGCAGTAGCCTGGTTGGGCCGAAGGAAACTGCAGGATTGCAGCTCCAAGGGTGGAGAGGAGGAGTCAGGTGACGAATGCCACCAGGTAGCCTTAAAGACCAGCCTAAGTCCAGCTTTGAGCCTACTGCATGTAATGAATTGCTGTTTTTATTGTATATGCAAATTTTTCTTCTTGTATAGACGTATAATGGCCTAATTACAGAAAACAAATACTTTTAATGTTTTCCTACTATCATTCATCAGCTTGCATGAGATCTGTGCATTAGATTGTATTCAAAGGACACATTTGCTCATTCATTTATTTATTTTACTGGGTTGCTTCTGCCCTCCCTCCCTGTCCTGGGATTACAGGTGTTCATCTTTATGTCCTGCTGTAATTTATGAGTTAATGTTTTGTTTGTTTAGATTTTTGGTGTGGTGTTGTTACTGCAAAGCAGGGAATCTAACCTCCAATCTTGACATTCTATTCAAGGGCTATAGCACTGAGCTAGGACCTGGTCGCAGCTGTTTGGTTTGTTGCCTCGAATGTCATAAAAAGAATAAAATAAAATCATTAAGTATATATATCTTTGACTTGGGGAAAAGAGAATTTCAAGAATTACTGGAATGGCCCTAAACATACCTCAGCCAATTTGTATTATGTATTTCTGTGATGTAGCATTTTTGGCTTTGATAATTATAAAAATCAAAATACCAGCCAACTTTGGAAAACGTTGAAGATGCTCTGTGTTTTGCACTATCAAGTAAGTATTCAGCTGGCATTTAATTCCTTAAAATAAGCAAGCACCTACACATACATTGGTACACAAATTTGCTTTTATTGTTAATGAACAGCAGAATGTTTTGCTTTGATTTAGTTTGTTTTGGTTTTCTGAGACAGGGCCATGTATCACAGGCTGGCCTTGACCTCTCTTTGTAGCTAAGGATGATACTGCACCTTTAATCTTCCACCCCCAAGTGCTGGTATTGCATACAAGCATGCACACAGGCATGCACCACTGCGCGTGACTTCAAAGACCTGTTTTAAAATTAATTTCTTTCTGACAGTATGTTAGATTTATAGATATCTTTTATACAGGATTGCACAGGAAATGTGTTGTAAAGAGTTGAAAGTGGAAAAAGTTTAGGTAACCCTAGTGTAGCTCAGCAGAAAACACCCACGCTCAGTATTATCAGTAACCTGAGACCTCCTGCCAGAAAATCCCTGCAGGCTGCTCACCCAGAAAATGCTATTTAGGATTCTTAGAACTGCTAACGTTCTTTTCTTCTTGGTAAATCCTGGGTTCCTATCACTTAAAACCTCTTTCTGGGGCAAACAAGTACAGGAAGCAGGAACCCGGATCAAACAAGCTCATCCTCAGTCGATGAAAGGGTGGGCACCCGCACCACAAGCCATTGTGCCCTTTCAGGCTGCCCCCCCCCCCCCCCGCCCCCCGCTTCTGCCCCAAGGACGCCCCAGGAAGGGGGTTGTTCCAGTACCTGGGAGGGAGGAGGAAGAGAAAGAGGGGTGGGGCTGGAGAAGAAGAAGATGAGGTGTTTCAAGTGACTGAGCACGAAAGGGGCGGAGTTAGGCCGCCTGGAGGCTGCCTGGTCGCCTAGCAACGTCTCAACTAGGCAACATGGACTCCGTGGGTGACCGAGAGCTTCAGGCCAAGCAGTATTTAGAAAGACATCGGATCATGGAGTTGCTGAGTCAACTTACTAGCTTCCTCCTCTTTGCCCGACCAAGTAAGGGTCTTGTCTCCATTGGCTTTCGGTCTACTTCTTCCTAAGCAAAGGGTCCCCAGCCCGCCGCTTCACTCCCTATATCCAGTTCTCTCCACTCACTACATTTCTAGCTTCCCCACGAGTGGAGCCCTGCTAGAGTTCAAAGGCTATGTGAGCCCTTCCCCCTCCACACACATCCCCGATTCTGAGTCAAACATGATAAATGTCCTCTTGGTGCCGCAGGGAGTGGTAGGGAGGCTGGAAGAATCTGCGAGTGGCAGAGTCTGGGGACTGCCTAGCTCCAGATCCACCCCTTAGTTATGAGTGCTTGGGGCAAGACTGAATGTCAGTCTCTTCCACGGGAAAATGGAGACAATAGTATGAATCTAATGGGGACAGGACCGAACAGAACACCGGAGGCGGGGATTATTAAATAAATTACAACTCTATCAGCCTTGGCCAGGCAAGCGATAGATCTTTTCCATTCCAAGGAGTCTCTAATTTATTAAGGGAGCTAAACAATTGCTATCGTGGACTGCGAGGATCCTCCTGGGGAGCCAGGGTTTTTTCCTGGCATTTTTATACATTAGACTCCTTCAAAGTTTGGGTTATTTCATAATTTTTATTGGTGTGTTACAGTAAGATGTTACATTTGAGATGAAAACGGGATTGCATTCTCCTAGGATGACTTGAGCCTGCCGGCCTTCATAACAAGTCTCCAAAATTCCAAAATGTTCATTTACTTCTGTGGAAAGGAAACAGAAATGCCATTCCAATGCAGAAAAAACCTAGGGGATGAGAAAAATATTTTGAAATATTTTATTGTATTTTTAAAAATGTATTTATTTAAATGTGTATATGTGTTTTGCCTGCATATATGCCTGCATGCCTGTGTGCCTGGTCCCCAAAGAGGTTAGAAGATAGTGTCAGATCCCCTGAACTAGAGTTGCCCATGGTTATGAGGCACCATGTGGGTGCTGGGACCTGAATCAGATCCTCTGCAAGAACTAGTGCTCTTAACCACTGACCATTAAATTGAAAACACAAATTTAGCACATCTAATGTTCAGAACTGTCAATGTTGAATATACATATATATTATGCTTAGATTACATTTCCTTTGTTTTCTTTTCTTTTTCTCTTTCTATTCATTGTCAAAGTGATGTAGTCTAGAATCATCTGGGAAATGGGGCCTTGGGCACGTCTGTGGTGTGACTTCATTAGACTAATTGGGAGGGGAAGACCTGT
Organism: Uromys caudimaculatus; assembly: GCA_028551405.1. NCBI lineage: Eukaryota > Metazoa > Chordata > Mammalia > Rodentia > Muridae > Uromys > Uromys caudimaculatus. Next base: position 43,707,247 of record CM052705.1, on the reverse strand, counting down.
CCATCAGGTGGCAGCATTTCTAGGATTAGGATCTTGGAGATATAAAAAGGAGAAAGCAGGCTGAGCAGAAGCAATCACCTCTCTGCTTCCTGCTCTGCAACTTACCCTGCCTTGATGGATTTTTAACACCGTACTGTGATGCAAAATAAACTCTCCTCCCTTAAGTTGCTTTTGTCAGAGTATTTTAGCATAGCAACAGACAAGTAACTAAGACAGAGACATACACTTCAAGTAATGACCAGTATGATTTCCTTAACATACATAGAGAAGCCAGGCAATGGTGACACACACTTCTAATCCCAGCACTCAAAGGCAGAGGCAGGCAGCTTTCTGAATTTGAGGTCAGTCTGGTCTACAGAGTGAGTTCCAGGACAGCTAGGGGTACATGGAGAACCTTGTCTTGAAAAAGCAAATACATACATACATACATATGCATATACATACATACATACATGCATACATATGCATACATAGAGGAGAGCAAGTAAATAACACTATGGTGAAATAAGATTAGTCAAACTGTAGCAGTTGAAGCTGGTGATGGGTCCATTATCCTTTTCTTCAGGCTTGTTTTTACTTTTATTTATTTGTGTGTGTGTGTGTGTGTGTGTGTGTGTGTGTGTGTGTGTGTGTTTCAGTATATGCCACGTGTGTGCAGGGGCCTAAGGAGGCCATAATAAGGCACCAAATCCCCCGGAACTGGAGTTACAGGTTGTCGTGAGCCACTTGAGGTAGGTAGGTGCTGGGAACAGAACTTGTATCTTTAGCAAGGGCAAGTGTTATTAAATGATGAGTCAGCTCTGCCCCAATAGCCTTAAAAAATTAAAATGATCTTTAAAATGATTTTTAGAAAATGTGGGTCTGAGACCTAATGTTCAAAAAATAAAATACAGAGATGGTGGCATTGGCCATCGAAGCAGCGCTGTCTTATGCCTGACTTCTGCTGTGACTGCTGGATTAGTTTGGGAAAGTGGACTTGACTTTTTGTTTTTAAAGCAGTCCAACCGAAGAGCCTGCTGACCCAGAGCACTGCTTCTTTGTCAGACACAGGCATTCTGCCTTTTCGTTGTCCACGACTGTTTCCGCCTCCTGGGTTTTAACTTCTTCCCTCCATCATGCCAACCCCTTTGTCTGTTTAACGTCCGTCCCTTTCTGCAAACTAGATCATCTGGGGAGCTTGTAAAACAGAAATGCCCAGGTCTAGTCTGGATTGTGATGGTCAGTCATCCGAGGTAGAGCGCTTCCGTGTTCAGTTCCTTCGGTATTCTCTGTTGCACTGTAAGGTTCATGGAAGCAAGGCCTGCACCTTTGGTAAGTGACTGGTCTGTACTGGTTTACTGGACCCATCACCAACTTTAACTGCTAGAATTTGACAAATCTCGTTTCACCAAAGTGTCATCTGCTTGCCCTTCTCTTTGTATGCACGTGCATATGTGTGTATGTGCATGTGTATGTATATATGTATGTATGTATCTGCATGTGTATGTATGCACATGCACATGTGTGTATGTATGTGAGTATGTATATATGTATGTATGTGTATATGCATGTATGTATATGCGTATGTATGTATGTGCATATGAATGTATGTATGCATTTGGTTTTTTGAGGCAGAGTTCTCTGTGTATCCCTGGCTGTCCTGGAACTCACTCTGTAGACTAGGGTGGCAACCTCATAAGTGACTGTTTGTGCACAGTTTAATTTCATATAAGAGTAAGTCTCAACTGTTTATTTGCAGAAAAACCGAGAGAGTATTTAATCTCTCTTTTGGAACGTCTGAGAGTTGCCAAGATAACGGGCGTGGCGTATCCCCACTTTATGGACAACTCTAACATCATGTCCATGTTTGATATGATGGACACCGCCGGCAGAGGCTGCATATCATTTGTGCAGTATAAAGAAGGTCAGCACGACCACAGACAGACTGAGGTGGCTCCATCACTTTCTCTAGCTGAAAATAATCCTAGTTTGTAAATTTTTGTTTCTTCTCTTTCTCAACTTTTGCAGCCCTAAAAAACTTGGGTTTGTGTACCGAAGATGAAGTTTTTAATGATGATGGACGTGTAATAACTTTGGAAAAATTCAGGGATGAAGTGTAAGTTTTTAAATATTTTAATAGCATGGTATGATTTTGAAGTATTAATACCTTTACATATAGAGTACCACTACCCTTCCTTGTGTGTGTGTGTGTGAGCGTGTGAGCGTGTACACGTGCACATGGCATACATGTGGGGCCCAGAACAACCTCAGGTGTCAGTTTTTACCTCCTGCCTTGTCTCTTTGTTGTTTGCTGCTGCACTATGTACCCCAGGCTACCCAGTCTGTGGGCTCGCTTGCTGTAGAAGCTTGGAGTTCACGCTACAGTGCTCAGCTTTATGTGCGTTCTGGGGATTCAAACTCTGCTCCTCCCACTTACATAGCTGAGTGATTTACCCACTCAGCCATCTCTATATACCCCCCCACACACTACCTTTTGAGTAAAACATTTCATTCCCTTTAACTTTCAGCAATTAGCAAATGAAGGCAGAAAAAGCTTCTTCTGGGAAGGAGAGGGGTGGTGATGGGGTTAGAGAGGAAGTTATGGAGTGGCTTCCTTCTTTTCTCTTTAGGAATCCTCATCAATGTGGGTGTGTTAGAGCACACCTTTAATTCCGGCCCTCAGGGGGCAGAAGCAGGTAGACCTTTGTGAGTTGAGAACAGCCTGACCTACATAGTGAGTTCCAGACTCTTTCTAACATTAAAACAAAACAAAAACAAACAAACAAGAGACCTCATCCATTCTCACACATGAAGCGAGGAAGCCCAGTCTGCTAGAATTACTAAAGCTCTCACTCCACACAGCAGCTGGAAAATCTCTGTGTATAATGTAGGAGAGGACCAGGGGAAAGCCTGACTGAACGTGCTTCCCATGCAAGCTGTGTGACCAGAGTTTGATCCTTGGGACTCACATAAAGGCAGAGAAGGAGAACTGAAGGCATAACGTTGTCACCTGATGTCCACGTGCATGCTGACGACACTCCATTGCACGAAAACCCTAATCATAATTATAAATCGATATGACATTAAATAGTAGCAAGCATTGGAATCCCAGTATGCAGGGGATAGCAGTGGCAGGAATACCATGAGTTCAATGCCAGCCTGAGCTATAAAGCAAGTCCATCCTTCCCCTCCCCCTCAGAAAACAGAATAGAATGTATCGTAAAGTGTTTTCTCAAAATTACTATCTACAAGATAAATATCAATAATGTAGGCTGTCTGTATGCTTGACTTTTTTTTTTTTGAGATTTTATTTTTATTTTCTGTGTATGAGTGTTTGCCCGAGTGTCTGTGCACCGCATGCATGCAGTGTCCACAGAGGCCAGAAGAAGGCAGTGTAGGACTGAATGATAGCCTGTTGTGAGCCACCAGGTGCGAGCTGGGCATTGAACCCAGGTCCTCTGGAAGAGCAGCCTCTTAACAGCTGAGCCATCTCTCCAGCCCCCAGCGGGGCAATTTTAGATTGAGATGTTACAGCATTGAGAGTGATAAATAATTGCCATGTCAGAAAAAAAAAAAAAAACTAGAATAAAATTTTATAGGTGTAGAAATCTTCCAGCTAATTAAGCTCAATTTGTGTAAAAGCCTTACTGTCAGAGGACTTATTAATCAAGGCGTCATTGCCTGAGCCAGGAATGTTGGTGGAGCACTTGCCTTGTGTGAGCAAGGCTCTGAGGCTGATCTCTAGTACCATACACACAGTATCTATTATTTCCAAGACCAAGGAAACGTTAAACAGGAGATGGCTCATCTGGCAAAGGGCTTGTGACACATCTTTAAGGACCCAACTTTAAATCCTGAGCTCCTGTATAAAAACTGGGCACAGAGGCACGTGTCTGTAATGCCAGCACTGGGAAAAAGCAGGTGGATTCCTAAAGCTCACTGGTTACCAGCCTAGCTAAACCAATAAGCTCCAGGTTTACTGAGACTTTGTCTCCAAAAGTAAAGTGGAAAGCAACTGAAGATGACACCCAGCATCAACCTCTGGCCTCTGCATGCACGTACTCAAATACACACCCAGTCACACATACACAAAGGATTTCTTATCTCACCAGCTACATAAATATTATCATAGGCAAAAGGCTAAAGCAGTGTCTGGCCTCTAAAGTGTTTCAGCCAGAGAAAAAAGATTGCCATTGTCACAAGAAATGGGAATAGGAAGGGCTGGGGAGCTGCTTAGGGGTAAAGCTGTTGACATGCAAACGGAGCTTGCTCCCTAGAACCCATGTTAAAAAATCTGACATGATGGTGTATACTTGTAATGCCTGTCTAGGGGAGGCAGTGACAGGAGAAACCCTGGGACTTGCCCAAAGAGATCCTGTCTTTAAAACAAGGTGGGCATCTTGAGGAACAATAGTCAAGGCTGACCTCTGGCCTCCACAGGCGCGCGCACGCGCACACACACACATACACACACACACACACACACATGCACGTGCACACACACACACACACACACACACAGAGCTAAATAAACACACATGCACAGGAGTTTACACACAAATACAACTAAGATATGCCTTAAATGGGAGGATCTGAACATAGAATATTAGGAACAACCATAGCTTAGCCACCATTTTATAAAACTTACTTCTTTTTGCAGTGGGTGGGGGTGGGGTTGAGACAGTATCTCACTGTGTTGCTCAGGCAAGTCTTGAACCTTCAGTGATCCTCCTGCCTCAGCCTTCAGAGTGCTGGGGTTATTGATGTCTTCCACCACTCCCAGCTCACAGTGTGTTTCTCATATAAACATAGTGGATTCCTGAAGTGGATACAGGAACCTCAATGACCAACATGCATTCATAAGTATTTCTACAGTTTATTGGTTGCTTCCTACAATAGCTCCCCTTGCTTAGCACAGTGGAGGTCAGACATAGCTGACCTTTGTTCTCACACTGCCTTCAGATGTCTGCATTTCTATTTGTAATGCAATTACTCTGCTTCTCATAGCTGAGTTTTCTGTTCTTTGTTTCCTTAGGAACAAGAGAATGGAAAATACGTGGTCAAAGTTTTAGTGGCATCGTAACTCAAGTTAATAAACGGTTCTACCAAGTTTTTATTTGTCTGGTTTCATTAAGTCAACATTTTATCAGACAACTTCAATCTAACTGTCATCTTTGTTAGGCAACAGTTTTCTCAAAGACACATCACTTCCCACGGTTAGGCCAGCTGGTCTTCAAATTAAGCAGAATCTCAGGATTTTGCAGAGCCAGTTTGTAAATCCCAACCTCACTTAAGGCTGCTGTGGCAGGAACGTGCTCAGAAGCTGAGTGCAGGACATCTTTCAGGAGTAACACAGAACCGATGCAGATCAGAGAATGCAGGCTTCTTCTACACACACTGTCTAGGCAACAAGAAGGAAGAGGAGAGAGCCTCTGCTGCCCCATCCACAGGATGTCATGACCTTTGGAGAGTCCAACAGCCATTTTCACTATCTATGGATTCACTATTTTGTTTTTTAAGTAGGCTGGGACTCCATGAGATGTGTGAGATTAATAGGTGATTAGCTAATCATAAACAGCAGGATTGTGCTTCATTCTGTTGCCAGGGTTTGCCTCAGGAAACTGACGCTAACGTTAAATGCAGCTACGATTTTAGGTATAATTAGGAAATGGGGAAAAAAGAGAAAGGAATAAAAATGAATGCAGCAGAAAAGGCAACATAGCAAGACAAAACAAAACCATAAATAGGGCAGGGATGATGACACACACACCTTTAATCCCAGCACTCAGGAAGCTGAAGCAGGAGGATCTCTCCGAGTTCAAGGCTAGCCTGGTCTACACTGTGAGTTCCAGGCCACTCTGCATAGTGAGACTCTGTCTCAGAAACCTAAAACCATGACAGAAGTAGGAAGGCTGGTGATGTGGTTCTGTGGGTGACATTGCCTGCTGGCATGCTTGGTAACCTGAGTTCACTCCTTGGGACCCACATGTGGGAAGGAGAGAGCCATTGCCCCCAATCTGTCCTCTGGCTTCCACACTGGAGTCACAGATGGCTGTAAACCATCGTGAGTGCTGAGAACCAAACCCAAATCCTCTACAAGAGCATCAACTGCTCTTAACTGTTGAGCCCTCTCTCCAGCTCCGGATTTTAATTGATGTGTTTACAACCAATAGCAACGAAACTCTGAAATTGTTAAAAAGAAGTAAACTCCTCTAGTGTTTGGATACACTAATACTTACAGTAAGTGTTTGGTTATACCAATATTTATGGTTAGATTTTATGCTTACTGTTTAAAATAGTTTTCCTGTCTCCTGCAATAGTTGAGAAAACAAAGGAAGAAGATGTCATGTCCTATCAACTGCAACTGAGCTGCTCCTCAGGGGATTATCTGCAAACAAACCCAAAACCAAAACAAAACAAAAACTCCCAGTAATCCATGTACCGGCTGTGTCCTCAGCACAGCCCCAGTCTCTATGGCCTTATTTCCTGATAGATGTATACATACAGCTTCTCCACAAGCATTTGTTAGAGAGTTCTGAATGAGAAGAGATGAGGCAGATGGTAACGTGAGATCAGCAAGAGTGGGCAGGCTGAGCTGGATGGGGACATCACTGCATGCTCAGACTGAGGCAGCAGTGACAACCATCTGGAAAAAGAAACAACCTTGAACCAGAACGAGGTGGAGGCTATCCTATCACTTTGTACCCTTAAGGTTTCAACACAGCATTTTAAGATTGAAGAAGTGTACTGTCCTGGAGGAATGCTAGAGAAAAAAAAGTAACTTCTAGTATTAAAAGCTCTACCACAGGTAGGTATATCTGTATTTCTATTTTAACTTTTAATTATTTAACATTTCCTTAAAATCCCATAAGTTCTCTTGTTATAAAGCCAGAACTTACAGGTTATCTTTAGAACTTAAAAGACACCAGTTATTCTTATGCTTTGATTTCAGCAAACAAACTAATACTACTTCCAAATTGATCACAGTACTCTGTGTGAAGGGGCCATGCTAGGGCATAAAGGCAGGAGAGTAAATTGTAACATGCAAGCATGACATAGCATAGACTACAGGGCTGTCTACATTTAAAGTGAGTGACACATGTCTAGTCAACCTCGGATCATACGCCACTTCTCTGTGAGGCCACATCATCGCTCATTTATTCTGAGTACATGCTACAAAAAGATAGATTTTAGAAAGATTTCCATCAAAACCAAAATTTGGACCTACCACACACAAAAGTCCCAAGTTCTATCTCCAAAACTGGAGGTGGGGGTTTCACAGAAGCTGAAATTTGGGAGTGTACATGCCACCTTCAACTCCGACTAACTTGTATGTGAATGGTGACTGGTACAGGGCAAACCCTTGTTTCTGACATAATTTTGCTGCATCTCTCATTTGTATAAAAACCTGCTCTACTTGGCAAGCCAACACATCAAGCTTGAGACCTCTAAGAGGTTAATCATGTCATCAAAGACAGAGCTCTTCATGGAGGCTAGTTGTTCCAGCTGAAGCTCACTAAGGACATTCATTATTCTCTCCAAAGACCCCCATTGCTGCCTGGAGAAAGAAATGCAAGCAAACATGTTAGTACATTTATTAACACAATGTTGGGCATCTTGAAATAGAACCTACATACAATAGATCATACAGTTCTCTTATTTAAAGTGTGCAGTTGAGAGCCGGTGAGATGGCTCAGTGGATAGTCGCTTGCTGCCAAGCCTGATGGTCAGATTCAATCCCTAGGACCTACATGGTGAAGGGAAACAACTCTGATCCTCTGATCTCCACACGTGTGCAGTGGCACACAACACACACACACACACACACACACACACACACACACACACACACACAGACAGACACATGGGCATGCACACACTCACACACACACACAGAAACACCCACGAGAGCACATACATACACCAATCAAATGTAATGACTTTTTAAACTGTGCAGTTCAGCCTAGCATGGTGGTACATATCTGCAATCCCCACTCAGGAGACTGATACCAAAAGATTATGATGAATTCAAATCCAGTGTGGGTTACAAGAAACCTGTCTCAAAGGCAAACAAACAAAAAAAGCCTTCATTGCTCCCTGTCTTAGTCAGGGTTTCTATTCCTGCACAAACATCATGAACAAGAAACAAGTTGGGGAGGAAAGGGTTTATTTAGCTTATACTTCTACACTGCTGTTCATCACCAGAGGAAGTCAAGACTGGAACTCAAGCAGGTCTGGAATCAGGAGCTGATGCAGAGGCCATGGAGGGATGTTTCTTACTGGCTTACTTCCCCTGGCTTGCTCAGCTGGCTTTCTTATAGAACCCAAGTCTACCAGCCCACAGATGATACCACCCACAAGGGGCCCTCCCTCCTTGATCACTAATTGAGAAAATGCCTTACAGCTGGATCTCATGGAGGCATTTTCTCAACTGAAACTCCTTTCTCTATGATAACTCCAGCTTGTGTCAAGTTGACACAAAACCAGCCAGTACAATTGACCCCTTGTCAACTTGACACACAAATACATCACCATTAAGCCTCAACCCTTACTTTCTTATTCATCCCCAAGATCTAAATAACTATAAAAGCCCCACAAGTCTTTGCAAATTCTTACATATAAATTTTCAATCCCTTTAAAAATATCCAATTTCTTAGATTTCAAAGTCTTTTTACCATTAAAAGTCTCATAACTGTGGACTCCACTAAAATACCTTCTTCCTTCAGGAGGGAAAATATATCATGGTACAGTCACAATCAAAATCAAAATCAAACTCCAACCATCCAATGTCTAGGATCCACTCACGATCTTCTGGATTCCTCCAAGGGCTTGAGTCACTTCTCCAGCTCTGCCCTTTGTAGCACACACCTTGTCTTCTAGGCTCCAGATGCCTATACTCCACTGCTGCTGGTGTTCTTGGTGGTCATCTCATGGTTCCTGCATCTCCAAAACACTGTTGTCTTCTGCTGCAACTAGGCTTTACCAACAGCCTCTCATAGGCTCTCTTCATGGTGCCAAGCCTCACTGCCTTTGCATGACCCCTTCAGTCCTGGGCCATCAACTGCAACTGAGGCTGCACCTTCACCAATGGTCTTCCATGGCCTCTCACAGTGCCCAGGCCTCAGCTACTCTTCCTGACTCCTTCATGCCTTCAAAATCAGTACCACCTAGGTGACTCTTACATATTACCAAGTCCAGCCACAGCACAAGGTACAATCCTGGCTATCTCTGGAATGCAGCCTTTGTGCTCTCAGAAAACACTTCTCAGAAGATTTCACCACAGTGATGCTGGTCTCTTCCCAGTCACCGCCGCCAATTTCCCAGCTCCAGCTAATCAGCATCAATAGTTCCAGTAATGGTTTTGCTTTAGTAGTTCTGGTATCTTGTTACTCACAGCTGACTCTTCAGCCCCAGCTAACCAAACCCACAGAATCTTCACAGTCAAAATAGCAACAGTCCTGATAAGAGTCTTTAAAATTTCCCTCTGAAATTTCACAAGCCAGGCCTCCATCTTCTGCACTGTTCTCAACATTATCTTCCAAGCTCCCACACAACATCCCACAGAGCTCTTAACACTGAATGGATCTTCTAGCCCAAAGTTCCAAAGTCCTTCCACAGTCCTCCCCAAAACATGGTCAGGTTGTCACAGGAATACCCCACTTCGCTGGAACCAATTTGTCTTAGTCAGGGTTTCTATTCCTGCACAAATATCATGAACAAGAAGTTGGGGAGGAAAGGGTTTATTCAGCTTACACTTCCACACTGCTGTTCATCACCAGAGGAAGTCAAGACGAACTCAAGCAGGTCAGGAATCAGGAGCTGATGCAGAGGCCATGGAGGGGTGTTCCTTACTGGCTTGCTTCTCCTGGCTTGCTCAGCTTGCTTTCTTATAGAGCCCAAGACTACCAGCCCAGGAATGGTACCACCCACAAGGGGCCTTCCCCCCTTGATCACTAATTGAGAAAATGCCTTACAGCTGGATCTCATGAAGGCATTTTTTCAACTGAAACTCCTTTCTCTGTGATAACTCCAGCTTGTGTCAAGTTCACACAAAACCGGCCAGTGCACTCCCCAACAATAAAACGTACAGTTCAGGACCAGTAAGAGAAGTATAGTCACTTTTCACCAAGTGTGATGACCTGAAGTTTGATCCCTGTGCCTCAGATGGTGGAATGACAGAACCACTTCCTGCAAGTAGTCCTAGGATCTCTACACGTGTGCTGTGACACACACATAAGCACACACAAATAAGCCTTGATTACAGTTCAGTAGTTGTAGTAATTCTGAGTTGTGTGCCCATCACCACAATTCTAGAACAGTCATTACGACCTGCAAACAAAATCTCTCATTCACTGTCTGTATTCAAGCCTTCATTTTCTCCCCACTGTCCCCAGCTCTACGCAATCACTAATCTGCTCTGTGTCTATGGATTTGATGATCCTGGACACTTCAAGTAAATTGAACTCTATGAAGCATTATTCTCCATGACTGACTTCTTTCACTTAATTCCTTAGCACATACTAAGTATGTACCTGATATTCTTATTGCCTCCAAAAAAGTCTATCCTATGATGATATTACATTTTACCCATGCACCAGCTAATGGATATTTGGATTGTTTTCTCTTTTGTCTATTATGCATAATGTTGCTGAGAACGACACTGTCTAGGTTTTTCTGTAAAAAGTGCTTTCTTTGTCTTTGCCTGTCCCAAGGAGAGGAACTGCTGGACTTCTAATTCCATCCCCCTGTCTAAAGTGCTGCCAGGCTGCCTTCCTCAGTAGCTGCAGCAGCTGCATCACAGCCAGCTGTATCCAGAGGTTTGAAGCTCTGCCTGTACACTGGTAATAGTTTTGTGCGGGGTTTGTTGCTTTGGTTTGATTTGGTGTCTTAGTTAGGGCTTTACTGCTGTGAACAGACACCATGACCAAGGTAAGTCTTATAAGAACAACATTTAATTGGGGCTGGCTTACAGGTTCAGAGGTTCAGTCCATTATTATCAAGGTGGGAACACGGCAGCATCTAGGCAGGCATGGTGCAGGATGAGCTGAGAGTTCTACATCTTCATCTGAAGGCTGCTAGCAGAATACTGGCTTCCAGTCAGCTAGGATGAGGGTCTTAAAGCCCACACCCACAGTGGCACACCTACTTCAACAGGGCCACACCTTCTGACAGTGCCACTCCCTGGGCAGAGCATATACATACCATCACATTTGAGTTTTGGTGTATGTGAGGGTTTTGTTTTGTTTTGAAAATGAATCTTGATATGTAGTTCAGGCTGTCTTTAAATAGTAGTGCAGTCAATGTCACACTCAGGGCCTTGCCCAAGCACCTGGTTTTTACTGTCTACTGTGGCACTATGTAGTTTTAGCTGGCTTGGAATTCTCTGTGCAGGTGAAGCTAGTCTTGAAGGTGTGACATCTCTTTTGCCTGTGTGCTCCACATTGCTCAGATGACAGGGGTGTGCCTCTCCCACCAGTTTCTTTTTCTCACTGCAGCATTTTTTATTTATGATGTTGTATTTTCTTGCTGATGAGCATGCTCCTTAATTATTCAGTTTTTCTAGACACAGACTGAAGGTTGTCATAAACCTGGAATTAGGGCAGAGAACGAGAATGCCATTTTTTCTCAGAAATGAAAACTTAATTTTTAAAAATTATTATTTATTACTTATTCACTTTACATCCCACTCACTGCCCCCTCCCACAATTCTTCCCCTATCCCCCTCCCCTTATCCTCTGAGCAGATGGGGGCCCCTGGGTATCCCCCAACCCTGGCACATCGAATCTTTGTGGAGCTAGGCCCATCCTCTCTCACTGATGCCAGACAAGGCAGCCCAGCTAGAAGAACATGTCCCACAGACCAGCAACAGCTTTGGGATAGCCCCTGCCCCAGTTGTTCAGGACCTACATGAAGACCAAGCTGCACTTCTGCTACTTTTTGCAAGGCCAGATACACCTATGGTCACATGACTAGGAACTGTCTGAGAATGAAACTAGAAATGAACTGTGGACCAGACATACCTAATCTGTTCATTTACATAAATCCCTCACGTTTATACGCCATTCCCACATTTCAGATAGCTGGAGTTGGGTTTCTGTCACCTACAACTGAAAATAAAATTCTGAATTGCTGGATATTTCAGGTGCGGCATGACCCAACAACAAATAGCTACCAACAGACAACGGAAACAATGGGAAGGTGAGTAGCCATTGCTTTCTTTTGAGGCTTATGGAATTGTGGGATACAAGAATTCTGATGACTTTTACTTAAAGCATGTGCAGTCTGAAGCACTGTGAGGATGACTGGAGGCTGTGGTGTGCAGACAAAATCAGCAGCACAGAAGCTGGAGTCCATTCACAGTCAGAGCCAGAGTCCATTCACAGTCAGAGCCAACTCACTTCTGCTCTTCCTCTTGGTCGCAGTAGCAGATTTGAACCTTCTACAGGCCGATGCTAACTGACTCATCTTCATTAACAGGCAGTGGCACCGTGTAGTCGTGGCATTCTACAAAGAATTTCATTGATACTAAAACTGTCTCAGAACAAGTCTCTCATCACATCATCTGGCTTAAGAAAGACAACTGAAAAGTCTTAGCAGCAAGCAGATCCCTGTGGGAGCTGAAAATAAAGTACTCTCTGAAAGCAGAACAAGACACAAGCACAGAATGAATGGATATGTGCTGATTGACTTTATAAAGGTAAATGTACTAATCGTTGCCCTCTGTTTTACACTCACCTTAAAGAGTCATTATCTTCGCCTTCCTTGTTCAGCAAATGACATCATGTGCACATGTTCAATTACAGTCTGGGGGGTGGCACTAGGAATTTAATCCATAGACTCACACACGCCAGGCAAGTACTGCGCTACTACTGACCTTATACGTCTTACCTTCCCTTAACTTTCATTTCTTTGTTTTTGGCAGTGCTGGAGACTGAACCCAGGGCTTTGTGTTTACTAGAAGAGGACTCTAGCGACTGAGCTACATCTTAAACTCTACCTATAAACTTTGACTATTTTATTCTGTAATATAGATTGAATCCAGGGTTTCATTTCTGCTAAGCAAGGACTCTCCTACTAGGCTGAATCTTCAACTTCAACTTTAGAATTTTTTAATTCTTTATGTACTGTATTTCAAAGTCTATTATATTTTTATGATATAATAGTTTATATTTGTAATGTGTCTCCATGTATTCATTATCCTATTTGTTCAGCATAATTTTAAGTTTTATGTATATTTTACCATCCTATGGTTATCCCAGTTCCTTATGAATGGTTTCTGTCTTAAAATATACTTTATGAAGCACAAAGGTATAAAGCCAAACACATAATTATATTTTCATAGATGTTCTTAAGGACAGTGAATGCCAGATGGAGGGCAGCTGTCCAAGAAGTCAGCTCTCTAAGGTCACCTTAATACTGGATCTAAAATATCTAAAGAAATTAACTAGTGTGTTGAGACTATGAAAACTTTTTTGGACAAGGTTTTATGTACCCCAGGCTGACCCTGACACAAGAGATGTGTAGCTGAGAATGAACTTTAACTTCTGCTCTTCCTGCCTCTGTCTTCCATGTGGTAGGATCATAGGCTTCTCCACACATCCAGTTTATTTTATACTTGATCAAACCTAGGGTTTTGTGCATGTGGGCATGTGGGCTACCAACCAAGTCACATGCCCAGTTCCTAAAGGCATTTTTGAGTGGAAGTACAGACCATAAAATATGGTTACCTTTACTTAGAAAATATATTTTCTTTAGAGTAAGAACAAGACTAAAACTTAAGTCTATGAATACACTGTAGTGATTTAAGTAAGAATACTCAGACCAGGGAGAATTGTTTAATTGTTTGAAAGAGTTAGAAGTACTCTCTCTCTCTCTCTCTCTCTCTCTCTCTCCCTATGCATCTTGATGTCACTCTCAGCTACTGCTCCAGTGCCTGCCTGCATACTGCCATGATCTCTGCCTTTATAATTCACTAAACCTCTGAAACATTAAGCAAGCCCCCAAGTGAATGCTTTCTACTGTAAGAGTTGTGCTGGGCATGGCATCTCTTCACAGCAGTAAATAGTGACTAAGACACATATGATCCTGAAGGAGAGGGGAAGGGTAGGTAGAATTCTTGTTTGATGTTTAGACTGTTGTTTTTGTTTATTATGATAGTACAGAAGAGCTTAGAATTCATGGCAATTCCCTGTCTCAGCTTCTTGAGTGCTGTGGTTACAGTCGTGTTCCACTGCAGTGGCTTATTTGCAAAAATCGTTATACTTCTACCACAGTGAAAAGTGAATTTTTTATATCAAAATGGCTTGTTTTGCTCCTACAAGTCTGAAGTTGCTTCCATCAGAACTGCTGTGCTTCATTTCCTAGTTAAAGAAGGCTGTTACAAACACAATTAATAATTTTACTAGCGCTAGGACTTTGTTATACTTGTGCACCTCACAGGAAAGTACTGCAAAGGAAGCAATGACTTTTGCAAGAAAGCAGAGAACATGACTTATTATTATAACCCTTCAAAAGGACTCATGCTCAGCGTTAGGTTTATGGTTGGACTTAGAGTTAGAGTTAAGAACAAGAATGGAACACAGAGCAGCACGTAAGACTTTTAATTTTAGCACCAGTCTTATGTTTAGAGATCACAAGTGACTGAAACACCACCTAGTGGCCTAATTGCAAATACCATTGTATCTCTTTCTTTTTTAAAAATTGAATATTTTCTTTATTTACACTTCAAATGTTTTCCCCTTTCCAGGTCTCCCCTTCGGAAACTCCCATCCCACCCCTTCCCCCTGCCTCTATGAGGGTGCTCTCCCACCCACTCACCCACTCCCATCTTCTCTTCCTGGCATTCCCCTACACTGAGGCATCAAACACCCTCAGGCCCAAGGGCCTCTCCTCCCACTGATGCCAACAAGGCCCTCCTCTGCCACATATGTGGCCAGAGCCATGTGTCCCTCCTTGTGTATTTGTTGGTTGGTGGTTTAGTTCCTGGGAGCTCTGGGGGGTCTGGTTGGTTGATTTTCTTGTTCTTCCTATGGGTTGCAAACCCCCTCAGCTCCTTCAGTCCCTTCTCCAACTTCTCCCTGCACTCAGTCCAATGGTTGGCTGAGAGCATCTGCCTCTGTATTTGTCAGGCTCTGGCAGAGTCTCTCAGAAGACAGCCATATCAGGCTCCTGTCAGCAAGCACTTCTTGGAATCCACATTAGCGTCTGGGTTTGGCTACTATAGATGGGATGTCTAATACCTACTTATCAGTGAGTACATACCCTGTGTGTTCTTTTGTGACTGAGTTACCTCACTCAGGGTATTTCCAAGTTCCATCCATTTGCCTGTGAATTTCTACTGCAGTGAAAATCGAATCCTGTTTACAGCAAAGAGGGCACTTTTACTCCTGCAACCCTAACGTTGCTTGTGGGAGAACAGCTGTTTGCCTGTTCTCAGGTAAAGCAGGTTGGTTAAACAACATGGTGAAAGTGGCAGGACTTATACAAGAACAATGTTACACCAGTGGACCTCAGAGCAAAAGAATGTAAGGAGATATGATATCCAGGAATTGAACCCATGTGTGTATGTGATACCCTGGAGAGCTTCCAGGACTTCTTTCTATGTGTACACATGATACCCAGGCCTGCCACACATTGGGGAATATGATACTACCTATGTAAGTAAAACAAATTCGCACTGCTCCCCAAGCAGCACTCCCTCGCTAAGGGAAAATGTCATCAGGACCAATCAGAATGCCTAAGACCAAAAACTCAGGTGACGGTACATGCTGGTGAAGATGTAGAGAAAGAGGAACACTGCTTCATTGCTGGTGGGATTGCAAACTGGTACAACTACTCTGGAAATCAACCTGGCGGTTCCTCAGAAAATTGGAAATAGGTCTACCTGAAGACCCAGCCATACCATTCTTGGGCATATACCCAAAAGAAGCCTCACCATACCACAAGGACACATGCTCCACTATGTTCATAGCAGCCTTATTTGTAATAGTCAGAAGCTGGAAACAACCCAGATGTCCCTCTAAGGAAGAGTGGATACAGAAAATGTGATTCATTTACACAATGGAATACTATTCAGCTATTAAGAACAAGGACATCATGTGTTTTGCAGGCAAATGGTTTGAACTAGAAAATATCTTCCTGAGTGAGGGAGCCCAGACCTAAAAGGACATGCATAATATGTATTCACTAATTAGTGAATATTAAAGAATATCTAGGCTACAACCCACAGACCGCAAGAAGTTTAACACGCAGAAAGACGCTTGTGAGGATGCTTCAATTCCACTTAGAAAGGGGAAGAAAAAAAAATCACAGGAGGCAAAGGGAGGGAGGGATGTCGGTGGGTGGGGAAAGAAGGGGAAAGGGGGAACAGGATCAGGTATAGGGGTATGGGAGAGAAGCCCAGAGGCCAGCAGAATGAATGGAAATATGCAACCTTGCACGGTGGGAGGTAGGTGGACCCTCTAGAAAGTACCAGAGACCTGGGAAGTGAGAAACTCTTAAGACTCAATGGGGTGACCTTAGCCAAAAAACCCAACAGTGGGGAGAGAGAACTTGTAGAGTCCACCTCTAGTAGATAGACAAGGCTTCAAGTAGAGAGACAGGGTTACCAACCCACTGTCAAACTTTCTGTCCCAGAATTGTGCCTGTCTAAAAGAACTGAAGTGACAAAAATGGAGAAGAGTCTGAAGGAAAGGCAGTCCAGTGACCAGCCTAACTCCACACCCATCTCATGGGGTGGGGCCTGACACTATTACTGATGCTATGGTGTGCTTACAGACAGGAGCCTAGCATAGCTGTCCTCTGAGAAGCCTAATCAACAGCTGACTGAGACAGATGCAGATACTTAATCCTAACCATTGGCCTGAAGTTGGAGACCTCTAAGGTTGAATTAGGGGAAGAACTGAAGAAGCTGAAGGGGAGAGTGACCCCACAGGAAGACCAGCAGTCTCAACTAACCTGGACCCCTGGGAGCTCCCAGAAACTGAGCCACCAACCAGGCAGCATACACAGGCTGGTCTGAAGCCCCCGACACATATAGAGCAGAGGACTGCTGGGTCTGGTCTCTGTGGCAGAACATGCACCTAATCCTCTAGAGACTTAAGACCCCAGGGAGGGGAGAGGCCTGGTGAAGGGGGAAGCATCCTCTCGGAGACATGGGGGAGGAGGAATGGGATGAAGAACTGTTGGGGGGAAGGAGTAGGGCAATGGCTGGATTGTAAAAAATATATATAAGTAAAAAAAAAAATTATCCCTGCAAATATTGTACCCACATGGCAAGAAGTCTGGCATACCATGTACAAGTGTGGAAAACAGTCATTAATATCATCTATGTGCAAAGATACAAGTTCTGTATATGGTGTATCCTCATGCTATGAAGTCTTTCAGTTTATTTATAATTATTTTCATATATTGAAGCAGCTCTGCATTTCTGGGCTGAAGTCTATTGATCATAGTTGAGGATATTTTTGATGTGTTCTTGGATTTGGTTTCCAAATTATTTTATTGAATATTTTGGCATCTATGTTCGTGAGGGAAATTAACCTGGAATTCTCTTTCTTTGTTGGGTCTTTATGTGGTTTGGTTATCAGGGTAACTCTGGCCTCATTAAATGAATTGGCCTCATAAAAAGAATATTTCTTCTGTTTCTATTTTGTGGAATAATTTGAGAAGTATTGGAATTAACATCTCATTGAGACTCTTGTAGAATTCTGCTCCAAGACCTAATTGCTTTTATTTCATTATGGATTATAGGTCTGATCAAGATGCTTATATGATCTTGGTTTAACTTTGGTACATGGTACCTATCAGGAAAATTATTCATTTTTTTATTTTTTAGAATTTCCAATGTGGTAGAGTACAGGTTTTATAGTATGTCCTTGTGATTCCCTGGATTTCCTCAGTGTCTTTCTTATTTTGTCAATTTGAATATTCCTCCTTCTCTCTCTTCCTCCCTCCTTCCCTCCTTCCCTTTTAGTTAGTTTGGGAAAGGGCTTGTCTATCTTCTTGATTTTCTCAAAGAACAAACTTTTTGTTTCACTAATCCTTTGTATTATTCTCTTTGTTTCTGTTTTGTTGATTTTAGCCCTAAGTCTGATTTACTTCTACTGGCATCTACTTCTCTTGCATCAGATTAGGTCCTGGTGTTGTAAAGCTTTCAGGTGTGCTGCTAAGTAGCTAGTATGCGATCTCCCGGATTTGTTTTTTAATGTAGGCACTAAGTGCTATAAACTTGTTTATTAGAACCGATTTCATTGTGTCCCATAGGTTTGGATATATTATGTATTCCTTCTCTTTCTTTTTTTTTTTTTTTTTTTTTGTTGTTCTATAAATTCTTTTTTTTTTGTTTT
>CM052705.1:43675209-43688421 GCA_028551405.1 Uromys caudimaculatus | reverse complement strand
TGCCTCGGAGCTATATAACACCGCCATTTTGGGGCCCCGGGGTTCTTCTTCTTCCTTCTCTATCAACGGCTAAATAAAGCTGAACTGCAGATGGAGCCTACTGCGTGGCGCGTGTCTTCTTGCCGGCGAGAGGCGCGCGCGACACCTACCCCTCTCCTCTGAGAGAGAGAGAGAGAGAGAGAGAGAGAGAGAGAGAGACAAAGAGACACAGAGAGAGAGAACTAACTCAGTTTTCATCCTCACAAAAGCCCTGATATCAGTCTCTCCTCTGGCTTAGCCAGGGTAAGCCCCAGACCCTTATAGGGTGGGGTACTAACCTGAGTCCTGGGAACACTTGTGACTACAAGCCATGTGGGTCTCCCCATTCTCAGGGGTCATCAGCTGATTCAGTCCACTAGGTCAGTGGGAGCAGAGACATTGAACAGGGGGGTTAGATGCTCTGTGAGTACCTACAGTGAATGACCACACCGGCACTGCTTGCCAGTAGACAGATCAACTTTACTTATCGTGAATGAAAGCTTATAAGGTTTTGGGGGGACTAAGGGTAGGGGCATCCAGGATGGGCGAAGGTCATTGGCTGAGGGCGTAGGGTACCTGGCATGCCTCATTAGCATGGGGAAACATTTCAAGAATCTCAGGTGCTAACTGAACCTTTTGTCAGAAGAAAGGAAATTGATAAACTATGAACTAATAGAGGCTACATGACATTCCTCAGGTAGAGGTGAGTGTGGGGGCTTAGAATTCCTGGGACAAGGTCGGAGAAGAAGGACCCCTGTTAACAAGGGTAGTCCTGACTGCATGCTGAGCCGCAGAAGGTTATCCAGTCCACAGTAGATTTCTACCTTAATTGGCAGCTTTCCCACAGGGCTATCGGTGACATTTTTCTTCCCTTCTCTCACCCATGGGAACCATGGTTTTCATGTCCTCATTCCCCCTTGGGATGCCTCTTAGGAGACTCCCAGCCTCTTCACCTGGCACCTGACCTGAAGGGTCATAAATGTATTCACTTTTGCAATTGAATTTGACCTCAATAGCCCTTAGATTATCAAGCCAAAGGCTGCCTAGTGGCACCCTGGATCCCCATATTATTTGGGAATTTTACAATACTGCCACTGGCTGGAAGTGGAAGGAGATTCCCAGTTCCTATTTCTCTTTTCTCTACTCCAAGCCCTGTTTGTTTGGTTTTTTTTTTTTGGGGGGGTGTTAGGTAGTAGGGGCCTGGTCTCCCTGCCCCACCCCCACCTTGTCCCACATGTCATAAATGTCCTGTTTTTTAAGTTAATGTTGATGGATCTATAAGTTTGTTGCAAAGTGAGAACAAGGTCTGACAAGGCAGAAGAGGGGAGAAGCAAAGGAGTAGGCCAGGTGCAGTTCATACACACCCCCATATGCAGTCCTCGGCGGCTGACGTGTCTCTCAGCTCCCTCCTGCAGCATCCTCTGTCTTCAGTCCAGGCTTAAAATTTTTCTATTTCTAAGCCTTCTTTGTTCTCAGTTTACCGGACTCAGTTTTGTGGGAACTCAGGCTTCCTTTAGCTACGAGTGGCATAAGACTGGTGTTTTGTGCTGTCCCACTTATAATTGAAAGGTGGCTCTGGAGGTAGGAAATGGCTCTCCCTCCTCTAGACCCAAGCACATTGGCTTAAAGGTTTCCTCCAAGATATGATATGGCTCTCCCCACATCAGGCAAGCCACCTGACTATGTGACAGAGAAAGGAGAGCAAAACGGAATAAAGGGACAGACTATTCCCAATGGAGACTATTGCGACTCATCTCGTTCTTTTTAGTTTTGATTTAACTCACTAAAACCCTTGCCAAGGCACAAATCCTACCTCAAGATTTGTGAAACTGTTGTGTGAACTTTCTGTATCTCAAGATTTGTAAGCACATGGGGTATGATTGAACCCAGCAAATCTGTTCACTTAAAACTCATACCACCAGGATTGATAGTTTAAATTTTATATATAGGTTACCTTTAAGAAACCATGAGGCTTGCTGACATCTTCACTATGGTTGGAGATGGACTTTGCCATGTGACCTCGCTCTCACTTGATTAAAAGTGACCACACGACACAAGCCAACCAAGGGAAAACAACTCCTCCTCGATGTGAGGCCGGAACCAGACAATTCCTCCCTGCCACACTTCCTTGCCATCAAGCCTCCCCTAGTTGGCCTCGGCCCACAGCCCCTTCTCTCTCTCGCTGGCCTCTTTAGTCTCCCTTTCTCCCCTCTCAGTGATAGACTACCAAGATCAACCCTCTTGGGTGCCCACTTTAGCCCACTGGCAGCCCTTAGTCCTCCTGATACTCCCTCCTTCTCTGCCATGGAACCTGCTTTGCCTCCCCCTACAGGGCCTAACTCTGCCACAGTGCTTCCCTTGCAGAAGGTTGCTAGGATGGCTTGATCGGAGTACACTGCTCTTCTCATTAAGTGAACTCTCTCAAACAGAAAAGAGATTGGGGTTCTACACCGCAAATTCTTCCACCTTTATTAAAGAATTACGGCACATCATCCATTCTTACAATGCCTCCTTCCATGATGGTTATATGATTCTCACCAACAATCTTTTCCCCAAAGAGCACAGCTGAGTCAGGTCCTGGCTAAGGTGCATGCAGACAAAATCCACCAAACTAACATCACCCATCCAGGACCAAGTCAGCTCCCTGAATGGAATTACACCATCCCAGGGGGTGTCCTTACTAGGGACCAATTTATATAACCTGCCTCCTGACTTGTCTCCGTAAGCCACCCTTAAAGTGGTAAATTATGAAAAAATTCTAGAGATCATCCAGGACAAACATGAAACCCATCTCAATTCCTAGACCACCTTACAAAGGTTCTCTTACAACACACCAATCTGAACCCTGAGACCTCCTTATGACCTACTTTTTCTTCCAGATTTTTCCTGATATTAGGGCCAAATCTAAACATCTAGAGAATGGAATCCCTTACTCCACAGACAGAAGTCTTGGGTGTGACCTTCAAGGTGTACCATAGGAGTGATGAAAAAGAGTAAAAACAAAAATATCTGATTCTGGCTAAGGCCTCTCAGTTGGATATGGAAACTTCCCAGGATCTTTAGGCCACAAAAACTGGAGAACCTCTGGGTCCCTGTTTTAAATTTGGTCAGTAAGGTTACTGGGCCTGGGCCTGTTGGAATCCTTGTAGACCATCCAGACCGTGCCCAAGGCACCAACAAGAAAGGCACTGGGGTGTTGACTGGCCCCAAGTCCCTCGAGGGCTTGTTTGAGGACACCAGGCCCAGAGCACCCTCCTGTAGACCTCCTAGATCTGGCTATGGACTATTGAGGGGCCCCAAGCTCCCTTGGCCCAACCACTGATGTCCCTGACAAGAAGCCTTGGGTAGACATCACAGCATCAGGGTAGACATCAGGGCCACCTACTCAGTACGGAGTTTTAGGGAACCACCTTTCCTTCTTGTTCCCCCATTGTTGGGTAGGGGCACAGCCCTACCAATTTCCTCAAAGCCGACCACTTGGTTGTATAGAATAGGGGGTTGGTCTGATGCAACTTATATTCAAATGGTAAGCTGTACACCTCAAGATCTGGTTGCTCCAAGATGAGCGGATCCTCACATATACCAATCTTTGTTGTGTAAACCTTGCTCCCCAATTTAAAACTATTGGTTAAATAAAACTGGTGACAGCCAATTACTGGAGGGTGGGAGTGGACTAGAGGTAGAGTTACGGGCTGAGAGTCACTGGTAGAGACCACGAGAAGAGAGGAGAGAGAGGGAGAAGAAGCAAAGAGGAGAAGGTGAGAAGAACAGGTCTCCATTAGTCATGATGGACCCGCAGGACGTGCCAGAGTGAAATGCCTCCTCAGGACACCAAACTGCTGGAGCAGAAATACCCAGAAAATTATCAAACAACAAGTATTTGGGGTGCATAATTGGGGTAATAGCCAAACTAGTGTTAGAGATTTGGATTAGGGGTAATCTCCCAATAATTGCACAGAGCCTAATACATAAATAAAGTTTGAGTCTCATTTATTTGAAGCAGACAGGGATAAGTTTAATTGTAATATTCTACACATGTCTTTAAGGGTTATTTCCCTTACACCTTCCTGGTGGTAGCAACCTGTCCATCGCCTTGCAGGGAATGGACCTCCTAGTCAAAGTGGGTAGCAACCTTTCTGTCGCCTTGCAGGGAACGGACCTTCTAGTCAAAGTGGGTAGCAACCTGTCCGTCGTCTTGCAGGGAACAGACCTCCTAGCCAAAGTGGGAGCCTCAGTTTCTTTTGTTTTTCCACCCACTTGACTCTAGACTTCTCAGATATTCACCTCCTTCTCCTCCCCCTTCAAGCCACACAATCTGACACCCCTTCTCCTTTACCAACCTTCCAGGTGAATCTCTGAGTATGGAGCACCCCAGAACTCCTCTATAGCCAAACATTAGGCCCCCCATCATTCAATTACCAAACCCCATCAAATATATCACCCAGGCTCAGTACCCACTCTCTCACACAGCCTCAGGGGACTTAAGTCTCTTATTTCTGACTTCTTAAGACTCTTCAGTACCCCACTTCTTCCCCGGGAGTACCCCCATACTCAAAGTTTAAAACCCCAGTGGAACCTACTGCTTGACTCAGGATCTCCGATGTATCAGCTCAGCAGTAGTTCCCCTTCACCCCATCGTACCCACCCCTCCCTCTCTACCATTCTCTTGGAGATCTCCATTACTCTATCCTAGACTGCAAGGATGCCTTCTTTTCTATTTCTCCATACCCCTTGTCACAAAATATCTTTGCCCTTACTTGGATCAACCCAGACACTCAACTTTCCACCCAGCTCACTTAGTTAATCCTGCCCCAGGGTTTCTGGGACAGCCCCCATCTATCTGGTCAGGCTCTCTCTTTCTCTTCCTAAATCCAAGCTTATAAAATACATAGACAATCATCTCACTTGTAGTCCATCCCTGCAAATTAGCCAGACAGACACCTCTATCTTATTGAACTTTCTGTCTGGTTGGGGATATAGGATCTCACCCTCTAAGGTCTGGCTGTCACCCCTCAGGATACTTATCTGGAATTAGCCATTATCCTAGATAGAAAACACTTAGTTCAGCCACTCACAGACCCTACCTCCAAGGACTAAACTCTATTCCTCCTAAAGATGGCTGGCTTCCTATGCTTTTGGACCCCTTTTTTATCTCTTCTCGCCTGCCCCCGACAGAAGGTGGCCCTAGGACCCTCACATGAACCCTTCCTTGTATCTATTACCAAGCCATCTCGTGAGCTTCCACAGGCCCTCCTCCTGGCCACAGCCCTACCTCTTCCAGACTTAATTCACTCCTTCTTTCTCTATGTTACAGAAAAGGAGGGATATGCCCTTGGTGTCCCAGGTCACCAACTGGGACCTTCCTTTGTGCCCATTGCATTCTTTTTTGGAAACATTAGACCATACTATCCAAGGACAGGCCCCTGTCTGCGTGCTCTGGCTGCAGCTGAACTTCTCACGCGTGAATCAAAGATGATACCTTTCAGGTCACTTATTGTTGTCTTCTCTCCTCACTATCTGCCCCACCTTCTAACATACAAGAGTCTTCAGACGCTACACCCTACCTGAGTGCTCCCTCTTCAGGTAGCAATGGTCGAGGGCACCATACTTAACCTTTCAGCCATTCCCACCTCTTAACATTACAAATCTCCCCCTGTCGGTCCTGAAATACTCATCTCACACATTGAGACCCTAAGAGTTATTACCTCATCCTATACACACATGAGGGCGTGCTACCCCAGGCCACCTATACTTGGTATACAGATGGCAGCTCCTTCCTACACAAAGGAGTGTGAAAAGTGGGGTATTCTATTGTTTCAGACACCGTGGTGACTGAAGCACAGGCCCTTCCAGCCCAAACCACAAACCAACAGACGAGGTAATAGCTCTCACTAGCACCTTCCAACTTGCAAAGGGAATTCTGAAACCTTTGTACAGACTCTAAGCATGCTGCTCACATTCTCTTGTCACATGCAGCTGTTTGGAAGAAGCATGGGCTACTGACCACAAAAGGGACCAACTCTGACCAAACCGTGGCCCTGCTGGAGGTCTCTTTCCCCATAGCCATGTGATTCACTGCAGACCACATCAAGCAAACAGTTTCATTATCTCCCAAGGGAAATAAACGGACCAATGAGGAGGCTGGAGCTCTGGCTCTTGGAGGCCTGGGTCCCTCTCACATACCACAAGGCACCCTCTTTCTATGACCCACATCTTCGTTACCATCCCCAAATATTCAACAAATTTATCCTGTCTGCAGCAGATCTTTATCCCTAATGGCCAGGCTCTGTCTCACTCTATTAAAACTTCCTACATCCTACCTCTGAGAAGCCGTCCTTTCTAAACAAATAAATTGCTCTAAGTCAACTATTACTACCACCCCCTTATCTCTCTCTCTCTCTCTTCAGTATCACAGACTGCTATAACTCCCCAGGAACACGTCCTTTGTGGGTACACTGGATTCTGCAGACTACAATAATCCCCCCCCTTTAGGACTACCGCCCAGCCCCTATGCCCAAACATTCACAGGCCTGGATTCTCTGTGGCACTCAGGTTTATCACTGCCTACCCACTGGATGGGCTGGGACTTGTGCCCTGGTGTTATTTTTTCTGAGACCAGGGGTGGTACCTGGGGGAGAAGCCCTGATGATTCTCCTCACAGGGTGTATTGCATCATAGACATGCATTATTTGGTAACCTCCCTGCCTTGCAAGTAGGAGAACCCCAGTTCAGTTCCCAGAACCCATGTAAAACCAACCAACCAACCAACCAACCAACAAAAAAAATCCCTGCCTGCAGAGGGTTACTGGTTTTGTAATCTTGGAGCTGAGAGAGAGAGAGAGAGAGAGAGAGAGAGAGAGAGAGAGAGAGAGAGAGGCAGATACCTGGGGCTCGTTGGCCAGCCAGCCTAGCTCTCTCAGTGAGTTCCATGCCCCTGAGCAATCTCCTCTCAAAAAAACAAGATGAAACAGGCTGGAAAGACAGCTCAGCAGTTAAGAGAGCTCGATGCTCTTGCAGAGAAACTGAGGTTGGTTCTAGTACCCACGCTGAGTGGATTATAACCAACTGTAACTTCAATTGCTCACTCTCTTTACTGCTGAATAGGACTCCATTGTGCTTCCATGGATGTCGTGATGCACATGAAGCTTCGGACACGTACGTACATGAAAATAAAAAATTAAAATAAATCTTAAGAAATATTCAGAAAGATAAGGAACAGTCCTTAATGGAGGAAGAAATGACTGTGTGTATTCTCAGATTCAGTGGTTTTGGCTCACCATTACAACTGAGGAAGGACACATGCCTTCTTCTTGTAAACATTATTAAATTACCCTTGGACTTACCTGCCTCCCAAGTAAACACCTCTGCTTTCTGTCCTCTGGAACCCATATTATTCCAACATGGGCCTGCTGACCTCTTCCTCAGTTGTTATTCCTCTGTTTCAGCAAGTCTTTGTGACTTTCTCCACAGTGGTCAACGCTGTTAGCTTAGAGGACTCTGCTCTGAGCATCTCAGTGTCTGGTTTCTCAAAGCCTGCCTCGAAATCATGTTCAGAGCAAGTGTCCAGATGCCACCTAGTGGAGAGAGCTATCACTGTCCTCGTCTTCCAGGCCAAACCCCAGAGCGAGCACCTCTTCTTGAATTGTATGCCAGATATATTATTCCTAATCCAGTTAGTGCTTTGAGAGAGAGAGAGAGACTCTGGGTAGAAGGCATGCAGGGCTGACATTGAGCACTGCTGCTACTGGCTCAGGAGTGTTGATTAGGACTGTAATCCTTGAACTTGAGAGAAAGAAACCAGAGTACATGCCATAGAGGCTAGCCTAGACCAGCGACTGTGGCCCAAGAACAAAACAAGGCACTGACCTTAGACTCTATAAAGAGCTTGTGAAGCAAATCTCTTGAGATGAGGCCTGAGCACTGGGGGCTTTGTTGTTGCTGCCGTTTTAACAGATTTACTGAGTTATGGTTAACATTTAATGTACTATACATTTTTTTGTTTGTTTGTTTTCGAGACAGGGTTTCTCTGTGTAGCCCTGGCTGTCCTGGAACTCACTCTGTAGACCAGGCTAGCCTCCAACTCAGAAATCTGCCTGCCTCTGCCTCCCAAGTGCTGGGATTAAAGGCGTGTGCCACCACTGCCCGGCAATGTACTATATATTTTAAAAAGTGTAAAAAGTTTGATAGGTTTAGATGTAAGTATGATTCACTGTATGTGAATCTGTGGTGAAATAAGCACAGCACAGTTGTGAACATGCCAATCTCTGCCCCCGCCTATCCCACGGCAACTTCTGACCTACTTACTGCTCGTACTTGGAGAATTGCTTCCATTGGGTAGAACTTTACATAAATGGAGCCATGTAGAGTGTGGGTGACTGGCTCTTTCTGCTCAACAAGTTCACGTGTGTTTGAGATACGTCACATGTCTCACTGGCTCATTCTCTCTATTGCTAAGTAGGGACTCGGTCATATTGACACGCCAGGATTTCATTCATCTGTTGAAGGCGGAATAGAACAAGAGGCAAAGCTTGGGGCATGTGATGAGATCCCCATCTCTAAAACCAAAGGTGGCTGCAGAGATGGCTCAGTAGCAAAGAATGTGTACAGCTCTTGCTGAGGATCCAAGTTTGGTTCCCAACACCCACATTAAGTGGCTTAGAGCTCCAGCTCCAGGGGGATCTGATATGTCTGGATACCTTAAGTTCCTAAACTCACTTGCACACATGTGCATATGCACACCCACAGTCTAAATTTTAAAAGAGAGAGGAAAGACATGGAGGGATGGAAAGAAGAAGAGGGAAGAAGAAGAGGAGGAAGAGGAGGAGGAGGAGGAGGAAGAAGAAGAGGAGGAGGAGAAGGAGAAGGAGAAGAAGAAGAGAATGAACCAAACTCCTTTCTAAAATGAAGGTACCCATCTATAACTGCAACACTAGGTATGTGGAGGCAGAAGGATCAGGGTGTGTGATTATTCTTGGCTACACCGTGATTTCAAGACTATCCTAGATTACATGAGATCGTATCTCAAAAACAGGATAGAATACTAAAACAAACAAACAAACAAAAAAGCTTTGCATGCTTAATCTGAAGGTATTAGATGCTTCATGTTTTGAGTGGATAGCCAGGACAGACTCGCACAGCTGTGAGCTGCATATGCATGAAGTGAAAGGTAAGGACACATGGGTTAGAAGTCCACGAGAACCTGGGAACGGCTTCTGCTTGGTGTACAGCTGCTGTGAGTCTCCACCCATAACACACCCGAGTCATCTGGGGAGACTTCTCTAAACACCCCTGTCCTTTCCCCTCCAGAAGTCTGACAAATTGCCTTGGGGTCAAGCATCTGGGGCTGTCCTAGGTAGCCTAGTTTATTATTCCCTGGGTGATTGTAGTGCTGAGAGACCCACCTTTCTGGTTCTTTTAAGAACCCCCAAGTGCTAAACTCAGAAAATTCCAGCACTCTTCACTCCATTTGTGGTCCACTCACTGGAAAAGTCTGGGCCGGGCGTCAGGTAGACTTGTCAGTCTGAGTGACCAGCAACTTAAGTTACTGCTGTGTGTGGAGGGAGGGGCTATATGACAGGGAACATGGGGACACAGAATCAGTCAGAATGGACTGTGGAGTCCCTTCTGCTTTTTTTTTCAACCAGGAACAAATTAGAGATGCCTCAGCTTGGAGTTATGGTTATTAAACCTGTATGCATGACCTCTGTATGCATGGCCTCTGTATGCATGACCCCTGTATGCATGACCCCTGTATGCATGACCCCTGTATGCATGACCCCTGTATGCATGACCCCTGTATGCATGACCTCTGTATGTGTGACCCCTGTATGCATGGCCCCAAGGTAACTTTGTCAGACTTCTTGAGGGAAAACATAGAGTTTGGTTATTAAAACATAGGTAGGGGCTGGAGAGATGACTCAGCAATTGAGAATGCTTGTTACTCTTACAGGGGATCTGAGTTTGGCTCCCAGGACCATGGTGGCTCACAACTTTTCAATTCGAGTTCCAGGAGATCCAGCATCCTCTTCTGGCCTCTACCAGCAACTGGCATACACAAAGTGCATTTGCGTGCAGACCAAACACTCATACACACAAAATAAAAACATTTCAATCTTTTTAAACGTATAAAAGGGTCTTTGGGATATATGTGGTAGAATATTTACCTAGACACAAAAGCCCTGGAAAAGAAAGAAAAAAGAAAAAAGTCTCATGGCCATCCCCCTATCTTCCTCTCTCTGCCTCCTGAGTTCTAGGGTTATGAGTATGTGACACCAAACCTGGCATATTATCAATAAGTACTAGCTTGCTATGATCGCCAGCACCAACACTGTCATCCCAGGGGGATCCCTGTCCTTGATTTCAAAGTACAGCTATGGCTCCCAGAACCCAAATGTTCCTGTCCAAAGGAAGAACAGGGACAAAAAAATGGAGCAGAGACTGAAGGAAGGGCCATTCTGGAACTGCCCCACCTGGGGATCCATCCTGTCTGCAGACACCAAACCCGACACAGTTGCCGTTGCAAGGGGCGAGGCGCTTGCTGACAGGAACCTGGTGTGGCTATTCCTTGGGAGTTTCGGCCAGCAACTGACCAATGCAGATGTGGATGCTGGGAGCCAACCATCAGACTGAGCTCAGGGACCCTGATGGGGAAGCTGGCAGAAGGACTGGAGGAGCGGAGGGGATTGCAACCCCATAGGAAGAACAACATGGGCTGGCCTGACCATCCAGTGCTCCCAGGGACTAGACCACCAACCAAGGAGTGTACAGGGAGGGATCCATGGCTCCAGATACATATGTAGCAGAGGATGGCCTTGCCTGACAGCAATGAGAGGGGAGGCTCCTGGTCCAAGGGAGATTTGATGCCCCAGAGTAGGGGGATGCTGGAACAGTGGGATGGGAGAGTGTGGGTGAGGGGGCAAATACTCTCATACAGGTAAAGGGGAGGGTTGTGGAGGGGTAACTAGGAAGTGGGATATCATTTGAGATATAAACGAATGGAATAATTAGTTTTTTAAAAAAGTACAGATGTGATGTGGTGTGGCTCCTTCTCTGGGGGCAGCTGGAAGTCTTTAGCCTCCTGGAAGATGGCAGATGGCACACTGGAAAGGAGTGCTTTCTCATGGATGAGACAGTGGCCAGATGGCATACAATCTTGTTCCCCTTGCTAAGACTGAGAATGCATTGCCCACAATACTACTGAGACATTGACATTAGACTTCTGCTGTATCAGGGAGTTGTGAGCCTTTGAGGGCTATCTTGTAACTCAGTTGTCCCAGATGCTATCTTTCAGTGGGAGAGCAGGTTAGGCTGCAGTGAAACTTTGAGAGCTGAGCCCAGAATGGGAATGCCTTTGCAAGAAGGACACACACACACACACACACACACACACACACACACACACACACACACAGAGGCAGGCTCTGCTGTGCTCAGTTTACTCTGTTCTGGGACTGGAACCCAGGACCTCTTTTGTGTTAGCCCAAGGTATAGTCTAGATGGCCTTGAACTCATGATCTCCCTGCCTCATCTTCATCAGTGCTTAACCTGTGGGTGAGAGACATCAACCCAACTCCTTTCTCTTCCAGTGCCCCCTTAGTTGTCTCTATCTCTCCTGTTCCAAGAGCATGTGTGTTACTTTGGCCAGAGTAGGCAGTATGCTGCAGTTGACTGACGGCCTTTGACAAGTCTACTGAATCTTTTCCCAGCTGTGTTAGGTGAGGTAGCACTTCATCTTGCTCTTGGTCCACCGGCACATTGAAAAGAGGCAATGCTTTTCTCCTTGCTCCCAATGCCTGTAGGTCCACATTTATTTACACATCATTAACTCTTTTATTTTTAATTCAGATGTTTGTTGGTCACCAACTGTGTAACTGACATTATTTAGCAACTGAGCAGCACTCAACAGGATGGTCCAGGTCTTGCCTTTTGAGAATCTTAAAGGCAAATTTGGAGTCCTTTGGAGTTCACAATTGCGACGGGATAAATGTGGGTTGTTTGTTTGTTTGCTTGTTTTTGTTTTTATATTTTAGAGGTGTGTGTGTATGTGTGTGTGTGTATGTATGTGTGTCTGTGTGTGTGTGTGTGAAAAAGCCTCAGAATGTCAATGAACACATGCTAATCTCACCAACTTCCCAATCTTCACAATGCCGCTGCAAAGCTCTCCAAGAAAGATCACATTTGTCACAGTTATCACAGCAATCTGACACATTCTGTGCATGTCTGTTTGTGCATGTGCGTATACGTGTGTGTGTGTGTGTGTGTGTGTGTGTGTGTGTGTTCATGTGACTGCAATTGCTAATGCGTACACATATGGAGGCCATCCACCTTTTAAATTACTATTACATTTATTTGTAGGCATGCATGCATGCATGTATGCACGTGCATGCCACAGCACACAAGTGGAGGTCAGAAGACAGCTTCCATTGGTGGGTCCTGGGTACTGAACTCGGGTCATTGAGTTGCTGGCACATGCCTTTCTTTATTTGATGTATCATCTAACCAGCCCCTTTAATTCCTTTCTTTTTCTTTTCTTTTACCTTTTTTTGGAATGGTGTTAATCAAACCAGGGACCATGCACATGTTTCACAGACATTCTACCACTGAGCCCTATTTAGTCCTTCAAAGCTGAGTCATGCACTGTGTCCCAGGAATCAGAAAGGTAAGTTCAGTCAGTGCTCCACCCTCTCTGCTGGAGAGGGAACCCATACCCTTGTATATGCCACACAGATGTTCTATTACTGAACTGTACAACCAGGTCTAACACTGTATATGTCATTATGGTGCAGGCATATGGATATGTTCATATAAATCAGAATAGATACAAATCAATACATGTTAATCGTAACAAACTGATGTTATTTATTTATTTGGGAATTTGAAGACAAGGTCTCAAGTAGCTCAGGCTTGCATCAAACTTACTATGCAGCCAAAGATGATCTTGAACTCCTGATCAGCCTGCTTCCACTTCCTAAGTGCTGGGATTCCGATGTGCAACCAGCACAGGACTACAGAGGAGTTTTTATGGAAAGAGACAATCCTGTGTTTCCCCGTCCTTTACTTCCAACCCAAGATGACTCTGTCTGCTGGGCCTGTATTAAATCTCTCGGGGTCCCACTTCAGTTTTCCAAAGACTAACCTGAAGTGGAAATTTCTGGTTTAAGCCAACACTGACCCTCTAGTGTGCTGAGGACCCTG
>CM052705.1:43576088-43675109 GCA_028551405.1 Uromys caudimaculatus | reverse complement strand
GTGTGTGTGTGTGTGTGTGTGTGTGTGTGTGGTGTCAAATTTTAAATTTAAGAGTGCCCAGGCAGGGCCGGGCGGTGGTGGCACACGCCTTTAATCCCAGCACTCGGGAGGCAGAGGCAGGCAGATTTCTGAGTTCGAGGCCAGCCTGGTCTACAGCGTGAGTTCCAGGACAGTCAGGGCTACACAGAGAAACCCTGTCTCGAAAAACCAAAAAAAAAAAAAGAAAAAAAAGGGAAAAAAAAAAAAAAAAAAAAGAGTGCCCAGGCAAATACCTTAAGTATTTGATAAATATTTCACAAATGAATAGATCCATTTAATAAGCACTCAGGTCAAGCTACAGAGCATCTTCCAGCTCTCCAGACATCTCCCCTGTGCACCCCCAAAGGTAACTGCTATTCTATCAATCGCTGTGTTTGTATTCCTGGCCTTAATTCACCAAGGTTACTTTGAATGCTGATCCATTAATTAAAATGTTAAACAATGCTGGGCTCAGCGTGGGCCTGGCAGGGACACCCTCCAAGGGCTTGGAGGGAGGCTGGGGCTGGAGGCGCCTCCATGTGTGCATACCTCAATGGTCAGTCCTCTGTTCAATGTCATAGCCCTGCGCTATAAGAAACTGGTCTCCGAGCATCAAGTTGGACAGAACCAAAAGTCGTGTAAGGTTGGAAAAACACATATCTTATTCTTTCCACTAGAAAAGCCTTAGGCTGGGCCTGGAGATGCCACTCAGAAGCAGAATGCTTGCCTAGCGTGCACAAGTCCTGGGTTCCATTCCCAGCACCACAAAGAAATGAAGACCGCCAAGTCCCCATTGTTTACTTTCCCATGAGGCGCTGCTTTGTCCTCGTTCAAGAATATGCCAGAATTGTTACTCTCTTTCCCCATCCCCCAGGACTACATCTGTATTATTCAGGAACCTAGAAGATATTGGGGGGGTGTGGATTTGGTGATAAGACTGCTGGGAAATTAGCCAGGGAAGTGGGCTGAGAGAAAATGAAATCTTATTCAAGCTGTCTGAGCCCTTGTGACAGCAGCCCCCACAGTTCTTGCTCAGGTTGCAGAGGAAGCAAGCGCTATTGTGATGATAGTGTTTGACTGAAAACGCACGAAAATATTTGAAGGCGATGGGGAAACCCAGAGAGTTCCATAATTGTTTTAAATTAGGAGCGCCTTCCCAGTGTTAATGACCTCGGCTCAGGATTGCTCTTTGAATTGCCTCAATGACCTCAACACCTCCAAGCTGCTGGCAAATGTCCCACAGTGATTTTTGCCAAGATTCAAACTTGTCTGGGATTAATTCAGTGTTTGGCTATTCATTTCTTTTACATCTTCTCGTTGACTTTTCTAGTGGAGTGGATCGTGTCATGAAAACAAACGTGAAAGTCATCCCTGAGCACTTAGTTCAGAAATATAGATCACAGCAAACCTGCTGCTGCTCTGGACTAACCCTAACTGGAGCAGAAGGCCAGAAACAATCCATTAAGCAAGCAGCTAATGCCCTAATGCTTTGAAATGTCAGAGAGGAGAAAAGAATCTTAGCAAAATAAACCAGAAAACCTGAGTAAACCAGCCAGGTGATGCATCAAATTTTAAGACACCTGTAGGAACAGAGCAGCTTAGGGAGGTCCATGTAGGAAAGACCATGTAGGTAGAGACCATTTCTCTAGGAAGTGCAGTGTAGAGAACTGAAAGGGAAATATGTGAGGTTGCCAGCAGCCAGCTGTGGGCTCATAGTTCCTCACTTAACCTCTGTGCCTCGGTTTCCTCTTCTGCTCAGCAGGACCATTCTGAATCAACCATTAGCTGAGCTTGTAAGATGAGGTAACCGCACTACTCACTACCAAGCCTGGTGGCCTGAATTTGATCCCCAGAATTCACGTGGTAGGAAAAAAACTAACTTCCACAAGTTATCCTCTGACCTAAAAACAAACAAATAGGAGGTGTGTGCTTCTAGAGTGTTTGCCTAGCATGCACAAAGCCCTGGATTCAATCTAGTTGTGGTAGTGCACATCTGGCTGTGGTAGTGCACATCTGGCTGTGGTAGTGCACACCTGGCTGTGGTAGTGCACATCTGGTTGTGGTAGTGCCTATCATTAATCCCAGCATTGACCCTTGATACACAGAGATTCCCAGACTGGCCTGGGACAGTGCACATCTAGTTGTGGTAGTGCACATCTGGCTGTGGTAGTGCACATCTAGTTGTGGTAGTGCACATCTGGCTGTGGTAGTGCACATCTGGCTGTGGTAGTGCACATCTGGCTGTGGTAGTGCACATCTGGCTATGGTAGTGCACATCTGGTTGTGGTAGTGCATATCATTAATCCCAGCATTGACCCTTGATACACAGAGATTCCCAGACTGGCCTGGGACACAAGGGATCCTGTCTCACAAATAAAAAAGAACCAATAGGCTAGCACAGTTTCATATGGAAAGACCAGCATGGGTAGGACTGTTTAGGAGCAAGGGAGAAGTCACTATGCTAGTATAGTCATGAGTGGCCCCTCTCGGAGATCTGGTGGGCCAAGGGAGCTGCAGATGCCAAAGTGCCTTGCTAATGTTTTGTGACTGCAGTGAATCCAGATGTTTTGCTGTGCTACCTACTTGGGGAGAAAGTTGACTTCACCTTACAGTTGAAATCCACCATGCAGGGAGGTCAGGGCAGAAACTCGAGCAGGAACCTGGAGGCAGGAACTGAAGAAGAGGTTGTAGGGATAATCTCTGTGTAAAAGTATCACCTGCCAACGCAAATCTGATGGCCAATAAGATGAGGCAGGGTTAGAAGGCAGGACATTCAGCAGAGAGAGAGGAATGCTGGGAAAGAGTCAGGCACAGGAAACTTTCAGACTTGGAAGAAGTCGAAGGTATGAAACTGAGGAGAGGTAACTAGCCATGTGGAAGACATAGAATAATATAAATGGAGTAATTGAGCTATGAGCTAGTCAAGGAACAAGCTTAGCTGATGGCCGAGGCATTTATTCATAAATAATAGCCTCTGAGTCATTATTCAGGAACAGGGACATGAGTGGAAAAGCACTCATTTACAACAGGCCATGGAGGACTGCTATTTACTGGCTGGCTTGCTTCTCCTGGTTTGCTCAATTTACCTTTTTTTTTCACCACAAGACCATCTACCCAGCAGTAGTACCACTTATCGTGGGTTGGGCCTTTCTATTGTTATCATCAACCAAGAAAATGTCTCACAGAACAGTGCCCCAGGCCAGTCTGATAAAGGCATCGTCTCAATTATGGTTCCTCTTCCCAGACGACTCTAGCTTGTTAGGTTGACAAACATTGCTGATCTATGTTGACTTGTTGTCCCATTGTGTGCTAAACTTCAAATCTGCTTCCTGTGCTCTTTGCTGCACAATCAGTGAACATACCTACTTGGGCCCATGGCAGAATGATGAGAGATTTGTCTCAGTTTGCCTGAGAGAGCTTTGGCTCTGCGGCCTTACTGTGCTCCTGGTTACTCACCCTCTACACAAGGCTGACTTCTCCCATCAGGGTCTTTTTCAGGCTGCGAATGTGCTCCCAAACACTGCTGTCACTCCAAGTTCTTCAGCAATGATGTCATTCTTCTCCTTTCTCACACTTCTCTCAGATCCCACGCACATCCCCTTTGTCTGCCTGAAAGCACGGGCAGCAGCAGACAGGAATTCTCTCTCTTTCCATCCCAAACTTCCTTTCCTGTCACTGCCAAGAAATTATCCCTTTTTTGGCAAAGGCCAGTAACCACTCTTGCTTTATGTAGTTCTCCCTTTGGCTCCCTCATTCTTTATGTCTCAACAAAACATTTAATTACTAACCAAAGAGATGCTCCTAATTTAAGCAATACTTTGAGATGCCTGTGTGTAAAATGTTTGTGATAAAGATAATTGGACACAGTAATGAAAAACAAAACCCGGGAGAGGCAGCCGCATAAATATTTGTTGTTTGCTCATTTAATTGAGTTGACTCATTTTTGTAGCTGATTCCTGTCCAAGGAGACAATGGAGGTTTGTTTCATCATGTGTGTGGATGTTTTAACCTGCACGTATATCTGTACACATGCATGCAGTGCCCAAGGGGGCCAGTAGAGGGCATCATTTCCCCCAGAACTGGAGTTACAGTTATAAGCAGCACTGTGGGTGTTGGAAATTGAACTGAAGAGCTGTCAGTGCTGTCAGTGCTCTTACCTGCTGAGTTATCTCCCCAGCCCCTGGATGTTTTGATTCTACTTTCCCAAGTGACACTGTTCAGGACACACTCCACCACTGATGTGCCAGCTCTCGATTTTCACCTTACTGAGCTTTTCTTCCTTAGGCCACTACTGATGAGCCACAGAGCTTTCTCTAGTGTTGAAATCCGTCTCAGTTTTTCTGCCATTAGCTACGCCCTTTCTTCCAGGATGAAAACAAAACAAAACAAAACAAAACAAAACAAAACAAAACAAAAAAAACGCCCTACTGTTTTCAAAATGCTGGGTATTTTTGGCAATGTCATTCACACCCCCACTGTGCTTTCTCCAAGAACCATTCCACCACAGACTTACGAGTACTTATCTAAGCCTTGCCTGTCCACCGGGCACCAACTGATCTCCAGCCGCTCGACAGCGGCCATGGTAGGAGGACAGGGCTGACACACCCGTGCCATTTTTCTCCTGCTTCTTCAACCTCACTGTTACCTACTCTCTCACCAGCTTAAGATTCTACCGGCCTCTCCTCTGTTGGAAAACAAAACAAATACTCTCCCATTTCTGCCCAATCCCAAATTCCTTTGGTGCCTTCTAACCTCCTTGGGATATTTGTGTTCATATACGATTCCTTGCTTGGTTCTCGTGAATGCTCTACAGCATCCCAGGCCAGCGCTGTCCCCTCAAACGCCACCACGCCTGCTTCACTAAGGGTGCTGTAGTAGAAGAATGGCAACTTGCCAAAGAAATCTCTAAATTCTAACCCCAAGAATCCGTGAGTTTGACCTAGTTTGGTAAAAGGAGATTTACAATGTAACTGAATAAACTGTGGCCAGAATGATATCTAAGATGTAGGAGAGGTCTTAAATTCAATGGCAGGTGCTTATGGGGATAAAAAGACTGTGCGAGGGGGCCTTGTGAAGATGGAGACTTTCTGAGGTGATGTGTCTCTAAGTCAAGCACTGCCAGCAGCCACCTGTGGGAGAGGAAAAGAAGAAATCTCTTCTGGAGCCTCTTCTCCACTGGTTCTGGTCTTCAGAACTGCAGGGTTACAGAGCTCAGTGTAAGCTTTGGTGACAGAGCACTTGCGTGGCATTGAAACAGCTCCGGGTTTAGGGTCAGTGGGATGGCTCAGTGGCAAAAGGTGTCTGCAGCCAAGTCGTGACCCAAGTTCACTTCCCAGGATCCAGGTGGTGGAAGGCGAGAACCAACTCCGTCAGGCTCAGATCTCCAAATGTTTTACTGTGGCATGGCCCTCCCGAATAAATAGTAAATGTAAAAAGTCATTGCTCCCTAGCACTGCGAACAAAGCAACTATGTGCGCAGAAACAAAATAAAATCTGGGAACAAACCCAAAAGAATACTCTTGTGTTTTTAAGCCAGTCAGGCCATGGCAGCCCTAGAAGGGTCACATGACCTTCATCTTACAGAACCCTGCTGGGATTGCAGTCAGCATTTCTCTTTGACTGTGCAGCAGGGTGTGATTCCATTAAAACACCTCAAGCCAGGTGTGGTGTTTAATGGAATCTTTAATCTCACATCTTTAATCTCAGCGCTCAGGAGGCAGAGGCAGGCAGATCTCTGTGACTCTGAGGCCAGCCTGCTCTACGTAGTGAGTTCTAGGAGAGCCAGGGCTATGTAGTGAGACCATGTCTCAAAAACAAAACAAAATTGACAAAAACATGCCAGATTCTGGCATGAAGGTACCCCATTTCTATTAGATTTACTTTCTCTGTGTTTCATCTTCAAGTACTTGGCAGGTTGGGGCTTCTACTCAGTCCCCAGTGTCTACTTGTCTCTCTTTATATTCTTTCAAGTAATTTGAGTAATCATAACCATACACTGACCTCCCAATTCAATTTAGACTTGCCAATAGCCTCAGTTGTGAGGATTTGATGTTCTCTCTCTCTCTCTCTCTCTCTCTCTCTCTCTCTCTCTCTGTGTGTGTGTGTGTGTGTGTGTGTGTGTGTGTGTGTGTGTGTGTGTGTGCACGCACAGGTGTATTTTGAGGCTAGTAGCTGACATTGGGTGTCTTTCCCAGTTGCTTCTCCACCTTATTTTTTGAGACAGAGTGTCTTGCTCAATCTGGAGCTCTGTGATCGGCTAGGGTGGCTGGCAGGCAAGCCCCAGACATCTTCCTTGACTGTCTCCCTAGCACTGGGATTCCAGGCATGCTCAGTTGAGCAGGGCTGTTCTACAGGTGCTGGAGATCAGACGCAAGTCTTTATACTTTTGCGGCAATCACTTTACTGCCTGAACCATCTCTGATCCTCTCTGTGCTCTCTTGATACTTTGACCTTAAACAACAATCTTCATATAAGCAAATACACACATACAAAACAGAACTTTAAAAAAGAGTTTATTTGTATTACTTTTCACTGTATGTATTCCCAGTCCACTTTTGTTTCTTTGGGTTTTTTGGTGACATCTTTACCTTCTGTGAGCCTCTTTTGACTTATGGACAATCTGCTATTTTTCAGTGGGGTATCTCACTATGGGGGGGGCCACCTTTGGGTTAATCTGAGCATGAGCTCTGTCAGGACTGTGCCCATCTTCAGAACTTTGCTCGTATGCACATGTCCAGGAGACACAGAATCTATATCAAGCCTTGCCCTGCACACTGCCAAAGAGATAGTGGCTTATGAATTTCTTTTTCTTGAGGACCGCATAAACATCACTTAGGTCTCTCAGCATTTGTTTCTAAGAGTGTATTCAAAAACTGCATCCTAGGCTCACCTTTGTGCGTAGCATGCTCTGCCCTTTCCAACATAGGCAGCACAAGCTTGAGCACTTTGGGGACACAGTGATGCAGGCCTAAAATCTCAACACTTGAAAGATGGAAGCAAGCAGAATCAGGAGTTCAAGGTCATCCTTGACTCCATAGTTGGCGACTGAAAAAAAAATCCTCAGCACATTCCCCGGGTTCCTGCCTCTACCTACTGCCTGCACCATAGTAGTCATGGGATGGTTCTGGAAAGTGCAGCCTTTTACCTAGCAGGCAGCTTTTCAGATAGGCATACCTGTCATGGCCGGGGTAGTTTCAAGGATACATTGAAGGATGTGAGTAAGGAGATTTGACTCTCTTATTTTGCATGGGGTCTTCTGCACTAGGTAAACACTGAACTACTTTCAGAGAGTACCTCAGGCTGCTTCTGTGATGAGCATGAGACAGAACTTCTGATGATTGGGGAGAGCCACACCTGTAGCCAAAGCACAGCCCTTTCTGCCTTTTACCCCAGAAGAAATGGTGTCTGCACCCAACATGATTTCTCTGTTGAGGCCGAGGAGGCTTTCTTCATCTACGCAAGTCTTACTGCTGTGTAAAACGTGCCTTAGCCTGCTCACTTCTCTCTACAGTTACCACCGTTATCCTGGAGCCACAAAGGGCAAATTCTCTCTATCTCTCTATCTCTCTGTCATCTCTCTATCTCTCTTCTCTGCCTCGAAGGGTCTTTACCTTTTCTTCAGGAGAACTCCTCCATGTTATACCAGCTTCTGTAGTCGTTTTCCCTCCCACAGAGCTCAGTCCTTCCCACCACAGAATTTGCTAGGCTCTGTAATTACACACAAGATCATGTGTTATTATTTGCTCTCTCTTCAACTGAGCTGCCTCTAGAAAGTAGCTGGCCTTTTGCCTATTTCTTGTCGGTGAGCTTAGAGGCAGGCCCAGGGGTGGTTCTTCTGTAAATATTTGTCCAATGAACCCCCCATCTTCTACTCTGCTGTCTCCTGCCATGAATACACGTCCTCTTGGAAAGGTGGTTCCAGAGATTACCTCCATTCGCAAGGAAAACAAAACATAATATCATAAAGTTTATAAAAACCAGAAGACTCTCTCTCTTTTTTTTTTTACAAACATATAAATTATTTTATTTACAAAGCCATGTTACAAAAAAAAAAAAAAAAAAGCAAAAAAAAAAAAAAAATACAATCACTTACTGGAGAATATTTCCAGACCTGGTGCTGAACCACGGTAGTATCAATAGATACATATTTGTTCTTTCTTTTAAAAACTGTAAGCCATAGAGTTTACTATTTACACCTACTTCGGACATTTATCTGCTTACAACATCACAGGCATGGAATGGATTCTATCTGATAGTGCTAATTCATAAAGGTGCGGGACACAGGAGGAAAATCCTTAGTGTTACAAAATATGGATCATAGAAAAGAAACCCACTCCATGAGTGTGGCCTTTGCTGAATATGATTGGACATGCTCTCTTCAAAATTCTTCTGGAAAAGCTTCTAAAATTGGTTAGTAGGAAAGGACCAATGAACAGGTGCAAATTCTTGTCTGTGCAACAATAGTTATTTAATTTACCCCATGACTGACCAGCTACATAAAACCCACAGAATTCTGTTAAGGTGCCATGGGCTGACAGCATAACAAAATATAAGGTGTAAATAGAAAATTTCATTTTTTCCTTTTTTCTTTAAAACAAGAGTTCACTGAGAATCAGCAATAATAGAATACGCTGTATAAACTATTTTCTACAAAGGTTGATCAGCGTTATTTACAGTTGGTACATCGATACAAAAGAAGGCATACAAGTTATCCAACTCGATTTTTTGATTTTTAATTTTATATGGCTGACAGGTCTATGCATTGCATTATGCTTAACATCCAGAGCCTCTGTGGCTGGCGACGTGTCAGGAGCTCCCCAGGTGGACAGGGGTGTGAGCGGCCAAGGGGCAGAGACAGAAGACTGAGTGGGGTGTGGGGAACAGAAAG
Source organism: Uromys caudimaculatus (assembly GCA_028551405.1). Lineage (NCBI taxonomy): Eukaryota > Metazoa > Chordata > Mammalia > Rodentia > Muridae > Uromys > Uromys caudimaculatus. Next base: position 43,666,204 of record CM052705.1, on the reverse strand, counting down.
ACCCGAAGGGTACCGCTCTCCGGATACTTTAAGGGGTTGGTCCAGTTGAATTCCATGAGAACAAATCCAAAGGAAATCTTTTCTTTGCATTCCATCCCCCCCACCCCCCTAGCTGCAAGCATTTAATACATCAGAAAGTAAACGCGGGGATGACTGTGAAGGAAGAAATACCGTGGGTTTTCCCTTTTTGCTCAGTTTTCTGGAATTGTCCTCACCTTTTGGTCAAAGCAGTCACTCAAGGAAGTAAGCAGCTTTGTGTGGAAAGCCTTTCTTGTAGCTTCAGATGTGCGCTTGGCTCCACGCAGACCATGCTGAAGCCTGCTTGCTCCCTAGGTCTCTCCGGAGCTGCTGTTTCTCACAAGCCGCTTGTTTACCTCTCAACCTTTGCTTTCCCTCTTTGAGTAGAAGAGTTACGGACCAGAGGCTTATTCTGTTGCTGAGACTTGTTTTGTTTTTAATCCTGCAAGTTTTACAACTCAAAATAAATTATGTATTTATATATATTTATATATAAAACGACATCTAAAACCGAACAAGACAAAAATTGTGCAAAAATAACAAAGATATGTACACACTTTTTGAGTCTGAAGAAATGTACAATAAAAACATAATTCAAAGAACATTTTAAAAATATAAACATTGCTTAAACTTTCCTAAGTTTCATATTGTTTCTGAAACTATTCTGGTCAGTTAGCTCTGTAATATAGTAAAACATAAATTATTACAAAATTAACACTATAAAAATTTACTTTAAGAATATCTTCTAAACTTTTTTTTCCAAAGGATCTAACCTTGTTTATAATTTCTTAAACATTTATAAGTCTTAAAATCTGCCTTAACCTTAAAAAAAAAACAAAACCCAAAAACAGAAACAAAAAAGTAACAATTGCCCCTTGAATTTGCAGTCTTTTCCCCCCCAAGATGTAAATTAACCAGCATATAAGTGCACTTTTAACAGTGGAGAAAGAAAAACAAAATAATCCTAACCAATGTCCTAGTTAGTACTTGCTTAATATAAACTCTTGACTTAAAAAAAAAATCCTCTTATATTTAAAAGCTTAGGAATCCTGTAAGAAACACCATCAGTGCAATTCCATAGAGAGAAGTCACTCCCTTTGCCTCCCGTCCTGCAGATTCCGATCCTATGGTGAAACGTAACAGTAGTCTGATCTTTGGGTTGGGAGAAAAGGAATGGGAAGGAGAACTTCAGGGAGAGAAGGAGAGGTGTGCCCAGCTGCAAAACCAGAATTCACTTCTGATTTCAAGATGGCGTTGACGTCTGGCACATCAAAGCACGGAACACCCGCTCCATGTTGTGAACTCTCTTCCTGATTCCCCCTTAGAACTTAATGGTACTGATGTTTCTTTCAAAACTCCAGTGTGAACAGCTTGATAGCTGTGGTGCTCCAGTGCCTCCCTGCCCACGTCTCTTCCTCTCTATGCTTGCCCTTACCAGTGCTCTGGACTGTCTGAGTCAAGGCATCATAAGATGGACGGCAAGCATATCTAAGGTGTGGCTGTGCTACCAATGCTACTTCTTATTCCCACAAGGGGTTTGGCACAAACACTCCATGCAGACTTTCCTCCGGAGGACCCTTCCTGGCCCCAGAACCTTCTCAGGTCCTTGCACCACCTCACAGAATGGCTTCTCTGGTTCCTATTGGCTTTCAACTGACCCAGATTTAAAAGAAATTATGCACTGTGCCCTGAAAAGGACTTTTCAGAGTATATTCCAAGCAGGCTCTGACCATCACAGTAATCGGGTTCCCAACATTTTTCCTTCTTCTCAAGTCGGGTCCCTCTGTCCTCGTACCCGACAAGGTGTATCTGTTCTGAACTGCACAACTGGGCTTTGGCCTTTAGTAACCCGCACCATTAAAGGGCCACTGACATCACTTTAGCATCTGGAATTTGGCTCAGAACAGGGAGAACTGCAGAAACCAGTTAAAGCCACCTCCTCCACCCTCAACCTCCCCCTACCTCATACCGCCCCCCCCCCCCAGATGCAACTCCAAGCATAGGCTCCTCCCCATCAAGCCCCTCCTCTAGCTCGTGGTCCAGGGCTGCTGGTGGGAGCCAACAACTTCTGGAGGCCATTGGAGCACAATGATTGACAGGTGGGATGAAGGGCAGGGTGGGAAAGTATTCAGAAAGGATTCGGAAGAGAATGAGCTCTGCAAGTGCTAAAATTCAAGAGCTTCCACCGGTGCCAACCCGGAACCGGAACCCGGAACCAGAACCGACAGTTTGCAACCTCTGTTCTCAGCGCTGGAGCAAAATGGCGGTGCACTAGCAGCATCAGGAGCAAGGGGAGTAACCCCAAATGTGGAAGAATATATAAGACATGACAAATAAAAAACAAAAAAACAAACAGAGAAAACACTGTTTTCTGTAAATCTTAAATTCAGGTTCTTTTGCCTTTTTTTTTTTTTTTTTTTAACTAAAAATCATGTTAGAAGAAGAAGAGGAGGAGGAGGAGGAGGAAGAGGAGGAGGAGGAGGAAGAGGAAGAAGGAGAAGGGCCAGAGCCACAGGCAGTATCCAGGAAACACTCCCCTCCACAGGCCAGCGTCACCCCCTTCTCCAGACTTAGTCTCCTGGGGAGGGTGACAAGCAGGCTGGTTTGAAGTGGCTTCACCATCTTGTTAGGGAAGAGTCCTTATCCTTCCCATTCTGCTTGTGTTCTTCTAGGGAAGAAAAGAAAAAAGTTCTCATTCAGATGACCGTGAGAATCCAGGAGGGAACCCCAGTTTTCTTGTATGTCACAGACAGGAAAAGAACCCACTCCCTGTAGCTGGCTAAGAGCAGTCACATTTTGAAACTAAGATGATGCTATAGGGAGTCCATGTGTTAGTCACCATAGCTCCAAGGCTGGAGAGAAACAAGGGGCCAGTGCAGTGGGGAATCATGGGAAACAAGGGGCCAGTGCAGTGGGGAATCATGGGATCTCTCCTGGATAGAGGGCTGGGATACTTGTAGGTGCTCTTTGTATCTTGATTTTTAATTGGTTCTGTTTTTTTTCCCACATAACGTAAATGACACCATGAATTACCTAATGAAGGCATACAGCCCTCGGTTGAGCAGAGGGGCTTTGGAGATTTGGGGTGCATGTAACTAATCTTCTCAGAGTGGCTATTTTCACTTATCAGCGAGTACAATCTTGTCCCTCACAGAGTTGCTGCAAAGCTCCAAAGACTGTGATGTCTGTGAAGGGCCACGCACAGGGTCTGCAGACAGAGGCTCCCAGGTAAGTAGTAGCTGCTGTCATTACATACTTAACGCAGCCAACTGCCAGCATTTGAGTTCCTATCTGGAGCGACGGGTACCAGTTGTGCTTGTAAGGGTAAAAGCGTGTTTGCCAGGCACTCACAGCAACCTCTAGAGCATCAACAGAAGTGACCAGTGAATGCACACCTCTCTTCCAGACTAGCAAAGCATCCGGCTGCAACTGCTTAGTCACACAAAGTGGCTCAGGACCCTAGGGGCCCTCCAACCTCTGGGGATGGCAAAACAGCTCCACCTTTAATCTTTGCCCAAACTCTGACCCAAGATTTATGGGAAAATCCCCAAAGGGCAAAATACCAGCAGGCTGCTATTCAGTGTTTTCAAACCTAGAACGCAGACTGTATGTCCGAGGCAACACACCAACTTGCTGTTGGTTATTTTCTACTCCACCTACAAGGCATAACTAACTGCCTCTCTGCCTTTCCCCCTGGACATGCACACATGCTCCTTTGGATCAAGTCACTGATCTCGAGGCTTTCACACTGATTACTCCTAGCCCTCAAGTTTATCAAAACCACTGACTGTTCCCACTATGAAAGCACACACTGAATGGGAGCTGCAGTTCACCAGGGGTCTCGGAGAAGGCAGCGACTGACATGCACCCTGAGCAATACCCTTCTGCTCTCCTGTTTCACTGTCATGATGCCTTTAGGAGGTAGTATCAATGTGCCAGCTAACAAACCAAAACCAGATACCTAGAGAACAAATCTGCAGACACTACAGAGCTGGTAATAACAATCATTACAGCCTTCCCATGACTTTACTATGTGCCAGAGACTTTACATGAATAAACTAATTTAATTCTCATACAGGTCATAGGGCCTTAGGAACCATCATGATCCCTTACTTGATAGAGGAATAAATGGAAGCATAGAGAATCAAATTGTTCAAGGACCCAAAGATAATAACTAGGAGTTCTATGTTTGGAAGCCAGGTTATCCTCTCAGCTGGAGGTGAGATGTGAACTAGGGTCTGACTCCAGTGTACATTCTTTGTGGCCTGATGTTAGCTTCATGTCATTTCCTCCACCCCTAGAAACTTACCTGTCGGCTGTGTCCTGGGCTGGATATACTTGAAGGACTGGATTGTGACAAAGTTAGGCTGCTATTTTTTCCAACCTGAAAGACACCATGAACCCCCATTCAGACACGGAGGCAACGTGGGAAGGACCCTCTGATGTCATATGTTGTCAGGGCAGAAGAGTAGACAGTACTACATGCCTTACTCTCCCAGTTCCTCAGAATGGATACTTCCAACTGACATGGCACGAAAGGGGACAGCAGTTTATGGGGGCCTTGAGCATTCCCCTCTCTCAGAGATAAAATGGTGATAGGAGCTCTTAACTTTGCTCTTCAGATGTCACACTGAGGAGGCAGAGCATGTCACTCTCTACCTCAAGAGCCCACAAGCTCTTGGACCTCTGACCACAGTGCAAGCCCACTTTGTTTCTCACCCTGGTTCCTTGGGTGTGCTACAGATAAAGCACCAGGTCTATATGGTTAGGAGATCCCACATTCAGCCTCTTGTTCTTCCAAAAACCAGCGATCTTGCTGGGCTGCCCCTGTATGTGCAGGGCAGAAGGGGGGGGGTACTTTTCCCTGCCTGACAGGACCCTTGGGATGGCAAGCCTGGGGACATAAGTAGCCTCTCTGTGCAACTGTCCTTGACCCCTGTTTGGGCGGGTGCTGAGGTGAGCTGACAACGGTCCCATGACCCAGGTCTTTTGCAAAGGCAGTTCTTGCCCCCAACCTCAAAATGGCTCCCTCCACTATACTCATCCCCCCTTTGCACGCAGACACATACCTGTCATTCATAGTACTGCTCTGTGTCCAATTTAATACCTTAGTGGAAACTTTTGGTTTTGTATTTCCCAGATAAGAAGAAACTGCAAGTTGTCTGCAAGACACACAGCTTCATTTTGGATTTCTTTTTAGAGACAGGATCTCATGTAGCCCCGGCTGGCCTGGAATTCACTAGGTAGCTGAGGTTGACCTTGAACTCCTGATCCTCCTACCTCCATCTTCCCAGTGCTGGGATTGATTACATGTAGACCGTCGATACCTGGCTTCCATCTTAGGTTTCCTGAGCTCTCCTCTGCCTTCTAACAGAAGTGACAACAGATGCCAAAGGACTTTTCCTAATGCTTGAAAATGCCCAGTGGTGAGTCTAGCCCAAGCTGTTCCTCAGTGGCCTGGTGACAAGTATTGATTGATCACCATGTTGGGGGCTGGGTGGTGCCTGGCCTGCAGGCAGTTGTCAAGGCTCTTCTGATGCATGTTCTCTGGGGAGCTTATCTGCTTTTTCTCCTGCTAGTTTTGCTGACTCATCACTCTGACTAAGCATTTCAGACAATCTGGGAGCCAAGAGGCCAGTACTCCATCCATAGGCACTGCACACTTGACAGGGCCAAGAGCCTGGGCTTAAGCCCAACTCCTGGGTTTAAGTCCAAGCCTCACTATTCACTTGCAGTGTGACTATGGGAACCTGGAACCTTCCTATGCCTTGTTGGGGTCATGTATAAAATGGGTTAAGAGCTGGTTAGGTATCGAGCTCCTAGATCTGAAGTGTCTGGGGACGGGGACCATCAGTTATATCCAGTCCACGGCTAGAGCTTGATCTAAAATGAAGAAAGCAATATGACTGTGCTGCACCAGGGGAGGTCCACAGGCCGGTGGAGTGGCCCTGTGTAGCAACCTGCTGGAAACACAGACTCCTTGATCCTACTCCCAGCCTGCTCATCTTCAATCTGCCTAGTTAGCTAGATCTCTAGGTGTATTGTGCGTACACATTCCAGTATAAGAAACTGTGTGTGTACAGAGGGTACAGAGGATACTGGCTAGGCTTTGGGTAGTATCTGGAGGGTGCTGGCTGTATATGACTTTGGAGGACCAGTGTCTCACCTTGGCCAAGACTGTAGCTGTCTGGTTCTTGCTCATGTGGGAGCTTGTGAATACCCCTCAGGAGGTGCTCTACTTGGGGATTTGCTAACTGTCATATATGGTGACACAAAACATTAAAGCAGTGGTTCTCCACATATGGGGCATGATCCCTTTGGGGTCAAACAACCCTCTCACAGGGTCACACATCAGGTATCCTGCATATCAGATGTTTACATTATGATTCATAAGAGTAGCAAAATTACAGTTATGAAGTAGCAACATAAAATAATTGTGTTTGGGGTCACCACAACATGAGTAACTGTATTAAAGGGTCACAGGATTAGGAAGGTTGTGAACTGCTGCATCAAACCATCTTTTAATAACCGTCTCCTATAACTCCAAAGTCCCTATCCCTATATGTGCTGGCCTTAGGGTCTGGTGTTAGTTCCATGGTGGTAAACCTGGGCTACCCTTGTTTCCAGAAGAAGAAGAGCTCTCAAAGCCCGCTCAGAGGAGGCTGAGAAACCTGGGGCCCTGCTCTCTAGCTCTGAGCTTCCATCTGGTAGGCGAGAGTTGTAGGGGGCTGTCATCAGTAGCTCTTCCAGTCTGAGGAGATAGCCTAGATGGGGAACTGGAGCCAAGTTCAAGGAAAGAGACAGCTGTTCTTGGGCCATTCACGCCTCTCGGTTTCCCTAGAGCTCACAGTTTTGTGGGTAACCTGGCACTGAGTACTCCTTTGCCACTGGGTGCAAGGTGCAGTTCTGCATTGGGAAGGGACCAGCTAGATCATAGATTAGGAAGGGAGGCAGCTTGATGAGGTGAGGGTAGTCGCCTGGGAGCTGGATGCTCAGGCTGCCACTCCAGGTGGCACCTGGCATCACTTAACCAGCCTGAGTTTCAGGCTCATCCTGAGGGGATTCCAACAGATCAGATCAAACTTCTTAGCAACAGAACTCTTTAATGAAGTAGGCCTCGTATAAAAATCTCAAGATGCGAAACATACAAAAGGAATGGGGCAACTCAGAGACTCTTTGGGCCTCAGTTTACCCGTCTGTTAAGTGACGGCCATTTTGTACCCCCTGTGCTAGGTTGTTGTGAGGACTAAAGGAAGTGATTACTATAAAGTGCTTAGCATCTGGACTAGCAAAGTCCTACCAAGAACTCTCGGAGCCTACAGGGAACCCGGGAAAAGGAGCCATGCTTGTGTTACCTGTCTGAGCCACCTGGCCAAGCAAGGGTGCTGCCCAGCTCCCCCTGCCCCCCAGAGCCGATGAAGGCAGTGCCAGGAGCTCCCTTACCTGCCGAGAGGAGGTGCTGTTAACGGGATCGGGCACCGGTGCAAGAAGGCTGGGTGGGTTCTTTTTGTGAACGCTATTCATACCAGGCATTTTAGTGATCTTACAGGCTTTGCTACTAGGACTTGAATTCTTACGTTTTTTTCCTTCTGATTTGTCAAAAGAGAGGGGCAGAGAAGACACAGCATTGTGTGAGGCCAGAGAGAGGTCCCCTGCATGGAGTGCAAGGGAGGGCACGGAGAGGGGACAGGGGCCACTGCTGCCACCCACGGCGCCCACCTGTCTCACTATGTCCATGGGGCCGCTGGGCAGTGAGGTCCGTCCTGAGGGCTCCAGCTTGGCACTGAGTGGGCTTACCCCGTTATTTGAGTTGTGCACAGACAGACTGTTATAGGGAGGGGCTGCCTGATAGGAGTTCAAAGCGGAACTGGCATTCAGAACGCAGTTCTTTTTGTGGGGCCCTGACAATGGAGACGAGAGGGAAGCCTGCAAGGATAAGGAGGAGGAGGAAGTCGAGGACTGCGGCTTCCTCTTTTTGTTACTTGGAGATTCGTCGCTACGAGTGGACAGGTCTTTCACTTTTGAGGATTTGCTGGTTTTGGTTTTGGATGGCTTGTGGGATGGGGAAGGAATGACAGCTGGTATCGGGGACACGGCGGATGGGGCCTTGAAGGTTGAGTCCATGATGCTGAGGGTTGCAGCCACATGGGGGAAAGCTGTGGTGTGGGACATGAGGACGCGTGGGTCCGGCGATGCCACAAAAGCTGCGTCTGAGAGCATGGCTGATGTCATTATGTAAGAAGAGGTGAGTCTCGAGCTGATGGGAGCTGAAGGAAGATACACAGCACTGGGGTTGCTGAAAGGCTGCAAAACGGATGCTGGAACAGGGGTGGTGATGTGGGCTGCTGGCGAGGGCATGGGACTATCTGCCGCAGGAGGGATCTTCCTAAACACGAGAGAAGAGCCAGAGAGAAACAGTGAGACATCGGGTTGGCATCGCCTGGGAGCCCGGGTGAGCTTTGATCGGCAGGGCTACAGAGGACACCCAGCAGGACCAGACTATGGAGAATGAAGCCTTGAAGGATGGTGATCTGAAGGATGGCCCTTCCCTGTGCTGCCCACTAAAGGAACAGCAGCATCTATCTGAACACTTTCAGAGTCTGTTCTCTGCACTTAGCTACCAGAGACTGGCTCGTTTGGGTTCATGAGTAAAAGGCAAATGCTGTTAAGACTATAACTATCCTGTGCATTCTCCCCTGCCTCACACGCCTTTGGCAGCGATAAAAGTTGATGAGATAAAAGGCCTGGGCCACCTGGACATGTCCCCCCTCTGCCTACTGCAACCTCTTTCATTCCCGTTTGCTCCACACTGCTTTTGGCTGGACCCATTTTGGAAAAAGGCCTTTTCCGCACTTGTCAGCATCCCCTTGTCATTGGTACCCAATGCCCCTGTCTACTCTGGAGAAAGAGGCACTTCCATTTTAGCTCATGGTGACTGGATCGTGTGGTGTCCATGGAAAATCAGGAGCTTGGAAAATGATAATATCACGTTGCCCATACTTGGGGCAACTTGTATTTTTTTCCTCTTTCTTTCTCATTCTACTTTAGGGGGAGGTTAGCATGAGGCTGCCCTTCCACGAGTCTCCCTGTTCCTGAGCTGGGAAAAGGTGAGTGTCCTGGACACATGTGTATCCGGAGGGGACCAGAAGTTTAGGGGCAGGATATGAGCAGAACAGTATGGGAACAGGGGAGAGATGGGAAAGTCACTGTTTTCTTCATTGGCTTTCTTAAAACTGGCATCAGGGTGGGGGTGGCACTGCCTGAGGGGAAAGTCCTTGGAGCCAATCCCAACATCAGGTAAGGTGCCATCATTAAGGCTTCTGCACACTAAGTCTTGAACTTATGGTCTTCCTGCCTCAGCCTTCTGAGTGTGGGATTATAGGCATGTGAAAACACCTAGCCATAAGACCCTTTTGACTGGGGTTGGAAATGACTCCCACTTCCATCTTCCAGCTTAGACCCATAGTGCTGCTACCCTTGGGACCTGGAATGACAGGGGGAGTGGGGCCCTGGGCCCGGCACAGCAATCCTGGGATCACATCTTGCTCCTGATTTTGTAAGAAATAAGTGACTAAGTGACCTTAGGAGCAAGATGCTTTCGAGTTCGTTCTTTTTTTTTTTTTTTTTTTTTTTTTTTGTGGTGCTCTCTGCTTGTCCCCCAGTGCATGTTTTCAGTAGCTTTCCTTCTCTGAAGCAGCACCAGGAGGCAAGCTTGAGGCGCAGGGAAGGACGGGGCTTGCACGGCCCCTTCTCCTTTGCCAGCCACTTCCGGTTGATCCGGAAACCCTCTCCTAGCATTCTCTTCTGAAGATCACTTGTCTGCCGCTTGTAGGAGAGCCCGTGGCTTCCATGTCTAGGGTGGAATCCAGCGGCATTCTTGAGTACAGAAGCACGGTGTCTTTGAAACTGTCAGACCAAGGAGATCAAATACAAGAGAAGAGCATTGCCGATCCCACGGCAGCCATGATGGCATCTGAGAATTTCCTTCCTCTCAAACCCACAGTACATCAAAGCTCCTGTCGGCCCTATAAACAAGATGCTGCACAGATAACTCTTTGCCATGGATGAATGTATAAACAGATGGATGGATGGAGGAGTGGATGGAAAAGCAGGTGATCTCAGCAGCAACACAACTGTATTGTCAGGGACTATGCATGCTGGGCAGGGGTTCCCACGAAGGCAAACCCTGGAGGTCTGCACACATCCTTAGAACTGTCTGGCCCTGCATACGGCTTTCCTGACAGGGCAAGGGCATATCTGGGAGGCACTAGCAACTCTCCTGCTGTCTTTCTTACCCTATGGTGGCATGGCAGGTGCCCCCCACCCCTGGCTTATGTTCTTACCATCTAAATTCAGAGATAGACACAGTGGTAGGGGTTTGACCATGACTTGTAGCAAGGGTAATTTACAAGTGCCAGACAGTTAATTTACTGAAGGGGATGGGGCTTCAGTTGGGGACCTTGAATGAGATACATCTTACTGTCCTGATTTATATTTTTCTCATTAAGCAGTATAAATACTTCAAGTTGTACAGGCAGGCAGAATTGAAGTCAGAAATCTTACTTGGCCCCTGCCCAAGATTGGAATGGCTGCTACTTCTGGTATACTTTCTAGACCTTTCTTTCCTCTCCTCTTTAACCCTCAATGGTAAAGGAGAAGTGGGAGGAGGAGCTGTCCCTGCAAGCCTTTCCCCCATGCTCAACAGTTTTGATGTTTCCTAGGTGCCCAATGGCAGCGGGTTTCACCTTTGCTGGGCTGCCTGACTTAGGCTCTGCACGTGGCCTACAGGAAGTCCCATATAAAAGCCCAGAGATGTGATCAAATTCCTGACAGCTCCCATCCTCCCATGCCAGCTGGCGTGGAGATCCAGATGCTGACCTGGCTGAAAGAGAATACTGTGTTGGCGTCTCCTGATGCAGAGTTAAATGCTTGTTAAAGAAAAAAGAGTCTCGGCCGTTCCTTTTCTTCCTAATGTCTTCCATGCCCCCATCGGCTGCCATCCCTCCAGGTTCGGGCCCTTCAGGGCCTGGAGTTTGGGCAGCGAGGTTGAGAGGGCAGCGGGGTGCTACGCTCTCCAGAGTTGACACCCAGGCAGCCCCAATGTTGCTCAGTGACAGCAGATTGGTTAGGCAAGTCCTGAACAGAGGGGAGGGACCTGATGCCCTGTGGCTCGGGCTTCTGTGCCTGAGGAGGAAAGGAATATGGAGCTTGAGCTGACAGAGCACCAGCGAGTGAAATACAGATCAACACATTCCTTCCACGTGCCAGGGACGTACACTTCTACAACACAGGAGATCAGAGAGCTGGGGGAATCACCAGGGTTGGCTGCCATGTTTGGAAGTTAAGGCAGGGGCCTAGGCCACCAGATAAACAAGAACTACGCAATCGCTAAGCAGGACTTTCTAAGATTCTAAATGCAATACACACAGAAATCAATGATGCCTTGTAGACCAGCAGGGTCATCACTCACATAGGAAGACATTATAAGCTTCTCTTGTGGCCCTTTCCTAGTTAATATACCAGCATCCGTCCTGAGTCCCCTGTGAGTTCTTAAGAGAAACAATGGGGACCCAGGTCTATAAATGCAAAGGGGCAAAGCTGACAGAGCTAGCTGCCTGGGGAAAGGGGCAGGCTATAGGTTCTATTTCCTCTGTTTCTCAGAATGCCCTGTGGTCTCTCCTGGGCCTCACTGGGCAGGCTGAGGGTCTCAACTGTTATTGAGACCCAGATTGACACGATCCATCCTTTTACTGGAGTACGCACTCAAGCTCCCTTAGGAGGAGTGTGGGGTGGGGACACTCAGAGGTTGGCGAAATGGCCAGACTGTAGCTTCTTATGTGTCACAGTTGAAAGGGTCCAGGCCTACTATTCCTCCCAAAGAGCATTCTAGGTTTCTCCCCCTTCTGTACGTCCCCTCTAAAATGTAAGCACATTGGGAAATGTTGGAGAATAAACAATAGGTCATAAGCTGGACTTCAGAGGAGAGAAAGAAAAGGAGAGGTGAGGAGAGGGCCCTAGGGAGATGGGGAGGACCAAAGGCAAACGTAATCAACTTCACAACATTGCCCAGAATCTGCCCTATTGATAACTGTACATCGTTTTTAATGAGGACAGCAACTAGCTAGAAATTCGTGTGTAGTCATTGTGAAAGTTTTTACCATTGTTCCTGAACCATTAGCATCACAAACTGAAGCACATTTTAAACATCTTTAGACAATCTGAATAGTGATTAAAAAAAAAAAGCCCTATAATCCTGCAGAATTACCTTAAGATCCTTTTTCATTTGGTTTAGAAGATTACCACCCCAACAACCCTCTCCCAAGAAGACAAAGCAAACAGCCCATTATCAGTGTTTCCGAAATGCTATTAATCAGAGCTGACATTTCAGAGTCAATCAGGAATCCTGACTTCAGGCTCATTGTGGTCTATGGCAAGCCAAGTGCGGGGCTTGTCTACAAGGTTAGGGCTTAGGCAACAGTGAGGCAGCTCTCATCTTAGATCGCAAAGAAACCATTGCTCACTTACTTCCACATCTGTGAATTCAAGTGTTTTTCTACCATGGAGTTCAGTGCGAAGCGAAATCGATCCCATCGTCTATCAAACACGTAGTATCCTCGTCCCATTAGGCGACTCCCGAAGGAGCAGAACTATGAGAGGGAAAAACATTTTAATTTTGATTACAGGTTAATAAGCTACACAGAGAAAAATAACATTTGCATAAAAACACACGGGGGTACCATTTTGCTCCAAAGAAAAGAAGTAACTAGTACTGAGGCCAAAAATATTTCTGTGATGTTGTAGTTTGAGTTCTGGATTCCCAACAGAAGCTCACATTTAAGCCGGTGATTGTGCCATTCAGTTTTCTGTGGCATGGAAGACCACGCTCTTTACTTCCGGGATGGAGCCAGTGTTTCAGGATAGAAAACAAGAGAGCAACGGCACTCAGGGGGCCTTTGAAGCTCCACCTCTTCATCACACCTCCTATTATCTCTAGGAACTTGGGTTTCTCTGCCTCCATTCTAGGGGCGAAACGGGCTGGTTCTTCCCACCTGATGCCATAGAGCTTCCTCCAGGTGAACTGCCTTTCCATGTCAGTCCCAACAACATCTGCACGCCTTTTCTTTTATATATGTGTGTGTGTGTGTGTGTGTGTGTGTGTGAGAGAGAGAGAGAGAGAGAGAGAGAGAGAGAGAGAGAGAGAGAGAGAGAGGGAATGCGATCCCTTAAACTGGAGTTACAGACAGTTGGCAGCCGCCATGTAGGTGTTGGGAATTGAACCTGGGTCCTCTGGAAGAGCAGCCAGTGCTCTCAATGGCTAGCATCTCTCCAACCCCTATAACACTTTTTTGTTTGTTTGTTTGTGTTTTGTTTTTCTGAGACAGGGTCTCACTATGTAGCTCTGGTTATCCTGGAACTCACTATGAAGACCAAGCTGGCCTTGAACTCATAGAGGTCTTTCTGCCTCTGCCACATCTGCATGCTTCATCTGCTCTCATAAGATGCCCAGGAATACATTACAACTTTGAGCTCTTACCCAGTCCCCTCTGCCTGCTGTTTCCCTCTTTGGTAACTATGATCGTATCCTTGATGCTGTGATGGTTTGTGTATGTTTGGCCCAGGGCGTGGCACCATTAGGAGGTGTGGCCTTGTTGGAGTAGGTGTGTCACTGTGGGCATGGGCTTTAAGATACTCCTCCTTGCTTCCTGGGAGCCAGTCTTCTCCTAGCAGCCTTCAGATGAAGATGTAGAACTCTCAGCTCCTCCTGTACGATGCCTGCCTGGAAGCTGCCATGCTCCCACCTTGATGATAATGGACTGAACCTCTGAAGCTGTAAGCCAGTGCCAAATAAATGTTGTCCTTATAATAGTTGCCTTGGTCAAGGTGTCTGTTCACAGCAACGAAAGCCTAACTAAGACAGATGCTCAGTGTATAATACTCATTGCTAATGGCCTCATCTGACTGCTCCCCACACTGTGAATACTGATGGCACACAAGCTATACATTGTATGAGAACTGTTGCCAGCCTCTTCTTCCTCCTTCCTCTCTCTCCTCTAACCTTCAGTTCTACCTTTCCCTTCCACTGCCCATCACAGGCTCTGGCTTTTATCTCACCAGCTAACGTGGGGAGAAGGTTTACATGTAATCACCTGAGTATGTGATCTGCTCCTTGTCAGGGGAGCAGCCCCTCTTCAGGAAGCTGAATTCAAATCAAAATACAAACAGTACCAAGGCAATCCACAACAGAAATCACTTAGACTCATTATATATACACAATTGCATATGTGGTGGCTATCAATATTTAAAGTGTGGGGACCTAATTCCTCCTCAATATAAGAATCATAGAGATTAGGAATTCTAAAAGGGGGATTGGGATTTTGGGAGCTGAAGCAGGAGAATTTCATAATTCAAAGAATTTCAAAGCCCACATAGTGAGACCATCATTAGAAAAACAAAAACAAGCAAACAAAAAAACCCACAAATTTTTTTTTTTTTTTACAAAAGTGGACTAAAAAGTTCCACAGTAATGTTTAAAATAAACCACTGAATTTGAAACTTATGGCTGAAATATTCAGGCATTTAATAAACACTGATTGTGATGTGGGACAACTGGAGGCCAGCAGACAGAAATGCAAGAAGCGACCTCTGAGAAGGTGACATTTGCTGGGTCTAGAGCTCAGGAAAGTCTGCAAATGACTCTATAATTCAAACAGTTCTTTTCCCATCCCCCAAGCCTCCAGCAGCTCCCTGGCTGCAAGCCCAGACTCAGCGCTGGATTGGTACCCATTCCGCAAAGGCATCCTGGAGGAGTCTCTGGAACCATTCACAGGAGGAACTGCTGGGTCTTCCCTTTGTTCTTTGTTAAAACCCTGCTACCCACAAAATCCGATGCCACGAATTACTTACTACAGCACGTTCTTACTGACTAGGAAGAAAAACATACATGGTGACTCTTTAGCACAGAAGCTGGTCTCTACCTCTCTGTGGAAGCTGTTCCTGGTGTAACTATCACTTCCTTTACCACCCCAGTTGCTAAGGACACATTGACTAAGGGTTTATTACAAATTTGTGTGTGTGTGTACGTATATGTATATATGTATATATATGTATGTGTGTGTGTGTGTGTGTGTGTGTGTATGATTTAATGTGTCAACTGTCATGAAGAAAAAAAGGACAAAGCAAACAAACAGACCATGGTGGTTTTTCCATTTTGATCAGCAAAACATTAAGAGCCAATAATGCCCCGTGAATGTGGCTAATCTCCTGTGGCAGCTTGCACCATGGACAGACTTCCTGATGCTCTCCAGGTCCTGGTCCTCTGGGAGAGGCCAGTATCTCTTTCAGACTTGGGAGCTGGAGGCCCCTTTGGTTTTGGCTACCAGCATATCTAATACTGCTTAGGTCTGAGGCCAGATAGATAGCCAGGGAAGCTAGCACTGTGTGCCTTGGGCAGAGCTGCAAATGCTCACTGTGGCACACCCTGCTTTTACTGTCTTCTGCAGTGTCCTGCCTTACTTGTCCCTGGCTTCTCTTTCCTACACAGCCACACTTCTGTCTTGATATCGTGTATTGCAGCAGTTACAGAGAAGATGTGTCTCTTCCCGGACCTTGGAATGAGGAACAGCTGAGTCACCACACTCCTTTTTCTCTCTGCCACCTGCCAGTGGAGCGGTAGACTTGTCCCAGCAGTGTCCTACTATACACATGGAGACATCTGTTGGGTTTCATGGGAAGATCTTGCTTTGTAAATGAAGAAAAAGTATCATCTTAGAAGACACCTTTTTTGTGTGTTTCCCTTCTTCTCTGTTTAGAATGGCACCAGGTGCCAATGTGACATAGCAGCTGTGGTCAATGTATTAAAATGTGAACAGCAAGATGTGTACGGACGTACCAGCGACTGGACCAAGGCTGCAAGTGCACCCGCCTCTAGACTTCTTGCCTTGTAAGATAGTGAGATGTTCCTGGGTGAGAATGGAGGCACTGGGTTCTCTACAACAGCAGATACAATCATTACAATTGGTCCCTCACTACTTCAGTACTGGCAAAGCCACAGGTTACAGGGAGCCATGGGTCACCATCATCTCCAGAAATGGGAAGTGGCACATGTGTAGAGAAATAAAAACCAACCGTGTCTTCCAGCAGGACTGAGTTCACTTGCAAAGCTCCTGAGGTCTAGAGTCAGTCAGAGCTAATCCTGAAAGCTCAGGCTGGCATCAGAACAAACCGCCATGAGGGTCATATTACCAGGGACACAGCACTGGGCTCTGTAACGGTCATACCAGCCGCTTCTTCTCTCAGAGGACGATAAGGCAAATGTGACAGGCTTCCAACTGATGCCTTCGTTTCCCCTTATGACATCAATGACCATCTCAACCGTTAAAGTCATCCCTCAAACAGCTCTCATTGACGACAACCGTTAAAGTCATCCCTCAAACAGCTCTCATTGACGACAACCGTTAAAGTCATCCCTCAAACAGCTCTCATTGACGACAACCGTTAAAGTCATCCCTCAAACAGCTCTCATTGACGAACAATCGCGGTGACGTGAAACACCGTCCCTACCACCGGCTGTTGCCGTATGGTCACACTAGCAAAAGGCAGACATGGGGCCACCAGGGAGAATGACAAAAGCTGGGTACCTGGGCTGTGCTAAGACAGCTGCTAGAGTAGGGGCATCTGGCTAGCCCAGGACCAGAGGCTCTGTTTTCAGATGTGCAAGGTCAGAAGGTTGGCTCCCAAGAGCACTTCTACAGAGACCATTTCTCAAGCATTCTTAAGGGATTATATAGCCAGTGGGGAGCCCCGTCATTTCTTGTTTGTTTTTTTTTGTTTGTTTGTTTTTCTTTTGTTTGTTTTTTTGAGACAGGGTTTCTCTGTGTAGCACTGGCTGTCCTGGAACTCACTCTGTAGACCAGGCTGGCCTCGAACTCAGAAATCCACCTGCCTCTGCCTCCCAAGTGCTGGGATTAAAGGCGTTCGCCACCACTGCCCAGCTGAGCCCCGTCATTTCATTCCATGATGTTCAAGGTCATCTCCTATGCCGTTACACCTTTGGGAAAGCCTTCAGATGAGGCTATACTCTGGAGCCCCTTCCTTAGGAATACAGGCCTCTGTATTCCTAAGGGGCCTTCGAAGCAACAGGGGGCACAGCATGGAAGGGACAGGGGAGGCCTACCGCAAGAGGTCTGGGGTGGTGCGTGGAGAACTGACAGTCTAACTTCTCGGATTCGTCGGCTCCGTCCATCTCCCCTTCATCACTGGACAGTCGGCTGGCAAGGTCGCCTCCAGCTGGGGGTAGAGGGGGCTCTGGAGTGTAGCCGCTGTGGTTGGAAGATGTACTGCTGCTTATGCTATTTGCAGATGACGGTCTAAGGGTGAGAGGGGAGAACACAGAGAACACGTTTTCTTGAGGAAATCAGATCCACCCATTTCATGCCACCGAAAAGCAGCCCTGCCACGATGTCAGGGAGGGCGAGCCATGGCAACTTTCTAAAGGGAAAAATGAAGCTGCAGGGTTGACAGCTCTCTGCAGGGACCCACTACCGTTAGCAGTACAGTGCTCTCTGGCTTGCTGCCTCTGGAGTACAACGCAAGCCCAAGGGGAAACCTCTAGTGTGAGCAGGGGGATTGTGACATGTGAACTTATGCACAGTCTAGTGACTGTCTTCTGGGAGTTCATCTACAAACACTCACCCGAGATCAAGTGTTACCAACATTTGGGTTTATGTCCTTCCAGACTTCCTTAGTGTGCATACATGAATTTAAAAAAAAAAAAAAATCAACAAGATTTGAGACCAGATCTCATGTATCTCAGGCCTTGAACTCACTAAGAAGTCAAGAATGACCTTGAACTTCAGAGTCTCTCATCTTTACCTCCTGAGTACCTTGGGTCACAGCTGTGCGACACCATGCCCAGTCAATGCACCCCTGGGGGTCAGGGCCTTTGAACACGTTAGGCAAGACTCTACCAGCGAGTCACACTCTACTCCCAGCCATGGAAACAGATTGCTTTTTAAAAAATTATTATTTTATTTTATATGTAGGGGAACCTTGTCTGCATGTATATCTGTTCATCACTTTTGTACCTGGGTGTCTGAGGTGCCAAAAAGAAAAAACTGGATCCTGATCTTACAGACGGTTGTTGGGAACTGGACATGAACCTAACCCTAAACATTTGTTTCTAAATTTTCTAAAAGGCTCTTGGGGAGTAGTTCAGCCATCATGGCAAACCCGCCTTGTCCTGCAGGATAAAGGTAACCTGGATTTTGTTGATTGCATCTTGGCTATACAGAAAATAGCTTTTTGTTTTGTTTTGTTTTGTTTTGTTTTATGAGACAGGGACTCTATGTAACCCTGGTTGGCCTAGAATTCTCTATGTAGACCAAACTGGCCTCAGACACACAGAGATCTGCCTGGCTATGCTCCAGAGTGTTGAGATTAAAGACATGCACTACCTAGCCTGGCAAAATGCAAAACAAGTAATGTAGGCTGGTCTTGAACTCATGATCTTAATTTGCCTATGCCTCTTCAGCAAATCCCCCTGTCAAGTGCCACAACAACCAGCTATTTTCACTTTTGCAAGAAGTCTTTACAAGTGAAAAGTCATGGTCTATGTAAGTCTAAAGACACTAACAAGAGTACATTACAATAAAATTGCCAAATATTAATATAACAACTGTTAAAATTAGGTTAGGGAAGTATTCACCAATATATCACTGCTTTCCAGCATGTACGGGAATTTTCATAACACTGAAAATAGAAACAAAAAGAGAGCTAGCAGTATCACCATATGTGTAAGAAAGAGACTGAAGAACGTCCTGTCTTCTTGTTTTCATTTTTTCCGTTTTACATAGATACATTACGGTAATAGGGTCTCATGTAGCCCAGGCTGGCCTTGGACTTGCTGTGTCATGAAGGATGACCACGATTGTTCTCTTGCTACCTCCCAAGTGATGGGAGGCCAGGCATGGGCCAGCACATGCTGCTAATATATATGAAATCATTTCTTCAATCAAGGTAGTTAAAAAATTAACATATCCATCATTTCTTAGAGGTACATTTCTCCTGCCTACTAGGAGTTGAACTCAGGGCTTTATGGCAGCTAGAGAAGTGTTCTATCACCAGCTGGAATGCCTTCTTTTCCACTTTTACTTTGGGACAGAGTCTTATCAAGTTACTCAGGCTGGTCTTGAACTCACTCTTGAGCCCTCCCCCCTTTTTTGCGTTTTTACAGCGACACTTAGATCTGTGACATGGCCTTATCAATTAGAGCTGCCGCTGGGCATTGTGCCCCCAATAACTTACTCTGGACCTGGATCTGCCCTGGCTTCTGTCATTCTCCCACCTTTCAGCTGGTCACTAACACTCTAGTCTCTCTCCCTTCCCTTAGCTTCCCTGCCCTGCCCCTCCTTCCTTCCTACTTATCTATCAGAGGGGGAAGCTCACCATAGGGTCTTGCTATGCAGCTCAGGCTGGCCTCACAATACTCCTGCCTCACTCTCCTGCTGCTGGAACTACAGGCCCACACTACTGCCCAGCTGCTGCCTTATACTTCTGAGTTCAACTTTTTAAAAGAGTCAACATAAAAGTGGAATCATATAGTATTCTTTTGGATTTGTTTTGGTTAACAGAACCCTCTCAAAGTTTGTTCATGTTGCTAAAACTAGCCAGACTGCCATCTTCTTGTGGCTCAATAATATTCCATTATGTTACATGTAACATACTTTCTTTTGTTTTTGTTTTGAATTGTTTTAAAAGACAGGGTCACATGTAGATCAGGATGGCATCAAGCACATTGTGCAGCTGAGGATGACTCTGAACATCTATTTCTCCTGCCTCTGTCTTCAATACCTTCAAAGTGCTGAGATGACAGGCAGGTACCGACAACCCCTCCTCCCACCCCCAAGGGACTTTTCTCTTCACTATGTAGCCCAAGCTATCCTTGAAGTCAAAACCTTCCTGCCTCAGCCTTTCAAGTGCTGGGATTATAGGTATACACAGCTATACCTGGCCCCAGACTTCTTTATGTATTCACCTATAAGCAGACACTGAGCTTGTGTTCATGTCTACGCTATAGTGGATAATTCTGCAATAAATACCAAACTGTAAAGACTGTCCATGAAATGAGATATAGGAATTACACTCAATCATTAACTTCCTTCCACAATTTCTACAACAAAGATACTTAGGGAATTTTTTTTTTAAGGGAAAGAGAGTCAAAGAACAAGGAGCAGCAAAAAAGTGATGATAGCTACCCCATACCCATGTGGGCTCTTTGAAGTTGTGATTTTTAATGATTGGCTTAGAAAGGGGTGTGTGTACACACATGACAGGACAGGAGGAACACAGGAAATCTCTGTCACATGTGTGTGATGGACAGGGCGAATATAGGAAATAGCTGTCATTTCATCTGATTTTTTTCTATCAGCCTTTAAAATATAAAGGAGGGCCACTGAGATGCACAGTGTTCAAAAGCACTTGCTATGGTGACCTGGGTCCAATATCCAGAAGTCATGTAAAGGTAGAAAGAGAGAAAAGATTCCATAGAATTGTCCTCTGACCTTTACATAGGACTCACATACCCCCCAACACACACACACACACACACACACACACACACACACACACACACACACACACACACACGGGGGAGAATGCAGAACAATGCCTGATTTCTGGGGACTGGCTCCCCTCACCTGTGGACCCCTTGCCATATTTGGTAAGAATCTTCATGAGTGCAGTGTCAATAGTCCTGGGTTCTGCTATTTGCACCTGAAGAACCTGAATGGATACACATATGAACGGATTTCCGCATAGTTTTAGAAGACAATGTGGCTGGAGAAGTGCTGACTAGTGGGAAAGGAGCTGACTTGCTATGAAACGTCTAGGGAGCCAGGTGCCTGATCTACTGAGGGCTGCAGACTATGGATGAGTGTAAGGCAGGAGGATCAGGAGTTCAAGGCAAGACTGGGCTACAAGAAAGACAGAAGAAAGAAAGGAAGAAAGGAAAGAAGAAGGGAGGGAGGAAAGAAGATAGTTAGAGGTGAGAACTAAGCATAGCTGAACAACAGCTGGCCTCCATACAGGTCATCTCTACATCTCTACCATCTCACACCACCAAAGAACACCACACCTGACCGGACACTGTCCCCATCTCAGTCAATCTTTCAGGGAGAAACACATGTTTCCTTGTCAGAGAAAATGAACTGGAGAGGTATAGACACAGGCTTCCAAGCAGGTCAGGGAGTAGACGTGAAGCACAGGTTGTAAACAGGACCTAGGGATTGTCTTTAAGGAGGAATCCCAGGTACCTAAGCCGCCCATGAGATCAAGCAGCATTCTTTTATGAAGAACCTGACCAGCTTCAAGGAATCGTCCAGACTTTGGGCCTTGTAACCAGATGCTCCTTTGGGTCTCCACATGGAGACTTCCAGCTAACTTGCTGGGACCTATCTTCCAGGTATTTGTGGTCAGCAATTACCTTGGCATTTCAACAGCAGCCCCAACGTGAAGCTGACTAGCCAAGCACAAAAGACAGCGATACACAAATGAGAAAAACCTGGAATGAGCAAGAACCAGGAGGGAAAGCAGAAAAGCTAAAAACCCATCTTCAAATCTCCAAGAATGTTATTACACTGTTGGAGGTGAGGCTTGGTGGTACAACAGAGCCTTGCTTAGCATGTGAAAGGCCCTGGGTTTGGTCTCCAGCACAAACAACTCCCAAAACAGAGTAGTATCACTTCAGAGAAATTAATGTCTTATAAAATAAACAATTGGATAAAACTAATGAGATAAGCCAGGCATGTCGTCACAGGCTCATAATCCCAGCTACCCAGGAAGCATAGGCAGGAGGATTTTGAGTTTAAGGCCTATAGTGAGACCCTCTGTTGGTTTGAATAAGAATGGCTCCCATAGGCTCATATATTTGAATGCTTAGTCACCAGGCAGTGGCACTATTTGAAAGAATTAGAAGGATGAGGAGGTGTGGCCTTGTTGGAGTAGGTGTGGCTTTTGTTGGGGGAAGTCTGTCCCTGGGAGTGGGCTTTGAGGTTTCAAAAGCTCATTCCAAGCCCAGAGTCTCTCTTGGCCTACTGATAAGAATATATAGCTCTCAGCTACTTCTCTAGCACGACGCTAGGATGCCACTATGCTTGATGACATGATGATAATGGACTAAACCTCTAGAACTGTAAATAAGTCCCAAATTAAATGCTTTCTTTTGTGAGTTGCCTTGGACATGGTGTCTCTTCGCAGCAATAGAATGAAGTGACTAAAATAGACCCCCCCCCTTTTTTTAAACCTTTTTCGTTCTTTGAAATAGGGCTCTCTACATAGCCCTGGCTGTTACAAAACTCACTATGTAGACCAGGCTGGCTTCACACTCACTGAGACCTCATTCCTCTGCTTCTTGTGTTCTGGGATTAAAGGTGTGTGCTACCACACCTGAGATCCTATCTTAAATAAATAAAAGGCTGGAGGGAAGCCTCAGTGATTACAAATGTTTGCTATGCTGTGGATCTTGTCCCCCTTCCTGGGCTCCTTTGTCTGGTCTCAGTGGGAGAGGATGCGGAGGATGTGTCTAGTTCTGCAGTGACTAGATGTGTGTGTGTGGGGGGGGGAGGTGACACCTGGGATGGGGTTACCCCTTCTCAGAGGAGAAAGCAAGGGGGATCTCTGTGAGGGAGTACTGGGAGGATATTGGGATATTGGGATGTAAAGTGAATACGTTAATTAATGAAAGAAAAAATATATTCATACAAAAAAAAAAAAAAAAGAGAGGATGATGTATAAGCGAGAGGACTTGGGTGTGGTCCTGCGCACATCTGCAGCCCCAGCCCCAGGATGAAGACATAATGATCACCAGGGATTACTGGGCGCCAGTCTTGTTGAAGAACATGAGTTCCGGGTTCAGCAAGAGATCTGGAGAGCTCCTTCTCTCAAAGGAACAAGGTGGAGAGTAATAGAGGAGGTCACTAAAGTACTGGCCTCCAAGTGCCCCCCCACACGCGTACACGAACACGTGCACATACACACACAAACACAACACACGTACACGCACACGCACACCCACAGCACACACACACACACACACACACACACGCACACAAGCACACATACACACATGTACACGCACACACACAATCAAGAAAAATAAGTAAACTAAAAGGCAATCTTATACAAAGTAGAACAAGAAATTTAAAGAATGTCAATTATAAGGTCAGAGAAAAATGCCCAGCATTCCACTAAGGAGCAGCCAAAGAAAGGAGAATACAGACAACACTGGGAACAAATGTGTCTAAGATGCAACAGGAAACCATGCAAGGAGAGGAGAAGAGAGGAGAGGAGAGAAGAAGGGAGGGGAGGGGAGGGGAGGGGAGGGGAGGGGAGGGCAGGCTTTTTCATATTGTTTAGATCAATGAAGAGAAAAAGAGCTACAGCAAGAGAGATGTCTGTTCCCTGTGACATGATGGTGCACTTGAAAGGCAGAGGCAGGAAAATCTCAAGTTCAAAGCCAGCCTGGGCTATCCAGTGAGACTCAGTTTCTCATATGTGAAAATAATAAAATATTTAAAACATTGGAGACATCCCTGAAAACTTTCAGCACCCCATGCTTTGTAGGTAAAGGCTTGTCCAGGAGTCAGGATGTTAGGCGTCATGGTAGAGAGAGCCTCCTCATGCTAGCAGTAATGGGAAACTGTCTTCAAAATTCTGCAGGGAAATGAGTTTCCAATCCAGTTGTATACTCACGGAGATCATCAATCCAGCGTTAAGGTAGAATACAAACGTGCTTGCTGGGTGAGGACTCTAAAACTGATCTCCCGTGAACGTCTTCACAGGCAGCTGCTGAAGGACCTACACTCCATCAGAGCTAAGAAGCAAGGAGGAGAAGGGCGTGTGCATGGCAGGAGCCAGGAAACAGGCACAGTGAGATGCGCCCCACTGGCGGGAGCTGCTGCTGCTGCTGCTTCTGGTTTTCAGGCACTATTTGATTTTTGAACTGTGAACCTATATAACTTTGATAAAAATGAAGTTTAATTAAAGAACAGATCCTTGAAACACTCAATAGTAAGTCCTGGTTGCCAGATAAAAGAGGGGAGCAGGTGGGCAGAGGAAATTCCTAGGAAGGAGAGCTGAGTAAGACCCTGAACTGGCAGAACGAGCTCTGAACATAGAAACGAGGTGGTCTGTGGATGCGTGTGCTATAAACGCCTCTTTTCTCTTTGTTTTTGTTTGAGATAGGGTCTCTCTACATACTCCTGGCTTGCCCCGGAACTTACTATTTGTGGACTAAGCTGCTCACCTCCACCCCCACCCCCACCCCCGCCTCTGCCTCTTGAGTGCTGGGATGATAGGCATGCACCACCATACCCAGCCAAGAATTACAATTTTGAGACCTAGACTAAATAATGAATTTGAGGCTAACCTGGGCTATATAGCAGGATCTTGTCTCCTCCCCCAACAAAACAGAAATAAACAAACAAATGGAGCTGGAGAGGTGGCTCCGCAATTAATAGCACTTGTTCTTTCAGAGAACCTGCATTCAGTTCCCAGGACCCACGTTGGATAGATCACAACACACAGCATAAAATAAAAACAGATCTTAAACAACTAATAAACGAAAGAAGGAAATGAGACCAGCTGCATCTGTCTGTTGACTTCAAAGTCCGCAGGCCTAGAACCCACAGATGCAGAAGTCAGGGACAGGAAGATATGCAATGTGCCATGAAGATTCTCCAATGTACTCCACACATATCCCTGTCCTCAGCAGCAGTTTAGGACCTTCTGCCTGTCTCCATATCACCCCTGGCAGTGTAAGAGCCTTTGGGATTGGCCAGGTTATATTTTGGTCCAGATGTGTGCGGTCTATAACCCAGGGCAACAGCATCATTTTATTGGCACTAACTTCCACAGCCTATCTCTCCTTCTCCCCACTAGGAGCTGTCGCGTGGCCTACCACAACCCAGATGGACTCTTTGCTCTCCTCTCCTTTTCGGTTGAGTTTGGATGCATTTGACGGGGCTAGGACCCATAATCCACTCCGTGGCCTCTGTAGGGGCAAATGTGTTCCCTTAGAATAGACGACAAAGAAATGGAGTCAGTGGTTGTGTGTTATAAGTTGGATGTTGGCTGTTTCCCAAAGGCTCATACGCTGCAAGCTTGGTTCCCAGGGTCATGTTTTTGAAGTGGCGGAACCTCCAGGTTGTAGTACAGGAGAGACAACTAGGTTTTGAGGGCAGCAACTTTCATATACAAGAGGGAGCCTGGCCTCTCTCTGGTCTTGTTTCCTTGCTCACACATGTGGTGGTTGAATATTCATGGCCGCTTGGTAAGTGGTACTATCAGGGGGTGTGGCCTTGTTGGAATAGGCGTGGCCCTGTTGGAGGAAGTGTGTCACTGTGTAGGTGGGCTTTGAGGTCTCCTAGTGCTCAAGTAAGGATACTACATTAGCTCAGCAGCTGCAATTATAGCTACGACTTCATTTAATTTTCTATAGTCAACCGTCATGCTCCACGATCCGTCTGTCTTCTGCACTGGCCAGAAAGAAGACTTAAAGGAAGATGTGGTGGGAACCACACCCCTGCATCTTTCAGGTCCTTGATGGTGGCACTAATTTCTACAATTCCTCCAGGGATACAATACTGTTTTTGACTCACTATTTTCTTTGGCAGAAGTAACTCTAAAGCCTTCCATTTAGCTTTTCCAACCATAATGGCCCCTACTTCTGGCACCAACTTCTGTCTTAGTTAAGGTTTGATTGCTGTAAAAAGACACCATGACCAAGGCAATTCTTATAAAGGCAAACATTTAGTTGAGGCTGGCTTAAAGTCTCAGAGGTTTGGTCCCTTATCATCATGGTGGGAAACATGGCATCATGCAGGCAGACTTGGTACTAGAGAAGCCGAGAGTTCTATGTTCTTACAATTCACAGGCAGACAGAAGGACACTGTCTTCCACAGGCAGCCAGGAGAGTACTCTCTTCTGCAATGGGAGGAAATTGAGCACTAAGGAACCTCAAAGCCCACCTACACAGTGGCACACTTCCTCCAACAAGGCCATGGGAAGTAGTGCCACTTCCCATGGGCCAAGCATATTCAAACCACCACACATGTGCTCTCCCTGCAGTCAGCACTTTGCCTCTCTGCTGCTCTACTATGTATAATGCAGCCAGAAAGGTGCTATGAGAGGCTGGTGCTATGCTGCTTGGACTTTCTAGACACTAGAATTGTGAGCCTGATAAAAACTCTTTTCTGTATACATCGCCAGTGTTAGATAAATTTTTATAGCAAAACAAAATGACCATGGTTAGGGGCATTTGCTCATGTGGATCACATGTGTGCCTGTTGTTCTTAGGGGCCAGAGAGAGAATCAAATTGTTTGGAACTGGAGGTATAGGTCATGAGATGGCAGCTGGGTGCTGAAAACTGAACCAGGGTCCTCTGTAAGAGTAGTTAGTGCTGGGTGTGGTAGCATTTACCCTTAATCCCAGCATTTGGGAGGCAGATCTCTGTGAGTTCGAGGCCAGCCTTGAACCCATGGCTGGACAATCTGAATCTGCAGGAAATCAGAGCCATTAATAAGTTTATCTTGTTAGAAAGCATGGAGTTGAGGATTCTATCGAACCCTGTTACTGCTCTTATCTAATTTAAGGTGTAACTCACTCACAGTGTATCTGAGGCTGGTGTTAGACTCTTGATATCCCAATTATTGAGAGGACAGGTGTATGCCACCAAGCCCAACTTAAGTTAGGATGTTCAAACTCTAGCCCCAAGTTTCTTTGTTAGCAATCCTTGACAAGAATGGGTTGGACTTAAGGTCATTGAAAAGATGAATAATACGTGTTATGGTTCTCTATAAAGAAAACTCATAATTGGAAAAAGCTTATAAAAAAGTCCATTCATGTGTGATGTTAGTATTCATGGTAGTTGTTAGTATTGATGGAATATCTATTACATATATTATTAATAGGAGTAAGTACATGCTCTTGAAGGTTTGTGTGGCTTCGATGTTAAATTTTGACCATGCCTTTTCAACCTGACTGCACAGCATTTCACTAACCTGAGGACTTTTCTCCCGTTTGTTCACTTTGGACGAGTCCCAGCCCTGTCCTGAGGAGTGATCACCTTACTAATATTTGTCTTAACGCTTTGTCTCTTTTCTTTATAAAGACATTCATTTCAAAATGAAGCTTATCCAGGTCTCCCGCTTCCCAGAGAGAACATAAACACATGGTGTTTCCTATAAGTGGATATTCTCCTAAAAAGCCATACACAAGGAACAAAGCTAAGAAGAGCCTTAAGGCTCCCCTGCCTGTTCTGGGTTTGGCAGTTTTCCCCCCTACTTCTCTGTTAACTCGGACATCACCGATAAAGAAGGGCCCCATCAGCTAAAACCTGGGAGAATTGTTTCATGAAAGAGTCATCTAAGTTGGATTCCACGAGACACATGGGTGTCTCCAGCACTCAGAGGGTGGAGCTAAAATGACAAGGAGTTTAAGTCCAGCCTTGTCTCTATAGAGATTTTGAGGCCAGTCTGGGTTTCATGAGACCCATGCCCCACGGAAAAAAAAGTTATCAAATTAATTTTGCTTGGGGAGTCCTTCAAGAGTCCACTGTGGTCTGGGGGATATTGGCTTCAGGCAAAGGTCAGTCTACCAGTATCAGGTGCTGTGGAAGGATGAGTTGTAATGAAAAAAAGAGTGTTTGGTACCTACCAAGGTCGGTCTACACAGTCTGCCCTTACCCAGGACTGCTCTTTTCCAGTCACTCATGGTCAAGTGAGGACTAAGAATATTAAATGGAAAATTACATGCATCATATGCTTGAAGTTCTGAGCAGTGCGAGAGAATGCTGAGCATCCCGCTCTGTCCCCTCCAGAATATGAATCGCTGTTGTCAATGGGTCCATGTGCTGACCCCATCAGTCCCTCAGCAGCCAATCCCAGAAGGACTGCAACAGTATAGAAGTAAGGGAAACCCAGTAACCTTTGTTTTATTTAATCATGGTCCCAAAGTGCAAGGTTAGTAATGCGTATGATTTTGTTACAATATATTTTTATAACTATTCTATTTTGTTTTATTATTAGTTACTGTGCCCAATTTATCACTTAAATTTTATCATAGGAAAACTTGTATAGGAGAAAACAGAGTATATACAAGGGTTGGTTTTATCTGAAGTTTTAAGCATCTACAAAGGGTCTTGGAGAATGAGGAGCTACGACTTATACAGCTGAAGGCCAGAAGTTTGGAATGGAATTGTCTCCTCTAAAAGAAGTCTAAAAGACTCTAAAAGAAGGGTAATTAACACTTTTGACCTGGCATTATGGTGAGAATGATGGAATGATGGAAAGGTGCTTTGTGGCCTTTAACTGAGGAGCTTACACTAACAGATAAGGCTCTCAGCTCCTGAGCGCCTGAGGCTGAACCTGACTCTAACTACAGCTGGATTCTGCTCCACGACTGGGACCACTTTGCCTCAAACTGCAACAGGTAGAAAACCATGCACAACTGCTACCAAACAGAGTTTTGCTTTAAAAGCCAACAACTTCCTGCTCTTTTCTATAGATGGTCTCTCAAAGCTGATTTGCTAGTTGAACAATGATCCATGCATAAAAAAAAAAAAAAATCAGATAATACCCCTATTTATACTTCTTGCTGAATATTATTATTTCCTTTTTATGCCGAGTTTGGCCATTTGAGTCTTCTCTTGTTTCTGAACTCTAGATTTTGGGAGAGCAGAGTCTGGTTGTATTTTTTTTTCCTCTGCCCTTGACAGTGTCTTGCATCTGGAGCAAGTCTCTCCATAACACTTTCCAATGCGTACAGTTAATTCTAGTCCTGTTACCTGGAAGTTGGTCTCCTGCCCACCAAAACAAACATTCACAGATCTTAAAGTGTTTTTTAACCCAAATGGATGGTAATTTTGTTTCCTGTTTTTTCCTTTCCATTCAAGGCAACCAAAGAAAATCCCAAACAGGTGGCTCACCATCAATAGCACCAGCGGGCCTTTCATCCTGACCATAGGGAAGTTGTGAAAATAAGTCGTAAGAAAGTGTGACAAGTGGGCAAGAGGCCCCTGGGAACTTCTAAGTTATTCTAACTACTTATCTATCCAGGCTTCCCATTCTGCCCCAGGAGTCTTCAAATAACATAAAAACGCAGGCAGCCTGGAAGTTGCCTGGTGGTTGAAGTGCCAATCTTCCAGCGTTTATTTCCAGCTCACCCTGGCTCTGTAAAAACACACGGTCTGATAAAAAAAAAAAAAAAAAAAAAAAAAAAAGGTCTGCTAGGAAGGCTGAGGACTACAGCAGGAAAATCTGTTGAGTGCCATGTGGCAGATATTGGGCTGAGCCCCTTAGGCGCCGGACCTTATTTAAACTTCACAGAGCCTTAGGAGGTTGGAGTAAAAGATCTCATCAAAGAACCGGCAGGCCACACACAAAACGGCTGGCAAGGAAGAGAGTGCCTGGACTGAGGGCTGGGGCTGCTTCCAGGCCCATGCCGACTTACCTGGGAAGTACAGAGTTGAGTGGCCTGGATTTTGGTGGGGATGCTACTTTCGGCTCTGCCACCGTGCTCCCGGAAGATCCTTGCAGAGCATCAGGCGCGGGTCCAGGAGGGTTCGGAAGTATCTCCCTAGCGGAAGTCAGAAGGTGCTCTTTCACTTCTTTCTCCCGCGACTTGGCTTTGTGCTCCGCCAGGAGGAGGTCAAATTGCTTCTTCCGGCCTGGGACTGCTCTCCGATGGCTCAGCGAGTGTGTCTAAGGAGAAGAGACATGAGAAGCACAGCCTCTTTGATCAGCACATACACCTGCTTCCCCACGGCCTGCATTTCCGAAATTGCAACCACAGGCATTTAAAGGTGCTTGAAAAAGTCAACTTCAAGGCAACCGCTCCTGTTCTGAGGCTGGCAAGAGGCAGAGACCGCTCGAACGCAACCATGCCCTACACTCCAGGTGTTAAGAAGCCAAGGCTTCCTCCAGACAAATGGCATGAGACAGCTTCTGCGCAGAACCCAGGACAGCCTCGGATGAAAGTCACCCGCGAGGGAAAGCTAAAGTCAATCCAGGTGTGGGTAGGAGGCTCCAGTTGGCCCATGCTTTCAGGGCCACCAGGCAGACAGGGCCATAGCCTGGATCCCAAGAGGCACTAGGAGTACAGGAGGAAACTCGGGGCTTGAGGCTACCCAGTAGCGGAGGCCTGGGGTCCGCCTGTCCCCTGGTCACCCCGAGTGGCTAGATCAGAGCGCAGTATCGCATCCTCCCCTCCGGGCTGCCTTTCTGGGCGCTGCCGCCGCCGCCGCCGTTCCTGCATACATTAAAACGTAGCAGGCTTTAGAACCGCCTGTGAGTGCCTATAAATACAATTTACTGTCTGGCCTCCCAAGTAACACGGGAAGCCTAGGGTGGTTTTTTTTTTTTTCTTTTTTTCTCTTCCCCTTAAAAAGCCAGCCAGATTGAGGCAGGCACTATGCTACCGTGGACAGAGAAGAAAGCCATTTCCCTTACAAAGAACAGCTGGAGGTCCTGTCGAGGTTCCACACCCTGCCGTGTGCAGAGAGTGGCATGCAAACATTTCGACAAAGGCCCCAGCAAGAGCAGGAAGTATTTTTTATGGAAAGAGAAATACCTTGCAGGTGAGGGATCTTGTGCAAGGTTTCTTTGTCTCGGGATCCAATACTCCACAGTGTTTATTTGGGTCAAATTCTCTCTCTGGTTTAAGAAACAAACAAAAAATGTAAGAAAAAAAAGGAGACTAAATAGGATTTGGCATTAAGACTACATTTTTTTAAAAAAATGCACATATGCACCAACAAGTGTGACATTGTCAGGCAATCTTTTTTTTTTCTCTTCCCCCAACCAGCTGCTAAAATATTTCAAGAACCATCAGGGAAAATGGTGCTCCACTCTGAACCCAGACTTTCTGAGTCTGGTACAGGGCGGCATAGGGAACAGGGTGAGAGCAGGGCACAGGAAGGTAGGACCATGCTGTTTTGCAAATACTTTATTTTACTTAAAATAGTCCCACAGGTCCTCGGTCCCTGGGCATAGTGGCTGCAGAGCAGAGAGTGCCATCTGAGACCTAAAGATGCCTGCTTCCTTTCCATGTATGTCCCCAGCCCCACCTCTGCCTTCCTGGTTTATCTATTTAAGTGGGAACATGTCCACTGACTTGTCAGGGTGGCCTTTCCCATGCTTTACAAAGTCCTTGGTGAAGGTTTTCCACGCAGCCTCACAGATAAGTCATTTCCCTGAACTGGAATTGGCAGTGCCGCAGGCAGGGTCAGGAGAAAAGTGTGGCTGTGCTAACCTTACACCTCGATTTACCTGTAGCCCAGTCCAGATGCTACACAAGAGGATAAGACAGGACACACTGGCCTGAGAGATGAAGGATGACTGGGGGGAGGGAGGGCTTTCCCCTTGCCCTTCTTACTGCCTGGAGTGTTGATTGCATCCTTGGAAGCTGCTAACTGGTCTTCGGATGCCTCCTGCCTCTTCACCTCTTTGGGGATTACTAAAAATGCTTACCACACCTGCAAAAATGTGGGAATGTGTGGCAACCTTTCAAGGACCCTCAGAAAATCTGTGCTGTCTCTGGTAGTCACCGGCAAACACCCAAGTCCTGTAGAGCGGGACTACCATCGCTCTCGGGGTGTGAAGGGTCACAATGTTTAATGGTGGAGAGGAAGGGTGTCAGGTCTCTAGAAATGTGAGGTGTCTTTTAGGGCCTTGATGGCAGCAAACTGAAGAGAGCTCCTTGGCCAGAAACTGTCAACATTTGCTGGTGTAAACTTGAAGTGTAATAAATAAATGTTCTATTTTCAAGTCTGAAGGTCAGGAGGAGGCTGCAAAGGTTGCTGGGATGCTGTGTACAAGCTGTCCCCCACCCCAGGGCCATCCAAATGCCTCCCTCCCTTCCTCTGCAGA
Organism: Uromys caudimaculatus; assembly: GCA_028551405.1. Lineage (NCBI taxonomy): Eukaryota > Metazoa > Chordata > Mammalia > Rodentia > Muridae > Uromys > Uromys caudimaculatus. The sequence goes on along the minus strand of CM052705.1, from coordinate 43,634,266 downwards.
GAGCTCTGTCCAGCAGGCGGTGAGTGGGTGGGTGCCAGGCGCCTGGCTGCCTGCGATGGAGGTCTTTCACTTTGGTCCACCAGAGTCAAGCCTGTGCCCAGACACATATCAGCACCTCACGTTGGAACTGAATGGGGTTTTGACTAGGGACCGGAGTTGGCTGTTGAATGTGTGGAGAGGTAGAAACTAGCAAAGGATCCATTGAGACAAGATAACCCACAAAACGCAAAGTCCCCCGCCTCCCCCACTTCAGATAAGGGTAGAGGCTGGAAGAAGCCAAGGTGGTATTACTGTAGCAATAAGAGACCCATAGCCTCCGGACACTGCACAGGCTGACCCCACCCCGCCCCACCCCACCCACACTGGGATGAACACTCCGTTTGGGAAGACAGCTAGCAATGAAGGACTTGGTCCGTTAAGTGAAGCCTCACCAGGTTCTCCCTTTACCATTATTATGGATAAACAGGACTTGGAGAGAGGTGCAGGGTTGTTTTATCTGAATGCTTTGGGTAGGCCCAAGTACTTTTAAAACATAATTTTAAAATACAAATACAAGACAGAAAATCCAATTAAATATGAAGTAGAATATAAAAATTACTCACACCTCGGGTGCTTAAAAACCATGCCTGATGCAGAAGACAAATTCTCTCTCTCAAGGATGGCTTTTCTGTGCTTTGTTTTTTCCTGACTACCCCTACAGAGCACCCATGGTGTGTGCAGAAGCCATGAAACTCAGAGCTTCTGGTCATTTGGAGAAAGCAGAACGAGCCAGATTTAGTTCTACAACAGACTCAAAGCAAACATCCTCCTTTATGACAGCAACTGTCACCTCTGAGTGGCCATGTGTCTGTTCAGGGGGCTGAGCAGGAACCAGAGAGACCTCCCCACACCCCCATCTGCTATGCTGGTCTGTAAGCTCCCAATGGGAATTCCAGCCCGACTATAAGGGAGAAGCCAGCCAGCCGCAGCCCCAACTGCAGAATCAACCCAGAAAACCAGGAGGCCAAAGGGTAGAGGTTACAGTTCCCCGGTGCAGCAACAGTCGCTGATTGGGCTGTTCTACCCAGCATGCCATGCGCTGATTGGGCTGTTCTACCCAGCATGCCATGAACTATCAGCTGTCCCACGGACAGTCCTCCTTCACAGCAGTGAAACTTCTGTGGGAGCCGTGTCAGTATGGCCACTAGGCTCACAAGACCCTCGGAGTCCACAACTGTTGGTTGGTACAGAAAGCCCTGCTTCCTGGACTCCTAGGATAGCTTCAGCCGAATTCAAAACTTGGCCGGGGGTCCTTATCTGCGTTGGGGGAATGAGGGCACCAGCTCCCTGGTACTTTCAGGTGCTGGTCCTGCTTGCACCACTGTTTAAACCAAACAGCTGTTTCGCTCTACAAACACATCACTGGTTACAGATGGGACTCGGTTGTCATCTTACCATGAGCCAGACTCTAACCACAAGTGACACATACCTGAAAGTCTCCGGTAAGGCTTGTTGCTGTTTTTGGTGCCATTTGGGTGCTTCTTGTCTATGGTGGCTGACAGAGTCCCCTTGCCATTTAAGATCTTCTCTGGTGAAGGTGGCACTGACTTGGACATCAAGGTGGGCTTAATTAAAGGTGGGTTGGAGACGGCAGAGGAGGAGGAAGTGGCTGCAGTAGTGGTTGTCGAGTTCATTTTGACATTGGCACCATCTGCCTTCACTAGGTTAGGAATTTTCTCTAAACTGACTACGGGAACTGGAACGCTGAAAAATAAAGGAACACACATGCACGGCTGCCTTCTTTGATAGATCTGGTCCACTGAGGAGCTACACCCGCTTATGGTTACCACAATACTTCCTTATCACTTATTTATGCTCCTCCTGTAATCGAGCAGCGTGATTCCCCGTTTTGATGGGAGGGAGATTTGTGCCGAGTAAAGGACCAACAGGGGGTGAGAGGCTGGCAGAGTGCCCAGGGTGGATAAGAGCAGACTGATTACCTCCCAGGCTGGCTGTCCCCATGAATTCTCTGATTCTGCCCCCCTCTCAGGCCCTCCATGTGGTTCTCTTTGACACAGCACCTTGGGCAAAACAAGACCACCACTGTGTAGCCCAGGAAGACAGGTTGTGCCCTGCAGACAGCCCACACTGTGGAATTGGGTCCCCCTCCCCGTTCTTCTGCTCTTGAGAGTCTCCCCTCCCCAGCCCCATCCGGGCCTGACATCTGCTTAGCTCCCAAGTACTGACAGGCTCACACCACACAGAGCATGGCTGCAGTCCAGCGAGGGGCACGCCATGCTGTCGTCGGAGGGCTTCTGGATAGAGCTCGCATCCCGAGCATGGGCTCAAATTGAGTGAGCCGCTGTGTACCATTATCCAATATTCCATTTTAGGCAGCTAGTTATGTAAATAGGCAATTCTCCAGACTGGCAGGTGAGAGGATGAATTTTAAGAAGGCGAGAGCACAAAGGTGTGCATTCACTCTTCAGAATCTGTCACCTTCGCCCCACTCCCCTGCTAGTTCCCAGTAACGGATGTGCATTTGATTTCTGCTCCTCTTTAATGCGGAGAGGACCCTGTGTCTGGGGGTGGGGGTGGGAGGATGTGTCTCAGCGTCTTGAAAGATGAGATGAATAAGTTTTGCTTTGGTCTCTGAACCAGGTTCCCTTTTCTCCTGGCAGGAGGGTAGGCTGCTAACACTTCGGTTTCCCAATCATCTCTGAGCTGAGAGTGGAGATGGCTTAGCTGTTTGAATGCCAAATGATGGGGAATGTGGTTCTCACATGCCTGCAGACAATGTAGGGCATGAAAGAGAGGCTGTTTTTGGCAGGGAGGAATCCTATCTGTCCACACGGCTGGCTCTCAATTCTCTAAGGCATGTTCAACAGATCATTTCTTTGATCAAGTTGTTCATGAAATTATTTCAGCAACTCGTCATCCCCTGCCACCTTCTGATTTTGAAACAGGACCACAGACGTTAGTTATAGGCCTTTGCCAGTGGGCACACAGCGGTAGAACCAAACTGGGGCTGAACATCTTAGACTTTCCTCTTGGTCCACGTGTTTTCTTGGCCTGCAGAAAGGTGACTTGGGATTTCAAGTCCATGAGAAGGGAGATGTGAATAGTGGGAATACTGGCAAACGCTCTTGCCGATTCTACCCATGATCAGAAGGTCAGAGTCCCAGAGATGGGGCTAAACTGTTGTTCTTGTTATCCAGTGGTGATTCTCTAAGTGCTCACTTGTTAATTGCTGAACTCTCTGGGGTGGGAGTGTGCTAAGAAGCTCTATAGACACTCCCTAGTGAAATCAGCATTCGGGTCTGCAATGGTTTGAATGCATCCCTCAACATTTGTTTAGAAACTTCAATCTCCAGATGCATATGCTGATGGTGTTTAGAAGGGGAGGGTGTCTTCGAGAATTAGAATTAGATGAAGTTGTGTGTGTGTGTGTGTGTGTCTGTCTGTCTGTCTGTCTACAATGGGGCTGGTAGCTTTATAGTAAAAGGAACAGAGAGCTGAGCTGTCAGTCCTCCTGATCCTCATCAGCTGATACCCTCTGCCACCACGCTGTGCCTCAGGAAAGAAGGTCCTCAGCAGATGATAGCACTTAGTTATCAAACCCCCGAGCCTTCTCACCGTATGATGTAATTTCTGTTCATTATAAAATCGCCCAATTTTTGGTATTGTCATAGAAGCAGAAAACAGATAAAGAATGGCAGAAAATGCTATGCTATGGGAAAATTATGAAATATAATTCTTCTCGACTCATTTCTTCAATTCAAAAAAAAGTACAGATTACAGGAATCAGGGCCTATTTTCCCCTTTGAGAAATTATCTCAAGTAATCCAGGCTGGCCTTGAACTTGCAACACAGCCAAAGCTGGCTTTGAACTCTTAATCGTCCAGCCTCCACTTGCCAAGTGCTGGGATTACAGGCTTTTCACAAGCCTCCTGGTTTAGAAATGAGGTCTTGAAGGGGCATCTTTACACTCTGTTCATGGCAGTATTATTTGTGACAGCCAGAAGGTGGAAGCAAATGAAATGACTTTTTAATACAACACATGGATGTCTAATATTTAGCTTTCTGAAGGAAAGAAATTCTGACACATGGCTGGACCTTGAGGACAGCATGCTGAGTAAAACACACCAGCAGCAAAAAGACAAGCAAGGGTCCCTACATACACAAGGCACCCACAGTAGCTATAGTCACATAGACAGAAAGCAGAACAATGAGTGCGGGGGATGGGGGGGGAGGGGCATGGGGGTGAAGGGGGGACGACCTTGGCCTAGAATCTCAGTTTTGCAAGATGAAAAGATTCTATACGTTGTGTGTGAAACAGTGTGATTATACTCAACGCTACTGTACATTAAAAATGGTTAAGATGGTAACTTTTATTTTATACATTTTACCATCCTTTTAAAAACCAAGTAACAGCTTCACAAGTCGAAAAACTCATGCAACCTAAATTATACTTCAGCAAGTCTGTGCGTATGCATGTGTGTATATATACATATATATTATATATGCACATACATTACATACACATATATTATATATACGTTGTGTATATAGGGAGATATATATTACACATACACACATGCCATATTACTTCACAAAAGGAAGTGAGGACTTTCAAGTTGCAGATCTGGTTCTTATTGCAGAAGCATGGTAGAGTACACAGAAGGCCTCCAGTTTCTGTTATAAGTGCTCCTGACTTCAGCAGAGTGACGCCCGGGATGCAATAACCCAGAGCAATTGCCCCGTGTTCCCCATGCTCATAGTACAGTCTGCATGTCTCCTCTAGAGTCAAAGGTTGTTGTCCAATGTGTTCTGCAAGGTAGCCACACGCACGCAGGTGCACTGAGCTGACATTACAGACAATATGGCAGCTAACTCACGGTAGATGCTTCCTAACTACGTAACTGCACCCAGCCTGGCTACTTCCAGGTCTCTTATTTGATCCCCTAATGTGGAATTTCTTCTACTACCCATTAATTTCTATACTGTTGATGCTTCTAGAACTTCAGTTGGACTCTGATACCAATATCCACAGGCAGGATATAGAGATGGAATCCACCAGAAACATGAAGAACGGGCGATGCTGGGCAAAAGAACCCAATGGGGAATTTCTAAAGGCCTCGTGAGTCATAAGGGAGCCAGCCACAAGCTGGGAGTTATCCTGGGTGTTAGGTGAGCGGGCCCCCATGTCAGCAGAAGAAAGAGAAGGGGATAAAATCTAGGCAACAGGAATTCTAAGGGCCGCCAGCTAGTGGAAAGAATTACTCCGCATGTGGGAGCTGTCCCTGGTACTTCTCCTGGGTTGCTGTTCTCTCCGGTAACAGCTGTGGGCGTCTCTCGGGTGACCTGTCTTTGGGCCAAGCCTGAGAAGGGGAGGTGGGGGAAAGCAGAAAAGTAGGCAGTTCTATGACCGTGAGATAGTGAGAAGGATCAGAAATATCTTGACAGGGAGTGGGGGAGACTCACAAGCTTAACATCCTTATGCTCGCTCACCACAGTACAAATTCTAGCAGATTCCTTTCCCCACTATTACTGCCCAAGATCTGAAGTGCTGGACAGAGGCCATAATTGAGCATAAGATCGTGCCCCCGCAGTGACAGACAACCGACCCCAAGCACTCCATCTTTAGAGAGAGCTAGCTGGAGGTTAGAGCTCTCCCTCCTGCACTTACATGCTGCCACTGGTGCAGGAGTGTGCTGTCACAGCAAGCACCAGCTCAGAACTGTGTCTGCTGCTCTCCTTCACAGTGCCCACACTTCTCTACCATCACCTTCCTAGATATGCATCAGCCTCGGGCAGGCAACGAAGAAGTGTGGCTCCTTCTGGTGGCGGTCAGCCCCAAGGTACACACGTTTAATTCTTTTCCCCTCCACTTGCAAAGAAGCCAAATATTCCTACCCTGATTTCACAGGGTGGCCAACTCCCATCGTGTCTGCGTGCCACCGCAGCAAGTGAAACACTTACGTGTGGTGAGGAGCTGGCTAGGTGGCAGCACCCAAAACACAGACTGGCAAGGAACGTGTGTGTGCATGTGTGTGTGTGTGTGTGTGTGTGTGTGTGTGTGTGTGTAGGGGATGAGCAAGCCTGGGAAGGGAGCCAAAAAGCCCCCCAAAGTCCTTCCCCTTCCATCTCGAGGGATGGACACTTCCTCTGGTTCTCATTCTTCATTGCATTTATAAAATTACTACTATCCTTCTTTTGGGGTGCTGTGTTTAAATAGAAAAGGAGCCCCCATGAAGCCCCTGCTGCTTTCAAAATGCCTGTTTTGTGGGCTTGCCACAAGCTCTTTCAGGGAGCCCAAGGCTCATTCCGGCTGTGTCGAAAGATGTTGGGAGCCATTATCGCCTCGTTATGTCTGTGCCTCCTCTCAGGTCTGGGAAGGCATTGCAGTGTGGAGATGGGCCCTCCCTCAACCCCTAGTACCACAGGGAGGTGTCTACCTTCTGTTTCTCTTGTGCTGCTTTGGTTCCCCATGTCTTCTTCCTGTGTGCTTGGCCTGTCTGAATTGATCTTTCTAGACCAAGGCAGGTCTTCTGGCTTTAAGAAAAATGGTTCTCTTGGCATCAAGCAGATTCCCCTCCCTGCCCAGTGATGTCTGCAAAAGAGCAGAGGTGGAGAATCATGACAGTGTCATTGTGAGAGTCACTACCGGGCTGCAGGGTCAGCTGCCCCCTGCTGACCACGCTTTCATGCTGGTCATGACTTAATCTTCTACAGTCAACAGATATGCCTGAAGAGAATGATTCGGAAAGTCTGTAGGTTTGTGAAAACTATCACCAGCCTTTCTCCACTTAACATGTGGGGCAAAGACAGATTTGACAGACAGGAGTGTGAGGACATATGGTATTTGTGCTGTGGGTTATGTGTCTGACGCGAATTCGGGGCTGTCTGATCTCTTCCACCGCTTCATTTGACAGAGGTCCGCATGCCTGTATTCGAGGCCTGGCAGAGACTGGAGAGACTCTGGTTTATTAGCAGACCCTCTGATAGGCCATCTTACTCCACCTCCTTCCTTCCAAGTGGTAGTGGCGTTAAATCATCCTGACAAAAAGAAGTTTAGCTCTTTTAACACTCCTGGAGTAGGAATTCTACTTGGCTCTTGGAGATGCACTGAGGGGTTGGGGAAAGGCTGCCACCAGGAAATTATTTCTAACTGGAATCCTTTAAGTTGAAGAAATACTATGGCTGGTCTGGCAGGTTTAAGAATCAGGTGGTCACTAAGAATCAGTAGAAAGAACAGCTACAGAATCCTGTCCTGCTATGATAGATATAGTAGGCACCGCATACACCCTGATGAATGGGTAACCCCCCTTTCCTCTGCTTTTGAAGTATTTGGGAAAATGTTCAAGAAGCCAACTTGTAAATACCTTTAGCAAAGCAAAAAGGAAGCTATCTAACCACAGGGCCTGTACTTAAGAACAGCTACTGGGCTGATCTAATATTATCTTATGGCAGAGAAGTGAAAAAGGCAACACCACACACCATCGCTCTCTGCATGGCCTGGGCTTTCTCCCACACAACACACCCTCAGGAAACTGAGAAATGTGGTCAGACCACTTGGCTGCCGGGGGTGAGTGCTGCTGGCAGCAGAGATTGGCAGGCCGCAGTTGTGTGGGGAGCTCATCAAACACCCACTGTTGGCCCAGAAAGGTACAGCATCTTCACCAGTAATGGACCATGGCCTACAACGCTTAGCCTTTCAACTCCACTGCAAAGGTGATTAGTCACAAAGAATGATATGAGCTCTCCCCCGAGACAAGTTAGAGGTGTGTAGTTGAACATGGGAGTTTGAATAAGCTGACTTTGATGAATTGTAGAACGGGGTCAGAAGCAGGGGCTGAGGAGAAAGCCCAGTTGGTAAAGTGGTTGCTATGCAAGTCTGGGGGCCTAAGTTTGAAATCCAGCATGCATCTAAGAGGTTGGTAGAACATGGCTGTGATCCTACTTGGACAACTTGGAACAGGCTCTGTGAGGCTCACTAGCCAACCAGCATAGCCTACTTGGTGAGTCTCAGGCTAATAAGAGACCTTGTCTCAAGATAAAACAAAAATAGGTGGGTGCCACCTGATAACCCCTGACATTGGCCTCCACATGCGAGAGTGTTCACAAACACATACACACACACGCGCACGCACACACACACACACACACACACACACACACACACACACACACACACACACACACACATGCATGCAAGCACTATAAACACCCTCCAGACACACAAAATGTTCAGAAGCAAATAACAAAAATTAGGGAGGAAAAGTGGGGCTGAACTGAGGGTCTGTGCCTTGTCAATCAATGTTCTGGCAAATTCACTGACTGTGGATGTATCCTGCCCCCGAATCCATGGCTAGATGCTTCTGGTGAGGGCACAATGCATGCAGTTTCCTGGCTTTAGGGTCTCAGCAGGCTCCTAAGGACTTCCCTCCTTCCTTGGTGGGACAGACCTGACTAACATATCTTAGCCCCACAGGCTTGCCTCAGTTTCCTTATCAGTAAAAGGAAGGCATGACATTTGAAAAGATTAAATGAGGTGATGAGCTCGGAGGGTTATTTGGCACGAAGCACAGCCTCAAGACTGAAGTGCAACAGAAGGAGAGAGAACTACACCATTCACTCTCTCATGGGCCCTTCTGGGGTGTGAGCCATGGTCACCATCAGAAACCTTTTGTCTCTTCTGTCTTTAGGGGTGGAGTGGACAGAGTGGGAGGCAGCAGAGAATGGGAGCAGGTGGCTTCCAAACTCACCCAGAGAAGACCAATTCTGGGAGTACAGTGGAGAGGAAAAATGAAAGAAGGGAACAAGCCATTCTATACTCAGGGACCCCCTGTCTAGGACTCTGCATCCTGCTTCTCAGTCCCTAGGCACTCCCAAGCTTGAGTGAGTCACTACAGCTCACATCTGGATGGGGCTTTCTGGAAGTAGAATGAGCAGGAAGACAATTCCTGCAGTCCAGCAGCGTGGGGACTCTGATGTTCCAGAGCACCTTGTTTTCTCGGGGAAGGGATATCTGTACACCTCTAGGCTCTTCGACGGGATGAAGGAGGCCCTGTTCTCTATAGCTTTCTCTTATTTTGGACTTCCAAGGGCATGGAGTTTAGAAACAGGTCCCCAGCACCACCAGGAGACGAACGATGCTAAGTGTTCCTGGAGAGCCCTCGTACCCTAGGACTGTGGGATAGTCAGCTGGAGAGTAGTCAGAATGTAGTAGGGCATCTGATGCTGCCGCCCTTGTGGACAGCATGGGTAGAGTGGGCTCCGGGCCCACCCAAGCTTTCAAGGATGGCTCCAGAGCCTACCAATTGCTCAGTGCATTGCCCCATAACTAAGAACCACGGACACACAATTTGGACGGCTGGTCAAGATTCACATCATTGCAGAAACAGCATGAAGGCCACTGAGGGCAGGGCTAGGGACTGGGGGTTAGGTGGATTCTGGAAGAGTGAGTCCCTGGCTTAGAGCTAGCTGTACGCAGGAGCAGCAAGTGGGAACACTTCCCCTTGTGGCCACCAGAGGTCACTGGCTCCCACTATTGGAGCTGTGAGATGTCTTCTCAGAGAGCCTGTTTGTTACCTGTGTACCTGGGCCAGAGCATTAAAGTCTCCTCAAGCCCTTGTGCCAATTCGGACCCAGGAGAGGGATGGGGATTCCTTAAAGAACATTTTCCATGTCCCTGCCCTGGAGGCATGAGAGCAGACACCTGAAATGACCCTGAGATCCCGTGTCCAGGCTCTCCCTTTAAGGAGTCACTCTGAACTCAGCAAGGAAATGGCCAGGGTGACCAGCTGCTCCCATTTGCTTCAGAGAAGAACAAACACATTCAGAACAAACATTCCCACTCATTCCTTGTCATTCATATTCTCCCTGTCTCTGTAGGCCAACAACCGAAAGCCACTGATGCGTTCTGAGCAGCATAGTGTGTGTGCGCGCGCACGCACGCATGTGTGTGTGTGTGTGTGTGTGTGTGTGTGTGTGTGTGTGTGCGCGCGCGCGCGCACATGTGTGCTCAGGGGGGTCTGTGTGTGAGTGTGCATGTACATGCATGCATGTGTGTGAGTGTGTATGCGAGCTTAAGTGTGTGGGAGTGTGTGTGTGTCTGTGCAAGTGTGCCTGTGTGGGTGTGCGAGTGCATGTATGTGTGTGTATGTCTCTGTGTGTGTGCATGTGTGCATGCGTGTGAGTGTGTGCAAGTATGTGTGTGCTCGCGTGTTTGAATGTGTATGCGAGTGTGTGTGGGGGGGAGGGCGTGTACTGGAAAGGCAAAGATTGCACAGCTTGCATGGACGCCCTGATATGACTCCCTGTGGCTTCTGGGAATCAACCCCCAATTCATGCCAGCACAAGGCTAGAAGAGCTAAGCCCCAAGTCTCTCCCACAGGCATCTGGCTGGGTCCTTTCCATAAAGCACCGGGAAGACATCCAGGACACATGAACTCCCACATGTCCCCTCTCTCCCAGAAGACTCACCTCCCATTTCCAAGCATTTTGGGAGGGGCCGTCTGGAAAGAGGGAGCCCCTCCCCCACCATGCTGTAGGGTGTGCACAGGGAGGCCAGAAGCCTGCTGACTTTTCTTCTGCTTTGGCTCATTTTCCTTCTGGAACAGCAGGCTCATCTCCTGCATTTTTAATAGTGGAGCATATTTAGCATTCAACACACACTTGCAGGTTGATAAGGCCCAAGGAGAAGGCAACATGCCATCCATGGGAGGAAAACCTCTTCCCAACTCTTCCCTGCCTCCTGCCCACATCAGTGGATTCTAGTTTTCTATTTACTTGCCAGGGCTGGCCATGGTGGGAAGTGACAGCAGCTGAGAAAGTTCTCCTGGCTGGCAGTCACTCTGCCAGAGCCGGTCCCTGGCTGAGCAGAGACTCATACTCAAGGATGAAATGGTCAATGTGGCTCAAAAGACCAAACAACCATAGTTTCCTCTTTCTTTCTTGAGATGGAGTCTTGCTCAGGCTCAAGTTATCCCCCCCGCCCCCCAGCACCCTGAATGCTGGGATTGTGGGTTCATGTGCTGGGACTATGGATATATTCCCAGTTGTCTTTTGCTCAGGAACTAAATCATTTGCCCACCTCCCTGTGTCACTGTGGACTACAGGGACATTAGCCAGGGATTCTGTAGCTTCTGACTTCCTCAGGGGTGATCTCTAACTCTCTAAAGGGCAGGATAACTAGAGGAGAGAGCTCAGAGAGCTGCAGACGGAGGACCAGCAGACTGCTTGTGAATTCTCAGGCAGATCAAAGGAAGCAGGTTGAATGGCAGGGGGATGCTGCCTTCCTCTTTCTCCTCCCTTTCCTCTTCCTCTTTCTTTTTTGTAATGCTGGTGACCAAAGCCTTGTGCACATAGGACAAACACTTTATTGTTGAGTTCCTCCCTTAAACCTATTTCGGGGACAGAGTCTTGCTAAACTGTCCAATCGGGCTTTGAACTCACTCTGGAGCACTGATAGACCTTGAACTTTTAATCCTCCTTCCCTGGACTCACAAGTAGCTGTACTTACAGGCCTGGCTCCTCCTCCCGATATCTCCCCCTCTCCTCACTGTGTGTGGGCACGGGCGTGGCACAAGGTTTGTATGGAGTTCACGACTTTGTGGAGCTAGTTCCGAGGACAGAACTCGGGTCACCAAGCTTGTGGTGAGCATTTCACCTGCTAGGCTATCTCATGAGCCTTCCCCTTTATTCTTTTAAATTTTTCTATGTTAATTTGACTATGTATTTTTGAGATAGGGTCTCACTATGCAGCCATGGCTGGCCTGAAACTCACTATACAGACACAGATAGCCTGTGCCTCCAAAGCATTGGGTCTAAACACGTGAGCTACCAAGTCCAGCCTTCTCCCTACTAAGCCATAGAAAGGGCAAAATCATACAACTGCAGACTGTTCAACTTAGTGTGAAAATATCCAGAGATCAGCCTGACTCAGAGGTGCTGTTTATAGCCACTCAGTCAAACCTGAGCTACTTGTGAAAGGGGATCCTGATACCTGCTGTCAAATTCCATGTCAAGTCTGCCAACCCTAGGCAGGCAATCTTGTATGCTTCTGTGACCATAAGGGTCAATTGAGAACTCACTTGGAAAGGGCCTTTGGCTGGATATTTTCTAAGGGTTTCCCTGCTGTCCCCACTACAGGTCCAGAACACCAGGCTAACACAGTTAAGGACCGTGTGTTCCTTCCATTTCACAAGAGACCAGCCAAAGCACTTGCAAATCCAAGACCCACAGGTCCCCACTCAGGGTCACTCAGGAACACAGAAAGGTCTGAGGTCTATGATAGCAGCCATTGGTGACTACTTAGCTCGTGCAGTATGACGGCTGCTCTCTTGAGCTGGGAATGGAATTCTAAATATTTAAATTCACAACAATTTTAAAACAAGAAACTGGATTCAGTTATGACGGAGTTTAAGTGTGTTTGAGACCACTTGAGTTTGTGACTCTGCCAGACAGTTTCTGGTTCTTAATGTCATCTGGCAATGGGATACATGCTCCTGTAAACTTAGCTGTGCCATAAAGGTAAAAGACGCACAGGACTTCAACAACCGGGGGGTGGGATGAGGTGGCTGTGTGGACAGGAGCGTGAACTAGTATGCTGAAATGATAATATTGTGGCTGTATCTGGTTAAAGGAAATAGATTGTAGAAATTTAATTTCATATTTTTTTCAAGGTGGCTGATACTTTAGAATGAGACAGGGGCTCACACTGTGTTTCCACCGGATACTGCTCGTCCAAACACTTCTTGACAGAAGGTCACAGCCTTCAGAAAATCACATGGTCCCCTTCAATGGACCCAGCTGGTTTTGTGTGACATTCAGTTCAAGAAGTGTTAGTCACAGCGGCCTCTGGTTTGCACAACTGCCAACAGGCAACCGTGCTGGGGGCACCACTGTAACCCCTGAGCAGGAGGAACAAGGGAAGTAGAATGTAAGGTGGAGCATGCACAGAGAGCATCATGGGAGAGGGCATCACAGGCAAAGACGATAAGCCACAGACAGCAGGTGGCAGTGTGCCGGTCGCTGGCCAGGAGGAAGTGGATGAGAAGGGACTAAGGACAAAGTGACTGGTGAATAGGTGGTACGAATGGCTGTGACTTGGACCAGGAAGAGGGGGGGACAAGATGCAGCAGGAAGAACAGTAGGCTGAGCAGGCCCTGCTTCAGATGGAGGCTCCTCTTCCTGTCCCATTTCCAAGGGCCCTATCTTTGCCCTTTATTCTTTTCTCAGCACATCCCTTTTTGGGAGGTCCTTCCCGTACCCACAGTGACAATGTCCTGTCTATGTGGATGGCTCTCAGACTTCTGCTCCAGCCCTATCTCTCTCTTGACCCCAAGGTCTAAACATTCAGTGTCCACCACCTACTTCTTCGAGGGTATTTCTCAGACCCCTCTGAACACACAGATTCTGATAAGGCTGACCCTTCACTTGAGGAAGTGGCAGAAGCAGTGGCCCAGATATCTGAGTCTGAAATACCAACATCACTCTAACTCCTCCCCAGTGGTCCAGTGCCGTGCATACAGACCCTCACCTGAGTCCTCTCTCCCATGGACATGCCACCTCCCTCCTCAGCGTGCCACCACCCGAGCTCAGGCTCTCACTGTACCTCACTTGGACTATGCAGAAGTATCCTCTCTTCTCAACGCTTCCAGAATGTTCCCCCAGAATGTTCTCCTTCCTTGGTACCGCTGCCTGCCAAGGAGACTTAACAACTGAAAACTGCTCTTTTAACTCTCTAGACCACTTTTCTGTGGTCCTGGATTTGCTGCACTCAGTGGGACTTCATGCCGCCTCAGATTCAGAGCCTATCTCTCTCTCCTCCTGTGCAAATGCCACTGCCCACTCTGAGCCCTTTCCCTACGACATCCTTCCCACTTGCTTAAAAAATGTTTTTTTTTTTTTATTCTGACAAAACAAACATAGTATAAAATTATGTCTTGAGCTCTGTTTTCTGTGTCCAGCTCCTTACTCCAGACAGCTCTGGCTTAGGGTTTAACTTAGGACTTTTGACATTGTGATGTTTACTCAGTGGCAACTATAGTTTCTTTGGTTTTGGGGTGCTGGGGGCTGAACCCAAACCCTCATGCATGGGGTGCTCACACTCTCCCATCGAGCTGCACCATCATCCCAGAAACTGAACTTTGAATTTTGAGCCTTCCCTGGGCTAGCCATCTCTGTACAGTGTTCTTCTATGGTCCTGGGCCATGGCCTGGGCTGCAGCAAGTGGTCAGACTCACAGCTGACCACATATAAAGTAGACTTCTTTTTCTCTCTAGAGACTTAGGCCAATGCAAGCTGATCTACAGGGTCTGAGGTGGTTGCTCTTTTTCTTTTCATGTGTACGTATGCATGTGTGCATGATATATGTATGTGCTCGTGTGAGTATGTGCACGTTTGTGGGTACATTTAGGGGCTCAAGGTTCATGTTGAATATCTTCCTTGATTGCCTTTACCTTAGCCTTTGAGATGGACCTCTTGGTGAATCAGAGGCTCATTGATTTGGCTAGACTGGTTGGCCCATGGGTTTTAGGGATCTGCCTGTACACCCCTTCCCCCCATCACTGGACACACACTGCTATATCCAACTTTTATGTGAGTTCTGGGAATGGGAACTCAGGTCCTTCTGCTTGTGTGACATACCTTTCACCAAGAGAGTCATCTCCCTGGCCTGGCCCCATTTCTTTTTTTCTTTTTCTTTTTTGGTTTTAATGTGGATGCTGGATGGGGATCGGAACTCAGGTCTCCGTGAGTGTTTATTGAATTCGAGGCAAGAAAGGCAAGTTCAAAGCGCTGCGTGGGTTTGCTGTGTGACTCTGAGCCAGCCACTTAGCATGTCGGATCTCATTGTTAAGCCTGAACAGCTTGTGATTCTCAATCACAGGCCTCCCAAGATTCCTTATTGCCTACTGAATGAAGAGTGGGCCCTACCACCAACATAAAGACCCTCTGTACGTTGGCCCCAAATTCCCTATTTCAGTTCTGATGCCCCATTAATACCTATTGTACTAGCTTTCCCTGCTCTCTTCCCCTGGCGTTAGAACATGCCTCTGTCTTTACTCAGTATTCAGTGGACACCTACACTAATAACGATGCCTCCATTACAATAACCACCAAAGGCACACAGGGCCCACTAATGCTATACAGAGAGCTTTGTACAAGTTAAAAAAACAATGCCTGCTGTCCACACATGGACAGACAGTCTTCATCCCTCGGTGCACACCTGTACAACTGTAAGGTATGGCCTTGGGAACCCAAAGTTAAATATGCTAGAATAGGATAAGGCACAGGAGAAGGACATCCAACCCAGGCAGATGACTCAAAAAGGCCCACTAGACGAGGTCACAGTTCATCTGCTCCTCAGTTTATCATGGGGTAATATAATTTTCAGTTTGCTACGTATATACAAAGTTTGGAATGCCAACGTGCATTTTAAAAATTTGTTTGTAAATTTTATTTTATGTGGGTGGGTGTTTTGCCTGTGTGTACATTTGTGTACCATGTGTGTGCCTGGCACCCCCAGAAGCCAGAAGAGGGCATCAAAGTCCTGGAATTGCAGATAGCTGTTAGCTGCTATGCGGGTGCTGGGAATTGAACCCGAATCCTCTGGGAAAGAAGCCAGTATTTTTTAACTGCTAAACTAATCTCTCTAGTCCCGACATGCATTTAATATACCTACTTAGGGTGTTGGGAAGTGGCCCAGGGAGTAAACTGCCTGCTGTGAGCTCGCTCTTATTTAATAGGTAATGGGGAACTTGAGGTAATTGTGATTTAGAATTCAGGTTTAAAATGGGACAAGGGGTGCTAAGTGACTGTCTCAAGGACACACAGAAAGTCCATGGCAGAGCCTGGCTTCTTGCCTCAAGTTGGGATCTGTCCCTTCCACACTGTTCCCCAGACAGAGCGCTCATAACCATTGGTCCACCTGCCCACCATCGCCCCCTGCTGGCAAGTGCATCTACTTTATTGCCACCACTGTGGTTGTTATCTTCCATCAACAGAGGAGCCAGTTTCTTCTGCTTTTCAATGAGAACTAAAGACCAGTGACTCTCAATGAACTCTTCAGGCCTTCGGTGGGTGCTAGACCGGCGCTGCTGTGGCATCCCTCCTCGGGGCCTAGGAAGCTGCTGGGTTTGCAGCAGCCTGTCCTGTGTGTCGGATGGCCACATGCAGTCTGCGGTCTGCATGACTCGTGCCACATGAGCTAGTCTAACAACTGTGGTACACTCATGCTGTCAGTTCTGCTTCTCCCAGTAACACATATGGCCAGTTGTTTCAACAGTATTTTATGCCCCTCGCCGAAGGCGCCTTGCTGAGAGAGTTGACTCTGCTGAGTGCGGGAACTGATATAACTCAGTAGTTTCCCTGACAGTGGCCTCTTGGGAGAATGGAGTGCTATGAGATCACGTGACCCCTCAGCTTCCCTTTCATAAAGCGAGCTCACTTTATAATACCCTCACTCGGGGATCTTCGCCTTCCTTACGTATGTCCGTAGGTTGGTCCCAGACTCTAATTGCTTCTCTAGTGCTGGAGACCTCACTCATGCGAGGTAAATGCTGTACAACTGAGCAACACCCCTCAGCCTGAATAAGTTATTTCACCATTTTATTTCCATGGTTCTCCCTGAATCTGTGGCTTTTAAGTTTTCACACAGGGTCTCACTACTTAGTCTAGGATAGCCCTTAAACCCCAGTTATTCCTCTAGCCTCAGTCTCCTAAATGCTGGGATCATACATCTACACCACCATGCCTAACTCTGAAGAGCCACTTCTCTATGATGGATGTCCCCAGCTGGATGAGCTCCTCAGTCTTAGTCCCAGGCTATGAGGTTCTGGTACAGATGGAAGAGTAACGATAATGGTAATTATCCTTAAACATGCATTGTGCCTGTACCCATGTATTGTACTTGCTGCTGTATACGAAAGAGCTACTGGATCCTCACAGCATCCCACGGAACAGAGCTATTCTATGCCTAGATCCATTTTACAGTACAGCAAACTAAGGCACAGCAAGATCAAAAGACTTGCCCAAGGTCACCCAGCAGAGAGACTGTTCACAGGGAATAATTCCTCAGCAGTCAAGTCCTTGGCACTCTGGGGGAATTGAAAAGGAGGACCTGGGAGATCAGAGGTCACCAACTGTCACTCTCCTAAGCAACGGTATTGTCACACAAGATAGATCTACGCTCCAGCAGCCCATGGAGAATGCAGCTAGTGTATGAAGCAGAGCTGCTTGCAGCCAAGGCCCTGTTCCAACTGCTCCCACGATCACCTGAGGCTCTTTCATTGATCTGGCATAATTAGCTCTTTAGAAGTCATCATAATTTCCAGCGCACAGTGCCTGCCCCATTGATGGGTGATTGTATTCCAGCCTTCCTAGGAAGGACGTTAAGTGCAATTAACTACCATTAATTAATGAACACCATTTCTCTTTAAACACATAAATTAGACACACTCTGCACTTGTCCCTTCTCCGTCTTCAGGAGCCTGGAAGATGAAGCTGTGGTAAGCTAGCCCCAGTCTCCCTAGTCTCAGTATGGCTTCCTATTTGTCTGGCCCACAGGGAGCCTTTTGTGTCCTTTCGGTAAAGACTCCCCATCAAAGGGGTGACTTTCCCTTTCTCTCCTCCCTACAGTTAGTTGTAAGATACCCAGTGTCCCTGGGGGTATGGGACCAGAGGCCCTGTGGGGAAGGGAGACTGATTCCAGGGCTGGGGCATATCATGGCTCCCCCCCCCCTTCTTTTCTCCCTCCGTGGACTGACAGTCTGTGCCTTGATTGCTTATGCCAGTGTTTCTCTTCATTGGGGCAGAAAATTGAGAGGCAAACACGTAACTGAGGAGTCTTTCCCTGTTTTCTTTTCTTTAGACACATACAGCTTGGTTCTCAAATGTACAACCATTCTTTGGAGACATACAGTGGTTTTAAGGCCCCATGCTCCCTCTAGTTACTAGAGACTAGCAGTTGGCCTCCTCATGCCTTCATTCTGGGTTCCTGCCTCAGTATACCCAGATTTCTGAACACGGCACCCAGAGTAAAAGCGGGAGTGGAGAGGGCAGAGAGAGTCTCAGCTGCCCAGCACCTGAACTCACCATGGTTTATCCCTTGGTCCCTTTGCAGAGAAGACTGTGTGCTGTGTACTGCTGGAGGTAAGTAGATTGTCTTTGGGCGTTTTAAATGGCTTTGAGGTGCTGCTGACAGCGTTATGGCCGCTGAGACAGGCTTTCGTCTTTGCCTGTGCTAGTGATGTCCGGGAATTGGAGGCTGGAGACGCTGGAGAGGGAGAAGGCCTGCACATTGAACTGTGTCTTCTCTCTACAGGGGAGAAAGAACAGAATTCAGCACAGCATCCGTGGCCAGTGGGTCCCACGTTCACACACACTCGTGAATACCACAGGCACAAGGCAGGCCTCTGCTGGCAGGGTCAGCACCTCCACAGCCTCTGACATTTGCTCTGATGTTGGCTTCAGTGCCAACTTGCAGTGACTGCAGTCAGGACTTCTATATCAAATGGCATGCTAAGCTAACCCCGGGATTCTCGAGGGAGGTATTTCTATCCTTCTGCAAAACCACTTCCACGGGAGTAGCAGGTGTCACCCGACACAGTGGATCAACCACAAAACCAACGTGATCCCTAGATGGCAACTCGGGTCTCCTGGGGCAGTGGGCAAGGCAGAACCCTCAGCATGAATTCTCCAGCATAGGAGCAGCATGGAAGTTGGTGGTGAACATGGTGGGAGGACCTTTGAGGGTCTTTAAAGGCCCAGAGTGGCTCAGCATGGAACAGTCTGCTGATGTATCCCAGCTGTGGCCTCTTTAAGCTCACAGAAGTTCAGGATGCATGGATTTGGGAGGGCAGGCACAGCTTCCTGTGCTTCTATAGGAGATACTAGAGGTCTGAGCTTAGACACCTCATTCATTCCTACCCTGCCAGCTCCTATCTTCTCGGACCAACAGAAGAAAGCAGATGTGACCAGGGCAGTAGATTCAAGAAGCTAGGTTCTGATACACACCCTGATGGTGAGAGTAATGGGTTTGATAAAAGTTAAGGGCTCTAAAAGAGCACATTTCCACAAGCCTGAACGCTACATACACACTTCTAGGAAAGAAATATCAAACTCTTACAGGACGCTCCTGAAATCCTAAATCCCCTCTAGTTCTCCGGTGCCTACAAATAATTAGCTGAAGAAATGAATGAAATGGTGGTAAAAGTCCTGATGGGAAGAATTAGAGATCACAAATCTATTAGTCAGCAGTGACGGTGACAATAAAGATGGAGGAATGGAGAGATGGCAGATCACATTCTCCCTCCAGCCAAGAGCTGTCACGCGTTTTCTTACGGTGAAATACTTCTGGTTGTTGTAATGGGAAGCTGATGGGACAGGAAAAAAGCCAGCGTGTCCTTTGAAGGCAGGTTGGGGTTTCTCTACCACCCCTCATTCCAATGGGCCATCGGGGTCTCTCAGAGTTGATCGTTTGGATTGGGTGCTACGGTATTTGAGAATCATCTGATTGTCTGGTGTTTTATCTGACCAGGGTTTACACGCTATCTCTACAGAATGAGTCTGTGGGGCAATTGTTCTCTGCTGGCTCAGAGTGAACCCCAACACATATGCCTTATTTCTAGAAGCTATCATTGAAGGTCTTGAAAAACGAAGATCTGTTCTGATGCTGTAGAGAGCACAGGGCTGGGAGGCAGCAAGCCCTGGGTCCTAACACCCTATGGTAGGCTTAAATGAGTTCTCTCAGTGTCGAGCTCTTTCCTGGCTTCCACATCTTCACCTATAAATGAAGTGGGTCCCTAGATGGATTTTCAGGCTGCCTCCCACCTTGACTATGAATACAATACATCCTAATATCTGCTTCTCAGTTCTCAGTTCCTAGATGTTACAGGAATACTTACATGGAGTATTGACATATCTCATGGGAGTAGTAGGCTCTTCCTTGGAAGAACTCACTGTTTGTAAAATTGTATGGCCTTTAAAACTTCTTTATGACAGTGGTCAGGCATGTCTACCCTCCCCACAGACGACTGGCTATTGGAAACTCAGAGAGACCAGGCAATTGCCAAGGACAGGGCTAATGGCTGCTTGAGGAATAGGGCCATGGGCCCAACTGCCTCTCAGGAAGAAAATGGGGTGTACTGTGAGCAAGACTGGAGAACATGAAGTCACTAAAGGTTAGGAGAGGGTAATACAAGAGATCTAGTCTCATCTCCTTTGCAAGGCCTACAGGGAGGGCCTGGTTTGCGGCTACGATGGAACCAGAACCCAGCCCTCTTTCTGAGAGTTCTGTGCCCCTCAGAAATACCCTTTTGAGCAATCTTTCTTTTCTTTTCTTTTCTTTTTTCTTTTCTTTCCTTTCCTTTCCTTTCCTTTTCTTTTCTTTTCTTTTCTTTCTTTCTTTCTGTCTGTCTATCTTTCTTTTTCTTTTTTTGTTTTTTGCTTTTTGACACAAAATAATACTTTTATTTCTACCACAGCTCTTCCACAATTTTCTCCAGCCTTCATTCACTGACTTGTTCAAAGCCTATAAGGGGTGGCATATACAGAAACATCACTCCTTACTTTGATTACTGAGTAACAAAATCCTTATTTTTCTAAATTAATGGTTAAAAACTGTAGAAGTAGTGGGGAGGGAATGAATGGGAACAACACGTAAAGACACACATACATGAAAATGCTGTATGATGTCTGTTATACTTTGTATAACCTAAAACATTAATTAAAGATTAATAAAAAATGAAATAATGACAAGAAATTGTCTCTTTGGTCCCAGGCTGGCCTTGAGTTTATTACATAGCTATGGTAACCTTGAACTTCTGCTCTTCCAACCTCAACCTCCCAAGTGCTGAAAATATAGGCCTGAGACACAACACCTAATTTATGTGGTCCTGAGGATTAAACCTAGGGCTTTGTACTTGCCAGGTAAGCACTCTACCTACTAAAGTTGCATCTCCAGCCCCCATAAGTCCTTAAATATCCAATTGAAAGAACAAGTTGTATAGAAGAGATCTGAAGATCAAGTTCTGTGATTGTTAAATGTGTAATTTTCTATTAAAGTAAGTTAGCAAAAGGAAAAAAAAAAATCACTCTTTTATGGTAGCCCATGGAGGGTGTCAGCATCTCAGTCTCCTGAGCTGTAGGAACAAGTGCGACCTCTACTGGGGCAGGTGAGAAAAGTTACATAAGCATTTAAGATGGCAGGACCGGAGTTCAAGCAACATCAGGGCTTCACTGCATCAGCGATCAGCAAGTACACTTTTGAAAATGTGTGAAACTGCTGTCCCAGGCAGGGCAGAATGAGCACACTTAATAGGAAGACCCTCACTGGCATCAATCTGTGGGTCTCTAGCATATAAAGATCTGTCTATAAGCCTTACATACTTGCGCCTTTGGATGAAGGGTAGGGATGGTGATCAAAGACAGCAGGGTCTTTGTTACTTACAAAAACCACGGTTCTACAGGTAGCCTTCCTTCTGTGGGCAAAGCTTCCGACATGTTTTGGTCAAGTGCTTGCCTTAGGTAGATCACTATCACGATTCTAGTTTGACTTGCCCTGCTCAGAAAGACATGACAGGACATTCTATTTCTCATTCACTATGGAAATATTTTACAGACTTAAGCAATGTTAGAGAGAAGGATCCTTTCCCCCAAAATTTCTCAGGCTTTGTGAGTGTACACAGCTGTATTAATGAAATTGTAATCAACTGATATTTCGGGCTATTCTTCAACTAGCATTGTTTTATGTGTATATGCATATCTAATTCCCACATGCCGCCATGCTCAGTCACTAACATACTGCAGAATATTTAGCTACTCGCTTCCTGTCTGGCATTCCAAAAACTAGCACTTAGAGTGATTTAGGACCTTTTCTTGAGGTGGCACGACATTTCTAATCTGAAAATCTGCATCAGTTTACATCTCCTGCTACACACGTAATTTCAGACCATAAGCTAAAATGCTCTAAGTGTCTAGTATTCACCTGCTCAAGAGAAATCATAATTTCACTCTGAGACCACCCACACAGATTTAAGTATCCAGCACATTAAAAATGACCTTCACAGACAATCTTGGACTGGTCCCACCACTTCTCTCCTTTGACCACTTATTAATTTCTTTTATTTACTATGCTTATTATCAGCTGTATATTAAGAAGTATCTGTGTGCCCAGAACTCTACTACATAGATTTACTTTACATAGCACTTAGGTATACAACTCAAGTGACCTATCAGTATTTCCATTCTATAGCTGAGGAATCTGAGGCTCAGCAAGACAGTGAGTTGCCCAAGGTATGGTGATTTGAGTAAGACTGTCTCCCATTGACTCCTGTATTTGAATGCTTGGTCCTAGTTAGTGGAACTGTTTGGGAAGGATTAGAAAGATCCTTGTTTCTTCCTTGCAGTGAAGGTATGTCACTGCAGGTGAGTTTCAAGGTTTAAAAAATATCTCAAGCCATCCCCATTCTCTCTCTCTCTCTCTCTCTCTCTCTCTCTCTCTCTCTCTCTCTCTCTCTCTCTCTCACACACACACACACACACACACACACACACACACACACTCCTTCTACTTGTAGATCAATATGGAAATTCTTAGCTGTTCTTGCTTGGCTGTCACGGACTCTAAAACACTGAAACTGTAGGCCGAAATTAAACATTTTCTTTTTAAGTCTTATCACAATAGAAAAGTAATTAGACATGAAGTTACAAAGCCAGGCAATGCACGTTGATCTCGGGATGTCTTTAGGACCTGAGCCTTTTATTTTTTTCAAAAGGATTAAATTAATTTTTATTTAAAAGCATGGATAGGTTGGTGTGGTGATACAAACCTTTAATCCTAGTGCTACAGAGGCAGAGGTGGTAGCAGATTTCTATGAACTGAAGGTCAGCCTGGTCTACATATAGAGTTCCAGGCCAACCAAGATTACACAGTGAGACCCCAGTCTTTAAAGGGGAAAGGGAGTATGGAGATGGCTCAGCAGTTTATTGTTTTCACCGAAGACCCAGGTTCGGGTCTCAGCACCCACATGGTGGTTTGCGCCATCTGTAACTTCAGTTCCCAGGAATCTGACCTCTAAAGGCACCAAGCATGCATGTGATGCGCATTCATACATGCAGGCAAAACACATAAAATAAAATGAACAAATGTAGCAATTTAAAACAACAACAACAAAAACCCAGAGGTGCTAGAGATGTAACTCAGAGACAGTGCTTGCTTGGCACGCTGTGGCCACTGTGTAAGAAGCACCCAATAATGCTACCTGGGTCTTCTGCAGTCTTCACCATTACGATTACTAACCCCACCCTTGTACCACACCCCCACTGCCCCTTCCCACACCAGCACATCAGCCTTTAATTCTCCTTTGCTTTTCTAAATCCCTTTCATCTGCAAGTCTAGTTCTCTCTGTTCTCCCAGGGATGGACACCACCTTTCCCATGTGGCCTTTCTTCTTGCTGATGACTACATTACATTTCGTGTCCCTCTGAGCCCGTGTCTTAATTTGGATCTCTTCAACTTTGATCTTGGAAGATGTAGTGGACAAAGAAGAGGTGACTGTGGAGTAGGGATGCCTCTCTCTCACTCTGAATGCTTCATCAGAGGAGCTAAGTCCCCTAGGGGGAGGGGGAAATATCAGCTTGAAACTTCTATTCTAGAGCTGGAGGTCCCAGGACCAAAGAAAGAAAAGCCTCAATGAACCCTTTTACTTTTTCCCATTTTATTCCCCAGGAAGTCTAGGTCGTGCCCTCAGCAGCTGCTCTTTTCCAGCTCACCACCACCACCACCACCACCACCACCACCACCACCACCACCACCACCACCACCACATATATTCCTTAATATCAAGATAGTACTCTAGGGGGCAATCCTACGGACCAGCCACCGACAGAGGAATGAGAGCCTACTGTTTTTCTAGTTCTCTCCACTTCAGTCAAACTCAGAATTCTCCCTCCAACGCTATTACTGTCCAGGGGCTATTTATGCTCAGAGCACCAATGTCCTCAATTTAGTCCTCCACGACTCTGTCTCAGGAATGGCTGAGTTAGCTGCAGGCATCTTCCTGACACTGCTCTCAGGAAGAACTTGTTGGGAATTTTCCAATATTGTTTTTAAGGGACCAACTTCATCCTAATAGGCCTGGGACATCATAGACACCTGTGTGGCCTTCCATAGCTGTGTGAGCAAATGTGGGCAGGAGCCAGAATCTGGCTCACTCCTGTGACAGCACCGTCTCCTTCAGTTGCAGCCACAAGGGCAGGCACCGAGAGGACCATCACCTACAACCTATCTCACCACTGGACTCTACCTGCTTTGGCCACTGAGGTGAGAATATTTCTCATAAAGGACACTCAGTTCCAAAGGGAACTCCATCCGAAAGGAAACTGAATGGTTGGGTGAGATGGCTCAGTGGGTAAGGATGCCCACTAACCTGAGTTTGATCTCTAGGACCTGCAAAGAGAGAGCTGATTCCTGCAGGTTGTCCTCTGATCTCCATATGAGTGCTGTGACACGCATGTAGCCACATACATGTACATAGATTTTTTTTTTTAAAAGAGGAAACTGGAATCTAAGGGGAGTCAGACAGAACAGGGACCCTGGCTAAGAAGCCATGCTAACCAAAGCAGTTGTGAGGCAGGCACTCCCTGGGTTAGCAGCAGTGGAAACAGAGGAAGACTGAATTAGAGAACCATGCCCATGGTTCTGATGTTGCCTGGCTCTGTGACCTTCAGCAACCCGCTGCATCTCTGAGTCTCAGTTTCCTCATCTGTAGAATGGACGTATGAAGAGGAGGACTCCCAGACTCTAAGCGTTAAATGCTATGCGGTAGGTCAAGTGTATGATAGAGCTCTGAGCACAGGGAAATGTACTGTTACTAACAGTATGTAAGGACCACAGCTGGAGTTCGGGTGGGGTCCTTGTAATCAATGTGAAGCAGCAGTAAATATGGCACCATCATAACGGGAGGGAGAATATTGTACCTACCTACCTCAGTGAAGAGAGAAGGCAGGCATGGAGGACTCAAGGAGTGGAAAACAGACAGGAGTAGCAAGCAGAGCCTTGACAAGCATGCTGTGTGTCGGGGATGGTTATGAGAGTCCCAGGTATTCCCAAGTCTTAATCTGATGTGGGAGTGGGTGTGGTGGCAGCACCTTTAAGGCGGGTCTGAGTTCCAGACCAGCCTGGTCTACAGAGTGAATTCCAGGATCACCAGGGAATCGCCACCAAATGGTAGGATCCGAGTGGCTTGCAGAGAAGTCTTTTCCTTAAAGAGATAGGACTTTATCACACCTTTTTGCCCCTCTTACACACTGCTAGCTACCACACGCTACCTCAGGCGCTAAGTTATTTGACACAGACTCATGTAGGGTGAGTGGCTTACACCACTCAGTTCAGTTCAGTTCAGGTCTGTCAGGTCACTTCCCAGCATCCTTAGGCTTCTGGCGTTTTCTCAGCCGTCTGGCCACCCCACACCACTCAGTCCATCGAGAGCAAAAGCACCACTTCTTGAGCATCTGCACACTATGTGTCAGGCAGTGGGCAAGCCACTGCCCACCCAGGGGCTCTCAGTCACACAGCTGCTAGCTTCCTAGCAAGAGACCTCATAGAAGTTTAGCACAGTTATGACCAAAGACTAGGGCTGTGCTGGCCTCAGTAGCTGGAAAGAGAGTCCAGGCTTGTCTGCTTGGTCCCAAAGCTGGTGTCCTTTTCCCCATGCAGTTTGCCTGGGATAGCCCCTTCCCTCTATACTTTAGAAAGGCAACTTCTCCAGCGGGTCTGAAGAATGCATTTCCTCCTCTCAGAGCCGCCCCAGGGTTCCTGTGTAGTTTGATAGCAAAGGCTGCTCCTTATCTCTACTCTTCGAAGCATTCTTCCTCCCTCCTGCTCTTTAGTTCGGCTTTCATACTGAGGCACATGCCTCTGGCACCAGCCACTGCTGGGTAGGATCTGGGGAGTCCCAGGGATTTTCCGGGGCCTCAAATGATTTCCTCAGCCCTCGGGGATGCTCTTACCAGTCCCTCATCCTGGCTACAGGGGAAACTCACGAGAAACAAACATGTGTATGCTTTCTGGGAGTACTTTTGAGGGATTACAATTTTTTTTTTTCTGGAGTGTACCCCAGTGATAATAACAGGAAGTAAAAAAGCATTTACAGCCTTTGATCTGGTAATCTGGCACTGTTAGCTTAAAAAGTGACCTCCAGGAAATATCCTCAAAGTGGAGGGTAAATAGTTCAAAGACATTCTCGGTAGTATTGCTTACAGTAATAATAGTAATAGTAATAATAATAACAACAATAACAATAATAATAATGATACAATTGAAAATGGTCAGTAAGAGGCCTAGCTCAATCTGAGACAACATGTAAGTGAAATAAAACATCTAATCTACAAGAAATGGAATGTATCACAAATACTTCATAAGCATTAATCACTACTTAATAATTGGTGTACCCATGAGAAGGCAGAGGGAAGGACAGAGGGTGGACTGGGTAGTAGGCGCTGGTTTTGTTAAAGTCACACAATATGGAAAAGGATAATAAAAACAACAACAACAAATGAAAATCAAAACCAGCCCAAGCACTGTGACCCCCTTAAACAGAAAAGGCAGAGCCGAGAAAACAGATGCAGAGATGGAAGTAGGGATGAGAGAGAATGAGTGGCATCTGACTTCATTCACTTACTCTTCCTTGAAAGCATCCTGAGCAACTCCCCTGTGGCCCCAGGATGTGAGCACTGCACCACAGTGAAACCATAGACACTGCTGTTTACTGAGTCTCAATAACCAGAGAGTTTCTGAAAGTGGGGAGATAGGACTTTCCAGACCGTAGGATGGCCAGCACACTTCTCCTCTCGGAGGCTAGAGGATAGACCTGAGCTTCTGAGAGCAGCTGCCTTTCCTGGTTTGCTGACCTCTACATGCAGCCAGACCTGCTATCCTCCTAAAAGTGCTAAGCCTTGCTTGTCAGGTGTGGTGCCACACATCTGTAATTCCAGCACTTGGGAAACTGAGGCAGGAAGATTGAGAGCTGAAGACCAAATGAGGTTACATGGTAAGTCTATCTCAAAACAACAACATCCAGATAAACAGAAGAAGGCTTTTCATGGCCTTAGCTGTTCCTGTGTCTCAGCCAGGCAGTGGCAGGGTGCCAAGGGGCCCACTTGCTCTGTATTAGCCTTCTACTTAGGCATCTCTCTGTTTGACAAGTACTGGATGCACACTGAGAGTTAGACAAGAGTCACCATGGCTCTGGTAGCTTCCTGCTTTTGGATAAGCCACTGAGCTCGCCTTAAATAGACAGAGTTGAACTTATCCTTAACCAAGGCACACAGAAGGAACAGGTGAAGCCAGATGCTAGCAAATGGGGGACACAATCCTGGGTATCCTTGAGGTCTGTGACTGGCTGGCGTTCCTAATATTGAAAATACCCGAGCACTGGACTCGGTGTCTCTGCCTGTCTGATGGCATCGTCAGCAGCTTTACCCAGGGGTCTTGGGGCTATGCACACCAAGGCTCCTGTCTGCTGTGGGCATGATCTGCCCATAGCTCACAGAGACGCATCCCAGAGGTAGGAGGCAGAGAAGTGCCCAGGCCTCTGTGCGGAGTTATGCCAGGAGTGTCTTCAATGTTGTGAGAGAAAGGCTAGGGCCTCCAGATTGTACTTGGTAGAGAATGCTCTTAATAGGAAATGTTCATGCTCCACCAGCTCAGAGAGTGAACAGAAATGTGGACCAAACACTATGGTCTCTGGAATCAGAAAGAACTGGGCTCAAATCCCAGCTCTGTCACTCATTAGCCCTGTGACTTGGGCTAATAATTTAACCTCGTGAACCCCAGTTCCCTACACATATGAGGGAGACATCACCCACACCAGAGATGGTAACTCGGCAGGAAGCTTCTGGCACACTGAGCCCTTCCCTCAGTCACATGTTGTAACTGCTGGGTTCACTGTCTTACACATGGGCACACCTTGAAGGCAAGAGTCTTATTTATCTCTGGCATTTAGCACAGGTCCTGCCCCAGTGAGCCCTCATTACATCCATTGCTAAATAATGTTGAGAGGATTAATAAAATTTCTTAACAGAAATTTCTTGATATATGAAAAGGTAGATTTTTTTTTTTTTAAATCACAGGTAGTAGCTTTCCTAAGGAGATGGTTCGCAGCCTTCTCCCTACGCTTGATTTGAAAATTTTCCATTCACATGAATCCTGGGAGCACACTGTCTGAGGACACAGGTTGAAACAGACAGGCGACCTCTGCTTTTATTTCCGTGTCAACCTCCAACTTGGACAGCACAGGGCCCTGTTCTCCTCCAAGAGAAGGTACAAAGTCTCTACTCAGTGCTGAGTTCCTACTGTCACTCAGAGCCACTCACCCAACAGGTTGTCATGGTCCCCCAGCAGCCACTAACGGAACCACGTCTGTTCTCCTTGGAGTGGCAGTTGGCAGTGGCAAACAGGAAGTTGTCTTGAAGTAGGGTGTGGTTTTGCCTGTCAACATATGCATACAGAGACGCACGTTTTTTCCTTCCCCTCTCTGCTCCTTCCTCTCTCCTCTTTCCCTTGGAGGGAAAAGCTTGAGTTGCCTTGTTGAAAACTACACTTTTGTTACTTTATGTAGGACCAGCCATCACTACAACACAACCCAAAACCTGTGACAAAAAGAAGCTTGCGAGATAGCAGAGGCCTGTCTCCCCTTCATCTATGGCTCCCTCAGCGGCATATTTGTGAGAACCAGGTGCCTGCAAGTATATGAACTATCTCCCTTTCCCTGCTCCGTGGGCATGCAGGAAACAAAATTCTAGTTTGAAAACAAGCCACCAACACTACCAATCTTAATGAACAGGGAGACAGAGGAGGAACGGCCACATGGTATATACGAGGCTCTCAGGGTGTACACACTGGACCGAGGGCCATATGTGAATAGGAACACAGCCGTGAGTTTCAAGTCATGCGCACTATTTGAAAAGACCCCAAACATTTCTTAACAGAGACAACATATGGAAACAACAGAGAAAAGCAATCTCCCAGTGGATAAAGGCATAAAGTGCCGATTGAGCATTCATGTGAATGCTGCAGACTGGGGGGGTGGGGGTGGCAAAAAGTAGGGGGGTTATGATAGCTGGCTTCCCAGTGCTCTCGAAGGTGTGTTATAAAAATTTCCATTCCTCTCCTCCCCAGACCTGAGGCTTGAGCCTCCAGAAGGGCTGTCCAAAATAGATCAGTCCCCAGCCTCCTACTCCTGACCTCTTTCTGAGGCAGCTGCTGTCCCCATCGGCTGCCTCAGCCCTGTCTCTGCTCCAGCTTCTGCCCACAGACCAGGAGCTCAAGTCTGCACAGCTCATCTCTCCGAGTGCATGCATCACAGGCTGCCAGCATGCTCTGCCTGCCAGACTTTCTTCTGTGACCTGTGTCCAGCCCCACGCCATCCTGGGTGGCAGGCCACCATACCCTGCGTTCACACTTACACTTCCTGGAGAGGCAGCCTGGCCATTTGGCTAAGGAGGCTGAGCCAACGACGTGCTGGGCAACGGCCCTCTTCTAGTAGACATTTCCTGGCTGTGGGCCCCGGCCAGTCAGAATGCTTCACTTCCCCTTTAAGAGAGCACGCCCAGATGAGATTGAGGAAAGGCAGCAAGACAAGGCCGAGCAGTCAGGGGTGCGTCCTGAATTTGGCAGATGAATGAGGGTTTCCCTGAATCTCTGAGATGTGAGAAGCCGCTTCTCAGAGGCTCAGGAGAGCTCTCTAAGTTTAGATGGCAGGGGGTTTCTCCTGCAGTCCCTAGGAGAGCAGCCACACTTGAGCCAGCTCTCAGAGCTGCTGTCCAACCTGCCTGGGTCCTGGGTGGCCTGCAGCTGCCTCTGAACTTTCTGCTCTCCCTCCCCACAGGGAATACCCATCCTGAAGGACTGTGCCTATTGGGCCATATGCTTTGATGAGACTAGAGGCCATTATGATAATTGGAAAACCCCAAAGGACAATTTCACTATTAATTTCAGCAGAGTTCTCATTCATTCTGGACTTTTTAAAAATTGTTTTGTTGTTGTTCTTGTTTTAGTCCCCACCCCCACCCCCAAGCTAATTTCTCGTGTAACCCAGGCTGGCTTTGAAATTTCTGTGTAGCTGAGGGTGACCTTGAATGCCTGATCTTCCTGCTTTCAATCCCAGATTGTCAGATATAGATGGAGTCAGCGTTTGTGGCTCTCATTCTGGATACTTAGAAAATTCCCTGACTGTGGCAAAGGACGGATAGCTTGTGGGAGAGAGGCTGGCCCTTACAGAGACAATGCTTCACAAGACGATGGGTCACATGACTTAATATCGATGAAATACCCAGAACAGGCAAATCTCAAGAGATAGATGCAGAATAAGTGGCAGCTGTGAAAATATGAGGGTAGGCAGTAGGTACAGGGTATCCCCTGGAAGTGATGCAAATGGACCCCCGCCACTCAACTGTAGTTTGCTTTGGTGTTGTTTTGGGTTAAGCTCACCTGAAGCCTCACACTGAGCTCTAACTGACCTCTCAACATGATCACACAATCACAGCGTCAATATTCTTTCATGTGAATTCCACTATAATTAACAGAAACACAAAACTAAATCAAGGGAACAACAAAAATAAGATAAACTAAAATGTAGGAGAAGCTGTGCATAGTGGCGCATGCCTTTAATCTCAACACTCAGGAGGCAGAGGCAGGTGGATCTCCTATGAGCTGTAGGCCAGCCTTGTCCATGTACCAAGTTCCAGGCAGCCAAGATTACATAGTGAGACTGTCTCAAACAAAACAAAACAAGACTGGAACTGGGGGCCCAGCTCAGTAGTAGAACACCTGCCCAGGCCCTGGGTGATCCCCAATATAAGGCAAACAAATAAACAATAAACCAATGTGTTCGATGAATGAAAAATGGAGACATAGGGAGACATGAGCACTCCTGGGTATAACTGGGTTTTATTGCTGTTATGAGGGAGAGAACAGCCAGAGGCCATCTGGAAGAGTCCAGACTGTCAAGGCTGGACTGGGTCAGGGCAGTGAGGTGCAAGAGAAGAGAAGAGAGGGCAAGTGAACCAAGAGAGGAACTACAGACAAGGAGGTCAAGGAAGAGGTCAAGAGTGGAGCCAAAAGCCAAGAGTATGTGGCCTAGGTGGCTGGGTTATACAGGAAAAGAGAAGCCTGGGGAGGGGAAGTAAAGCCCAGCGGCTGGGCTGGAGAGGTTTAGGGGAGAGATGGGAAAGAAAAGAGCCCAGGTACTGAGGGAGCCTTCTCCTGGGTTTCTGTGGGACCTGACATTGAGATCTCTTTTTCTTCTATCAGGATCTCCTTTGGGTCTTACCTGACGCATCTATAAAACCCGGCTAATTCCCGACGAACTTTAAGTCGTTTCCAAGTGAGCAGCGTCTGACTTTTAGTAAGGAATATTGAAAGCAAATCTCTGAAAGGCAAAAGCCTTCCAGAAGATCTCAGGCTGAGGGGAGGTAGGATTATTTCACACACTGCCCCTCATCCCAGACGATGCTTGCAGAGACCATCTTATGACAACAACGAGGCAGCTTGATAAGGTAAGAGAGCCAGAGCTGGGAGTCTCTCAGGGAGAATTACTTAGAGACAACTTCTTCCCTGAATTAGGTAGACTTAATCTGTTTCTAACTGCAGAGAGCTGAGCTGGTCCCTGTCTGCTCTGTTTCTTGGATGACTGGGGGTGAGCGGACCAGCCACTGGCCAGATCTCCTTTCTGAATCTTTTGCAGCTTTGGCTGGAGATAGTCTGCTCCCAGGCGGTAGGTAGGCTGCAAGCTTTGTCGTCTGGACTTTAGGCCAGCTGGTCAAAGGCTCCTTGAGCACATTATCCTTCCTAGGAGATGACCAAGAAGATGTCTGCTGGATGTTGCAATGCTTAGAAGTTCAGTGCAGATGAAAAAGCAGCCCCATGGCCTGGGAGCCAGAGTCAAACAGAAATAGCTCTCCTGGTATCTGCTAAGAGTTCCAGGAGGACCAGGAGGTCAGAGGTGGACACTTCCCCTGGCCAGCTTTTCTGGTGCAGTCTGGCTCTTCTGAAACTCTGGCTCTTGCCTCTCGGCCAGTTCTTTCTCCTCACCTCAGGTGCCCACAGAAGAAGTAGGTGGCCTAAGTTCTCAGCAAACAGGTGGCTTAACATAATAAGCTGCAACATTTATTTACATCACAGCAGGTTTGGAAGTGTAGCTCTAAACACAAAAACAGGAAGGGGCAGCCCAATTCAAAACCCGTGCCAAGGACACTTCTGCAGAGCAGATAAACAAATGGCTAAGGAGAGCCTTCGAGCATATGCAGAGATGCTCCACCTCATTAGCCATCAGAGAAATGCAAATCAAGCCTACAAGGAGGCAGCACTTCCAGCGCACTAGAGTGGCTACTTAAAAAGAGGAACGTAAGGGGAGCCGGGGAGGATGAAGAGAAAATGGAGCTGCTGCTGCTGTGTACTGCTGTTGGGGTACAGCTGCAATGAAAGTATAGTAGTTCCTCAAAATATTAAAATAGAATTACAATATGATTCAGCAGTTCCATTTATGGCTATATATACCTATATGTGTGTTGTAAAGTAGCATCATTCTGAAGAGCCAATAGATAGAAATAAGAGTATTCACAGCTGAATACAAAACATGAGCACCTCTGTGTGCCTGGTGTGTGTGTGTGTGTGTGTGTGTGTGTGTGTGTGCAGGTACACACAAGTGCATGAGAATGGGATAGTTTCCTGATGCTGTGATAAAATATCCAGACAAAAGCAATCAATGGGAGGAAGGGGTTCTTCTAGCTGACAGTCCAAGGTTATACTCCATCACAGCAGGTAAGCCATAGTAAGAGGAGCTTCAAGAAGCCAGTTATATTGCACCTATAAGCAGTAACAAAGAACAGTGAAGATTCACATGCTTGCTGCTGAGCAGCTCTCTCTGGGCTCACACAGTTCAGGATCCCTTACCGTGTCACTCACAGTGGGCTAGTCTTCCCACCTCAACAAACCACCTTAACAAAATCAAGATGCTCACTTCCTGAAGTGATTATAGAACAATTTTATCTAGACAACATCTCATTAAAAGTCTCTTCCCAGGCGATGCTAGAGTTTGTCAGGTTGACAACACTAAGCATCAGGTAAGACGTCTGGTAAGATGGCTCATCTGATAATGGCGCTTGTTATCAAGCCGGATCACCTGAGTTCAATTTGCAGGACCCACACGGTGAAATAAGAGAAACAATTTCTACAAGTAGTCTTCTGACCTCCACACAAGTAAAACACATGCACATGCACACACACACACACACACACACACACACACACACACTAAATAAATAAGTGCACTATTAAAACAAAACAAAACAAACCTCTAACCATTCCATGGTGGTATTCAGCCTTAACAAGGAAGGAAATTCTGACACTTTACCCTATTGACGAGTCTTGAAGACATCATACTAAAAGGCATATACTGTAGGATTCCATGGACATGAAGTAGTAAAATTCAGGCATAGAGGGGAATGATAACTGCTAGGAGTTGGGGGGAAAGGGGCCTGGTTTTGTTTGTTTGTTTTATTAATGGCTAAGGTATCTGTTTTGCAAAGCCAAGAGTTCTGAAGATGGCAGTAACAATGACTGTAAAACAGTATGATGGGGTAGCAAACGCCTTTGAGCTGCACATTAAAACTAGTTAAGATGAGCCAGGAGCCTTTAATCCTAACACTTAGGAGGTATAAGCCAGCAGATCTCTGAGTTCAAATTCAAGGCAAACACGTTCTATACTGTGAGTTTCAGATCAGCTAGGGCTACATAGTGAAACCCTGACCCAAAACACACAGAAAACTGTTAAGATTGTAAAGTTTATATTAAGTGTATTTCACTGCAATTAATATTTTCTTTAAAACATTAAATAGAATTAGCATACGACATAAAAATTCTGTGCTCAGGAGTGTGTGTGTGTGTGTGTGTGTGTGTGTGTGTGTGTGTGTGTGTGTAAAGCAGGGACCAGGTTTGGTGGCACACACCTTTGATCCCAGCACTCAAGAGGAAGATGAAGGTTGATCTCTATGAATTCAAGGCCAGCCTTCTACATAGTGAGTACCAGGACTGCCAAAACTACATAATAAGACTCTATCTGAAAAAACAAACATTAAAAACGAACAATAAACAAATAAACACAAATCCCCAAGAACAAATCCTTTGGTGAGATGGCTCAGCAGTTAAGAGTATTTGTTCTTGCAGAGGATCTGGGTTCTGTTTCCAGCACCCTCATAGTGGTCCATAAACATCTGTAACTACAATCAGGGGATCCAATGCCCCCCTGGTGGCCTCTGCTGACAGCAGGTACATACACGGTGCCTTGATATACATACAGACAAAACAGCTGCACATGTGAGATAAAATAAATAAACCTAAAAATTAAAAAAATAGTCAAAATTAGAACCACCCCCCAATGGCTGAGTGAATAAACAAACCCCCGCAGTACAGACATAGGATGAGGTGCTATTTCACAACGCCAAAGAATGATGTATGATGTCTGGTAGAATACAGATGAGCATCAACAGCACTGTGTGAAAGAAGTCAAGCACACCAGGCCATATGCACTGTACATTCCTATCTGTAGGCGACGTCCAGAGGAGGGAGCTCCTTAGAGACACTGATCGGTAGCTGTCAGGCGCTGCAGGTGGCAGGAAGGAGCAATAACTGCCTAGTGGGTAAGAAGTCTTATCGTCGAGTAAAGAAACGTGTTGAAACTAGATGGAGCTGGCCACACACATGAGTGTATTAAATGCCAGTGAGCTATTCGGCTTGGAATAGTTAATTTTATGTCAGTCGAGTTTCACCTCGGCAACAATAATGGTAAAATCCCTCAGAAGATGAAGTCCAGGACAAGCTGTAAACAGAACAATCTGTCTTAAAGGTAACTGAGAGTTACCTTCAAAACCCTGCTTGGAGCCGCTTAAGCGGGGTAATTTTTAAGTTAAGGTAATTAAGGTGGTCAGCAGGAGACAGCAAACAGCTATTCAAAGACTGTGGCTCCCAAACACTGACAATTTGGGTCCATGAAGTGTTACTTTGACTTAAGCAACAAGAGGCATCCTTCCTGCCTCTCTCTGTTCTGCAACAGGGTCCCTGTTTGTTAAGTACCAATGACAGGTGGTTACTGTACTTTATTACTGCCAGGAGGATGCTTTGATTTTAATGTTTTTGCTTTATAAAATAAATTTGGATCCAAATAACACTGACATTATTGCCACACTCATTGTAGGCAGGCTCCACTGGCTGTTGGCAAATGGGATCCCGAGACAAACATACCCTCTGTGGCTCTTGTATCCCTGACACAGCTGTCATTCCCAGTCAAGTGCTCACTGCTATCCAGGGACCCGGGTATACAGCTTGAAATTAGGACTATCAGATCTGAACACGTAAGAAGACTCGGCTCCCTGCATTGCTGTCTCTCCCCAAGCATGCCCACAGGCCTGGCTTCATGTGCGCACCTGCAAGGCAGTAACCACAGCATGGTGAAAGTGGGCAGCACTGACCACTAATGGGCAGCTGCCCTTCCCAGAACTTCTGGGATACCCACACATCTGTACCCCTCTCATTCTCAGGGCCACTAGGAACCTTTGGCCTACTCTTGCCTCCTTCTCTGGGGTAAACACTCCCAGTCGCCTTTTAAAGTTATTTCTCACAAAACTCTGTCTCCACTCCTGCCCTGTCCTAGGTTCTCTCTGGCTCCCAGCATTTCTCACAAAGTGGAGTTAGAAAGGGAACAGGGTCTGGTGAACTCTGCTGAGGTCCCGCCTGTTCATTGGACATTATTCTCTATTCACGCAGTGGAAGAAGATTAGTCCAGATGGTTTGCTTTCCTATAACCCCACTGTTAAGTCTTAGGTCACACTGTTCTCAGGTTGTGTCAACCCACAGGTGCCCTTCAAAATTGTCACCTTGCTGGACTCAGTCCACGGTTCCAGTCTGTTGAGATATTTATGGGCCCTAAGCCATGGATGAATCCATTCACCACCTGAAAACTTGAGAAGCCTGCCCCAGCACCACTCTTCTGAAATAGGCCCCAGCCATGTCCCAGGAACCATGACCTATGAACAGCATTGTCTCCAAGTGTGGTTGTACCAGGGTACAGTCAGGGAAGGTATGCCATTGGCCCACCTTCCTGGTAGGGATTCTCTGGGTGACTCTGACACAGGCATCGCATGAGAGCCCTTCTCTGAATAGAGCTAATACAGTGGGCCTTGCACATAGTGAGCCATCAAAAGTGTGTTTATCACTACAAGATGCACTAGACCGACAAGGTGGGGTTTCTAGTTCCCCACCCAGCCTTCAAGAGGCCGTCAGTGTGTATACCACGCAGCTGAAGTGAATAGAAGGAACTCAGACACTCAGTGCTGGGCCCTGAATCCCAGTATTCTTACCTACTGTTGTGACCAGACCTGTCTCTCCAGGGCCGAGAGGGGGGACTGTTGAGATCTGGCATGTAAAACAGGCTTAAAAGTTGATACTGGGTGGTGGTGTCACATGCTTTTAATTCCAGAACTCGAGAGGCAGAGGCAGGCAGATCTCTGAGTTCGAGGCCAGTCTGGTCTACTGGGTGAGTTCCAGGACAGCTAGGGCAACACAGAGAAACCCTGTCTCGAAAAACAAAACAAAACAAAAACTAAAATAAAATAAAAATAAATTGAGCCAACTTATGCAGACATAAACAAACAATTCTAAGATTGTGACTAAATTACTTAGAAATAAAAACAAAAATACCATTTCTACCCAGTGTTTGGCAGCCTGCCTGTCAAATCAAGGAGGGACCTCAACATGAGCTTCTCTTTGAGGACAGGACAACCAGATAGCTGCAAGGGAACAGCTCCTCTCCCCTCTGCCAGTTCCCTTCCTGGAAACAGTTGTTTCTTTCTTATGAAGACTGGGCCCTAATCTGGCCTAAAAAGAAGGGGTGGGGCTTCTCCATCCCCTTGCTAAGGAGCCCACCAGCCTTCAGAAGTGCACTGTTCATGCCCTTCCTGTTGAGACCAAGACCTGTGCAGTTATCACGATCTGGCAGGTGACCTGGCAAGGCCAGGTTGTGTTTAGCTCCTGTGTAGCATGATTCTCACAAGTCCCCACGCTTCCATCTTAAAAACGGGTTTTCTAACAGCAGCAGCTCTGGGTTCTGAGGATGTCATGGTATCCAGAAACGTCCCATCCCTAACGTCTTCAGGGAAGGAACGAACTTCAATATGAAAGGACCTTGGCCACATTTTGCAAAAGGGTTGTCAGAAGCCGCCTGCTGGCTCCTAGTAGAGTATCTATGTCAAAGATACTCTCCCTCAGGGCAGAGACTGACAGAACTGGTACAGCCAGCCTCAGGCCTTTGGGAAAAGGGAGGCAATAAGTGGCATAAGTAAGACTGCCTGCCCTCATCTATCCCAGGCTGGTCTCCCAACACACACACACACGCACACACACACACACACACAATTGTTCGAAAGACACTGAGAAGATTGTATCAATGAATCTGTGAACAGATAGGGAATTTGACCAGAAAGGTGCGGGTAAAAGGAGGCCAAGAAAGCCTGCCAGATAATTCCTGGAACCCCACTGGTCTGTAAGCTGTTCTCCTCCAGCTCCCTCAAGACCAATGGGCTGATGGAATCTCTAAAGTCAGAAGTATGAAGGTATCTTAGGCATTCCTTGCCACTATGGGCTTTTTCCTGTGATTTTAAGAAAAATGTTACTGGGGTTTTTTGTTTGTTTGTTTTGCTTTGTTGTTTTTGTTGTTCCTGTTCCCAATGCCTGGTCATGCATAGCATTGCTGAGGCTGCTGCTGCACTTGAGACAGAACCAGGCTGCGGGTTGAATAGTGTCCCACCATTCAAATAATAAGTCTCTAATTCTCCAGTAGCGGAGAGTGTAACCATTTGTAAAGACAGGTCTTGAAAGAGGCCATTAAGAAAACGTCCTAATCCAATAGGACTCGGGTTCTTATTTTAAAAAGACGGGACACCAAAGACTCAGCGGCTGCACCTTGAGAAGGCAGCAAGCCTGGTGTGGCCATCTGTAAGGCCTTGGGGGATACCAGCCCTGTTGGCACCGCCATCTGGAGTTCAGTTCCCAGAACTGTTAGGAAATTCGGTTCAGCTGTTTAAACTACATTCTCACCCTAACCAATGGTTGGCTCCAAAGCTGTTCACATTTACCTTACTGGAGTGTAGACAACTCACAGCCCTATGTGCTGTCTGCCCCACTACAAGGTAGAGTGAGGCCAAAGTGGGGTACAATTAGGTGCTGTTTTCCTGCAAATCCTGCTGGGGGCATAGATGACACAGAGCAGCTAACTTCAAGCCACAGACTGCAAGTAGCCAACTCTTTTAATCAACTTCCTTTCCTGGTTTACCTCTTACATTGACAGGTTCTGATTAACCCAAGTATCATTGATGTGGTTTCAGAAAAAGACAAGACTGTGGAGTGAGTGGATTCATGGCCCAGTAAGATAGGCACCGACACTCCCACTAGTTTGATGAACCCACGGTAAGCCTCTGGTCCAATGTTACCACCGCTGAGAATTGACAGTCTCCAGGTTCCATCTGTCCTCAGGTTCTGTGGAACTCCTGGATCCTGCCAGTCCCCAGGGTGGGCAAAGCCACACTCGAGACAAGAGAGGTAGACTCAGCGGCTTACTGCCACTATGGAACCAGACACAGCTGCAACAAACAGTGGATAGAACCAAAGTGAAGAAGGACTACATAAGCAGTTTGATGTCTGCAGGGGCTCGGAGGGTGACATGCTCTACAAGACAGAGCCGAGAGACATCTTCACATGTCCAGATGTGCCAGGTGCAAAGGTCTAGCCATGCAAAATGCAAAACTCTGAAAGACCAACTTGGAAACACTTCAGCACTGCTGCCATGTCTCCATTCCAACATAAAGGCTTGTAGGTCCCCTCCATGTCTCTCTTCATTCAAGTTGGCCAAAAGACTATTTGCATAGTGAGCTCAGAGATTCCATAATTAAAGATGGCCAACACGCACTTTAAACCACCAGCCTGCAAAAGACGGGCCTCACTCACCCCTACCAACCTAACAGAGAGGGAAAGGGAAGGGCTGGAGGTAGAAGGAATCTAATTAGAACAGAGTTTCTGTCATCGTTTTATTTTTATTTGGTTGTTGAGACAAGGTCTTCATATGTAGTCCTAGCTTGCCGGGAACTTGCTATGCAGATGTGGCTGTCCTTGAACTCATAGATCTGCCTGCTTCCACTTCCTACCTCCTTCCCCAAACCTTGTAGTTAAAAGGAATGAACCACTACACCTGACAGAACAAAGCTTCTTAACCACACACTGGAGCCAGTTTGCCCAGCGTAGATGGAGCAACAAGCAGGTGACGGTTTGATGGTTAACGCTGGGCCTGACGTCCCACTCTTCAGCTCCTGTACTAAAGCATGATGCTAACAAGGCATGTGCCAGACAGCAAAAGATCTGAAGCAGGAGGCCTTGACCTTACATTCTGCAAGGTTAGAGGAGACCAAAAATTTATACTTTTATATGGATGTATGAAATGTGGAAGAGAAAAAGAAATTATAGCCCTAAAATGGTTACCACAGCGTCCAGCTTTGGCTCAGTAACCATGCTTACGACTTTGGAAACTTCCATTTCGACTGTCCTTTCTCATGGAAGAGTTGGGGGGACAGTGGAATTTAGACCTGTCTGTGTGGAACCCCCTTGTGTGATGAAAGCACTCTGCCTCCTCTGAAGTCCTTCCACTAGCAGGCCTGAACGCTGTTTATTGCTTTCTCCTTTCTTTTTGATTTGTTTAGTTTAAAATATTCAGCCCGCTGCACAATGAGGTGTCTCATTTCCAGGGTTCTCCTGGACCATTAGACTGGAACTCCACACTCATCACGCTGATGAGCATTCTACTTACCCATGCAAATTCCGGGGGTAGCAGCCTGGGAGATGGGAGGTGCTCTAGGTAAGCCATCAAGAGCTGATTAATTTTGCAGCCATTCAGTGGGCAAGGCAGAGCAATTTTTAGGCAAGGTTCTAGTCGATATTATGGAAAACCCTTTTTATAGAGTGCTAATTCTGGTGCAGCATTTTCTTACGTGCCTGGTTTCAGGTCCCATTCAAACCTGCCTGGGAGCCCCCAAGGCAGGATAATCTACACAGATCACGTGTGAGGGAGCGTGTCATCCAGCAGTGGCTGGCTGATATCCACTCTTTACAGTGCTGTCAACATCCCAGTATTACAGTCATTTCATGGGAACAAACTTTCCAACCCAAGAACTTCCCTTCTGCCATTCTTCCGCCAGCCCATCCCCCACGACCCTGAACCCTGCCAACTGGCTCCTGGACAGGCTGCAGGTCACCAGATGACACCGCTCCCGTGAGTTTGACAAAACAAGCACAGCAAACTCCTCTTAGAGGTTTGAAACAATACCCAACCCTTTCGGAGCGTCCCAGAGGAAATGGTATCATCGCTTTCATTTTACGAAGCCGTTTGTGACAACCCAGAGAAAACAACTCAGCCTCAGACAAACGCCAGGGATCTGCCATCGGAGGCTGGGGAGTGCTATCAAGTGACCTTTCAGAGAAATTAATTTTCAAGAGCGATAATGGCCTTTGCTGCTGCACATACATTCTGCGCCACTTCTGTCAGCGCAGAAAAGGGTTTCTACAGTTGGATCAGAAACTCTCATACATCCCCGTTTCTTTAAAAAAAAAAAAAAAAAAGTCTATAAATAACCCAGGATCAGCAAAATTATGCAAAACAGCCTGCTAGAAGAAGAAATGTAAACTAAAACCACTTACAGAACAACTCGGGCTGCCAACTTAATCTGATGCTACGACGACTGTAAACATGTTGTACTTTTGAAACCTGAAGTGATCCACTTTAGTACAGATGCCATCACAAAAATGAGAGAGAGAGAGAGAGAGAGAGAGAGAGAGAGAGAGAGAGAGAGAGAGAGAGAGAGAGAATTCCGAAACAAGGAAACAACAAAAGCCTAGCCGCAAAACAGAGCAACCTGATTCGGTATTCTGCACAGTGCACGACCCGACGGCTGATCGGCTGCAGTCCGTACCAGCTCCCTCGCTTCCACACGCCAACTGTTTTGACTACAGGCACTTGTTAAACAGAGTTTCAGGTCCTACCAGTTGGACACCAGAAGTTCATAGAACTGACCCAGTGCCAAAAACAACAAGCGCAGAAAGCGAAACGGCTGCCTCCCTCGTGTGAGTGTTTGGTTAACTGTTTCAGCGAGCCCTGAAGCAACCGCGGAGCAATTAAGAATTAAAAAGAACTTAAATAACAAAAGCAAAAGATTAGCACCCTAAAAATGTAGATGTTGGCAGATAAAGTTAAGACGTTAAGCTACTTTATTGGGGGTGGGTGTCACATGACACATTGTGGTTATCAGCAGAAGGAACCTGGTGCTTCCGCAAGCATCTTCCATGTGATTGGTTCAGACAATTTGCACTTACTGAGGATTTCTAGCAGTCTGGAAGTCAGTAAATCTCATAGGAGGAAAAAGGGATGTATTGAATGATGGGTTCTTTAAAAGGGCTTCCAAGTTGCATACTGCACGCGTGGAGATCGGGGCCACACACTGGAAGCATGGTTCAGGCTGGAGCCATGCCCCTGGAGACTACATCAGGACTCCCTTTGAGATGAGGGATGCTGGCAAGCAGCTTTCTTAAGGCTGAAGTCTACACTGTTGGGCAGTGACAGGAAGTGGTCTCACCTTGCAAAATAAGTTAAAGAAGCAATTCCACTGTGGAGCAAGCCCTTCCATTCCTCCCCAGAATGCACCAAAGACTACCTTTAGGATCAAGACAATTAACCAGATTATTTTGAGTTCCTTAAGGATTTAGGACAACTAAATTTCATGAAAACTGTAGCATGGGTGTAGATATTTTAACCTAAGGTAGACTTAAACCTTCTGCATTATCTATCACCTATCTGTCTGTCTATCTATCATCTATCAGCATTTTCTATCACTGTCTATCTGATTTGATACATGTGTCTGTAAGTCAAGTATATCCTAGGACTTGGTTGTTAGGAACGTCTTGTGAGGTGGATAGCAAGAGGTGCTATTCTCACCCCATTTTCTGAAGGGAAAACAAGGCTAGACTTCCCCAGGGTCATGCATCCAGGAAAGGATTCTACCACCCTAATCTTTGTTATTCCCATTTTCACTAAAAGAGATATGGAAAGGCTCCATGATTTGTTTAGTACCAGGCCTTCCATCTCCAGCCCAGCCCTCCTCATTTGCCTCTATCATGTTTCCAGAACAGAACACCAGAACTAAAAAGGTTGATTATAAATGTGTGAGACTTCCCTTCATTCTCTTAGTATTCCCTGTTACTGTAGCTTTCTGCAGCAGATTGCAGCCCTCAGGTACCACACAGACGGCTTTCTTTCTGTTAGAGCAAGTTTCAGACACCGGTGCTACAGAGTGATTGCTTCTATGGAAACCACCCAGTGTGTATCTATCTCTCTTTGATCCGATCAGTTCATTCACCTGTTAACCCTGGTTCCTCACCCAAACCTAGTCTAAGAAGAACATGGAGAGGAGTAGCCCCACCAAACTGCACAGTAGGAAGCCCGTGTGTCCATTTTGCTAGTAGAGGGAGATTAGGGTCCACAGAACTTTTAACATGGAGCTCAAAGATAGGCCTTAGCTGAAGGTTTGGTTTTTTGTTTTGCTTTGGGTTTTGGCGTCTCGTTTTCTTCAATAGAGACTCACTGGAAGTATTTAACCATACAAAGGTGCCCATTATAACGTCTCCTTCCCCATGCGAAGTGAACACAGTCATTGCCTAAGTAGAGAAGACAACTGTCTGAAGCAGGTTTACTACAGGGTTTGGTTGTCTCTCTGAGGGGATGTGTTAGCTGTAAATGACCAGCACATTTAGTTTATAGGTAGGCATGGAAGTCCCTGCAAAGGACTGAACTACACTGAAGTTTCTATAAAACTGATTAGCTGATTCAGTGTTGAGGAGAAGATGGAAGGCGGAAGGCCCAGAGCCAAGTTATCTCGGGATATCTTTAACCCCATTCATGGCCGTTTATTCCCCTTCTCTGTATGTGACCTAACGTCGTTGTGACCATTAGGTAACTCTTTCAGAATGTACAAACATACCCCTAGTTTCTACAATACAAAAGGCTCAGTATGTCCTCAGATAGCATATGGGGCCCACAGCTGGGATTTCCCACTATACAGTGCCCCGCCTACCTCATGATTCCACCAGCAAAGCGTCGGCATTTATGAGTTTCTTTATTCTATTACTACTTTGGAATGTAGTATTGCAGGAAACCTGAATCTGTCTTCCCAGGCCACAGTCACTCATAATTATCTCCAGAAAAAATGATCACTTTTCCACTTTGAGGTGAAAGTT
Source organism: Uromys caudimaculatus (assembly GCA_028551405.1). Lineage (NCBI taxonomy): Eukaryota > Metazoa > Chordata > Mammalia > Rodentia > Muridae > Uromys > Uromys caudimaculatus. The sequence continues at coordinate 43,590,894 of CM052705.1, read as the reverse complement.
GTGTTTTTGTGGTGAAATAGGAGGGAAATGAAGATGTTTGACAGGAATTGAAGACTTAGGGCTGGCACTGGGGATACTGAATATAGAATTCAGAAGGGAGCTGTTAACAAGGGACAATTACCACTCAGAAGGCAAAGGCAGGAGATCTATTGAGTTCTAGGCTACCCAGGTCTACAGAATGAATTCCTGAACAGCCAGGACTATACAGAAAAACCCCATTTTGAAAAAAAAAAAAAAAATAGAAAATTCTAGAATGTTTTGCCACCCATCATGACTCTTTCTCTATCTTGAAATACAACACAAAAATTATGGAAGTAAGGGCTAGGAGACCAGGGTGTCAATTCGGACTTCATATTGAGCGTAATCAATGCAGCATACAGAACGACAGAATCTCCATGTCTGCTGGCCGGAAAGGCTCTGTGGTTGTGTGGGATGACTGTGTGATGTCTCTTGTGGCTTGTAAACACTCGACTTGAAGGGGGTTATTTGAGGGTGTTTGGGGAACGGCATGGCATTTGCATCCATGCTGCCTGAAAGAGTATGAGCACTGAGTAAAGCATAAATCTTGGCAGGAAAATGTGTTTGCTTACAAGAAACAAAGTGTGCACGTCCGGGTAAGACGTGATTCCTCCTGAGCACTGAGTCATAAAACTCAAAAGTAGGGTATATGTTTTGACAAGCACTGTCAGACTTAGGGAAGACAGAGTAGCCTATTTAAAATTAGAAATGGGCCAGGGGGATGGCACCAAAACTGACACCTGAGTTCCTCCCCTAGAAGTCACAAGTTGGAAGGAGAGAACTGACCCTGAAAGTTATCTCTGACCTTCACACACACACACACACACACACACACACACACACACACACACTGGCATGTGTGCACCTTCACACACATACATAAAATAATGAATGAACAACGAAATAAATAAGTAGAGCTGGACATGTCTCTAATCCCAGCACTCAAGAAGCAGAGAGAGGGATGAAACTCTGTGAGCCTGGTCTACATAACAAGTTCCAAGACAGTCAGGTACATAGAGAGGCCTTGTCCCAGATAGAAATATGGATGGATAGATAGATAGATAGATAGATAGATAGATAGATAGATAGATAGGAAAAAGAGAGAGAATTGGAAATCTGAGGAACGGCTGGTAACAAGGAGTTAGTAGAAACCACCTAGCAAAAGATGTGGACCATGAAAGAAATGTGCTGCAGTCAATAACAGAACATGTTGCTTCAGGAAGTGTCAGTGACTTCAGCATGTCAAACCCTGGACAATGGGAGCACTGAAGGAAATGACGGCTCCCATGCATGCCCACGCTCTGAGATTTACACTGAGAAAAGGGAGGATGGGCAGAGGAGGTGGCTGGTTAAGGACTGGTCCAGTCTTATAAACATCTGGTGTGAGGAAAACAGGTCTTCATGATAAGTAGACAGAAACGTAAGATTGTTGTGTCCAGGATGGCTCCAGGGACTGTCCTGAAGAGGACAACAAGGGGATGAAGAAAGGACAGACAGACAGAAACACAAGGAAAAACTGGGATAGGGTAGACTGGGCTCTCTGATGGAGAAGTCACAGCACCCTGAAAGGTTATTTTCTATAGGAGATAGAGGTGCTGTTGTTACTTACAGATAAACAAGGAGACAGGGTTATTGTATAGAGATGAACGGGAGTCAGGCTTAGCCAATGCCAGTGGACTTCAGGTCATAAACATTGGAGGAGAAAGGTACCATGAAAGTTTTTTTCATACATTGCCAACATTTTCACTCAAACTAGGAAGGCTTTGCCATCTCTCTGAGACTCGCTCTGGGAAGGCTTTGCCAATCTATGGATCTGAGGCATAAGGGTTATTGACATGGCTATAACGGTGTCACACAGTCACTCAGGACTTTGTTTGCTCCCTACATATGATGCTCATGTTCACAGCTGTGGCCTCTACTGACTTCAGGGTCAGCTTGAACCCTTAGGTCCTAGTCCCCAGGGTAGCTCTGTAGACTTCCCAGTTAGTGTCTGTACTTGACTGGATACTCTACACTCCATCTCCTGGATTCACAAGACTAAGTCTGCCAGACACTTGTGACCAGCTCTTTAGTTCATGTCCGAAATGACTGTAACCAATCTCATAGGTTAGTTTTACACATACAAGACCCCAGTCCTTAGATGTTTGAGGAAAATGACGATTTGAGCTGGACTTAGCCTGGGCTGCACTAAACTTCAGAAAATGACTCTAGTGAAGGTCAATAAATATGGGGTGACTGCAGTCTATATGACTGGGCTGAAGGTCTTTGCAGGCCAGTTCTCTAGCCTGATAGGCCAATGCCTAGCTAACAGCTCAGAAGCCTAGCTTTGTGATTTTAAGACATTTTAAATAAAATGTAAATGTGAATCAATATACAATTCTGCAAAGTGAATACATTACACATGTGTCAGATTTGTTTGATATCTTCCTCCCTTCCTTCCTTCCTTCCTTCCTTCCTTCCTTCCTTCCTTCCTTCCTTCCTTCCTTCCTTCCTTCTTTCCGTGATTCTGAGAACCTTGGGACCTTTCACATGCTAGGCAAGTGCCAGCCAAATTAGATACTTTTATATTTATTCTATCTGTCTGTCTGCCTGTCTACCTATCCAGTTTATTTATTTCTTTGTTTTGTGGTTTTGTTGAGACAGGTTTTCTCTGTGTAGCCCTGGCTATCCTACAACTTGCGCTATAGTTCAGGCCCTAAACTCAGAGATCTATCTGCCCCTGCCTCCCGAGTGCTGGGATTAAAGGCATGCGCCTGCAGGTATTCTCTCTCTCTCTCTCTCTCTCTCTCTCTCTCTCTCTCTCTCTCTCTCTCTGTGTGTGTGTGTGCGTGTGTGTGTGTGTGTGTGTGTGTGTGTGTGTGTGTGTGTGTGTGTGTGTGTGTTAGTATGCTCACGAGTCTCTGGGGAAGATAGAGGTTTTGAGCTCCTGGATATGGGAGCTGGGAACAGAACCCTAGTCCTCTGTAAGAATGTCAAGTGCTTTTATCTGCAAAGCCATCTCTCCAGCACCTCAAAATAGGGTTTTTGGTTTTTTTGTTTTGTTATTTTTTAAAGTTGTGGCTCACAATAATCCCTGGTACTATTAATGATACTCTGTTATACTCGCAGACAGGAGTCTAGCATGGCTGTCCTCTGAGAGTCTTCACCAAGCAGCTGACTCAGACAGATGCAGACACCCACAGCCAAAGGGTGGATGGAGTTTGGGGATTCTTATGGAAGAATAGGGGGATGGATTGCAGGCCCCAAAGGGCATAAGAACTCTACATGAAGACCAGTCGAGTCAACTAACCGGGACCCTTGGGGCTCTCAGAGTCTGAACCACTAACCAAAGTACACACACAGGTTGGACCTAGGACTCCCTGAACAAATATAGCAACTGGAGTAGGGGCTATCTCCAAAGCTGTTGCCTGTAGGTGGGATATGCTCTTCTAATTGAGCTGCCTTGTCTGGCCTCGGTGGGAGAGGAAGGGCCTAGCCTCACAGAGACTTGCTGTGCCAAGTTGTGGATGGGGGGGGAGGAGGGTGTAGGGTGGGGGGTTGGGTACACCTGCTCAGAGAAGAAGGGGAGGGAGTGGGGGAGGATTGTGGAAGGGAGTGACTGGGAGGGGGGAGTGAGCAGAATAGAAAGTGAATAAGTAATAAAAAATTTTAAAAAGAAATTTATATTTCCCCCCAAAATTTTGTAGTTCAAACAGGGACAATCACATGCATACAATGTCATGCCCTGTGTATTAGCACAACTATTGCCAGTACTGACATTGCGTTAAGTCTTGTATCTAATTAGAGATGTTCTAGGCCATATGAGAGGAGGTATGTGAATTAATTAATTAATTAATTAGAGATGTTCTAGGCCATATGAGGGGAGGTATGTGAATTATATGCAAAAGCGTCATTTTCTAGTCTTTTTCAGATTCAGGGATCAAGTTCAGAGCCTTATGCACACACCAGCTAAACACTCTGTGTCTGAGCTCTCCAGCCCCGCCTGTACCATTGTACTGGAGCATTACAGGATGGCAGCCATCCAGTAATCAATTCCCCAAGGAAACTGAGGGACACCGCACTTTGAACACTTGTTTAAGGTGGTGTTGAGGCATTTATCACTGTAAGGCTGACTTCAGGGCCTCCACATCTTTCAAAGTTTTGACACTCATCTACTTTAAGAGAAAGTTTGAGTTGCAAGCTCCTGTGCACATTTGTATACAAAAGAGCAATCCTGGTTTTCAGTATGTGGGAAGGTCTTGAATAGCTTTTCTTGTCTCTCCTCCCTGCCTTTCTCCTCTCTTTCTCTTCCCTTCCCATCTCATTGTGTTATTATTATTATCATCATCATCATTATTATTATTTAATTTTGGATTTACTTCTTTTACTTCATGTGTTGCGTGAACACACGTGCTTTTAGATCCTGAACCGTATCGCCAGCCTCTCTCGTTTAAAATCTTGGTCAGGACTTACTAAATGAACAATAAAGTCTGCAGACATAGAGGAATCACTCCAAGTAACCTACCCAGCAGACAGCTTCGCCACCTTCCTCCTTCCCTTTTATTTCCCCTGTAGTCTGCCATTTCTTTTCGCCTCTACATCTTCCTGTTTAGAACCCTCTTTCCCCAGACTGGAAATTAGGCCAATCAGCCTGCTACTATGTGGCAAGCAAATCACTCTCAAGGAGCCTGAGGATGTCTGATGAGTCTGTGTGGTGCTGGCATGCAGTGGTTTGGTGTCTGATGTCTGTGGGGGTCTAGGGTGCAGTGGTTTGGTGTCTGATGACTCTGTATGGCCCTGAGATTTGGTACAGCACCATACTGCAATGGCTCTCGGCTAGGCTGCCACCGAGTAACTTGGTGGCAGCAGTCATGATACTGAAGTGCTGTTGAATCTTCGACTAGAAGATTCCGTGCCATGCACATGGCTTGCTTTTTTGAATGGAGTAAATTGATGATCTGGGGCTCTGGCTGCTGAGGCTCTAGGCAGTGAGCTTTAGGAAAGATGGGTCAGGTCAGTGTGAGGCGGCTCAAGTCCTCAGCAGCATTGCTGTAACTGAGGTCTCCACCCGAGTTGCTTCTTTGCTCTGCTACTTTTAGCTCCTCCTTGTCTACTCTTCAGCCATCATGGACCCTTCCCCTAAATGCTAAAGCATAAATTGGGATCTGGAATTTGGGGTTGCATTTTTAAAAATTCATCATGTTTGTATGTGTGGTAGGTAAACTGATATATTCATTTATTATCATTTTTATCTACCAAAAAATGGTAAATATGTTGTCTCCAAAAAGCCTAAAAAAATTAGGCACTGCCTAAGCAAATTATTGGCATATGTATCCAATGGAATGTCAGGGAGCTGTAAACATGGTGGTGTTGATCTCTATTTTCTGAAATATGTTCACATTAATTTTACTTTTTACTGCTGGTGACAGAACCCTGGGCCTTATACATGCTAGGCAGGTCTACCAGTGAGTTACACACCAGCCTCTCATAATAATTCTATATGAAATAAAAAGGCAAGACTCAAATCAAAGTCTGTAAAAGCATTTCATTTTGACTTTTGAAAATATAAAACATATGCATTTTCAGGGATACAGAGCTAGACCCTGTCTCACATATATGTGTATATATGTGTGTGTATGTTGTATGTGTATGCACATAGACATTTATGTACAATACAGACACACATAGGAAAAGCTAAAAAGTTTTACACCAACATACTTTTTTTTTTTTTTTTTTTTAGATTCTTCTGAAACTTTGGCAGCTTTCAAAGTGAAATCTTTTTAAAAAATTCTTTGAATCTTCTTGGTAACCAATAAGTTTAAAAATGTTTATTTATTTGGTATTTGGTCTGTGTGTGTGCGTGTGTATGTGTGTGTATGTATATGTGTGTGTATGTGTATGTGTGTGTATGTGTATGTGTGTGTGTGTGTATGTGTGTGTATGTGTCTGTGTGTGTGTATGTGTCTGTGTGTATGTGTGTGTGTGTATGTGTGTGTGTGTATGTGTGTGTGTGTATGTGTGTGTGTATGTGTGTGTGTGTGTGTGTGTGTGTGTGTGTGTGTGTGTGTGTGTGTAGGTCTGAAGACAACTTGCTGGAGTTGGTTCTCATCTTCTCCCATACAGGCCCCAGGACTGAACTGAGGCTGCCAAGTTTGGCAGCAAGCAGCAAGCGTCTTTACCTGTTGAGCTGTCTCACCTGCCCAATTCCAAACCTGAGTGTGACCTGGAACTCACTCTGAAATCCACAACTACACTTTTCTTTTTTCATTGTATTAATTGGCAAATAAAAACTGTAATATGTGTGTGTGTGTGTGTGTGTGTGTGTGTATATCTCAAGATTCACACACTGCCAGGCATTTTCTTTTATAATAAAAATTATAAATTTAAACATATAATTTTGCCTTGAAAAAACATTCCATGCTGCTGTTATGTAAAATTGTACCTGTTTGGGCATGACTCTCATTTATATCCCATGACACTCCAGTTTCTTAAGCTTTCGAAGGAGTTCTATTCATAAAGAAGGGTCAGCTGAAGCTAAGCATCATAGTACATGTCTGTCATTCTAGTACTTGGGCAGCTGAGGCAGGAAGACTGTAATTCAAGATGAACCTGGGCTACAATTGTGAGACCCTGTCTCAAAAAAGCAAAACAAAACAAAACAAAGCAAACAAAACAAAACAGCCCTAAAATCTAGTTTGTGGTGCCAGCAATAGAACCTCTTCATGACATGTGCTGGCTAAGTACTCTGTCACCGAGCTACACTGAGCTAGCTATACACCTCCTCGATTCATCTATCAGTTTATGGGGAAGTATTTGATTAGTGCATTTCAAAGTCACACACTGGGTTCTGCCTTTCTCCTCCCTCACCATGCTCTTTATTTTGGGGGACTCAAGAAGCCACGTACGTACCACTTGGACAGCTTTGCTGTTCACTTCTGTGGATACACAGGCTACAGGACACTCCTTTGTACTGGAAAACAGTCTAAAAATTCACATATCTCTATTCTAGAGTTAGTTTATTCTATGCCACAGTCAATTCAAAGTCAAGCAATGTGTTTTTGTTTTGAGAGTGGGTCTCTTACATAACTTTGCCTGGCCTGGAACTTGCTAGGTAGAGCAGGTTGGTCTGGAACTCAAAGAGATCTTCCTGTCAATGTCTCCTTAGTCCTGGGATCTAAGGCATTCACTACCATGCTGGGCTAAAACAATGTTGCTTTAAGTAAAAACAAACAGACAAAGCAAGCAAGCAAACAAACAAACAACAGAAACAACCCATAGCCCTAGCTAGTCCTGTTCTCCTCTTAGTCTTCGTGAGTATTCATGAGATACTTGTTACCTCTTATAGACCCAGCCAGAGGTGGGCACTCCAGCAGGTGAGGTCGTTATTCTGTTTACAGAGGAGGAAGCCATGACTTACCCAGGTGCCAGGTGAGCAACTGGCCAAAGCACACAGGCTGAGGACCATTAGATATAGGATCCGCGCCCTGTTTTCCTAAGCTGTCCTCTTGATTAAGGAGCACTAAAGTTTTTTTAAAAAAGATTTTATTTATTATTTTTATGTACATGTGTGTGCACCTACCAGAGTTTATGTGTGCCATATGCCTACAGGAGCTCAATGAAGATGAAAGAGGGTGTTGGATTCCCTAGTGTAGTTACTGGTAGTTGTTAGTTACTATGTGGGGGCTGGGACTTGAACCCAATCCTCTGCAAGAACAATATGTGATCTTAATCACTAAGCCATCTCTCTAGCTTTCTGAATTCTTTCTAAAAATCAGGAAGCCATCTGATTTTATTGTTCTTACTGGACACTTCTGAAAGCAAAAAGATGCTGAGGGGATAGGACCCAGGGTCACCGGTGTAACCTGTGGCTTTCCCAGGGAAACTCAGCCTCATGGTCAAGTTAAGATATAATTAAACACAGAGAGACACAAATACACACACACACACACACACACACACACACACATACACACTGGAGCCATATGAATAGCATAGAGAAATGGGATGGGGTACAATACTTATATTTTTGAAAAATAGTACATGCATAGAGAAAACTAAAGAGAACTGTTTACTGCATCCTGTGATTTATTGGGTAGACACAATAAAGTTAGGCTAGGCTCTTTATCTTTGGGTCTTCAGCTCGCACTGTCTCAACAATTACAAAGTCAGAATTGGGCACCTGGAAGGAATCAAAATGGGACACCGTCCCAAATGACTTCTTTAGGGGTTTCTGCATTTTGGCCAACATTACAGATTTCAATGGTGAGACTCATGACTCGGTAGAAGTGAATGCTAGAAATGGGTTGTTCATATATTAGTTTTTTAGATAGATTCTCATGTAGCCCAGGCTAGCTTTGAATTGATCTTCCTGCCTTTACCTCTGGAGTACTGGGATTGCTGGTGTGCCCTACATGCCACTTAAAGAGGTTTTATTGGTGACATTAAAGGTATTCAAGATAAAGGCCTTTTCAGAAGCCAACTCCCTCCTTGTATCAATGATCTGCTAGAACCCAGAAGGACTGTTCATTGTCCTATTGGCTCCAGAGGCTGCCTAGAATCCAGCCATTTGGTCAGGACTACCCACTAGAGCTGTGCTCAGGAAGCAGTGTTTCTCTTCGGAGTACTTCTGGAGCTCCTCTGGAGGACCTTTCTTGCAAGGTCTGACTGGAATTTCTAGAAGGGTTGGACCTTTACCAAGCCTACAGAGCAGGTTGATTTAACGTTCTGTATTTGTGAAATGGTTAGTTTGGTAAGATCCCAGGTTTATCGTAGAAGCAAGCCTACCTCCACAGTCATTAAACCGGTAGTGAGGTGGTCAGGAAGAAGCTAAAACCCTCATCATAGTCAGCCTTCTAGAATCTTTCATATTGCAACTGTTTTCTACCAAAAGATTCCGAGTTCCTCGTGGCCAGACCACCTTAGCTCAGTGCACAACAAGCACAGGTGAATGTGAAGCGGGTAGACGTAAGGAAGGGGTCCCTCCACGCGTTTTCCTTTCTATGAGATGCTGAGCCTCTGTCTTCTTCAATGATGTAGTTCGTTAGCCCCTCCCCCTAAAAAGTAATAATAGGCTTGACTATTGGACACATTAAATGAATAAAGCTTCTGTCATTTTCTACCGTCTAACCAATTAGCTGTCCTCTGTGACTGTTTGTCATTCTGTTAGTGACAACAGGTTTGCACAGACCAACAGGTTTGTGCTTGTGCTGGGTTAAGCTAGTACTGTGAACACTAAACAAACAACAACAACAAAGAGCACCTAACACACAAATAAAACACTGGAATTCCATTACTTCGTCGTAGTGATAATGCAGACTGGTATCACCACTCCCATGTTTAGAGGCGGAGTTAAAACCTAAGTCTGTAGAGTTAGGTCCGTTACATTCCAAACTGGAGCGCATTCTCCAATGCCACCCTAGTCAGAATCACCAGAAAAATCAAACATTCAGAAACTGAACACTATTTGCTTTGCCACCCTACTCTCTTCCATGCTGGGATCTCCACGCTGGGATGGAACCCAGGGCCTCACACACATTAGGCAAAGGCTCTCCCCTTCGCCAGAACTTGCTACCAAGTTTGTTTGCTCACTTTAAGCCATGCGTATCTTTTCTTGGTACTTCAACACAGTTTACCAAAAGCATTTTGGGGGAGGAAAAACTAGACAGATGTTGGAATATAAGAACCAACTTACTAGTCCTTTCTCCTTTAATTATTTTGATTGACATGTGGACATGAGAGATATCTAATGTCCTCTTAGAGCTGTGGACAATATCAGTCCCTGGGACTGCTGCTGCTCTGTGTCTCCAGCCTATCAGGCACTCTTGCTCCCTGTCCACCCTTCCTGCATGCACCCTTTCCGCCTGCCAACCTAGATGACGACATCCTGGCTTCATGCTTCTGTGACTTGCTACCGTGGAGCTTTCCCCAGAATGCCCGTCCATCTTTTTCCTTGATTAACACCTCGATCTCTTACAAGACTGGGCTCAGACACTAGAACACTTTGGATACCTAGTGGATTCCTGTCATCTAGCTCTCTGCCTGGCCTAGCAAGAAATACCCTTCCCACGGTGGGTGAGATAGCCCAACTGGTAAAGGTGCTTGCTGCCAAGCACGGTAGTGACCCCCAACTTGTCTTCTCATCTTTATATGTACACCCTGGCACAAGCACACCCCTCCCATAGGAAATATAAATACATGCAATAATAATTTTAAAATATTTTGCATGGGTTTTTGTATGTCTGTTTTGGTTTTGAGAATGGATCTTAATATATGTAGCCCTGGCTGGCCTGGAACCCACGAAGTAGACACGGCTGGCCTTGAACTCACAGATACTTTCCTGCCTCACCTCCCCTGAGTGCTGGGACTAGAGATGTGTGCCACCATGCTTAGCTTCTGAAACATTTTTTTTTAAAGAACACAGAAGTGGTGTTCACCTCTTCTACAGCCTTGCATGCGCCTCTGCATGGATGGATGCATTTGGCCCTCTTCACTACACCAAAAAGAGCTTGCGAGGAGGACTTTATTTCAGTTCTGGCACTAACAGGCACTCAGAATGTGTTAGATAATGGATGAATAAATCAGGAAATAATTAACCAATCTATAGAAAAGGAAGAGAAAAAGCAGGGGTCAGCAGGCACCAGTCTCCAGGGGTCTGAGGGCTAGCTAACCTTAATTATTTCTCTTAGTCACTGGATTTAAAATGATGTTTAAGCCTACGAGTGTCATAGTTGATGTTTTATGAGAGGCAACAGACTACTTAATTCTGAGTGCTCAGTTTCCAAACGCATCCTGTTAGTTCCTGCTCAAAGACACGGTGCTGGTCACCAGCATCCCTCTGGTGTCTGCGGTGTACCCCAATGGCAGTTCATGGAACCCTTGCTAACTCTGGGATGTCCACTTAAGCTAAGAACATACTGAGACTTCAGATAGAGACCAACAAATGACCCGAGGGGAGCTCAGGCTTGATCAGACTGTGGGACTCTAGCCTAATGACATAAGCTATTCCCAGCAGAGCCCGACCCTGCAGAATGTAATTCTTTCTGACCACACTGTGTAGATAAAAATAATTCAGTGATTTCCTTCCAGTAAACTCTTGAGCATAAACCAAGAAGCCTGCAGATGACTGTCCTGATGCTACTGTACGACTGTAAATATTTAGTTTTGTTGCCTTCTGAGCAGTGTTTATCAGCAGGAAAGCATCCAGCAGTTTTAGGTGGGATAATTCTGCACAGAGTGGAACTATCATCCTCTGCTCTGCAGAGGATTTAGCACCTTGGATCTAATCAATGCCAGGTACAGAGACATCCCTGAAAGCATGTTTCAAAATGTCTCCAAGGCCAGAACCATCTCAGATCCTGGGGTTCTGGCTGGGGTTGGCTTGGATTTTTCTGCAGGAAAGGAATCCAGGAAGGGACTCAAAAAGCCATGTAGACCAGGGCTGTAAGAGGCCAAGACTCAAGGTGTCAGGGTGCTCAACTAAGGCCTGACTGTGGGTGAGGCTGGGAGCCAGAGAACTGGTAGCACAAACCCATTCTTTGAAGGGAGAAATCAGAGCCCTGAGAAAGCTGGACTTATGAATTGTCAGACTTACGGCTAACCCTTCAGAGAATTGATGGATGAACAGGCAGTGGGGACAGCCCTGTGCACTGGGTCTGGCTGCATTTGAGCCTCCTCTTCAGAGCCTTCCAAGAAGACTCAGAGGTGGAAGGCTTGCCTAGCATGCAAGAGGCCCTGGGCTGAATTCCTAGCACCTCATGAAAAGAGAAGTGAAGCGTTTGAGATGAGGAAATGACAGAAGGAAGTCAGGAAGGCCCTCCAATCTGGCTGGTCTAATGTGTTGAATGTTCTGGGTAAAACCCAGCTCTGCTTTCTTGCTTAGCTCCAAACAGATATAACAACACCTCTGCTATTGCAACAATCAGTATGCCAGTCAAACTTGCAAATACGACCTCCGGAGAGCTGCTAGGGCTCTCAATACCATTTCAAAGAATCCGTGTCACCAAAGGGGGAGATCTCTTAAAACCAGCCCGAAAAATCAGCTGATGTTTGAAGAAAAGAGACCATAAGTACAAAAACGGCCACCCATCTCTCTGAACTTAGTGGTTAGACACCCCCACAGCAGAAGCAGGAGTGCAGTGGCCAGGTTTCTGCAAGCTGTATTCCTTTGTCTCATCTTCTTTCTCAGTTACTTGCAATTTATTCCATCCCCCGCTCTGCTGTTTGCAACTTTCAAGTAGCCTTAAATCCTTTTACAACAAGGCCATTGTAAATAAATAAAGCACAGAAATAAAATCTACTTGGCTGCTGGTGTCAGCACCGCCAGACTAGGTACAAGGTTTTGGCTCTGATCTAAGAGGAAGGACGTGTTGTAGCAAGATGGGAGGAAGCAGGACGGAAACTCCGCAGAGCCTTGGGGAACGGCTGGCCCTGAATCCTGCTGTCCTGCACCTGCCCTGGAGTCTTAGAGCCTCATGCAAGTTACCAGGCTTTTAGGCCTCTATGCCATTGTTCTTAAAAAATGGGGTGAGAGATGGTAGGCAGAGCCATGGCTCAGTGGCAGAGCACTCATCGAATAGGAGGCTCTGGGGACTTTGACCCCTCTCCCCCACACAGGAACAAACCAAACCAAACCGAACACAACATAACTTAACAAAAGGGATTCAATGGAATGATTTTACATCTTCCCTTATTCCCAAATACTGGATTCTTTAAAGCATCTCTTCCTGTCATTATAGCGAGCTAACTGCTTCATCCATCCACAAGTACCAGGCAGGGCTCCTAGTGAATCTTTGTGATGATCAATGTGAGTTGCACTGGTCAGCCAGGGTGTGTGTGTGTGTGTGTGTGTGTAATTATTATTATTTTCCCTCTGAAAAAAATTGAGGGTTTCCCATTTCAGGGTGAAGGAAACTAGAGTATCAACTGCATAATTTACCGAGCAAGTTTTTCTTTGTAAAATGAGATTTTAATATTGGCTTTTATCTTTATCCCCTTATGATCTGGTAAGTCTCCTTACTCCTAAGTAAGTTTTGCTACATAAATACATAAATAAGGTTGTATCATGCTTGCACGAAGTGCCAAGCATAAACAGGGTGCTCACCATTCATAATAATCAAAAAATATTAGCACACGCTCAAGAGGTAGAAAGCACTAGGACATGGTAGGGCGTTCTCTTTGCTCTCCATTCAGGGGTTCAGCCCCTTTGGGATGTTCCTAGTTTCACAATCCCATAATCATGATTCTAAATTGCACACAGACAACCTTAGGACACCTACTGCTCACAATACTCAATGTCACAGCAGGTGCCTTAGAGCAGGGCTTCTCAAATTATACCCACAGACCTTGTTTAAAGGGCTTGGAATCTGTGGGTCAGTGCATTCTCATCATACTGCACTGTTTTTCTTTATTTTTAATGTTTTGCCTTTTTAAAGCCTGTCCCACCCAGGACCTTGAATTTCTGGAAAGGTTAAAGAACTGGCCTGCAAATGTGCCTGATGTGCAAACCTCAGAGTCCCAATCCTAAAATGCTTGCCGTCATACACACTGACCACTCTTCCCTCCCCTAATCACCCCAAGGTCAGGTCCCAGACAATAAGGGACAGACTTTACACTAAAAGCCCACTTTGATCATTCAAACTAGTCAGTTCTAACCCATTTCTCTCTGCCCTGCCTATTCCTTTCCATGGAAACTTCAATAATAGCTTCTTCCTTCATTTTCTCTTTCTTCTGCTCCGGCCTCCGAATGGGGCCATTGATTTCCTATATGAAACTGCACACACAGCGTGCCCCACCTCTTGGGAACGACGGATAACAAACTGTCTTGTTATGCATACGACTGTCAACTGACCTGAATCAATTCCTAAATACCCCCATTCCCAAATAACAAACAAAATGTACATCTTAGACCATCCAGAGATATCAATGCTCCTGGCCTAAGGACCAGCTTCCAGCATCAACATCTAATTACAAGGCTACCCCTGAACACGATGCTCGGTTGGCTGAGGGCAATGACCACATAGCGTGCATGTGGGACCTCTGCCAGACAGGGGTCAAACACAGCCATGGCTGGGGCTACTGCCCAGAGGGCTGTGAACACCTGCCAGCACCCTGCCTCACCTTCCAGCAAGGGGATTTCATGGAATTCACTAGGTACGAGTGAAATAAAGAGCTGCAATGGAAGGAGGCCCAGCCTGAGGACTTTGAACTACAGCAGGCATGGCGGTAATACAGGTGACTCAGTGCCCAAGGGGCACAGGTTGGCTGGCTCCCTACCTGAACTATGGCAGAAACAGTCTAGGATGCCTATAGGCATCAGACAGCCAAGTCAGGAGGCTCCAGGGATAAACCTTTGAATCCAAGCAGTGCACTCTCCCTACAGCAAGATAGTCCCTTCTGCTTGGTGAGACATGAAGGCCCCGATCATGTTCAAGGCACCCAGTGCTTAGGGAACATCCGAGACACGATTTCAAAGTGTCTGAGTCCAAGATGAGCACTTTATTCCAGGCCATCACAGTTTATCTGTAACTAATTAAGGCAAACCCTGATTAAGAACTGTCAATTTTAAGGAATTCCCGTGGCTTAGCTCAGCTAATCCCCCAGGCTCTACGTAGTAGCTGCTGTGAAAATCCTTACTTTCTTTTTTTAATTTTTATTTTTTGATACTTTACTTACATTTAAAATGTTTCCCCCTTTCCAGGTCTCCACTTTGGAAACCCCCTATCCCCTCCCTCCTCCCCCTGCCTCTATGAGGATATTCACCCACCCACCCACTGCTGTCTTCCACCTTGGCATTCCCCTATACTGGGGCCTC
>CM052705.1:43563627-43575988 GCA_028551405.1 Uromys caudimaculatus | reverse complement strand
ACTTGGGTATTCCGAACTTTTGGGCTAATATCCACTTATCAGTGAGTACATACTGTGTTCATTCTTTTGTGACTGAGTTTCCTCAATCAGGATGATATCCAATATATACAAAGAACTCAAGAAGTTAGACTCCAGAAAACCAAATAACCCCATCAAAAATGGGGAACAGAGCTAAACAGAGAATTCTCAACTGAGGAAATTCGCAGGGCTGAGAAGCACCTAAAGAAATGTTCAACATCCTTAGTCATCCGGGAAATGCAAATCAAAACAACTCTGAGATTCCACCTCACACCAGTCAGAATGGCTAAGATCAAAAACTCAGGTGACAGCAGATGCTGGCGAGGATGTGGAGAAAGAGGAACACTCCTCCATTGCTGGTGCGATTACAAGCTGGTACAACCACTCTGGAAACCAGTTTGGTGGACCCTCAGAAAAATGGACAAAATACTACCTGAGGACCCAGCTATACCACTCCTGGGCATATACCCAGAAGATGCTCCAACATGTAATAAAGACACATGCTCCACTCTGTTCATAGCAGCCATATTTATAATAGCCAGAAGCTGGAAACAACCCAGACATCCTTCAACAGAGGAATGGATACAGAAAATGTGGTACATTTACACAATGGAATACTACTCAGTGATTAAAAACAATGACTTCATGAAATTCACAGGCAAATGAATGGAACTTGAAAATCCTTACTTTCAAGATGAGTACGCAGTGTGGAGGCTATGCAGAGCACCCAGGTCCCTCATTAGTCAGCAGGGCCACTGTAACTCAAACAATCCCACAACCTTCATCCTCCAGAGCACCCCTTGGGCCTTGGGGCAGTGCTATAAGCCCTAAACTCTGCAGTGAAGTATCAGTACCAGCAGAAAGCAGGCAACCCCTCCCACCCTCGCCCTGTAGAATCAGAATCTTAGGATCCTGTGCTTTGCAAACTCCTCCTAGTCCTGCTATAGACAGAGTACACTGGTGTATGTCAGAGCAACCCTGATGAGAATTCCTTTCTTCTCCTCTTCTCTCTCTCCTCCTTCCTTCTTCTTCCTCCTCTTCCTCCTCCTCTCCTTCTTGTCTTTCTCCTTCCTCCTCCTCCTCTTCTTCCTCTTCTTCTTCCTCCTTCTCCTTCTCCTCTTCTCCCCTCCCTCCTTCTTTTCTTGAGATACAGTCTCATGCACTTTAGGTTGGCCCTGAACCCACTATATAGCCAAAGATAACTTCAAATTTCTGATCCTGTAGCCTATACTTCCCAAATTTTGTAAGCCTGAGTGTGTGCTGCCACACACAGTTTTTGCAGTGCTAGGGATTAAATCCAAGGCCTGGAACATGGTAGGTTAAATATTCTACTAATTAAGCCACATCCCTAGCTCTTTTCTTCTTCTTCTTGGTCAGCCTGGAAACCCTGCTCACCCCCTGCACAAGCTGGGAAACCCCATCGGCCCTCCTTCCTCCAACCCCACCCACACAGAGGAAACTCCCCCACCCACTTGAAGAAAACTCCAGACTAACAAGTCATCACTCCTGTCGCACCACTTCCAGCAACCCACCTAAGCGTGCCCCTCAAGGGCTCTGTGTCTGACCATGTATGGAGCCGATCCCAGCTCCTAGCTGTCACGTCATCACTCCTCGTCTAAACTCTATAAACCCCCTTGCTTTGGCCTGGATGTGTGACTTCACTGATCTCTGCCTGTGAGATCAGTGAACTCACCCGAAAGCAGCCTCCTAATAATAAATAAACCTGCCTTTATCTACTTTTAATTTGGTCTAATCTGGCCTCTTTCTTTCTTTTTTTTTTTTTTTTTTTTTTTTGGTAAGAATTTACTCTGTAGCTCAGGCTGGCCTAGAATTTTCTGCCGCCCAGGCTGACCTCGAACTGTACTCTAAAGTGCTGGGATTACAGGTGTGAGTTGCCATGCCTGCTTTTTACATACTTCATTCTTTCTCTCTCTCTGTTTCTCTCTGTTTCTCTCTGTCTCTCTGTCTCTGTCTCTCTCTCTCTCTGAAGCTGGGCAATGGAACCCAGGGCCTTGCTTTTGCTCAGCAGGTGCTGTAACACTGAGCTACACCCTAGCCCAGAACCAGCCAAATAGGAACAGTGCAAATGTCACACACACACACACACACACACACACACACACACACACACGCCCCAATGTCTTGGGAGGCACTGCGGTGTGGTAAACTAGAACAGGCATGTCCTAAAAATCCTGGTTACAGCAGTGGTCACACCATTGCACCCCTTGGGCTTTGGGGCAGTGCCATTCACTCCAGCGTAAGCCCCGCACTCTTCACTGAAGCTCATGAGTGACTTGACCTCTTGGAACGTCATCTTCCGCATCTGGGAACAGGATCTACCTTCTAGAGCCCACAGGAGCACCAAAAAGAGCCAGCCCTGTGAAGTGCATGTGGCACCCAGGAAGCATTCTGGAAGAGGCAGCCTCAGTCGTTCTCACGGCATCCCCGCTTTCTGAAATCCATGCCCTTTCCTATCCTGCCTTACCATAGTATGATCCTGAATTCCTTTGTCTGCAAACCAAGAAACGAGCTTTCAGATAGAAGGAGGAGGTTCTGTGCTTGGCTGAGTGAGCTATACAAACAGGGCCCAGAGATGCTCTGCAGACCCACTTAAGAGTCCATGCCCCCAAACAATCAAGAGCTCCACCAACAAACTGGGTGTGTGTTGGGGGTGCGGGGTAGTGGTACACGCTCATGAACCAAAGAGATTTACACTTAAGGAACAGCTTGGACTTCATCTGTCACCCAATTACAGTTGGTAAAACTGTTGCTCTTGGCATGCTTTTAACAACATTCCCTCATCGCATACCCAAGAGGTGGAGAAGGAAGAATGGTGGCAACAAATTGGCTATAAACACAGACCACATTTGTGACATATCAGTCCTTCCTGAGCCAAATAAACCTTCCATCTCCAGCCATGTGGAAGCAGGGCTACTGCTTTCAGTGGCAAGACCATCCTGACCAGACACAGGTAGTCCAGGACACAGGCAGAACAGGGGAAGGCTCACTGGCAGAGCACGAGTCTAACATGTCCAATGGCCTGGAGAGAGAGAAAGAGAGAGAGAGATTGATTCTCACACACACAGATACACATAGACAGACAGACACACATACCCATAGATAGACAGACATACACGCATACACATACACACAGATAGACAGATATACACAGATAGACAGAGAGATATGTATAGACAGACAGACACAAAGAGACAGACAGAGACACACACTCTCTGACACACAAAAATACACACAGACAGACAGACACAGAGAGTGACACACACACGTAGACAGACAGACAAACATACAGAGAGAGAGAGAGAGGGAGAGAGAGAGAGATTCTCACACACACAGATATACACATAGACAGACAGATACACATACCCATAGATAGACAGACATACACACATACACAGAGAGACAGATATACACAGACAGACAGACAGAGAGATACACATAGACAGACAGACACAGACAAACAGACAGAGACACACACTCTCTCACACACAAAAATACACAGACAGACACAGAGAGTGACACACACACACACGTAGGCAGACAGACAGACAGACACACACACACACACACACACACACACACACACACACACACACCCCTTCCCCAAACTGATAATAAGGGAGAAAGAATGAAAGGGACGTAGGAAGGGGCAGGACCCTGGGGTCCTTAGAACCTGAATCGTCTGAAGCTGACCTTATTCTCAGCCGGCATCATGAAGTGTGCCTTTCAATCAGGGGAAGGGAGGTGGGCACAAGTGAAAGGAATTTTTTTTAAGACAAAAAGAGTGTAATGCAAGCTTTCGTTATATAAATAAAAATCCCACTGGGGCATGGCCGTAGTTACTCTTCATCTCTGTGAGGAAAAATTTCAATAAAAGGATGGAGGTGGCCGAGTGGAGACCTGTACAGACGTCATTTTCTCATTATTATTTTCAGCATTTGGAGACTCCCGAAAAGACAGACTGTTTCCTACAGAACCTGGTTGTTTTCTGATCCTTTTAGACACTGGCTCAGAAAAACACAACAATCAAACCAATGTATAACTGGTCCTGAAATACCTTAACTCTGGCACTGACTTTGAATTATAAAAACATCAAGTGTAAAACAGATTTATAAGTTTCAGATGCAGTGAGAAAGAAAACATAACTCACCCAGTCCTCACTCTATTTTGGTTAACAATAGACATTGTTGGTACTGGGACTGAAGTTCACTTGTTAGTGCTTGCCTGCTGTGCACTAAGTCCTGGGCTGATCAGCCTTGGCTAGCCTTAACTGTCAACTTGGCACAGCCTGGTCATCTGAGAAGGGAAGATTAAGCCAGGCATGGTAGCATAGGCCTTTAATCCCAGAACCAGGGAGGCAAAGGCAGGTGGATCTCTGAATTGGAGGCCAGCCTGGTCTGGATAGCGAGTTCCAGGCCAGCCAGAGGTATATCGTGAGACAGTGTTGGAATGTGTATTGGGGGGGGGGGGGGGGGAGAAAGGAAGGAAGAGAGTGAGAGGGAGGGAGAAAACAATGGAAGAGAGAACACTGCCTACATGAGATTAGTATGTTTGTGTCCATATCTTCATTATTAACATATGCAATTGGAGCTAGGCTACTCTGGTCTGCACCATTCTTGGGCAAGTGGTCCTAGGCTGTACAAGAAAGCTAGCTAAGCATGGATCACCTATTAAGAGTATCCTCCATGATTCCTGCTTTACTCCAACACCACAGAAATTGTGAGATTATAAATTTGTAATGTCAGTATTTGGGAGGTAGAGGCAGGAGAGTCAGGAGTTCACTCTTGGCTACATGAGGCCAAGTCTCAAGAAGATGTTTATATTTACATAATCTTAAAAATGTGATTCAGGGCTGGAGCAACAGCTCAGCAGTGGGTGTTCTTGCAGAGAACCAGGGTTCGATTCTCAGCATGCACACAGCAGCAGATGGAGACCATCGGCAACTCCATTTCCAGGGAATCCAGTGCCCTCTTCTGGCCTCTTCAGGTACTACACATTTGGTGTGTAGAAACACATGCAGGCAAAACGTGCATACACGTAAGTAAAATAAAAATAAGCGGGATTGTACGGAGTCGTCCCCTTGTACCTTTCCATATTATATCATGGACATTTTATGTTATGTTAATTTTTAAAAATATTATTTTAGACATTTCTTGGTATAAATAAGCATTGAGATTATGTGTAAGCTTTGCTATGAGGGATAATTCTGTAGTACACTTAAAAAAAACAGTCTAACTTTTTATTGCAGTCTGGCTTTAAACTCCAAGCAGTCCTCCTGCCTCAGCCTTTTGAGTACTGGGATTACAGACATGAATCACCACAGCCAGCTTCTAGAAACAATCTTATAATATGTTTCTGTTTATTTACTTATTTGTTCATTTGTTTATTTATTTATTGGTTGGGCTTTTTTTGAGATAGTTTCTTTGTGTAGCCTTGGATGTCCTGAACTCACTCTGTAAACCAGGCTGGCCTCAAACTCATAGAGATCTTCCTGCCTCTGCCTCCCAAGTGCTGGGACTAATGGCAGATACCACCACCCAGCATCTGCTTACTTTTTTATATAAGTACCAGGCCATAGACCCAACAGACAGGGAGCCCTGTCTTTATACCCACTGGCTTGATAGAGAATTTGGATTACCTCTTGATAAAATTGGGTAACAGCAAGTCACACACACTTGCCACTTTGTTAGAGGAAAAATACTCTGTGCTTGTTTTAATTTTTGTTTTTGATTACCAGTGTGGTTGAACATTTTTCATGTTAATTGCCCACTTGAATTTGTTCTCTTGTGAATTGTCTATTCATACCCATTCTTTAATTAATATATCCCCCTTTCCTCATTAATCTGCAAAAATTTTGTATAACATTAAGAATATTACTTATTTATTTTTATTTATTTTGGTTTTTCATAGATAGGGTCTCTCTACATCATTCTGGCAATCCTGGAACTCACTCGGCAGGCCATGCTGGCCTTGAGCTCACAGAGATTAGCCTGCCACTGCTTCCTGTATGCTGGGACCAAAGGCACGTGCCACCACACCAGGATGAATATTACTATTTTAAAATCAGAAGTTGAAAACCATAACTGACTTAACGACTTAACAAGGCTTACTTGTATGGAATGTTAATGTCAACTAAATAGCTCACTAGTGTAGTGAAGGTGGGGGGCAGTAAGAGCTAAATCAGAGCTTTATAAACTATCATAGAATAAACAGAATTCTTGTTCTACTAACGCCTTTTAAAGGAATGGCTATAATAACAAATGACAGGTCACATCAGAGGTTGACTTCTATGCCTTTATTAGGCATTTCCTCTCTCTGCCTGCTAAGCAGCTAGAGGACACCTGGGCGAGACAGAAGGTTCTAGTATGGTGTACAACCCGTGCCCACAGGTTGGGCAGGGCATTTTCCAGAAGTTCTTGTTTGAATTGTAAGCTGCAATCTGGGGTCTGAATTCTGAGCTCCTGGGCACCACCCAGAATTAGCCAAGTGATCATAAGAAACCAGAAAGACAAGATTCAGTTTCACCTATGAGGCCAGGATTGAAGCAGCAAGGGAGCCGGGAAGATAAACAGAGAGAGAGAGAGAGAGAGAGAGAGAGAGAGAGAGAGAGAGAGAGAGAGAGAGAGAGAGAGGAGAGAGAGGAGAGAAGAGAGAGAGTGTAAGAGTGTATCTGAGGATGCCTGAGCAGTCCCCAGAGTGGTGGCCACTGTCACAGACTCAGACCTCCCAGGCCAGGAAGCTTCTTCACAAAGTGGGGCCAGCCAGGTTAGGAGGGCAAGTAGAAGGTAATGACTGAAAAGGAGAGAGGGAGCCACCTTCCACTAGGGCCAAACGGGTCTGGCTGAGGGTCTGGCATTCAAGTCCCTGTGTGCCATTCACACGTGATTTGCCTACCATGGCTCAGGCTGTAAGGATTCAAAAATAAAACAGAAGTCCAACCATGCAGACTGCAGCCCAGGAACAGAGGCTGGGGTGGAAAGATCTGTCTTAGAGGACCCCAAAGTCATAGCAGTCTCCTCTCTAGGCACAGGAAGATAGATATCACAGGCAGGTGATGAATGATGTCAGGTACAGAGTTGTCTGCTGTATCCACGTTACATCATTCTCAGATGAGAAAGATTGGGGGACAGACCTGTTTATGGTGGACGACCCTTGAGCTCATAGATTTTGATCTACTAGAATGGAGATTTGAGTGAGGGTCTTCTTTAAAATCAGGAGCTGAGGGGTAGATAAGCAGAGGAAAAAGAAGGAGAAGAAAGGGGTGTGGCTGATGGAGAATTTGTGATTTTGGCCTGCTGGCATCCACTCTCCCTTCTCTCAATCACGGTGCCTAGCTCAGTCCTCCACACTCAGCTAGTGAGTGTCCCATGGATAGACCCTGCCCTACCTCTCTGAGGGCTGATGGTTAAGAAGAACTCATGACATCCCCTCTGTGATAAAGCCATTATTCTAGACACTTATATAAGGCATTATTGTTTAAGTGGTTCTCAACCTGTGGGTCGTTACCACTTCTGAGGTTGAATGACCATCTCACAGGGGCCGCATCACAGACATCCTGCATATCAGATGTTTACATTACGATTCCTAACAGTAGCAAAATTACAGTTGTGAGATAGTATCGAAAATGATTTCATGACTGGGGGTCACCACAACATGAGGAACTGTATTAAAGAGTCACAGCATTAGGTAGGCTGAGAAGCAGTCTAACACTTTCAGGCCTCCATTCACAGACTTCCTGCCAGGTTTGGGACTTTCTAGCTTCCTAAACTCACATGCACAGATTTCTCTGTGGCTCACCTGGCACAACCCTAGATAGCATCCTGAACTGAAGCAGGAACAGGGCACAGATGCCTTCTCAGAGAGGAGGGGCAGGTCCGGGAAGGGCTGGATTATAGTTCCAGCAAATCTGATACTTATTCAAATAGGGCATGAACCTGCAGTAGAGAAAGCATGAGAGGGTTTGGATTGTTCCACACACAGAAGAAAGACAAAATCCAAGACTTCCAGAAAAATCAGAAGCAGAGTGAGAAAACTTGCTTTGGCAAATTTTTTCTTCCCAGCACGGGGTGATACTGAGAAGCCCTACTGTGACAGGAGCAGCTCAGAATGCAGCTTAGATCTCACATCGGTGCCTGGGAAGGCAGCTTCTGTTTGGCCATGTGGCTGACTACAGATTCTTCCAAGACTCAGAGACTGTAGGACCCGCCTTACAGCTCTGTACATCCCAACACTCTATACATCAGAAGCTCTAATAAGCTTAGCCGCCCCAGCTAGAACGTGAGCCTGGATTCTGGTTTTTCTTCTTTTGAGACAGGTTCCCTGATAGTCCAGGTTAGCCTTAAACTTTCTATTAGCAGAGGATGACCTTGAACTCCTAATTCTGCCCCCTCTACTTCGCAAAGATTAAGATTACAGGCACGCACAATCACACCTGCTTATTTGGTGCTGGGAATTAAATCCCAGGATTTGTGCAAGCCAGGCAAGGAGCGCCCTACCAACTTAGCTATATCCTCAGCCACACCTGGAATCTTGACCATAGGATAGCCCTTGGGCCAGGGTTCCTTCTCAGGAGAGTCTTCTTCAAAGCAGATGGTTAATTCATTATCTTCTATAGAATGTTATCCCTAGTAGACAGACCTCCCATGGCTCATGTCTAAGTCAGTAACTTCTCATTACCTCTGTGGAGCTGCTGGCTTTAGGGCATCACTAGAAAACTCCATGGTGTTCTACCTGCCCGACAGCCAAAGCAAACCTTGGGAAGGGCTGATAAGGGAAATCCTGCCTCTCTCAACTCAGATCAAGTCACTGTTGGAATTCCTCCCTTTGGTTTTTATATTTTCTTCAGCCCTTGGACTATCAGAAGTTTTCCTCGGCACCATGCACATGCCTTCTGTGGCCTTCCTCTGACCACAGAAAGTCTAGTAAGCAGATCCTTCCCCACTCAACAGCCTGCATGGCAGAACCACAACAATAGGCACCAAATGCCAGAGGTCCAGAATGGCTGGACCAGCTCTGGTGGTGTCATACAGTGCTCCCTGGGCTTGGGACCTTCCCTATAGCTCCCATTAGCCGGAGAATGGGCTGTTGGCTGGCACAAGTAAAAGAGAAAATACAAGAACCATGAGGTGACATTCAGGGTATGGAAGTCACCCTAAAAATATGACAATTGATCTCCAATTGGCCACCAATTGCCATGAGAAAAGTAGTAAAAAGGGAGGAACTGAACATTTCCTGGAATGTTGAGCCCAGTGAGCCTAGTGGCAGGTCGTCACCAGTAACTGCTATGATGTCATAGAGCAGTTAGCTCTCTTTCCCTACGCCCCTCTCTTTCTTACATAAGGCACTGACCCTGGGCACTCCTGGAGGCCTTGCTGTATGGCAGTGTGGGTAAGAGAAAAATATACACAGGACATAGGCTGGCACTGATGGAGCATATTCCTCTGAGACCTTCTTTGCATGAGAAATCATGAACACCATAGCCCAGAGGGGAGAACTGGGAAGAAAACCTGGAAGACATCCCAAGGGCTGGTTGGCAGTCTCGGGCTCACAGCTCTGCCCAGCCAGCCAGACACAGCCCACAGGATCTGTTTTCACTTCTTCTGCCTTCTCAGCTTGGGACAACATGGCTGGCTGTGGAGTTCTTGCAAGTACTGACTACAGTTCCCCTTCTCAGACCCAGCTGGCTTCTGGGAACCTCTTCACAGTAATGAGAACTGGCAAGATATCCCTGGGCTCCATTTCTCTTGGAAGAGACTAGTGTTCCTTCCTTTTAGATGTGTGTGTGTGTATGCATATGTACACACGTGTGCACATGTGAGTGCATGTGCATGCACACACGGGTTCCCAGTTATGTTCTCATTTTCCCAAATACCCCCAGCTGTTGCACTGCTCACTGCTGCTGTAATGCCTCTTGAGGCAAGAAGTTGTTCCTCGCTGTACGATATTTTAAGTCAGTCATGTGTTCTCTTCTGCCCTCAGAGGTTATGAAGATAAACCTGGGAGGTGTGTGGACACTCGTGTGTGTACATGCATACATGCCCATGTAAGTGTGTGCTCTAGTATTTAAAGTTGAGTCCACATTACGAAGTCACAGTACTGTTTCTTGGCTCTAGGGACCCTGGTCCACGTCCCCTAGCTTGATACTGGGGTCTTGGCAGGGCAGAAGGGTAAAGGCTCTATTAAGACAATCAGGGTTGGAATCCTGATTTTTGCCACTTGCTAACTAATTCTTTGGCCAAGCTTCCTTCCTCTCTGTAGTCCAGTTTTCTGATCTATAAATGGAGACTAATGAGAGTCTCTATGGTAAAGCTTTCCTGTAATGACTGCAAATGCTAACACTCAAAGTGCCTACAGATGTTCCCAGCACGCGGCATATATTCAATAAATATTTGGTAGCATTTGTATTATTATTTTTCAACAAATAACAGATGTTATTATTGTAAATAAAATAGGATGGGACGTTGGGCTGAATCACACCACGGGTCTTTGCAGCTTTGAAATCCCACAGTTTTATGAGTTTGTGCAAGACTACGTGAATCCTGAATGGATCCTTTGGAAATATCAGCCAAGGAGAAAGGCCACTGAGGATTTGGCAAAGGCCAAGTGCTGGAATCTGTATTGTGCATCCTGTGGCAAAGCCTGTGTGCTATGGTTGGCACAAACCATATGGCACCACAGACTTCAGCCTGTCCACTGTGAGTGCTGTGGAATATGGAAGTGAGCCCTCTTGATTTTGCTTGTCTATGGAGGATTTCAGTCTGCTTCACTCTGCTGGGCAGGTGAGTGAGTGGGGGGCCAGGGTCAGAGCTGGCTGGCTGGAGTGCCTATGTGCTGCACAGACACCCCATTGGGATCCCACTCGGCCTCAGAGTGGGTTGGAATGGGAGAAGCAGCTCCTGCACAGAAGGCCTGTTCTGGACCCGGTAGACTTAATCTCTACCTGACAAGAGAATTCTGTTTTCTTATAATCCAGGATGTCAGAAATCTGGACTAAGATGTCTGCAAGGTTAGCTCTTTGAGGGGGTCTGAGAGGACCCAGACCTCATTCTTGACTTGGGGTATTACTGGCAACCACCACTGTTCCTGGGCTTGTGGCTACAGTCTCCAACTGTGTCTCCAAGTGTCCTTCTTTGTATGTCTCATACACATGGCACGTGTATGTATGTCAGAACCCCTTGGAGGGAGTCAGAGGTTTCTGGGGCCACGCAGTGTGGGAACTAGGAACAAACTCTGGTTCTCTGAAGGAGCAGCAGGCGTTCCTAATTGCCAAGCCCTCTTTCCAGGTCCCCTCTCTGGTCTGTATAATAGCAATCACCCAACTTAGAGGCCATTCCTATCCAATATTATTTTATGTTTATCTATTGATGCCAGCAGACAGGCTTTCCAAAGTAGGGAATGGCTGGCATTGGAGTGCATCTTCCTTAGGGAACAAATTCAAATCATTACCAAGGTTGTTGTACACACACACACACACACACACACACACACACACACACACACACACTGTAGGAGGAAATGTCACCTTCTCTTGTTCCACATTACGCTACAAAATAATAACAGAAAGAAGCCATCACCACCAGAAACCTCCATGTCTATACTCTCTACCCTGCAGCCAGCGGGGACTATGGGACACTAGGAGACAAAATCCCTGCATCTAGTGTTTCCATAAATGGTGCTCTGTAAAACTTTCAAGCCGGAATCCAACCCCTCATAGCAGATGGCACACCCATCTTCCCATGGTCGGTGGGTTGCATCCTCTTTAGAAGGAAGCTACTCTTTGAATGTGAAGTACATACCTGGTCCTGATTAATCAGAACAAAGATGTCATGAGTGACTTTAATTTCCTGCTCTGATTATAAACTGCAGAAGCAAATTGTCAGCATCCGCACATCCACCCACACCCCGATTCAGCTAAGAAACAATTCCAGGAGCACAAAGCTGGCCATGCAAACGAAGCTGGGAAAAGACTTCTCAGGCCCTGGTCTAACACAGCACTCCCATAGCCCCCAGACTGTAGGAATCACAAGAAGTTACTGTATGTATCTCAGCATGAAGTAGCCAAGGCTAGGAAGAAAGTCCAAGATGCTGGTGGGCAGAACCAGGTGTGGGCAGATGTGGGGTCACCACCAATCATCTCAGTGCTGGGCTTCATGCCCGGTAGTCAGCATGCATTCGAAGGGCGAGTAAGATCAGAAAATGCATTCTGGAAATGCCTGGGAATGTACTGAGTGAAAGGGCATGCCCAGCTGTCAGGAGAGTATCACTCAGGACTGGTGGACCACTCAGACTAGAAGCACTTCCTGGCTGTGCCTACCTGTGCTTGTGG
>CM052705.1:43398349-43563527 GCA_028551405.1 Uromys caudimaculatus | reverse complement strand
CCCCCCCCCCCCCCCCCCCGCTACTATTCTCTAGAGCACATTCAGACAAATTAAAAACTAGCAATCGGATTCTTTCCCACTCAGCCACATAATACAGAACAAAATTTTTCTCCCTTCAGTTTGAGTATATTGATGGGCAATTTGACAGTAGCTATTAAAATTAAAATGTGTATCTCTATAACTCAGTAGTTCTTGAGGAAACACAGGCTAGCATGACCATTATCAACAGCAGGGGGTGGGGTAATTATAACCAAGTCACCCATTTATGGAATCTATTGCCAAGGAAGACAGTCATGTATGGACTGGAAATAATATATTTTCGGGAATAAATTATGCCTGGTGTTCTTACTGTTAGTTTTCTGACCACTTTAACAAAAGGACAAAGGGAAAGAAGAAAGACATGAGATGAAGGCTGCGTTCAGTTGGCTTTTTCCTTTCTCCCTTCTTTATTCCCTACCCCCTGAGATGCTGCCACCCTCAGGGTGGGCTCTCCTTCCTCAGTCAAACCCTCTGGAAACACCCTCACAGCCATCCTGAGGGGTGTGTCTTCTATGGGATTCTAAATCCAGTCAGGTTGACAGTGAAGATCGGCTGTCGTATTATCACTGATGATAAAAGATTGGGGCCAGATGAGCTGATGCATATCTGTAATTCCACTACTCTGACCCAGGAGGATTTATTGTGAGCTCAAGACCAGACTAAGGTACAGGATGAGTTCAAGATCAGCCTGGGCTATGTAACAAGACTCCATCTTAGAAAGGATAAGAAGATGCATGGCAGCACCAAACATTTTCTGTAGGTCCGTGTCTATGGATATAAATATGAAAGTAAAATACCCAGAGAGACAAATCCTAGATGGACAGTAGCGTGTTTACCTGGGACCCAGACTAGACTTGGAGTGGCATTAAGGGGAATTTTAGTTGCATTAATGAATTACTTGTGTGATGTGAGACTTGTTTATTAAAAACCAACCAACCGACACACAAGGAAAACGACAGAAAATGCATGTTCCACTTTGCTTCTCACTGACGCTGCTCTATGTGAATTTACTATTCAGCTAGAAATAATGTTATTAAAGTATCCTCTCAGAGCCAGGAAGGACTGCAGACTGTGACAAGAGAGTTTAACTGTATTACCAGGGTAGGGAATGGCCTCACAGAGGGGAAAGCGCTGACTTAAGTAACTTTGGAAACAGCAGTCTGTAAAATTAAAGGCAGAGCGACCTGCTCGTAAGCACTGTATTGGAGTTGATAAACTGGATTCCGTGGGTTACGACTCTGATACTGCAACGCGTGCATATTGGAACTGAACAATTAAGAAAACAGATAGCATGGGGTGGCAGCCAGGTTTCTTACTATTTCAGTAGAAATTTATGGATAGGCAAGGGCAAAGTCTAAAGAGAGTCCTTATGGGAATGGGTTTGAGTCAGAGACATTGAAATGAATCCCTGTTTAACTAATACAAATACAGGTGTCATTCAGAGACATTTATGGGTATGTAATATTTATCTCTATATATAGATACATAGGTTAAGATACACACACTTATATGTCTGCTCTGTCAGCCAAGTGGGAGACTCAGATACAGAGAGAGTACCTTATCCCTAATCTTAGATCCTTGGGTTATGCTTCAGTGAAAGGAACTTGGACTATTTGGAGAAATACCTGACTCTTAGACAGACATAGGAAATATACAAGATGCACCTGGGGCATCTTGCAATGCTGGAAAGCAGAAAAAAATAATACAATACTAACAAAAAATGATCAAGGCTCCCAATAATAGGAATACAGCCCAAACTGGGCTGCCTAAGTAACAAAGTAAAGTAATATTGGATGATACTCCCCAGTCTAAATTAAAGATTAATTTCTTAAAATTACATTTAGTGATTGTGTGTCAATCAATTCACAATTGATTGTGTGTCAGAGGTCAGAGGACAGCTGTGCAGCTGGAGCTCTACTGCAACTTTGTGGTTTCTGTGGATCAAATCCAGATCACCAGGGCTTGGCAGCAACTGCCTTTAACCATTTTGCTGGTCCTCTATTAAAGAATTGTCAGTCCATATTGACATAAACAAATGACTGAGCAAATAGATAAATGGAGGAGAAAACATAACTTTTCATTGTAGAAAAGTCCCCAAAGCTCCACATTGGACATTCTACTCACAGGACAGGGACCATCAATCCCACTTATGAGTGGGTTATGCTCCATGGTTCCCTCCAAAGAGTTCGGAATGGAAAGGGTGGGGGCAGGAGAGAGTCACTTTTTTTGAGAAACTGACAAAGGCCACCTCAGAAATTTCTTCAGCTGGGTGGAGAAAGGCCATGTCAACAGGAGCCCTTCTGAGCATTGGCTCTCGTTGATAATGTGTGAGGACATTTTACAACTGTGGTCTTTACCCCAAGAAGCTTAATCCCAGCCTAATCATGAGAAAAACATAGGGACGATTTTAACAGAGTATCTCCTATGATACATATACTGGGCTTGTACTCTCCAAAATGTCAAGGTGATAAAAAGTAAGGAAATGGAGAAACAGGCTTGGCTTGGGGGAGTCATGGCAGAGGAGAGCCAGGACAGAAAAAGGACATCAGGTAAAATTAAGGTATTCTGAGCAAACTAGGGTTTTCATTAATATTAAGGAATCAACGCTGTTCCAATCATGGTAGTACATGTCCTACAACTAATGTAATGGGCATGCACACACAGGAAATAGTGTTTTCTTCTATAACTCTAAAACTAGCCTGCAAAAGGTAACATCTGTTTTTTTTAAAAGAATACCCTTAATACATCACCTTTTTATTTCTTCCGAAAACTAAAAAGAAAGAAAAAGGAAAGCCAAGATCTACGTGCAGATTTCTGACATGTAAGGACAGCTCATAGACACACCTGTTTTTAATTTGACAGTGACTTTTGAGCAACTCAGCAGTTGCCCTCAAATGAGCATGTGTGAACCAACATCAAGCAAAAATGGTGCCTATGTTGGGTGGGGACAGGGTCACTGTCAGACTTGTATATAACCACTAGACTCATTGTAGCTGTTTAAATGGTGGTAATAGTTGGGGGGAGTCCTTCATTTTTCTGTTTAGAATTAAAAACTATTTCTTTTGGTTTTATGAGTATGAGTGCTTGTCTGTATGTATAGTCATGAGTGTGCAGTACTCATAGAAGTCAGAAGAGGGCGCCAATCCCTTGGATTTGGGGTTACAATGGTTGTGAGCTGCCATGCAGACCCAGGTCCTCTGCAAGGGCAGCAAACACTCTTAAGAACGGAGCCATTTCCATAGCCCCTGCTCAGAATCTTTGAATCTCCTGTAGCTGTCTGCCTCAATGAAGTTTTGGCTGCTCCTCACTCCTACTAAGCACGCTCCTGCCCAGGTGCCTCTTCACCGGCTGCTGCTGCTTCTTGGAATGCTCTTCTGTGCATGACTCAGGCCACTTCCTCTGAGTTTCTGCCCGTGTTGCTGTATCAGAGAGACCTTAGTGGCTAAAATAGCAACCCCCAATCCCATCACTACCCAGCTTCATTTTTACTCTCACTGTGCTCCCCTCCCCCAGTGCCTGCTTAGTAGCTTACTGTCTGAGGTCCTTAAATAGAAGGAGATTTCCATGAGAGTAAGCACTTCGCTTTTGTTCTTTGTGGTCTCACCAGTACTTGGAATAGAATCTAGTGCATAGCAGGCAAGAGCGGGCGTGCAATAACCCCTGTGGAAGGACTATGGAAACAAGTGGGGTTTAGCATCTCTGTGTGTATGGAGTCTCTCTCTCTCTCTCTCTCTCTCTCTCTCTCTCTCTGTATCTCCCTCTCTCTCTCTCTGTATCTCTCTCTCTCTCTCTCTCTCTCTTTCTCTCTCTGTGCGTGTGTGTGTCTCTCTCTCTCTCTGTGTATCTCTCTCTGTGTGTATATCTCTGTGTGTGTATCTCTCTCTGTGTATCTCTCTCTGTGTATCTCTCTCTCTCTGTATCTCTCTCTCTGTATCTCCCTCTGTCTCTCTCTCTCTCTCTCTCTCTCTCTCTCTCTCTCTCTCTCTCTCTCTGTGCGTGTGTGTGTGTGTGTGTATGTGTGTGTGTGTGTAGGCCAGGACGTGGGAATCAGTCCTTACTTTTCCCTTGTTTTCAGATGTAACATCTTTGCTGTTCCAGGCTAGCTTGGCCGCCATGGGGATGCTAGGAGAACAGACGGGAGAGCTGCTGTGCCCAGCTGTGCCCAGGCTCCAGGAACCCAAACTCAGGTCTTCACACCTTACCTACTGATGTCTTCACACGCGTGTGGCAAACATTTTACCTACTGATGCATCTCCTAGCTGGGTGATTTTCTTTTAATAGTCAAACGAAGGTTAATTGTGTGCTGTTAAGTAACGACAAATCATCACACGGTGCACGGTCAGAGCTGGTGCACATCTGTAGTCCCAGCTACTGTAGTCCCAGCTACTGTAGTCCCAGCTACTGTAGTCCCAGCTACTGTAGTCCCAGCTACGGGGGCAGGAGGACTGGACACAGCTGGGTGAGACTTTGTCTCTCTTTTTTAAATTATTTATTTATTTTATGTATAGGAGTGTACCGTAGTTGTCTTCAGACACACCACAAGAGGGCATCATATCCCAATACCGAGTGGCTGCTGGGAATTGAACTCCTGACCTCTGGAAGAGCAGTCTGTGATCTTAACCACTGAGCCATCTCTCCAGCCCCTGAGACCTTGTCTCTTTTAAGTTACCTTTCTACAAAACCCTTGTGTGACTTGGTGTTAAAGTTTATGTATACGAAGTGGATTGTTGGGGCTGGGGATTTGAAAGAGCACTTGCCTAGCAAGCACAAGGCCCTGGGTTCAGTCCTCAGCTCTGGAAAAAAAAACCAAAATAACGAAGTAGACTGTTCATGAAACAAATATTTACCGGTGGACACAAGGGTACAAAAGCAATCAAGACCACTTTCTCGCCTGAAGGTGCTCTGTCCCTCCAATCCCCCTCTTCAATGCTTTTGAGCTCCCGTTAAGTGCTCAGTACTGTATGTCTAAGATTGTACTGGGAACATTACTTTGTCTCTCTGTCCTAATTGATAATCCTCTCAAGTTTGGGAATTTAAAAATTTAGTTGCATATATGCCAGTGACTAACTTTCTGACTCTGAAAAAAAAACCCACTGAATTCTGAATATTTGTTTCTTTTCTGGTAAGCCTGGGTTTAAGATCTCATTCCAGCCTCACCCCACAGGGCTACTGAGAATGTCCAAGGAGGAAGAGACATCCAAGCACAAATGTGCTTTCTCTACTGTGAAAACCCAAACACATGGAAGAGATTCTCTGCCAGAAAAATGTTAAACACAAAACCCAAATCTCACATAAACAAAACCAAACTCAGACCACTTCTCAGTAAGCCTCAGAGCCGAGGCAGCTGTTGTCATGGTGAGAAAAATCTGCCATCATTCAAAGATCCCATAGTTGGACAGCAATCAGGACAGGCAGTGCAGTGCCTGTCAAGGCACTCCTCTGCAGAGCGAGGAGACCATCAGTGATCTCCGGTTAACATTTGAGTCAAGTGGTCACCAGGTCTTGACACTTTCATGGGCCCCAGATGGGACCGGTTGGCTCTTGTGCACTACATGTTGTTCTGAAGCCTCAGCAGACCTTGGGATCTCTTCTTTCTGCTTTAAACAAAACTTGCCTTGGCTGCCTTTGTTCTTAGGAAATAAAGCTTGGTCATAAGTGAATAGGATCCTCGAGGCTGACATCAACACCACTGGTCAGGCCAGGGTCTCTTCAAAGGAAGACACTGGAAATCTTCCATACAGTAATCAAGAGCAATGGGCATTGAAAGGAGGGGGGAACGGAGGAGGACAGGGAGGGAAAGAGAAAAGAAGGGAGGGAAGGAGGAAGGGAGGGAGAAAGGGGGATGAGAGGAAAGAGGGAGAAAATGAATACAGAACACAGCAAAGAGCAACAGAGCAAGCGATGAGGGAAGCCATATCTGAGTAGACAGCCTTTCCAGAACCACAAGTAGACCCAAACTCTGGAGTTTCCCAGGCTCTGTATTTATGCTCCCTCTTCCTGGTGGGATTCATAATACTGTCAGCATGATCTGAAAAGGCCAGGCCAACACACATGGTTGGTGTACTCAATGTGGAGACAAAGACTCACCCTTCTCTGTGCATGCTCACTTACAGGGGCTAAAACAGTTTCTGATGAAATACCCAGAAGGCATTCTGCTCCCTGCGTCGTCTTTCCTCTAGATCAGCATGTCCTGGGCTACCCTTAACATCTATAACAACATGGATAATATCTGTCACTGTTAGTACCTCCACACATGCTCTGAGCCAAGCACTGAAAAATGAACACTTCTGCCTCTTTGCAGAGATCCCAGGCCTCTTGTAGGATGTTCCATTGGTTCAGGGTCCAGGACCTGCTTAGGAACATTGTAATAGACAGTCTTTTCTACAAATATGCCTTCTTTTTTGTTGTCTTAAGACTGTCTTATACTATGGACTTATTTTGGTCTCCAATTTTCAATCTTTCTGCCTCCGTCTTCTGAGTGCCATGATTATAGGCATCCACCATCTCACTAGGCTTGTGTTATTCTTTTAAAAACATGACATGGCAGAATTTATTGTGGGGGGGGGGGCATTAGGACATTGTACTAGGAACAGAGAAGACCAAACTGCCTTTCCCATAGCTTTTTTGTAGTTTTTAAGGAAAACTTTCAAACATACACAAAAAAAGCACAGCATACGTATTTACCTACCACCCAGCCGCACCAGTTGATATTTTGCTAATCCTAATCCACTGATTCACACTCCATCAGCTGTTTCACTGTAAAGCCAACAAGGGACACTGGCCATTTGTCTACTGCCTTTTGGCATTTTGCTCTTTCTTTCACTGTTTAAAGATTCAGAGGCTCTGGATGGCCCCGATTGATTTCTGGTACTCTCCTGCAGTGGAAGACTGTGGAAGTACACAGGCCTGGGGCTTGCATTGCTCCATACGAAATGAAGCAAGTCTCTACCAATGGCCCATTCATTTAATTATTCCTGATATGGCAACAATCGTTCACGTCACTTCATAATTATTGTTTACTGAAAAACAAGGGATCGAGGGGCTGGATAGAGGTTCTGTGGTTAGGAACATTGGCTGCTTTTCCGGGTTCAATTCCTAGCACCCACGTGGCATCTTACAACGGTTTGTAACACCAGTTCCAGGGAGCTGACCACAGACAAAAAAGTAAGCTGTTTCAGGGGAAGGTTTTGAGGAGGACAGGAGACCAAAAGGAACCGCAGAGTCTCTGCTCAGGGAACCCCAAGAAATGGGACTCAGAGCATGCCCTTCCTTCTGTACAGCTTGGCAGGATTTTGTGAAGAGGTGAATGAGATCTTGTGGATTAGTCTAGTGGTCACAGGGATATCTAGAGTCCTCTGAGTGTAGGAACTATGTGAAGAATAAGGGGTCTGAAAATGTGGATTAGCTGTGCGTCTTACACTGCTCATTAACTATTTATGTGACCTGCTTGCCACGTGGGCCTTTGCAGCGCAGTAATGAACTGATCTGCCAAAGTCTCACTCTTTCCCTACATGAAAATTCCCTGAGCTCTCCAGGTTTTCCTTTGCAGGAGGCAAGGCTCCTGATGGAAGACTTGAAATCAGGAGCAGCTCCACCACCATCGGGTCTCTGGCCTCCAGAGAAAGGCACTTGCCCCTTTGTGGTCTCTCCTCAGGCTCTGATGGAAGCTGGTACATCTACAGACAAGACATGGCTTCTTAGCTCTGACCGTGCAAAGGTTTTGCAAAAAAGGCTCTCCTCGAACTGCCTGAGACCTGAGGTGATCTGCAGGTGCACACTAGGTTGTGAACTTCTGTGAGTCGGAGGCACATTAGAGCAGTGGGTATAGGGAGCTTGAAAATGTACTGAGGGCCTGGTCCCTAGCTCCCAGGGAGACCTGAGTGCAGCCAGGTAGAGAGGCTCTGCTTCAAAGCAGGGGCTGATGCACACGCCTCACCTTGCTTCCTTCCTCGGCCTTCTTTGTCAGGGTCATCTTTTGCCTCAAAGCTTTTGAGATGGAAGAGACACATTCTTTTTAGACTTGATGATTCAGGTCATGCTGGCTTCATAAAATCAATTGAGGGAGATTTTCATCTTATTCTTTGGTCTCAAATAGTTTGAATAACAAAGGACGCTACCTGGGTTTTGAAGACTCTACTGCTCAGTTATAAGATGACAGACTTTAAAAAGGAGTATCTCTTTAATAAGCTTTCTAATGCATTGTTATTGTATATCCTAAAGTTAATGTATATTCT
The DNA here is from genome assembly GCA_028551405.1 of Uromys caudimaculatus. Classification (NCBI taxonomy): domain Eukaryota; kingdom Metazoa; phylum Chordata; class Mammalia; order Rodentia; family Muridae; genus Uromys; species Uromys caudimaculatus. The sequence goes on along the minus strand of CM052705.1, from coordinate 43,555,254 downwards.
ACTGTAATGTTAGTGGGTCTACTCAGATGCTTTGTTTCTTTGGGGGCAAGTAGGAGAGCTTATACTTTTATAAGAGACTTTGCTTTCTCTAGATTATTGCCATAAATTTCTTAATACATGATTTTATGAAGTCCCACACCTCTCTTCCAATTGGGTGAGTGCATCTCCTTTCCCCTTGTGGTCTTGCAGACCAAAGATTTTACAAACGTCCTCCGTGCTGACAGTAAGCACTGACTGCATTACCCATTTGGTTCCACCTGCCTTACTGGGGTAATTCATTTACTTCTCAGGGAGGTACACAGAACCCCACACCTCACACCTCACATTACAGATGAATTCCTCAACCTGGACTGTGCGGGGCAGTTAATTGGCCTATAGATCACATGGTGGCATGCAGCTCCAATATTCTGCCTATTACCCTCTGTGTATGAGAGAAAGAATGAGCATGAACAGATAAGACTTTTGCCTGTTGTATGATTACATTATTCTAAGGGTCAAGTGCCTGCAATCCCAGAACTCAGGAGGCTGAAGCAGAAAGATCTTAAGTTTGAAGTCACATACATGGTAAGGCCCTGTTTCAATAAAAAACAAGGACTAAGATACAGCTCAGTGGCAGAATGCTTGATTAGCATGGAACAGATCCTGGGTTCAGTTCCCAGTCTTGCAACATAAGAATTTAAGAGGAAAAAGGAATCATGACAAAGTAGGAGTGTGTTTCATGTGGTCTATTTATAGTTCTGTGGCCAGAGGTGACTTCACTGGCAAAGGGAGGCCTACAGATTGAAGGCTATGAGCTCTAATAAGTAGGTGGATTTCATACCGTGTGACCCTTTTGGAGACCTGCTTCAAGGTCACTTAATCGCTTAATTGCTTTGAATGGTCATTCAGACAATGAGAGAGGAGGCCTTTACAGAAACCACAGAGTGTTCATGAATTGATGCTGAAGAAACCCACAGTGAGAGGCTGTGATCGATACATGGCAATCACACGGCACAAACTTCGTATGCCAGAAGCATTAAAAAAATTCTCCTAGCAGGCACTTGGTTGCTACCACAGTAAGGCCTTTTCTTACCTCTTTAGTTTGGCCTTCAGGAAGTTCCTGCACTTGATACCAACTGCTCACCACTCGCCAATGTTCCCTTCAGACAGGTAGCCATGTCACTGAGTCAAACCAAACTCCCCGCTCTGTATGTCCTCACACAATGGCCTCTGAGCCTTGGCTACTGCTATTTCCACTACCAAGACCTCCCTGTGTCTACTTTGGAGTATCTAAATACAGAGAATGCTTCAAGGAAGCTATATTTCCAGTCCTCTCTCCCACCACTCAGCCTTGCCAGCCCTATGTGTACCAGGTGTGCTAGTACTTTATATGTGTTGACCGACTCGACCTTCAAAACAACATTAGGATTAGGTTTTCTTGTTTGTTTTGTTTTGTTGGTCATTGGGAAATCTGAAGTCCAATAATTTGCTATATTTAGCAGCAGGGATGAGATTTGAACTCAGGCAATTTGGCTCCAGCACTTGTCCAGTATCATGCCTTGTGAACAGTATGTGACCAACTGAGTTTCACACTTTTTCGTCACCCTTTACCTGGCAAGCTCCTGCCTGAATGGTCATGGGCCTACTATACCACTGTCTCCACTAAGACACACTGAAACTCTTTTTTGAATGGGTTCTGCTAAGCGGCACTGTTCACAACGCTTGCGCCATGTGTTAGAAATCTTGAGTCATCATGCTTGGTCACCAAGGAGTGGCCCTATTAGGTACGCCCTTGTTGGAGTAGGTGTGGCCTTGCTGGAGGAAGTCTGCCACTGAGGGTGGCCTTTGAGGCTTTCAAATGCTCAAGCCAGGCCCAGTGTCTGTCCCTTCCTGCTGCATGGCAATCAGTATGTAGCTACCTCTCCATCCATCGGTCTACGTGCTACGATAGTTTCCACCATGATGATAATGGACTAAGCCTCTGAACTTGTAAGCCAGTCCCAGAGCAATGTTTTCCTTTATAAGAGTTGCCGTAGTCCTGGTGTCCTCACAGGAATATAACATTGACTAAGACAGAGAGACACACGAACAAAGAGCAGGTAGAAGTACAGAATATGAACCGAGGATGGGAAAAGCCAAGGTCTGTGCTAGACACGGGGCCAGTACGCAGCACTGCGATTGTGGTTGCTCTTACTACTGCCCAGTGCAGCTGCACAAAGCTGGGTTTGCATGCTGTGTTCACTGTATTGCAGCTGCATGAGAGTTTCAGGAAGCTGATGCCTTGCTCAGCAGCAGTGACAGAACAAATCTCAGTGCTAGTTCCTGGTGGGTTAAGGAGGCAGGTCAGGCTGTTCTGATCACCACCTCTGTCTGTCAAAGAAATTAGCTCTCCGGGGCTCTGTGTGCCCCTCAGGGCAACATGGTGAGGACAGCCACAATCGCTCAGGATTTTTTTTTCACTTTAGAAGCCAATGGCTATTCATAGAATGTGCCAGGTGGTCCCCATGTCGGGTGCTTGGGACTTCTGACCCACCAACTATCAATGCTTACAGTGCCAAGGGGGCTCTGCTTCCTTTCAGGACCCACTGAGAACACTCTGGTGGTTACAGCTTCCTCCAAATCTGCTTGCTGACTGGGAGGAAATGGATCTTTCTGTCTCAGTAACAGTAAAATTGGTCTCTGCATCTGTGAAAATGATGTTCTCTGAGACAGCAATCCCAAATATTAATCAAGTATCAACCACTGACACGAGTGGAAAATAGAGCTGCGTCTCCATTCAAGTCTTGTTTGGAGCAGAGTGAAGGCTGATTTGGGGAAAGCCTGTGAATGGGTCTCAAACATCACGGCTAGGCAGAGAGCAGGAGCTGCAGACCCTGGCTTCAGTGATGCATCTGCACAAGAAGGCTGTGTTCCTGGGCCTCAATTTTCCCATTTCTAAAATGAGAGCTGTGCATATCTGAGTCACTGAGGGATAATACGCAAGGGCCCATGGGAACAGCCTGGCTCTCAGAGGCTCTGTGCAGAAGCAATGGTCTATTAGACACAGTCGGTATGACTAGAGGAATAAATCTGCTGGGGAAAGGGAGCTTTCTCTTTCGCCTTTGCCACTCCTGGCATGAACATTTCAGAACATTACAAGCCAGGATGCTATAAAGAGGCCCTCCGTTTGTTTTGTTTTTTGTCTTTGTTTTCCTAGTAGCTAGTGTTTGTCTCAGGTTCAGGGCATTCTTCCTGATTTTGGTTTTACCATTCACTTAGAATGTACTCAAATATGCTGTGTCTGTCTCATTCAGGCATCTCTGCTGCCCAGCACCTGCCTGATGGGCATCTTCTCCCTCCCTCTCTTTTCTTTCCCCAGCACGTTCTACATTTTCAGCCTTAGGTCTTATCACTCTTGGAAGCCTCCCATACCTCCCAGATGGATAATCTGAACCAGAGAGAAACATCAGCTACTAGGAAAAAAAAATGGAGGGTCTCTTCATAGCACCCCTGGCTAGCAACTTTCCGAAGTGTTAAGGCCAGAAGTGGCAAAGTAGACAAATGACAACACGACAGCTAATGCAGCATAATCCCGGATTTAAATTATTTATTTGGTTTTTAATGTTGTTACAATATGTAATTGGGGAAATGAAGTTTCCTGATTTTGATGATTTTATTGTTATTTAAAAGAAATACTATTAATTTTAGGGTATTCATATTCAAATATTTAGTAAGTAAATAGATATAATACCTGAAACTTACTCTCAAGCAGTTCAGAGAAAGTAAACGAATGATGTATTAGACACCCACACTCGTGTGTGTACATTATATTTGGATTACTGTGGCAACTTCTGTGCAATTTTAAATGCCCTTATTCCCGGAAGGAGAATGTCCCACGGTTGATCAGTTTCCTTTTTCCTTCATATTCGGCCTCTGAGTTTTCTGTGTGAACGTTGGATCAGGATCCTACTGAATCTCTCACTGCACCCCTCATGTCAGATGAGACAACGACAGGGTTCTGAGAGACCACCTAACCGTACCCTTCTAGAAGATACAGTCAAGCTCAGATGGGTCTCGGGTTAACTTCACCAGCCAGTGTTGGGCTGGCTCTGGATCCTAGGCACTTTTTCCTCTACCTCACTCTGTACAGCTGTGCAACCCCCACAGATGACAGATGTGTGTGGTATCTGAAGTCTGTGTCTGTCCACTCCAGAGAGGCCACAGTGTGGACAGTGTAAGGAAGCTTTTCTCACCTCTCAGTTCTCAGGTCTCATGCAGCACCTGCATGCTAACAACTCTTAGGTCCGTCTCTGCAAATCTGACCTCTGCCTGAGGTGCAGGCATCCTGCTGCCGACTCCGGGCACTAACCAGCACTGTTTACAGAACATGTGAAAGCCAAATGCTGGATTCTCAAATGCCTCTGCTTCTTCTTATCTTGGGTTCAAAGTTCATCCATTCACTCAGCAATCAATGATGGCTTGCATCAAAACATCGCAAATTCTTACTAATACGTACAAGTTCTGTGGTTTGAGATACCAATCAATAAATATAAATTTAGTTAAGAAACTCGAGCTTGTGACATTATTATGTTAGTATTGGAAGGGATAAAAAGATAAAGGGCCACTGAGAGGTGAGATGCTCGGTGGGTAAAGGTGCTTCCAGCCAAGCTGAAGACCTGAGTTTGACTCCAGGAATCCATGTGGCAGGATGCCCAAAAGTTGTCTTCTGACCTACACACACACACACACACACACACACAGAATAAAACATGAATAAGTACATTTTTATGCTTTTTTTTTTTTTTTTAAAGAGAAAAGATGAAGATTGAGGAACTTCCTCTGTAAGTTTGTTTAGGTACATACTACACAGCCCAGGCAGACTTGGGAGTCCATGGCAATCTTCCTAGCCCAGCTTTTCCAAGTGCTGGGATCACAAGAGAGAACCACAATGCCTGGCAAGAAGGAACGAACTTTCTTTTCTTTTTTTTTTTCAAAACTGGATTTCTCTGTGTAGCCTTGACTATAGACTAGGCTGGCTTCGAACTCAGAGATCGCCTATGGCTTCTGCCTCCTAGGTGCTAGAATGAAAGGCAAGCACCTCCACCGCCCAGTTTAGGAAAGAAGAAAGTTCAAAAGAAGTTTGATGGTACCTGGGATTTGGTTTTTCTCTTCCTTCTATAAAGACTCCTATCCTTTTATTCACACGTATGCCTGTGAGCATGTGCCACATGTGTATGGGTGCCAGGAGGTCAGGAGAAGGTGTTGGATTCATTGGAACTGGACTTATAGGTGGTTGCGAACCATCTGATTTTGGTGCTGGGATCTGAACTTGGGCCTTCTCCAAGAGCAGTAAGTGCTCTCAGCCACTGAACCATCTCTCCAACCCTGATTCAATTTTCTTAACTAAAGCCTTTATACCTATTATGCCTTTATTATGAAAGCTCAGGAGTTCTAGTCTTTGGGGCTGTTAGTTGGGTTGTGAGATTAGAGAACAGAAAGGTCACAGTTGTCACATTCAGGACAGCCACTAATAGAGGCTATGAAAACCCCACCCTCCACGCATTCAGAACAAGATGAAGCATTACTTGGTGGTCTTCTGAGGTAACAAGTCTGGAACAGAGCTGGCATACCTGCCATCTCTTCCACCAGGTCCAAACTCACTGTTGAGAGCTACTTTGGCTGAGTTCTCGACACACTATCCTTAAAAAACGCCCTAGGTCAGAAGAGTTTTCGCTGTACTATAAATAGAGTCTTCATGCACCCACACCACTGGGCTCCACAGGAATCCACCAGCTGTTCCTACAGGGCCTTATGTCATTCCCCCGCATGCACTTGCAGCGCTATGTACGGGCCACATGTGCTTCACAGGGTGTCTGCTGTGCCTTCCAAGCCAAGTGAAGCCCCTATTTCCAGCCCTAAGGCCTCTTCTGCCCTTAACCTGTAGCAATTCAGACAATCTTTTTTGTAATCAATTAAACATGGTGAATAGAATTTTATATTATGCTAATTATTTAAAAAATGATACTTATCAATTGCTCTTTGAAATCTGTACTGGTTTGCCCACTGCTCCTCAAAATAAAGTTACCATTCAGCAGTGGCTCTTCCTCATTGCCAGCTTCCTGTGGCGTTTAACCTTGGCCAGTCACTGGAATATGGGGCAGGTGAGGGCGGCAGATTTCTTTATGCAGTTATAACACACACAAAGGGAGATTGGTCACAACGCACCACATGATGACATCGCAAAGATTGAGGCCCATGAACTCCAGCCAAGGAAACACCCCAGAAAATCTCTGTCAGTTCATGCGTATGTGTCCAATGCTTATATGTAAAATCGATGGGGCAGGAAACTGGGAAGGGGAAAGGGTTAGCAAGTGGGGAAGACCAGGAGCAATGGGGAACTCCCAGGCCTCGGCTAGAACCCCATAATGGGCTGAAGGTCTTATCATTCCATGTGGCTTTTGACCTTGACTTTGATAGGAAAATTCTGTGGCAGCAAGGGCTCTTTTCCACAGAGCTAAACACATATGTCTGCTTAGGAGCTGAAGCCGAAGATGATTCCAGAAGAAGATAGAGCAGTTGCAGTCACAGCAGACAGCTAAGTGACAAGACGCATGTGGCCAAGTGGCTGTAGCTCCTCTTCATCTCCAGTTCTCCCAAGAAGTTCTTGTGTGGCTTATCTGGGTTAGCAACCTGCAAGGCAGGGAATTCTGGGAAATGCAGTCAGTCTTGGCCCATGGACATCTTACAGAGCTCGGCAGGTTCTGCCTGATCACTTGCTTCCCAGCTGGGTTATACTGGTGGGATTCTGGCTTCCCACCAGTATAACATGTCCTTATCATCTCTATTTCCTTCCTTGCTGGTGCTGCAGATGACACCCAGGGCCTTGCACCACTCTGACCAGGTTGGTTTTTTGTAAGGCTCTCACATTGTGTTTCCCATGGTCCTGCCTTCCCTGTGTGCTGTGTCTCTTGGTTAATGCAGCCACAGCTTCCCCACCCCTCCATCCCCCACCCCCGTAGCTCTCAGCACAGCGCCTATACCCTGCATGACTGATCCCCAGTGCCCCTGGTGCTAAGGGACTAGGAACAAGGGGTGGAAGATTCTATAGTCATCCTGATGCCACCCAGATTATGGCAAACAACTCAGACATTTTCACTGTCAAGCTTCTAAATGAAGCAGCTCTTTCTTGCAGGCACAAACTAATTAAGTGATTAGATACAGCAAAGTGGTCAGTGCACACTGAACAGCTGCAAAACAGCAACGGAGCTAGCTGGTGGGAGCTTGTGCTGCAGGCTCACGGGTGGCCAAGCTGCAACTGCTGAGCCCTCAAAGATGGCTGGAACAGAAGCCATTGTGGAGGATCACAGTACAGGAAGTGGGAAAGGACAGGGCTGGGCAGGGCTCTGGCCCAAGTTTCAGTCCCACCAGGAGTTTGTCATGTGACCTTAGGCAGGTCGTGTAGCCTCTCTGTGCCTCTATCAGTTCTGACTCAAGCCAGCTCTCTTGGGTCAATGATCACATCAGCTGAGAGAATGAACTGGAAACTGGAGGAAGAAGAAACATGGTGGGAAGCCATGTCCGCCCATTGTTTACATGGCCTTGGTTCAAACTCTGGTTCTCATGCTCTCTAGGCAAGTGTCTTTACTCACTGAGCCGTCTCCCCAGCCCTTGTGAGGACATTTCCAATGAGGTCTGTGGACGGACGAGATTGACAGGATGAAAGCAAGGCCTTTGTGGGGTTGGAGAGATGGCTCAGCAGTTGAGAGCACTTGATACTCTAGCAGAGGGCCTGGGATCGGTTCCCAGTACCTTAAGTGCTGGTGTACAACCATCTATAACTCCAGGTATAGGGGGTCTTATGCCTTCTTTTGACCTCTGCAAGCACCAGGCACAAATATAGTATCCATCCATCCATCCATCCATCCATCCATCCATCCATCCATCCATCCAGACACACATCCATCCATCCATGCAGGCAAACACATAAAAATCTAAAAAGTTTTAAAACAAGGCTTTTGGGATGAACTCAGATCTCTCTCTCTCTCTCTCTCTCTCTCTCTCTCTCTCTCTCTCTCTCATGGCCTCAGACTCCTGATCCTCTGGTTTTTCCCTCCAGAGTATTGGGATCACAAGGCTGCACCTCTATGCACAATTCTGAGTGTGGGACTTCTGCTGCTGACATGCCCCCATCTCCTTTCTGTCCCAGCAGACAGCAGAACAGTGGAGTCACCCATCTGAATGCAGTTTCTGAGAACCACACCAGCAAATCTTTCCTGGATCAGTCAAAAGACCTGCCTGAAATAGACAGGAAGCCTCATGAGACTGGGCCCTCCATCTTCATCCTTTCTATCTGCATCTCCAGCAGGGTCTGGTAGGGAGTAGATTGGATGTTGGGTTCCAAGCCGCAGGTTATAGTTACAGCTCTGCCCCTCAAGTGGCACTTAGCCATTCTGAGTCTTGTATGCCTCCACTGGTCCATGCGACTGTGTCCACTACACTTGAAGCAGTGTGTAGAGACGCTTCTAGGCCCCAGAGTGCTGTGCAGGAGGGAGGACAGGTGCCAGGGCATTTACTTGACACATGCTGTATATTGACTGGCTTTCTTGTCAAGGCCAGGGAGGCACCATGTGGAAGGGTCCATGGTAAGATACCCATCAAGAAACCTCAGTGGTGGAAATGTTACCAAATGTCCCCAGGACAGTGCAGAATGACAGTATATGCCTCCCCAGTAGCAACCTTGATAAGTCTACACAGTGCCTGCCAGCCTGGGCCCTTATTTATGGGTCCTGAGTACCTACTCTGAGAACTGAATGATAGCAAAACCAGACCAAGCCTATATTCCCATAATCTAGCCCATTCATTCTTAACTAGGTGTGGGTTCAGGCATGTGTTGAAGAGGGGGCAACCAGTAGGGTCCAGGCAGCTCAGCAAAAGCTCCACATGTTACATTTTTGTGAGATTCTAGATTTCAATTGAAAAATATTAACAAGTTCAGATGAACCCTGATAAGATGTAAAAGAAAGAGTGAAATGTCTGCCCTTCCCCTCTGAGGCTCTTTCTGTGTGTCACTTCAAGTTTCCAGGGTCTCATTCATTATGATCTGACCCTATTGAAATGCCCACATGGCTGACTAATACCTCTGGGGATCTTCATCTCATGGAACGAAGGTCTTAAACAAAGCAATCACAAGCTGGAGGGAGGGTCATTCTAGAGGAGACACTAAGACCACAGCCTTAGGATAGCCACCCCCTGCAGCCTGGCATTTAGGGGAACAAGAGAGGCAGAGGAAGTAGGTTCTGTAGCAAGAATGAGTCTCCAACAAATCTCCGTGCTAAGGATGAACAGGTCCGGTGAGCTGCGACAGCCAGCAGAAGGGCCTGTGAGGGTCCAAGTCTGATTTAGGGGAGAAGGCAGAGCAGGCTAAAGAATTAACTGCATAATAAGTTCCAAAAAAGCATAACTGGTCATGGCAGCCACAGTTCAGAGGAGCCCAGTGCACAGGCTTCCTTCTACTCAGGCCTGACCTTGGCAGCAGACAAAGGCCACAGGGAGCTTCCAAAACAGAGATGATTTTATTCTATGATGTCACTTCCAAAGCCAAAATTCTTGAAAAACAGGCCATGAGATCACCATATGGACTCCATAAAAGAAAATCTTGGGGAAATAAAGTGCAGATACTGAAAACCACACAGCAAAGGTACCACTCTGAGCAGACACCTTTACATACCATACAACCGAAGAGGCAGAACTACCAAGTCCCTGGGCGGCAGAGTGTTGTCCTCCCTCTAAAGGAGCCAACAATAATTTATAATTTCCAAAATTCATGAATTGCCACAAAGGGCCAAGGCCTTAGACACTGGCCCATTCTTCTCTTTTTTACACACCTTGATTTGGCGTTTGGTTTTGAGACAGCCTCCCACTGTCGCTCATACTGGCCTAGAACTCCCACCAGCCCTCCTTCAGCCCCTGAGAGCTGGGACTATAGGCTTGAGCCAGCACACATAGCCTGTGCATGCCTATTCCTCATCCTCTAATTCTTCCCTTGCAAATGGACCTATTAAAGACTGTGCTATCTAACCTGCAATTTTCAATACGGCCATGTGCACTCAATTTTAATGGTAATATCAGCTGAAAAATCATTCTGTTTTCCCAGCCACATCCTTACGGATGATCCAACCAATGGGCATTGTTTTCTCATGTTTTCTACGGGTCAAGGGATCCTTCACAATAGAGGTAATGAGGAGGCAGCAAAGAAAGCAAGGGAACCTCTGTGGTGTGTGTGTGTGTGTGTGTGTGTGTGTGTGTGTGTGTGTGTGTGTGTGTGTGTGTGTGTGTGTGTGTGGGTGTGTTACTTTCTGCAATTGGAAGTGGCCGGGGGAATGCATCCCCGCAGTCTTCCAATAAAGTCTGCTCCAAGAGGAAGCACATCTGTAATGAGTGTTGGCTCACATGATGCTCCAGGGTTCAGGATTGTATATGTTAGGTTTCATCAAACATGATTACATAATAAGGAGGCTGATGCAGCGAAAACCTCCAGAATCTAAACCACTACCCAGACTCACCAAATGTACAGAATATAAATTATAGATGAAAGGGAGATTAAATCTGGACACTTACTTAGGGTTTGGAGCAAGTGTTAAGATTTTTTCCCTTTTCTCTAATCTCAGCAGGCAGTCCCACAAACACAGTATCAGCACTTTTGAAAGGTCTTATTAAATATTGACTTAATAAAGAGCCCATCTACTTAATGGTGACCTCCAGACTCCTCTAATAAGTCCAGGGCCCTACATTATATACTACTAAGCTATGGCATTCACAAAGTGAACAAAATAAGGAGATTGTGTCCTCCTCGGAGGTAGGGTTTTTAACCACTGAAAAATTAAGCATGCACAGGAATGGATTCTGATTGTGGAGGGAGACAAAGAGTTCCCAAATGGGAATTCAATAACAAAAAAAATCAACATTCAAAGTGCTTTCCAAATTCAATAGGCTGCTGAAATATTTTCAAACTTTTATTTCAGGATTAGTGATGTGGGCAAGGCCGACTCTAAAACAACCAGGGAGGAATCTCAGATGTTAGGCCTAAATGGGCACAGGTAAGCATTATGTTCTTACTTCTGCCCTGGGTTCTCCCAAGAATTGTGTTTGTAAAAGAAACCAGGCTTGCAAGGACTCCTGCCAGCTCAGGGGAGAAAGGGTTGGGGCAGGAGGCATCACCAGGGAGAAGGCACTAAATGCAAATTTGACAGGCAGACAATTTCTTTCCTGGGCTCTGGAGTTTTAAAAATGTGCTTGCAAGACTGAGTTTCTGCTCTAAGAGTGTAGATAGTAAAAGATTTCCAACCCTGATTTTTACAATGCTCCAGGGTACAGCCAATGATTACAATGTGTGCATTTAAAATTCTCAAAGCCAAATTAATCTCAATTCCTGCTCACTGAAAGGGCGAATATCTCTCCAAAGCTCCCTCACCTTAGCTATGGTCCTGATTCACCATTCGGAAAGATGTGGTAACCACGTCTTAGCATCTCCTTCTCTAGGCTGAGTGACACTGTAACTCAGATGTTTCAGGTCTAAGCAATTCATATTCATATTCTCTCTCTCTCTCTCTTTCTCTCTCTCTCCTAGGAGCAGTCTCAAACTCACCAGGCATTCCAGAATCCTCTGAGCCTTTCCTCTCCCTGGCTGCCCTCCCAGCCCATCTCCAATCCTGTCTCTGAGCCCAGCAGTGATGTCTGCAGGGAATCCAGAGCTTATCAGGGGAATAAACCTATTCCAGCTTCTATCAGCTCACTTCTCATGCCTGGCAAGCTAGGCTAAGTGTGTTGCATGCAGTAAGGCAGTTAATCCTCACTCGACCCCTCTGGAAAAGCATGAGATACTCATTTTCCATCCACAGGAAGCTCAAGTAGAGCCAGAGTTAGCCAAGGCGAACTGGTCAGGGAACACAGCTGCAAGTCTGGTTCTGTAAGTTCCGAGTGATCGCTTTCTTCTCCCTGAAACTGGAGATTTGGCTTCCTGTTCTGAACAATGGAAGGACTCCACAGTGCTGCATCTGTTCCCTCCATAGTGACTAGGAGGATAAATCAGGGGTCACAGCCCAATGCTACTGCCCCACCACGCAACCTCAGCAGTAGACCCTCATCTGCTGGGCTTGGGCCTACACTATCCTGGAAGACACTGGACTTTCCTGTGGACAAATGGGCCAGGGCCCCGGTGTACTTCCTCGACATTCCACAGGCATCTGCTCAAAGGCAACCACTCTCCTGATAAGGCCGAGCATTTGAACACAGGGCTGTCAAGTTGAATCCTTGATCAGGGAGATGTGTTGGAGACAGAAACACTCTATCCTTAGCTCAGCCACATGCTCTTGAGTCATCCCTGCTGAAGCCCAAGGGCTGCTCCAACCTGCTTAAAAGCCTCTTTGAATACTGCCTCTTTTTTCAGTTCAGGCTTGAGTCCAGAGCAAGACAAGTAGGCCATAGGTCACAGGAACGTTGCTCTCGGGGAGGAAGAGTGGGTTGTTATAAGCAAGAGCACACCACATGCTTAGTCCCTTCAGCATGTTCCAGTTTCCTTCCCTGCTTCTTCATCAAATGGTGATATTGCCAGAAATCCCTAATGGGAGACCAAATAGTTGAGGTTGCTTGGTCTTGAGTGTTTAGCTAAATAAACCAGTTTTCTTTACAAGGTACTCAGACTCAGGTATTCCGTTATAACTATAGAAAAGGGATAAAGACCCCTATCAATCCACATTTTATATTACCAATCACTATGTGAAAAAAAATATATATATATTCCTCCCCCCCCCCCCGCCCCGGTCTGTTCTTACCTTTTTTCCCCTCCTGAGACCTAATACAATCAACTCTATTTGGAGTCAAGGGATGTCACTTGTTTGTCATGTGGTTTCTTAGTCATCTATGAGATGACAGATGTAGGCCCATGTGCAGTCACTTAGTCTCAAGCCGCACACAAAGACTAAGTAGACCAGGTGCTTGGGCCTCCATGTTGTTGGAGTGGCCAATCAAAAGGGCTGGAGCTTTAGCCATCGTGTGTGTGTGTGTGTGTGTGTGTGTGTGTGTGTGTGTGTGTGTGTGTGTGTGTGTGTGTGTGTGTGTTTTCACATCACTTTCCCCAAGAGAGTGGCAGTGGTAGGGAGTAGGGTGTGACCAAAGAGGGGGAATAAAACCTTATAGATTTGTGTGACAGGCTCTCAACCACAAATCCCTGTCGGTACCTACAGGCATTAATCCTGCCAGAGCACAGGGAGTTAAAGATGAAACCATTCTTGAAACTGAAACCAATTATCCATGGCAATTTATTAAATACGGAAGGCTTCTAGGCCTTATTAGCGTGAATGTTTAGTGCATTTTCTTAGCCTCAGACAGCCATTTCTTCACTTGTCAGCACCTGCTGGCAGCAGCTGGAGGAACTGCACCAATTTTGCTGTATGTGCAAATCAATTTGATGTCTCCCCCAAAGACAAACATCGGTAAAGTGATTAAGCTTTAATGAAGGCATGTCATTGATGGCACCAACATGAAGAGGCTGAGGAAGTGTGGCCCTGAGGTCACCGGTGAGTTCTTCCTGCCTGGGTTAAGTGATTTTTCACCATCATCTTCCCTGTCGGTCCCATGAACATGAGGCAGGGATTAGGGCCAACCAGCTCCTCCCCCTCTACTCCACGTCTCTGGCTACTTGGCTTCCTTCTTCTCACTTCCACTTCTGTTCCTTAACTGTTAATACGTCCATCCATCTACCAGTCCATCTGTCCATCCACCCACCCACCCATCCATTTATCCATCCACCTACCCACTTACCCATCTATCCATCCATCCATCCCTCTACCCATCCACCTACCGATTGATCCATCCACCCACACATTTAACCATCATCCATGCGTCCGTCCAACAGATATTTGAGAAGGACTCAATGTACAGGCATTTAGAGAGTGACAGAGTATATTTATATCTGGTTTTACAGTCAAAAATGCTTTTGTATACATTATTTCATGAAATCATCACAATGACCATATGAGGTGGCTGTTAGTATCACAGGTTCATAGACAAGGATACAGATTCTAAAGGACCTATCACCTACTAAAACAATGTAACCAGCAGGTGTCAGGGTCTGGACAAAAATTCAGGCATTTATTCTGTTAAAAATGTATAACAGTACTCTTCTAGAAACTGGTCTGTATGATGCTTCTATTTTTCTTGATGTTACTAACGAAATGCCATGATCCAGTCAGCACATATACGCTCTGAGGGGTATAAACACCAAGCTTCTGCCCTCAACAGAACTTGTAGTTAGGGAAACAGACATTAAAATATATGTGCACACAATTTGTTTTCAACCCGTGAGGAAATACTAGTCTAGATGTGAAAATTAGGGACGCTCCCAAGAAGAAGTAATCACTAAGATGTGTTCTGAAGGATGAGTCAGAGCTCTGGGAAAGGAGGGTGGAGGGAAACCATCGTTAGGGAGGGAGAAGCAAGGGCAAAGGCCCTGTGGCAGGCAGACCCAACGTGCTGCAATGTTCAGGCTAGGTGCGCTGGCACAGGCTGCGGCTCAGACCACACACACCTTGACACCATGACAATGGTTTTTAGTTTTAACTTAAGAGCAAGGGGAAGCCACAAGTCACAGGAATGACACGATCAACTCTGATTTGGATTCTGACTTTGGTGTACAGAATGGGCTGTAGAGAAGAGAGAGTGGGAGCAGAGAAGACAGCTGGAAGGCGTTGGCAGTTGTCCAGGTGAGACATGATGGCAGCTTGGACCTGCGTGGTGGTGGTGGTGGTGGTGGTGGTGGTGGTGGTGGTGGAGGAGGAGGTGGTGGTGGTGGTGGTGGTGGTGGTGGTGGTGGTGGTGGTGGTAGTGGTGGTGGTGGTGGAAATGGAGAGAAGAGCCCCACAGGTGCCCCCTGCTCTGCTCAAGCCCACTTCCTGTCTAGACCCTGTCACCAGAGTGTGCTCACGAATTCGCAGTACATGGAAGCTTGTCCACAATTCGGGGCTCTCTGCTGGGGTCTCCTCTTCCAGGAAGCCTTCCGCAGATAAAGCCAGTCGGAAGCGCTGGGTGTCTTCTGCACTGCGCATGCTCACACCTGACGCTGTTCTAGGGCTTGGCGGCTCTCTGCTCCACTCCAGGAGATGCTTGCATTTCTCTTGCTGTCTTGCTTTCTCCCTTTGGAAAGTAAATGCTTTGTTGGCATTTGCTGAATGGTATCAACAGGACGCCTCTGGAAATTACATTTGTCAATGATTGTTCATGCCATTTGCCTTCCCCCACCACATTAAAAACTGGCCGCTTACATCTGTCTTCATGATCACGTTCTAGCAGAATGCATGTCCTAGCCTCCCCATTATTCCCTCTACTCTCGTTTCCATATTTTTTTGTCCTAGCAGAAAGCCATTTCAGGGGGAAAGGATTGGGGTGGGGAGAGGGCAGGAGTGTAATTAAACAGGGGTGGTCTGACTGGAATTCCTATACCTTTTAATGGGGTATTTGATTAATCCTTTCTACAGGCCCCATTATTCATGCTATGATGAAATCTCATTTTATAGCTCTTAATACATGGACCCAATTTATCCACATCACATTGTATTCTAATACTTGTCACCCAAGTTATTAGCTATCTCCTTCTCAGTGTAAAACCATCAGCAAGTTTGATTAGCTTATTCCCTAGGGATGATGGGGAGATAAGAGAGACACAGAAGTACGGCCACCGATGGCTCTGTGTCCTCAGAGCACTGCTAGCCAGCACCCTTTGAAGAAAACAGATCACAGTGGACCTCCTCTGACCACTGGAGAAGCTCTTGGTAGGACCCAGGTTGCAAAGGGTTGATTGTGGGTCCCCCTGGACTGAGTCAACCTCCTAAATGAAACCATTTTTGTGTCTTCCTGATATCCTCCTCCACCAGGCAGAAGGCCCTCTTATTCCAGGACACCTCTTGGGTAAGCTTCCTGCCCTCCTCGGCACCGGAAGAGCAGGCTTGATGCTGGCTGATGCTCTTTCCCAGAAGAGATGGCTCTCTCAGCCGCCATCCCCTTCCTCCTCTCAGGAATAAACCACAGTCATGACACTCGCAAGCAGCTATGGTCCCTTCTGAACAAATCACCTTTCAGACCTGGACAGAAGAAAGGGGCCTGCCTGGATCCTAGAGTTTCTAGCCCCCTTCTTCTCCTAGGTCAGGTTGAAGCCACATGGTCCCAAGGATCATAGTCCCCTTCCCTTTGTGCCAAAAGCCCTACCCACTGTTCTCTGAGATTCTCAGCCTGGCAAGATATGGATGCAAAAGGCCCATTCTTGGGGAGATGCCCTTTCCCTGGTGACACAGAGCCTCATCCCCCACCCCCACCCTCCACCCCCTGACATGTGTGTGTGCATGCCAAACTTACAGAATCATTTCTAACAAACACACAAAAGCAAAGTGGCAGTGTGTCAATCCTGAGGTTCTCTCTCCACTCTAGAGAGGGTCAACCACTGAGCTATGAGCAGCTCTGTGGAAAGGCCTGAGGTACTGAGAGCAAGGAACGGAGACCTCCAGCCAACAGCCAGGCAAGTGAGCCATCAAGGGAACAGGTCTTCAACTTTGGTCACATCTTCAGCTGATAGGTTGATAGTGACCTCATGAGAGACTTGGAGCCTCTGACCCACAGATGTGTTGGAGATCATACATTTTCAACACTCCTCGCTGTTAAATGTTGCTGCTACTTGTTATACAGACATAGGACACTCATACAAACTGTCTACCTCAGAGGAAGGTCCTCAGTGATGTCCTTCTTAAGTTCCACATCATCTCCTTTATGTTCAGGAAGCCTGATCTTTGTAGTACTTTCGAGTGACCTGTCCCAGGCCTCTCCAGTGTATCCACACATCCCCACAGTCTCCAAAGAAAAGCAGATGGAGGGAGGAGCTCCCTGAGGCCTGGGTTTGGAACCCCACCTCCTTGCTGGCCATCCTGACACCTGGCATTAGGAGAATGACTTTCTGTAGAGGGCGGCATTCTTTGGGTCACAAAACTCCCTCTTGTTCCTGAATCCTGGGGCCAAATGACATCAGTCAGGCCCACAGCCAAATGAAAAGATTTGCAAACAACATGTTCCCTTTAGCTACTGCAGGCTCATCTCCTGTGTATCCTTTCTCAGCACGTGCAGTGTCCGAGAAAGGTCATGTCTTCTTTTGACTTTGCAGTTAAATGCATCTGACACAGGGGTAGAGGTTCCAAGGGGATGGAGATGTAATTGGGCTTACATGTTGCAAGGTGTACCACTATATTGCAGCTGACCTAGCTACGTTCTGCCAGAACAGACTGTCATGAGGGAGGTGGCATTTGGCTCTCCATAGTATACAAGGGGCAAGATGTTTATCACTCCCCGACCCCATGAGTGTGTGCACACATTTGTGTGTTTCCCGTATCCCAGGCCAGCTTCGAACACGAAATATAGTTGAAGATGAACTTGAACTTCTGATCTTTCTGCCTACACCTCCTGCAGTGCTAAGACTGAACCCAGAGCCTTGCTAGGCAAGGACTCTATCAACTGAGCCACATTCCCAACCCACTAGATGTAGTTTCTAGTTAAAAAAACAAGCAAACGAGAAAAAAAGAAAAAAAAAGAAAAAAAAAAAACTTTTCCATTTGGTGAAATCCCAGGGATTAAAAAAAAAAAAAATCTACCTCTGCTCTGAGAGGCATTAACTTAGAGAAACTGGAAAGGGAAGAAGGCACCTGAGTAGTGAAGTCCCCTCAAAGCACGGTCTTCAGGCCAGAGGTCCCCGTGTCAGTAGGACCTTGCTAGACACATGTACCCCACACTGGTGGAAAGGCAAACTCAAGGTGGGACTCAGGCATTTGCTCTCACTAGCTTGACTGTGTATTCGTCTCTGGGGTGGGCAGCCTAACTGAAAGGACCAGACATTAAATTATTCACTGCCCCATTCATTCCTTCAGAAGACAGTGATGGAGTGCCTACTATGCCCGACGCTGAGTTTCAGGGCAGCGACGAGACAGCAAGGAATGCCTTCCTCAGGCCTGCACTGTCTTCCTTCTCTGGCTTTATGACAAAGCCTATCAAGACTAAGGAAAGCCCAGGACACAAATTCAAGGGCTGGAGTCATGGCTAAGTCTTTCAATGGACGGAAGGCCCACCAAATCTGTCCCCTGCAAGCAGCCTGCCAATACAAGCAGCCTTTCTAGAGTCAGGAAATGGGCCTGGTGCAGCTGTTTCAGCATGCTAAGCTTTAAAAAAAGAGAACAGATTACATGACGCCGTCATGCATGATGGTCCTAGCACACATGAAATACACAACCTCTTTAAGGACCCACAGTGGTACATGTTCATCTTTTAATAAACCAGCTTGCTGGTCCCCTGCCTTCCAGGAAGTAGGAGTTTGTCTCTCTTTTTCTACAAGTCTAAATAAAATCTGATAGCCAAGATGCCTGGTATGCTTTCTATGCTGGGGATCCAATTTGCTACCTCCACCCTACCCCCATTCTGCAAGGAGACACAGCAAACAGAATCAGCAGATGAAGAACAGAGGCATAAGAGGCAGGACCGGCAAATTCCGACTCACAGAGATCACACGTGTGCAAAAGCAGCACACAGCCCTTTGATGTACGCACAAGGCCTGCATGACTAACTAAAGTCTTGCCCCACTCAGCTCTCTTTCACCTACAGGGGTGTCACACACTAGTGACGCAGAGATTAGTAATTAGCTCAGAGGCCTTAGCATTTCCCTGAGAGTAACCAGGTGCTTTTACGTAGCCATGGGATGTAAAGTCTGTGGGGTGTGCGTAGAAAACCTTCTGGTATCTTTTAAGCTGCTCTAGATGCTGCAACTGGAGGGAACTGGAGCACATCCGCCTAACCCACTAGCTTTCCTTAATCAGGGCTTTTTAAAACAGAAAGTCCAACCCCTCTCTATTTTTAATTCGGGAATGCTTGTTGGCTTTTGCTGAGACATTGATTTGATTAGTGGCATTCAGTGGAACTACAGACATGAGACAGCGAGCTCACGAACCGATGATTCACTTGAGGGTTCTGAGATGAGAAGAACCTACCGAAGGCGCATTGGAGGCTGGGAGATTCCGAGAAAGCATCTCTGCCTATATGAACGGGACAAGCAATGAAGAGATTTGCTTATGGCTACAGTCATGAAACCAGGACCACTCCACGGATACTCTCTATATAGAAGACTGCTGGGAGTAGCTGCTTCTGCATTTGGACACCCATATGCTACCTCATTTATCTACCTGTGACAGGGACAATGCTGGAAGAGAATCAAAAGATGACAAATTGCTTCTGGTTTTAAAGGATCTATTCAGGCTGGGTGCATGCCCAGGGGGACTTGATCTTGTGCCAAGAGCCAACATTTCCTCCCATTGTATGACCACATTTTGGCAAACACCCTCCAGCAAATGACTGGTGTCTCCTTTCACCAATGGGTGGCAAGATTCTTGCTCTGTGAGCCTGACATGCCAACTTCCTAACAATGTGTGCGGCAGAAGGCGGACCCACCCTACACAGTATAAGGGGAGGACCAGGGAATGAAGCAAGAGTTCTACATGATGGGAGTTTTCTCTACTGGAGAAAGACAGATAATAGGGGACTGGTTTGCAGGATCAGTCAATGACTCTGAGAAAAACGGACTTACAAGAGATAAGTAGTAAATAAAGCTCCAGGATGCTGGCCCCTCTTCTAACATCTCCGAAACAAGAAGGAAATTCATTGCAGCTTCAGTATGGTCCGTCTGAGCAAAATATCTCTCACACTGCTCTTCTCTAGGCAGCGGTGGGTCATGGGAGCCCGCCTGTCATTCCAGATGCATCTCTGGAAATAACATGGTCCTTTTACTTGTATACTGTCAAAAAATCCAAAGTCTGTGGGGGCTGGCCAGAATATCTTGCATATCTTAAGCCTCTAGAGACATATTTCAATTAGTCACATTACTTGGGAACCAGCCGGCCAGACAAAGGCATCACCATGCTCATGTTTCCCCATACCGGCCCTTCTTCTATACTACCCGCTCATTCTGTCTTTCAGAATATCTCTATGGGTCAAGTTCTATATTAGTCCCATATTGTAGATGAGAAAACTGAGGCACAGACAGGATGAAGGACTGGCAGAAGTCACTTAGGAATGTCAGAGACCAAGTCAAGCCTACTAGGCATTGTAGCTGGAGAGTCACGCTCTCTCCTGATCCTGTGCTTGTCTCTCTAATGCCCTTCATACACAGCAGCTGGCGTCCTGAAGAACACTAGCTGACTTTCGTCTCTCCTGACACTCCTCCCAACCCTCTAGAAGCTAGGGGTGCTGGGCTTCAATACAGAGCTGTCAGTGTGAAAAAGACACTCGTCCCCTGGCCCCTATTCGTACATCCAGGCCAGACTGCAGAATGTCATTCTGTGTCTGTTTGAGCATTCCACCACGAAGCCAGAGACAGCCTCATAGATGGGCTCTGTTTGCTTTCCTCAGCCCAGCATCTGGACCCTCCCTCCCCACGGCCAGTCTCTGCCCATGCTCCTGCAGCCAGCGACCGATGTTTCCCGTCTAATCTCATTATATATTTCATCTAAAGATGCCTCCACACGGCAGCAAGGCATATTTTTAGCACAAGCTACATGCCAAGGCAACTTCAAATTTATCATTTCTAATAATAACCATGGAGCAAAATCACAGCACCCATTCCACAAATGGGCAAATAGAGGTGGGAGGCTCCAGCCAGGTCACAGAGGCTCAAATTGCCAAGTCTCTCTGCCATACACAATTCTCTCCCTGGACTGCTTCCTCCTAACTTCCTGCTTGACAAACTCAGCTGAGGCCTGGGAATGAGAGTGTTGTCAAGAGGAGATGTATCTGTGTTTGGGCTGGGCCTTCAGAATACTAACTATAGGCTTCGGCTCTGCTGGCAGGGCTGCTGACACCTAGCTTTCTCCAAACCCCTTCTCTTACTGGGTTCACATGCACAAAGCACTCACTTGGCATTTCGGTTTGCATCTTTCTCTCATCACTCGGCCGCCTTCCTCGCTAATCAGCATGGTAAAAGAATTGACTCTCACGCAGAACATAACCGACTGCCTGCAGTGCCTGCTAAAATGACTGTAACTTTGGTTCTGATGGAATCTTCAAGCTAGGAAATGAAGGGATAGATCAGAACCTCTAAGCAGACCAGAGCTTCCTTCAGTCTCACATCACTGGGGCGTTTTTCTAACAGTGACTACAGAGAGCTCAGAATGCATTCCTGTTGCATTGGAAAGTCTGCATTAGAAACCATGAATTTGAAAACTTTCCTTAAAGGCACATTTGCCTCCCAGAGTGAGCACGGTGCTTTTGCTATGGCTGTGCCTTTTGCTCATGGAAACGAGGTGGAAATAGTGGGGTGGATGTTCTAGCCCCAGTTCTAATGGTGTGACCTTAGTCTCTATTTTTCATTTTTGTTTTCTCTTGGAGCTTCGAATTCTGCAAAGCTATCACTCCCCGATGTACTTCCTGCATTCCTCTGTGAGCCCAAATTTGAGAACTGTGGAAGAGGGCTGGTATGCACAGAGCAAGATGCTGTGGCAACGTAAGGGCCTCCTAAAGGTTGACAGACACTCAACTGCCAAAGGCAGTGGCGAGCACACAAGTGGCTCACGGCTGTTTTCAGGGGAGCGATTTGCATGGAGTCACTGCTAAGAGGTGGCACCAGGGAGTGTGACCTTGGAAGACAGCATCTATGTCACAGCGTCAGACACAGACAGCAGACAGACACAGCTTATATGTGCTCTGCAGTCTTCATCTCGCCATCCGGCATGGTGCCTGGCACATCATGGGTGCTCAGAAACGAGAGACAATCAAAGACTGCAGCCCAGGGACTTCTTTCTGTTTCTCTGGGGGTGAAAAGACTGCTTTCCTTTAGGGGAAAAAGAAAGAGTGAATTGCTGGAAGTCAAGACCAGGGTGAAGAGGATCATTCCACTGGGTGTCCTACCTGAATATGTAACATATGTCCGCTCATCAGCAGACAATGAACTACCTGAACCGAGAGGAATCTGGCAGAGGTCACATTAGGCTCTGGGTTCCCAAGAGTGGCCCCCCTTTATCTCACCCCTCTTTTGCCCCCACTCATTTCCCTTTCCCTAACTGACATCCTTCAGGAATTCAACAGAATCACACGTATTTTTCCTGCATCAGATCAACACCCAAGATAATCCCCTGATCCCTGTGGGTGGATCCTTCCTCAGCTACAACATCCCTAACAGCAGCCAGCATTCAGCGTAAAGCTGCGACCTTTAACTGGCTTTCCACTTAGGATCAACACAGGTACTTTAGGAAGGCTCACCAGAAACATACATGTACCACACACCACTGCCACCTGGATGGATGGAGAGCCAACTTGGTGTGCATGGCAGCTGGGGCCAGGAGGTCATATCATCGATCAGGGAATGCCTCCTTTAAACTTGTGCAGCATACGCCTGCCTGGGCCAATTCAATATTCATAAGTGGGAAGTGGAGATAACATTTTCCGTTTCGCCAAGAGCAATAGTTATTTATCATGGCGAACGACTGAAACAGTCGTACATACAGTCATGCTTTCCTCGCTGCTGTAAATTACAGTATACAGAAGATTAAACTTAAGCCTAATGCTACCCTTGAGCCTTAACAGCTGAGTCCTATAAATGGATTCCCGTTAAGAGAAGAGAGTCTTGTTCTGGTTACTATTTAAAAGTATATCTCTATTAAAAGCTTGCCTTAAACATACATTTACCAGGCAGCCTGCCCCAGCCTTGAGCAAGCACTTCCTCAGAGCACTGACTACTAGAGTCCCATCAAAAGACACAGAGCCTTGACCTCAGCAGAGGCAGGGATGGATGCAGAGGGACATGCAGAGTTCTGGATGAACACTCACTTTCTGTCCGTGGGACCTGGGCTGGAAGGGGGACAGTGGGGATTCTGCCAAGCATAAAGAGAGACCTTCAGAAATAAAATTACACCAAACCCCAAACCACTGCACAAAGTTTCGTCTGGTGACCAAGGATCTGGGAAGCATTGGGGAGCTCTAACTGTACTTAGCGCTCCCAGTCCTTGCTCCTTAGAGTGAAGTCTACAGAGCAAAAGCACCATATCACCCAATGAAGGCATTGCTGAGTCTGAGTCTGTGATCTAACATGATTTTGCATGGGTCTGTATGTGTATTCAGGATAGAGATCTTGTACAAGGTAAACAGGTGCTATAATGGGAGACCCTTTGTGATATTCCCACTGGAGATCATGGCAAATAACAAATCTGATTATGAAAATAGGCCCCTGGCAGTGGACCTTAGATTCTGGGTTCCACTTTAAGGATACATTTTAAAAGGAACTTGAGAGATAAGTTTTTATGGAACATGAATGAATGAGTGTATCACTCTAAATCTGAGAGATTCTCAAATAAGTCAAGGAATAAAACACTATTGCAGAATATTTGATCACACTGTGAGCCTCAAGATTGTGTTATTTACAGAAAAAAGTCTGTTTCCAGCTGTGTGTCTCAGCTCTTAGCACACACCTTTAATCCCTCTAGCTGGTATACAGACATGCTCTTAACACACACCTTTAATCCCAAACAATGAAGGTAAAGTTAGTTTGTAGAAGGAAGCATCCAAGTTTGAAAGTGATGTCAAATTGAGTGGCAGACAAAGTGGTAAGTCAGAGAAAGATCTGACAGAATAGGATATGCCCAACTCTGATGAGAACAGTCAGGAAACAGAGGCCACTTAAGAGAGTGCAGTACAGAGAGAGACAAAGGGAAGGAAGCAGTTTTACTGGGAGAGTTTTACAGAGACAGGTTGCAAGAGAGAACAAGCTAGACACACGTGAAGACAGAACAAGCCAGAGAATGAGAAGGAGCCAGATTAGAACACAGTGCCGACGTTAGTATGAGGCCAAGCAGAGCAATGCAGTCAGAAATTGAAAAGAGCTAGATTGATCAGTCAGCTTGAAGAGGAGTTTGAGCCAGAACAGCTGAGTTAAACCAGTCAGCCAGAGTTGAGAAAGAGCTAGGAAGAGTGAGCTTATTCAGCATCAAGTCTGAGGCTGAAAAAATTCTAGGCCTAGATGAGATTTTATGGAAGCTGGAAGCTTCCAGAACTAGGTGTAGGTTAAAGATGGAGGCAGTAAGCCTCCAAGACCACAATTGCAACAGGAAAGTAAAAGTTACATTTACAAAATGCAGTGAATTAGCAAAAAGTTCAGGCTTTCCACAATTATCACTGTGTCTCCAATCCCTCCATGAGTAAGTAGTTTGACATTACACTACCAGTGTTTTAGATTGTAATTAGTAGTTCTTTCTGAGTGGTAAAGTATACAGACACCTTTGTGTTGTTTGAGAAAACACAGATTCTGTGTAAGTTTAACTTTTATTAGAAAAAAGCTCTAGTTCCATATACATGATAAAACATAATAACCACTAAATCAATAGAAATTTTGAAATAAAATATAAAATACATGGGCAGATGAAAAGCAAGATAAGTGAATACAAATTGAAAGAAAAAGTAAGTACAAGTATATTAAGCAATCACAATAAACGTAAATGGCTAAAACTCACCTACTAAAGGACATTGCTATATGGGCCTCTTTTAAAAGCTAAATATGTATTGCCTATAGGAGGAACAACTAAAACAAAATAACATAAAAACAATTGAAAATAAAAGACTGGGTAGAGATGAATGAGGCAATTACATATTAACCAAAAGATGGTTGGATAGCAGTGCTGTTCAGATAAAACAGAACCAAAGGCAAATTAGTGGGTACTAAGACACCAACCACTAGAAAGATTTGACTTAAGGTTATATGCACTTTACCAAACAGCCTCAAAACTCTAAAACAAAGCCATCATAGTTACAGGAAAGAGTAGCATTTTACAACACACTACAGGAGATTGATAACAGCTGCCCTCCCAGAAACTGTAGTGTGAGTTGGCAAAAGTATGTCGAGGAAACACAAGATGCAAACAAATATACTTAGCTCTACATCCAAATGAGAGCTGTGTAAATGTCTCCAGTCACACAGAAGACATTTATAGAAACTGCCCCTGGTCTTGCTAATCTCTATGAAAATATACAGTGCACTATAAACAGAATAGCATAGTTAATACTATTGGACCATCACAAATTAAACTACACATAAAGAATAAAACAATATCAAGATCCTCCCCCCCCCCGTTCATTTTATGATTGAAAACTAAAACCACACACCTAAATTGCAGCAGCGTGTTTTTGTTCTATGTAGTCTAGTTGCTATGGGACTAGGTTAATTTATATAGTATTTATCAGTTGTATCAAAAGAAACAGGAAACTCAGATCTTTATATCTTCGCTATTTTGACATTGAGGAAAGAAAAATCACAACCTTGTCCTATAGAACAGGAAGCTATGTTTGGTATATTCTCTAGACTGTGTTCCTAGACATACCATACTCAATATCTCACTAAGTCTGGTTGGACAAGCATATTGTTTGTCCAGTTTGGTACCTGGGGAAAGAAGTTGTTCGACTAATTGGGCAACTTATAATTAATGCCATCCTGGAATCAAGAAAATACGATAGTTAATGATTTGTATGGTTTGTTCTTTCACAGAGCTAAGAACTTCTGAAAAACAAGTGAGGGAGACTGTTGTGCTAGGCCCAGGAATGGCCCCCATAGGCTCATTAGATGCTACGTCACCAGAAGTGGTACTGCTTGACAGGAATTAGGAGGAGTGGCTTTATTGGAATAGGTGTGGCCTTGATGAGAAAGTGTTTTACTGTAGGTGGGCTCTGGGGTTTCAAAAACCCAAACCAGATCCAGTGTTCTTTTTATTTTCTGCCTGTGTATCTGGATGTGCAACTCTCAATTCCTTCTCCAGCACCACATCGGCCTGTGTCCCACCATGTTGATAACAGACTAAACCTCTGAAATCATAAGCCAGCCCCAGTGAAATGTTTTCCTTTATAAGAGTTGCCATGGTCATGGTGTCTCTTCACAGCAATAGAACAGTGACGGAGACAGCTGCATAGATATACACAGGAAAAAACCCATGTGTCTCAGAGAAGAGGGCACTTGCCCATGAAATTACTGCAGGCAGCCCAAATCAGATGGATGGCTTCTTCTTACAAAGATATTGCCCACCCAACACAATTCCAGTGACAGCCACAGTGAGTCAGATATTAAAACAAACAAACAAAAAAACCCCAACAACAACAACAAAAAACACAGCTGGAGATGGAGTTGTACTTTAGTGGTTACGTATTTATCCAGCATGTACAAAGTCCTGGATTCCATCCCTAGCAACACACACACACACATACACACACACACAGACACCCACACACAGACACACCCACACACAGACACACACACACACACAGACACACACACACAGACACCCACACAGAGACACACACACACACACACACACACACACACAGACACACACACAGACACATACACACATACACACACACAAAGGGAAGGAGGGAGAAAGGAAGATAGATGATAGATAGACAGATAGACAGACAGACAGACAGACAGATAGATAAAAGATGATAGATAGAATCCAAACTTTACAAAAAGGATGAATGTAGAATTATATTATATGAACGACAGGCCTGCAAGTTCTGTGGACAAGTTGGGGTGGGCAATGAGTGGACAAAGAAGACAAGAGCCATCCAGAGCTCTCCAGAATATGCACTGGGTAGTGAAGGTCTTGCTATTTCTCACGTACTACATGAACAGAGCAGGGTGGCTCTCAGGAAGCAGCCCCATCCACTCTTGGCCTCCCCACTGGTCTTCAGGCCTCTCTCTGCACTTCCCTTTTCTCCATAAGCCCCTTCAGAGAACAAAGGCTGAGCATAAGAACTGGAAGCTCCTTATCAACAGAATTTTGAGCCCCACCTGGTGAATCTCACAGGCTCTAAGAGTATGGCAGGGGGCTAGGCTGAAGTGGTAGAATCTTATCGGAGCCCCTGTCCACTTACACGGACAAGCTTCTATCATATGAACTTAGAAATATTGCTACCACCAGGACGACACTAGATACCACCAGAACTGCCAGCTAAGTGGGTCAGTGGGTTAGGGCTCGGCCAGTGCAAGCTTCATGCTAATTGGACGTAAGGCAGAGGGCCCTCTGGTTAGGAAGCTTATCTTCTGTGAGAAAGGACTCATTTCAGAAGGTTGTAAATTACGTCAAGGCTGACACTCTCAGAGAGGAGTAGAAAACCTCTTCAGAGGTGCCTTAGAGAAATGCACCCCTGGAGGATGTTCAGGAAGAAATAATTCGGGGGGCTAGAGAGCTACACATCTATAATGCAAATAAACAAATACATAACAAGGGTAGGCAACCCCACAAGAATCTGAGGTTCCAGAGCTGTCGGACAAAGACTCCAGCTTCTCTCCCTGGAACAAGACTATGATTAATTCCATGGGAAGTGGGAGTCCTCAGTGAAGTTGCTGACTTGCTCTTTCACAGCTTCTCTCCCCATTTGCATTCACCCCAGGACCCATTTATTTCTCAAGTGTCTCCTATAAAGCACTCCCCAATTTGCACTTACTTTCCAGAAGTGCCTGCCTGGGAAAGAACATCAGGAAGGTCCCCACACAACCATAAACTCTGGCGCCACCTTGAGTCTAGGAGGCCCTTCACTGTGAAATGCCCCATTAGCCTTTCCCAGGGGCAAAGAAAGGCAAACCTGCCATCCAAAATGTACTCATGCTGGATTCCAGACAGGAAGGCCCGGAAGGCTCTTCTGCACCCCAGAAGCCAGTCTACAAATGGTATCTAGTATATAATGCTTCTGAAGGAAGCAGTCAGTGACCTCGTCAGACTGTGGAGTGTTGCAGATTAGCCATAAGTGAGATTCTGACACCAGGGTGTGAGGTGACAACTGTGTATAGCCATGACCACTATTATAAACCCTTCTGCTCATAAAGTATAATGCGCATGGCCGGAAGGATCTTCCCACAGAGTGATCCCTGTCCAGGATAAAAACAGTCTTTGCTTTGCTGTACAGTTACCAGAGAAAGACTTGCATTTGGGAGCACATTATTAGGACAAAGATTCATTACTGGTAGAGCTGTCATTATCGCTGCATAGTACGTACAGATGCATTCAGTAAGAATGACTGATTCCACCGTGAAACGGATATACTTTTGCTTGCCACTTTAAAACCCTAACAGCTGCTTTGTGACTTCAGGAGGCAAGTCTGGCGCCACTTCCCAAGGACATGTGTCCAGCAAGTCTTGCTTTCTGTTTACTGACTTGGTCTTTCAGGGAAGGGGCATTGGGAAGTGCTGCTATGCTCATCGCTGAGGATGGGGACAATTCCAAAATGACCTTTTGAAGCAGCGCTGGCAACTTTTACTTGGATTTAAATAAAGCAATGACTGTTACCCTAATTCAGCACTGAAGAATAGAGCGTAAGGGAGCAGCCTGCACTGTTGAGGATGGGCCAGGGATGAGTCAGAAGGCAGGGGTCACATTACAGCACAGAGCCCTCCAGAAGCCAGCTGTGGTCACAGATCAAAGCAGTGGCTCCCAGCACTTGCTGGGAATGGATGCCTGTCCTGCATCAGCCTTTCCAACTGCCTCCAAACAGAGACAGCTCTTTCAACTGGTTGTACTTACTTGCTTGCATGGGCAAGCTGGGTTTCCTTCTTCTGAGATTCATTTGAAAACTAAATCTATGGAGCACTAACTTTTTAAATCCAGCACTTACTGTGTTAACTCCGGGGACTTAATTTTTTTTTGTATTACATGACTGATTGATTTGGCATGGGTGTGTGCGTGCACACCACGGAGCATGTCTGGAGGTCAGAGAACAACTTCTGGAGTCCTCCTTCCACCGCGTGAGTTCCTGGAACTAAACTTCAGTCACGGTGCTTGGAGGTGAGTGCTTTCACCCAGTGAGTCATGCTATAGCCTCAAGGGGATCTGACAGTGAGCACAACAGAGCTCCTGGTGCCTGGAAGCTCCTATTCCCACGTGTAGGGATGCACATGAGTGCATGTGTGTACACCCATGTTAGAAGATAAGTATTTGCAACTGCCAACCTAAATACTAACACTGAAATAGCAGGTGCCATGAGCACTTTACTCTGTGATTGGAGAAATCCTTCCTTTCATCTAGCTACCTGTTTATCACAAACACCTGTGAGCACCTTCCAAAAGTCAACAAATCTGCTGCTCCATGCCTTGTGGCTCTGGGACACACAATTGGTGTTAAATAAAACACACAAAAATGCATTGAACCTGGAAGGTTCCAGCTTCAAGAAATAGACCCCTATGAAATTATGAGTAGAAGGTAATCTATTTTGTGTGTGTGTGCTAGAGCATGTGTGCTTACACACATGTGTGTATGTGCATGTGGAAGTCAGAGGGCAACCTTAGATACCTCCCTGCTTTTTTGACACAGGGTAACCCACTAGTCTGAAGTTCACTAATTAGCCAGATCTGCTTACCAGTAAGCCCAGGGATGAACCTGTCTCCACCTCTCCAGTACAGGGAATACAAGTGAACATCACTGTGCCATGCTCCTGGACATGGGTTCTGGTGATCAAATGCAAGTCTGTATGCTTGCACAGCAAGCACTTAATAGACTGGGCCATCTCCCCAGACCCAGAAGTTTATCTTCAGTTAAAGGTTGACTGCATTTCTCTAAGGTCCCAAAGATCCTACTGCTCTACACTTGCTGTAAGCTGATTTGCCAACATTCTATCCACCTCACAGAGACACATAAAAGGATATTCCATTGAATATGGAATTATCTATTGTCTGTGGGTCTCGTGGGTGTGCTTATTTGTTGCAGGTCAGCGAGACCCCGCAGGCAGAAAGGATGAGAACACACAGGACGCATGTCATCTTTTCTACATGCTTCCTTCTAAAGGTCTCATTCAAATGCTGCAGCCAACCTTACATCCTTGATTACCCATTTCCCATCTCCTCTCACACACCCACACCAGCAAGCAGCGAAGATTAGCATCATAGCCTAGAAAGGTGCTAAAGACAAGTAAATCACCTGCAATTTCCCCACATCTGCTGAGGAACAGAAATGAAGCTTCTCGTACCACAGGCCAGCTGTGGTGCTGCTGGGAGTCTGAAAGCCAGCCTCCGTCGGTACATGGGGGAACACACTCTGGGGGTCAGGCGGGAGTCTTGTTCAGCTACTTCTCCTGATCTCACACACATTTCCTCAGTGCTCCCAGTCTCTCTTCCTTCAGTGTGAGATGAGGAGAACACAACCAAAGTCCCTTAGGGTGATCACAAGGCTAAATAAGGCAGCCAAATTCTTAACCTGGAGTAAGTGCTCAGTAAAGGCCAGGGCTTTACTGTAACTACTTCCAACTGTAAGTGAAAGAAGACCCAGGGTTAGGAACAAGCTAACTGCTGTGTTCTCAATTCAGCTTTAAACCTAATTTGAACAGTCGTGAGTCCAGAATACAAAAGTTTGTTTTGCTTGAGATGGTGTCTCCCTGTGCAGCCTAACTTTGCCTTGAACTCAAAATCTTCCTGCTTTCGTCTCCCATGGATCACTGGTGTGAGTCACTACGCCCAACTCCGAATATAAACATTATCAAGTACAAGAACACAGGTGGACTCAGTTGTAGATTCTTTTGGTGGTAATGCTTGAGTTAGCGTATAATCACTTGCTAATCAATCAGACCACCACGT
Source organism: Uromys caudimaculatus (assembly GCA_028551405.1). NCBI lineage: Eukaryota > Metazoa > Chordata > Mammalia > Rodentia > Muridae > Uromys > Uromys caudimaculatus. The sequence goes on along the minus strand of CM052705.1, from coordinate 43,524,632 downwards.
AGTTCCTTAAATCCCCCCCCCCCTTCCTCCTTCTCTCTCTAGGAAAAGGGCTCTCTACAGGTCTACCACACGGATTTTCTTAATATATATGGTGTGGTTGCACTTTACCAGGACCCAGGAAAGAAGAGATAAGAAAACCTCAACATTTTTATGGTCATAAGAACAACAACAACAAGAAGATATAATCTGCTCCAGGCTTGGGATCTAGATACAATGATCAAATTAAAGTTTTTTTAAAAAAAAAAAGTCTTAGCAATCTGAAGTCTGAACAAGTTCACACACTTTTGCCAAGTTTATTAATTAGTGCTCCCAGTTTGACAAAGAATATATTCAATGAGACAAACTTCCTTTAGTTATTTTATACTTCTTTTAGTATGGGGAAAGAAATCTAGTTTCACAAATGACAATTAATGATACAACAATAAAATAAAATAATTCACCTTAAAAATCAAATCTAACTCAATTAACATTAAAAAAAATAAATCCAGGCCCTGTACTGTGACAATCAGCAGCATCAGAAAGGGAGCCCTGGCAGACTAATTAACTGGTGCCAATACCCCTGATGCCCCAGGAAGCCCAGGGGCACTGATACCAGCAGGGGCTGACTTTCTCTGGGGCTCAGAAGTACATGTGGTTTGTCATTTCTTCAACTCGAGGTCACCTAGAGAGAGACAGAATAAAAAAACCCAACAATCTCAGGAAGCCTCGGAACCGCATTAATTAGGCTCCCCCACGTAGCGATGCAGGGCGGGCGGCTGCCTGTCCCCAGCCAGCATTGGCATCTGGATGTGCACAGAGGGAACGGTGCCAGCCAGGACACGCCGCACCTCACCAGGACACGCCGCCCCTCACCCCAGGAGCCAGCTCCCACACTCATCTGTGTTGCCGCTCTCTGCTGTAGCTCACACTTCATTAAATTCTACCACATCCCATCAACATGCAAAACAGCTATTTGAAGGGCATTCAAAACTCTATAATCAGAAAGGGACTAGAGCGTCTCTGAGAAAGGGGTGGGTGAGTGGAGGCCTCTCTTGTCTAGTCAGTGACATCCAGGTTCTCTGGTTCTAAACCATGTTTTTATGGCATGGTGACAAAGGAGGATTGTTTCTGTCTGATGGGTGGGGCGTGGAGCACTGTGCTCTCTGCTGTCTGATGGGTGGAGCACTGTGCTCTCTGCTGACGTGCCGAGCACCAGCAGCTGCAGAAGCCTAGATCTGCAGGATTCCTTCTGCCTTCTATTTTCATTTTAATTTGGAAGCAGGCAGGTCTGCAGCTTTACTAACTTTTCTGTGATGCCTTGTTTTCTACTTTGTATATATCTGTGGCACAGAAATGAACTTTTCTGTCTTTTTGATGTTTTAAATTCATTCATTTCGATCCAGTAAGATGGTCCAAAGCTGAAAAAGCCAATCTTCATGACGGGGCCAAGATGACTCCAGCAAATTGTCCTCTAATGTCCTCAAGCACACTGTGCATGACACATGCATACCCAGCTACTCACAAAAGAATAAACAAAAATATAAACAAGAAAGTTTTAAAGCATTCATTTAATCTATAACCTCCTGATTCCACATGCGTGATCAGCCATTGGGCTTAGATTTATTATTTTTGTGATGTAAACATCTTTTGTTTTATTGGCATATAATAGTCATATATAGTACTGGTTTTCATAAAGACATTTTCATTCAAGTACCTAGGGAAATTATCTCACTGAGTGGCTCTGTGCAGGTAGAAATGTCAACTCTGTGTGGCTGGGGTTCTATAGAGGCTGTTTCTGGAATTAGTGTGCACATTTTCACACTCCGCTTTACTAGGGAAAGAAACGTAGACAGAGTCAGTACAGGTGCACCATGTTGACTGGGGGTGGACTGTTCCACAGCACGGTTTCTCAGATGTGGACAATCTTGTCCCCTAGGGTGAACCGTAATGCCTGGACATGCTTCAGTTGTCACGACTAGGGGCAAGACCACAGCTGCTTTTCACGTCTAGTAGGCGGTGGCCAGGGAAACTCAACAACCAAGAGGACACACACGTCAGCCCCATTGAAGGCCAATGTCAAAGGCCCTGTAGAAAGGCCACCTTAACAGCAGTTATTCCACCAACAGAACAGCAGATAAGGCCTGGAAGTCACATTCAGTTGCTCTCTTAGCAAATCCTAAGACTCCATAGCTGGCCCCCAATCCAACTCAGCTTCGCCTCTTACGTTTTCAATTACAAGATGCACAACGGGTTAAAAGCACAATTACTAAAAACAGTAACACATTGCTCCCCATCACAGAACCACGCACTCGCTGCCTGCCTTCCCGTCCCGTCCATACCTGTGAACACCTCCAGAGAGCACCCCAGCAGTCTTCTTAGACATGGCCCAGCACTCTCTCTGGGTATAGGTTAGGGCCACCATAGCCCTGCCACAAACAATAACATCACCAAGATCTCCCTCCCCCTCTGCAATGATTACAAGTGAAAATCCTTTGGGCAATAACTTCATTACGGACCTCTGAGGCTTATCACTCAATGACAGCTTAGATGATGATGATGATGATGAAGATGATGATTATCATTGTGTGTGTGTGTGTGTGTGTGTGTGTGTGTGTGTGTGTGTGTGTGTGTGTGTGGTGTGAAGGCCAGAAGTCAACCTTGGATGTTTTCCTCATGAGCTATCCACCTTGTTTTGTCTGTCTTTTAACACAGGGTCCCTCGATTGACGTATAGCTCTTTGAACAGGCTAGGCTGGCTGGCCAGTGGGCTGCAGAGCTCCACCTGTCTCAGTCTCCCTAGCCCTGGGATTACAGCAGACATTGCTACATACGGCTCTTTCATGTGGGTTCTAGGGATCAAACGCTCATCCTCCTGCTTGAATAGCAAGCCCTTACGGACTGAGGTATCTCCCCAGTCCCAGAAAAACAGTTTTTTAAAGCAAACCCTGTTCCTTCACTGTGCTTTCCATTTGCAAACACGCCCCCTTCAGGCCTCAAGGGCACTGCAGAAGGAAAACTATTAACCCATCTGAGGGATAAGGAAACCAAAGTATAGAAAGGCAGAGTGAGCGGCCAAGGTCAAAGCTGGGGTGTAAATCCAGACACACTGACACTAGACAAGCTCCGCTGCACATGTATCCTGTCCTACCAAGCCACAGTTCAGACTGTACAGCCAAGACAGACAGACAGACAGACAGACGGGGTTGCTGAGAGGAGTCACAATCCCCAAGCCAAGTGAATTGTTTCCGATTCCTTTTTCCTGCTATCCCAGCTGCGTCACCTGTGGAGATTTAAGCCCCTTGGAATCACTGACCTCTGAGTTGAATGAAAACACTGGACAGGCCCTGGGGACAGGTGACCCAAGCATGACACCAAACCCACACCAAGCATGGGAGTCTGGGGAGCAGTGGTCACACCCACTATCTACGTCTGAGGCACCAGTTGGGGCCCAGTGCTAGCAGCAGAGAGGTGGTGGCCAGTCCTGGGGAAGAGGTATTTCACTACTCCTGTGGGAGACAATGGCTCTTGTTCGTGGACCCAGAGATATACTGGCACTTCATGGCATTTCTAGGGAGCTGACACCAGGGCCTAATGAGAATGTAAACCAATATTTGCCAAGTGCAATCCTCAAGCCTCCCAGCAGATGTAATCACATGCAGGCAGACTCCTCCTGTCTCCAAGGCTAGGAAGCTGCAGTGAATCACAGGCGTGAGCCACGGGCTGACCTCAGAGTGGCATCCCCCGAGACAGCAGGGGCAAAGACAGGAAGCACTTGGCTAAAGTGGTTTTCCCATTTTTCATAAGAAACTTTCAACTTCATAAAAAAGGGCCTCATTTTGTTGACAATAAAAGCTAACCTTTATTTCCTTACTCCGTGCCAGCAAAGTATCAGTTTCTTTCTCTTCTCCTCACAGTGGTTCTGCAGAGTAGAAACTGGCAATCTTACTTCATAGGAGGGGAGAACCAGGCTCAAAAAGAAAGGTAGTGTAATTAGCTCAAGGCTGCGCACTAGCAAGTGTGAGGCAGGATTTTAACCTCCAAAACTCAATGAGTTCCCCTTGATGACACTTTGTTTTTTCATATTGCTGTTGTGACATTGTGATGTCAGAAAAAGGATATATTTGGTCTTTGTTCCAAGTTCCTAGCAGATGCTTACATTTGCAACTTCCATAGTGACAGGAGACAGGTAACAAGGTGGGGGGCATTGTTGCTTGTTGGGTTTGGTTCTAGAGTTCAGTTTTTTGATCACAAACATGTAGAACCCCTGGAGTTTCAGGAATAAGCATCCTTGTGTATGCTGAGGAGGTGACTAAGACTCTGGACAGTTTCAGCACAAGGACAAAGCACCAGACACAAGTAGAGGATTGGAATTTTCAGGCCCAGTGCACCAGGCCTAGAGACTGTACTAATCACCAAAGCCCAGCGCGTTGAATCAGTTTGCAGTGGCACCTCTACAAACACCAAGTGATAGGATTGAGATAGTCTGGGAGGGTCACTGCAGTCACATGCCAGGGTTACAGCTCAACTCTACAATTCAGAAGCACCTTGCTCAGGACCTCTGACTTCACCCTCCACATTTCTACGTGTTAGTATGATGCTCTGTCCCATCTTTGATGATACCATTAAGAGTTCAAGGCCAGCCTGGTCTACACAGCAAGTTCCAGGACAACCAAAGCTAGACAAAGAAACCGTGTGTGTGTGTGTGTGTGTGTGTGTGTGTGTGAGAGAGAGAGAGAGAGAGAGAGAGACAGAAAGAGAGAGAGACAGAGAGACAGAGACAGAGAGAGACAGAGACAGAGAAACAGAGAAGCAGCAGAGAAACAGAGACAGAAGGAGACAGAGAGACAGAGAACATAGCAGAGTGAACATAAGCAAACTGATTCCTTGAGCTCCATGAGTCATTACAGCAAACTTGGACAGGTGAGGATCCCCAAGACAAACAAAAGCATAAGTAACCTTGGGAACATTATCTGTGATTGCTATCTAAAACGAAGTACACTTCTAAGAAACTGAACCTTTAACTTGTGGGTCTACACTTATACTGGATGTGAAGGTAAGAATCAGATTAGATTGTGCTTGGTGTGGCAAGCATATATCAGGTGCGAGTACTAAATAAGAAATAATTGGCCGGGCAGTGGTGGCACACGCCTTTAATCCCAGCACTTGGGAGGCAGAGGCAGGTGGATTTCTGAGTTCGAGGCTAGCCTGGTCTACAGAGGGAGTTCCAGGACAGCCAGGGCTACACAGAGAAACCCTGTCTCAAAGAACCAAAAAAAAAAAGGAAAAGAAATAGTTTTCCTCTACCAGTTTCTGACAAGGACTCACAACGACAGCCATGTGTGCACACCCAGAAACACACACACACATGCACAGGAAAATACACACACAGAGAGACACAAGCACACTTTTTATTTTTCAATTTAGATTCAATGACTTGTACAGCAAGATCATGAATGTCGGCTCGCACCCAAAATAGTGCTTTTACCTTTAGTAACGTATCTGTGGGTGCCAGGAACACAGAAGTGCAAAGGAATAGTCCCAGCACTGACAGACAACTGCATGATTGGAGGTGGCAGTGCACAAAGGCTTATGGGTATCGGGAAGAAGACATTCTCCCCACCGTTCCACCCGTTGTGGGCCACGCAAAAAGACACCATGGAGAGAGGAGGAAGAGGAAATGAACTCGGAGTATCACACTCATGTGTCGTGCTGTCCCAACAACTCCATAAAGCAGGCAAAGAGTATCCACTTTGTAGATGAACCAACTAAGGTAGAGGAAGATGAGTGTCCAGCCCCAAATCACACAGACATTGAAGGAAGTCCCGAATCATTTTGCATTATCTCCAAATCCTGTAATTTCCACTACATGAACACATTTCAAGAGATTACTAGAGAGCTCTGGTCGTGGGCTTGGGGGAGAGTCAGAGACGGCCTAATGGGTGGGGCTTGAGGCCCCGCCCAATTTTCTCCCCCAATGGCCACTTTCCATACACAGTCCTAGTTTGCATGGGGCTTCCCAGGGACAGGCTGTGAGGAGAATGACTACGCGGAGCTTCCCTCGTTCTGAGAAGCAACCTGCGCTTGAAACCAGGCTCTCTTCTGTCTTGCTTTGAGACCTTGGACACAGCACCCAACCTCTTCAGCCCAGGCTTCCTCAACTCCGAAATGGGTGTAACATTCACACCCACTCCACAGGGCTGCTGAAAGGGTTGTGTTTTCAAAGATATGCAAAGCGCTTGGCACATTGCCCAGCACTTAGCACAATGGCACCCTTATTAACTCACTGAAAACAGCAAGGCTCATCACACAAGGTGAAGCCGGAAGAAGGGGGAAAACGAAGCCCTGCTTGTTTGTGCTGGAGATCAGTCTCAGGCAAGTTGGAGAAGTGCTCAACGGCGGACTTACTACTCCATTCCGTGAACACTGTTACAACTCAAGGCTTATTGTCCCCGTCTCTGAAAGTCCCACACTGAAATCCTGACATGGTGTTGGAAGGTGGGACCTTTGAGAGGCAATTATATCACAAGATGTAGAGACCTCGAGGCTGGGATTTGTACACTTATAAATGAGACTCCAGGGAGCCCTTGCCCTCTTTCTGCCACGTGAGAATACAGTAAGACGCTAGCTGGCAAGCACTAGAAGATGGTCCTCACCAGCATCCGATGCTGGCGTCCTGATATCAGAATTGGAAGGAACCAAACCCTGTTGTTTTGAAGCAATGCAACCTACCATACTCTGGTATGTGCGGCAGCCTGAACTGACAAGGACCATCATGAAAATACAGGAGTAGTTCTGAGCAGGGCTTTAAAGAATCTGCTCCCCCAAAGACTTGCCCTTGCCGTAGTTCTGAGCTGCACCTCGAATTCTCTCTGGCCCCTGAGAAACAAGGGTTTTGTATTATTGGAACACACAGCTGGAGGACGGAGTGACACTTCTTTGCCTTGGTTAGCTGAGTTATGGTTATGTTCCTATGGCTCTTGGTCAGCTGGTTGAGCAAAAAGCTCAGTGCAGCCTGGGCTTTGAGTGATGAGGTCAGAATACCCAGAGCTCCACACTAATTTTCTGCCTCCGCACACAACAGGTGGCCACTACGGCATTGGCTTTCTTCCTAGGCTGAGTTCCAAGTCCAGCACTGAAAGCTAGAGGGTTCAGAGGCTTATACATCAGCTACACCAAGCCTCCTCTGCTGATGAGACGGTCCCTTTCCCCGAGGAAGATTCTGCATGGCGGTGAGATCCCCATCCCTTCCTGGATCCTTCCACCAAAGACTGCCTGCAAGCTAAATTCCCAGTAACGGATCTGATGGTTTACAATTGAATGTCAGCCTTACCAGGACTAGGTCTTGCCCTTGTGTCCCCTGCAGCATCCGAGCACACAGAGCAGCAATACAGTCCTATGAATGCCTGGGTGATGAGCACAGGATGATCTGGAGTCCTCATGATCAACCAAACACACAGAGCAATATTCCACGGCTCTCCACAGAGTAACAGGCTGAAGGGAACCTCCTTGACACTGCCACACTTCGGAGGGTTTACCTGTAGCCTCACATAGTAGCATCACTGCTGGACCTGACAGTTTTCTTCAGGAAGGTGGGCCCCTTTTTCTCTTCCAGGCAGAAGAGGGTCGTTTGCTACAGAACACTGAACAAGGTCAGCTCATGCTGAATGCATGCTTAGTCTGATTGTGCTCACACTGCCAGAAATGAACATACCAGCATGGAAGTACACACGCAAGTCACCTCCTCATAGAAGAGACAAAGAAATACAGAGCCGGACCCCACCTGTCATCGGAACCCTTTGTAGAGCACTTCATATAAGAAGCCCTTCTCTTCCTTGGCCTAGCTCAGAACAGTGCCTTCCAATGCTTGGATTCCCTGCCTCCTACTTCATTAGAAGCATAAACCACACCTAGAGTTGGCACACAGCTTTTATCTATATGTAGATATCATAGACACATATTATCAAGGCTCAGCTATTCCACTACCCAAACACATTTACTTCTTTTGTTTCATGACTACTTATCATAGCGCGGCAGGACTAAAAGGGGTAGGGGAAGTCAGAATACAGTTCCAGAAAGGGGAAACTCGTGTAATTTACAAATGCACACTCAACATTATAATTGCTTCTTTTGTTCAAGTGTAATGTTGACTAAGCTCTGGAAACAATGCAGAGGGGCGTCTAGATCCTGTACATAGCAAGGGGCCACGGTTAAATCAGACTAGAAAACACCAGTCCTGGAATCACGGCATGTGACAGCTGTGGGAATCATCTGGTCTAACTCCTGGTAAAGATAAGGAAACAACCACCTAGAGAGACTGAATGACTTCTTGTCTAAGGTCGGAGAGCTGCTGAGAGGTGCCACATGGCTTTCATCTGTGCTCATTTCCACCTGTATTGAGTGGCGTACACAGTTCGCTGCTGCTGGAGTCAAGGAATTTCTCACAGCCTTGCAGCCAGGATTTAAGACACTCAGGGAAAGATGAGTTCTCAAGCACACTTTAAAAGGGGGTGTGGGTGTCTTGAAAGGACAAGCAGAATAGGAGGTTTCACCTACATTCTGGGAGCAGTATCTAATGGCAGGCACACTATGCCACCTGTGGCTCCAGCCCTCCCTTGTGTGTGCAAATCTGGGGAGTCTTCTCCTTGAGCATCTTTCAGGGGGAGAAAATGGCAGGTTGCAGGAGGAGTGAGAGCTTCCTCAGGCCACTGTTCTCCACTCCTGACTACCTGCAGAGGCACCCATGTGCACAATGGTTTCCGATTGGTTCCATCTACCAAGGCATGGTACAGGCTTTCTCCTGTTTGTTCTAACAGGAAGGAGCCTGTGAGCAGGAGGACTGAGCTCCTACCACGTCCTCTGTGTGCAGAGGCAGCAACCCCGGGCCAGTGTACCCACAGCCTTGGACTGAAACAGACACAAGGCCACCCAGCTGGGAGCCCAGGGCCATTGGCTGCCCATGCATCCACCAGGTGCAAGAGTCCACTTACCGCAGTGTGACTGGAAGACCTGTGGCTTGACGACCTGATTGCAGGCACTGCACACGACCAGATAGAAGTCATCATGTGCTGGATAATGGCCAAATAGGTGCATATCTGTGGGGGAGAAAAAGCAATTAAGTCTCAGAGGGAATACAGTTTCCTTTTGGAATTTCTTCCAAGGAAAGATTTTAAAAGATACACGTAGGAAGTCAATCATCTTTATGACCATCTTGTCACCACACTGCTACCCAACTTGCAAAGGCCTTCAGAAGTCTCTCCTTATTTCACTCCTGGAAGCCAACTATGACAATTACAATTACCAACCTGGTCAGCAGGGTTGGGGCTCCTGAGTCACAAATGACAGAGACAAGACTGTGGGGTTCCCCCTGGGTGAGCAGAAAAAGAACGGGGCTGGGGTGGAAAGAAAGATAAATCGGCTTGGCCTCAGCTAAGAGACACACCATGGGCGAAGGGATCGTCTGAATGAGTGGCCTGTTCACCACTGTCAGTATCTGAGTTTATTACTGTTCATCTGATAAATAATTAGCGAGTACCTGATTATGCCAGGTACTGCGTAAGGAGCCAGGGGAACAAGGATGAGGTTGCTGCTCCTGCAGCTTATGGTGGCAGAAAGATGGGAATGAATCAGATAGCCACGCGGGGCATCACTGGCGTGGCGTGGTGGTGACAGTGATTGCTAAGAACAAGTCGTATGGCATCCTCAGAAAGCTTGGGAGGTAAGCCTAGCTTAGTCTGAGGAGGCAGGTCGGTCAGCTGAAGCCTTAGCATGAGGAATTAGAGAAACCCCTCTAGTAAATAGGGAGCGATCCAAAATTTAAGCCAAGAGAGGAGGCTCTGTCGCTCCGAGGCAGCTCTTGTTCTTTTGGTTGGGATAGAACAAGGAGGTTGTTAGGAGTGAAGCTGGCAAGGGGCCAGAAGCTATAGCTATGTAGACCAAGGTAAGGATGTCCATCTTGAGCTTAAGGGAGAAAGGAAGCCCTGAGTGTGTTGAAGCAGAGATGTAAAGCAATCAGACAGCTACTGTGAAAACCAAATCCACGATGGGGCATTCACCTGAGACATGAATGTCTGTCCACCCATGACTTGTGCATGAGTACACACACTAGTGTTTTTCATAAGAGACAGTAAGTAGAAACCCAAAAGTTCACTAACAGATGAACTGATAAACAAAAGACAGAGTATTGTCCGTCTGCAAACAGGAATGAGGTATGGTACATGCTACCACATGGACGAGCCCTGAAAACACCAAAGGGAAAGGAAGCAGACGCAAAATACCATGTTCTGTCTGCTTCCATTGAAGTGAAAGGTCCAGAGTAGGCAAATCTGCACAGACAAGTGAGTGCTTGCCTTGGGCTCTCAGAGGTGATGGCTGTAGGGTGGAGGGCTTACTGGGAACAATGGAAATTTCCTAAGATTGCTAATGGGAACACTTGCAAGACACCCCGAAGCTATAGACTTACACACTTAAAATGGGGGATTTGTATGGTATTCAGATTACATCTCCATAAAGTTGTCGAGCAAGTAAAGGCCAGTTCCAAGGAAACTGTGGTCACATCTCGTGTACCATTCAGATGTAGGATGGCCCGGGGGGGGGGGGGGGATTCTACCATCTAACTCTTCACTGACTGACCCCAGGTGAGTCACTTGCACCCTGGCAATATAAGCATACACATGCCTCTCCTATACCTCTCTCACCCGGCAGCCCGTCTACCGATTCATCTTGTGTCTTTACTGAACTGCCCCACAAACATGTGAGAGCTTCCCCAAATTCTAGCTCAGGCCAGAAGGATGAGCTGAGCTCCTCGTGCTATGGGCAGCTAGCCACCCAAAGGATAAGCAACCCAAAGACTGCCTTTCAGCAAGCCTGTGCACAGCATACTTTCCCGGGAAGTCATGTTGCTTCAACAGCCATGGAGGCCGCACTGTTACCAGGTTAGGGAACAAAACCCTTCACTTCCATGGAGGAGGCCAGGAGACTCGGTCCTACAGCAGGGGCTGGAGATTCCTGCTGAAGTCAATCTCTAACTAGGGAGTGTCTCCAGGAGAGTTGTGGTCTGTTACTCATCCCCCCGGGGGGACTGGTTTCTGCATCTCCACTTCCGTCTATGAGATCTGTACATACCTCTGCTAGGCTCTTCAGAGGAACATTATTAGTCAGCACCCAAGAGGAGGAGAGGCTGGGGAGAGGGAGCCTGTAATAGGCTCACCCAAGGTGCAGGCCTCAGCCTGAGCTACAGGATCCCCATGGGCAGATGGGCCTTTCAGTGCAGAGCTTTCTCTATGTAGCCCTGGCTGTCCTAGAACTTGCTCTATAGACCAGGCTGGCCTCAAACTCACAGAGATTTGCCTGCCTCTACCTCCCAAGTGCTTGGATTAAAGGTGTGTGCAACCACTGGCCAGCATGACCCATGTCTTTTGAAGTTATACTTGAAAATTACAAAAAGGGCAAAAGAAGCTGTATATGTGTGTGTGCGTCCCTGTTCATATGTCTGCAGGTATGTGGAGGTCAGGGCTCAACCTAACTTTGGTGTCATTTCTCAGGTTCCACTCACTGTTTTGTTGTTGTTGTTGTTTTGTTTGTTTGTTTTTGATTTTGTTTTGTTTTGTTGAGACAGGGTTTCTGGGGAGTTTGCCATGTAGGTTAGGCTGGCTACCCAGCAAGTCCTAGGGATTTGCCTGTCTCCACGTTCCCAGTGTTGAATTACACTCTCCACTATGGCTGGCTTTTTCTACAGATTCTTGAAATGGAACTTAGAGTCTAATGCTTTCATGGTAAGCATTTTACTCCCTGAGCAATCTTTGCATCTCTGCAAAGGGATTTTTATTGGTGGTCAGGCAGTGGTGTGCACATCTTAAATCTCAGCATGCAGGAGGCAGAAGCAATTGGATCTCTGAATTTAAGGCCAGCCTGGTCTACAAAGTGATCTCTAGGACAGTCAGGGCTACACAGAGAAATCCTGTCTTGAAAACCAACACCAAATTATTGGTAATCTTTACTAGCATGTTGCATCTTTTTCATTGACATTTCCTACCTGGTGCATGCTTGTAAACGTTAACAGATAAGTTATAGAGGAATAAAATGATTTTATTAATCAAAACATAAAAAAAACCCTCTAAAGCCTATCTGGACTAAGCATGGCCAAAAATGTCTCAAATGCCTGTGCCAGCTGCTGAAAGGCTGCAACCAGACTATGCAAGGTGTGTGGTGCATGTCCCTGAGAGTCTGGTGTCGCACCTCACGATCAACATTCAAGGCTCCATTCTTCAGTATTCTCAGAGATCTGTACAACCCACGTCCATCTCCTCAGTCCTACACACACACACATACACACACACACACACACACACACACACACACACAGAGATGCACACACACGCACAGAGACAGACAGACACACACACACACACTCCACATAGCTAGCTGGTGTTCAAGGTAAATGTGCTGTCTGGTTAAAGTAATAAGGGTCAAGGATGAAGGAGAGAAGACAGGATAGAAAAGGAATGTGCTGTGTGCAGGGCTACTCAGTATTCTCTCTCTTAATTTATCCCCTAAGCAAAACATTGAGTGAAAACCAAACCAAACCAGTGCTGTGCTGATGTGGGCTTATACTAGCGTTTAAGAACATGCATGTCTGCTTAGCTCCATGTTCAGAGTTGTTGCTGAGGTAGTTTGAAATCAGCCTCAAGGGAATATTTACACCAGGAAAATAGGCAAACAGTACAATCCAGACCTTTGCTTTTGGAGGGCCTGTTGTTAAACGTTCACCACCTCAGTACTGAATCTGGATGGGCAAAAGTAAAAGGTGAAATTCTCTGTGTTCCACACGTAATGGTAGCCACCAAGTACACGCTAAGACAACACACCCTTTGGCGTCTGTGATATATAAATATTGTCTGTTACTCTTCATCATTAACCTGTGAAGTCAACGCTTCACTTCCCAAGCAAAGGAATAAAGGTAAACACAATTGGCCAGCGCTCCTAAGGCAGGATGAGACTACAGGCCAAGGGCGGTGCTCTTTTCCTTAGCAAAATGCTGCATCTTTAATGACAGAGCGGGGTCCCACTTTACAGATGAGGAAATCAGTTCAGAAGGCTCTACTGTTTGAATGTAGTTTCCTGTAAGACATGAGATTCTGTTGCTGTAGCAGTGTTGGGGTGAATGGGGCCTTTAACAGGTCAGAGTGAAGACTGTGTTTCTCGTGGTAGTAGGTCTATCTAGCAAAGCAGGTTATTAGAACGTATGCCCATCCCTTCATGCTTTCTGTCCCCCTGGACAAATTCTGCCCTTCTACATTCTACTGACACAGTACGAGGCCCTCCCCAGTCCTAGCGCAGGATTTCCAGGCTTCAGAACAGTAAGCCAAATTGAGCTTTCCTTTATAAACTGTCCAGTTTCCAATATTCGATTGCATTTGCATTGGTAGAAATGGCCCGAGACAGAAGGGCTGTCTGAACCAGCAGCAGGCTCCTAAGACTACGTGGGTAGTGTGTACACAGTGGGTTCTCTAGATGTGGCACTGATTTGCATCGTGGGTGGGACAGCACACTTCGACAGGCTTCATTCTTGGTGAGCAACTAAGAATGTGTAAGAATGTGTTGAACTATTTACGTCTGCAACTTTCCAGTTAGTGTTTTGGGACTGTTGTTGACCATGGGTAATGGAGTCCATGAAACGCAAAACAGTGGATAAGAAGGGGGGTATAGTGTATTTATAAAATAGAAATCATCCTTCATTACATTCCATATTCTGCATCTTTCTATGAAGAGCAGGTAGATTTAAAAACAAAAACAAACAAACAAAAAAACACAAACCTGCCCCTCCCAGAATTAAACTGTATTCATCATACCACACTGGGATATGGACAAACTTTTGAAAGCTAATATATAATTATGTTATGGCCTCAATTAGTACCCAAGGAATTTCTTGGACCAGATGGGCACCTTCATCACTTCCTGCCCGACTCTCACCTGAACTTCCTCCATCGCAGACAGTGGGGGGCGGGGCAGAGCTCAATAGATGCAAAGTCTGGGCAATAAAATGATTTCTATGAAGCTGAGGTGATGACTCTATTTCCCTGAGCAACCAATAAACTGCCCTGAAAGTCGGAACTAAGAAAGAAATGGGCAGAATGGGGCTAGTGTTCTGTTCAAGATAAGTAGCTGTCTAAGGACAATTCTGTTGTGTGTGTATAAACTAGTTTACAGCCAATGTTCTCTGGCTGAAAATGGCTGCATTCAGCGAAGGGGCAGGAGACATCTCCAGTTCCCTATCTGTACAGCACTTGTTGCCGAGACGGGAAGATGGCTGGTTTTGTGAGTATGAGATCAGAATAGATGCTACGCACTTTTGAATTTGTCCCTGGACACCTTCCAAAGCTTGTGACTTTGCCATTACGAAGCAACAACTGGAGAAGGCTGGAAAGATGGAATCAGCAAGGATGGAGGAAGGGCAGGATTCTTCCTCTGCGGTGGGGATCCCAGGCGAAGTCCAGGAGAGACAGGGAAGCTGCCGGGAGCAGAATGCTTTGAAGGCAGCTGAACAACTTACTGGTAATCAATGCTACCTGTGCTCAGGAGAGGAAATCCCCACAGTGGGGAAAAGAAGACAACAAAAGAGACAACCTTGAAGTTGAGCTCCATGGAAGAAATAAGAAATATTAAGTCCCTAGGAAATGGCCTTCAGTTTCCCCAAAAGTCTTTCCAGGGTGGTGAAAGCTTTCTAGGCACAAGAGGGATTACAAAATGTGGAGGTGGCACATGCTACACACACACACACACACACACACACACACACACACACACACACACACACACACAGGTGTATACACGTATATACTATAGCATATTGAAAACAGTTTTACAACATTCAAACATGTTTCCCTTTTAAAATTTACTCTAAAAATATTGTTATGAAAACAAATGCTAATTTCAACATACTAGGTTTCTTCAGAAGGTAGATGTGAGCCAAACATAAAAAGTTTACTTCTTACTCTGGGCAGCAACCCCAGATCAACCAGGCCACAAACAGGTCCTTAGAGATAGTCACTTAAGGTGTATGGAGGGTGAAGAGATACACTAACCCCTCCCCCCAAAGTCTTCCTCAGTCTCTAAATACAGTGTCCGGTTGCTGGACCCTGGAGTTGGCACCCCAAGTTCAAGTTCTGGCTCTACCATTTGGCCTTCAAAGCTGTGTTTCTGCCTCTGGAATAGAATGGTGTATTTGTGAAAGAGCTGGCACTCGGTGGAGATTTCTAGGGTCCTTTTACCTCTTAGAACTCACCTGCTCCCTTCCCGGGGACATGGCCTCCCTTCACTCTGCCATAGCCTCACTCAGCAGTGGGAACAGGTCTTCCTGGCTTATGGTGCTGACTCTCACCATGGTGAGGTCTTCTGGAAGACAAGATCTGTGATGCACCGCTCTTGAAATCTACAATGGCCAAACAGCCTGGCACACAGTAGCTGCTTAATCAATGCTAATACATCAACCAGGCTGGAGTTCCCAAGAAGATGATTTATCTCTCATCCTCCTTCATCTTCTCTCTCAAAGGGGACGTAGCAAATGATAATAAATTGCTATAATAACCGTGTTGTTATCTACATTACAAGGTCAATAATTTTATCAATTCATTCACTCTGTGAATGCCTGGGAAGACGAGGACTTTGTAAATCTAAGGAAGTTGCAGGTGAGCCACATTCGTGAAGAAGTGGTTGGTGCCCATCTCACCATGCAAAGTATGCAAATGGCTGGGCCCTTCGAGAATGGACAGTCACTGCCGCTCCCGGATCTCAGCCCTGGCAGGGGCCCCTTGGATCTGGCATGAGGGGTGGGCTTGGGTGTTCCATTTTTATATCCTGATTCAAACTGTTCTTTACTTCAAGACCATGAACTATCTAGACTTTCCCAGTCCTTTCTGTCTTAGCTCTAACCTGGATGATCCTGGGCCAGCACATAGTCCAGTTCAGTTCAGGGTACACTGTGTTAGCCTGCGCTCAGCCTGGCAGAGAACATGGCTGGCCAGCTGGGCAGCAGTGACCTTGGCAGCAGGGAGATTAATTTCGTAAAGGGCTCCCCCTTGCCTATATCTCACAAATCTGACAATGAAAATGTCCTGGATGCAAAACCAGCCCTGGCTTCTACAAGCAGTTAACAGAGCCATGAGGCTTCCCCTGTCCACTCATGCCCACCCTTCTCCATCAGCCTAGCCAGGTACACTGATAGCTCCCAGCCTGCTAGTCTCTGCACTAGCCTTCAGGACAGAGAAGGCACACAAAAACACTATGGCAGGTTACTGGCCAAGGTTTCTCAGGACTGCTTGAGCTTAGAGGTCAGCTGTATAGACAGGACAGCTCTATTTCCCCCCTTATCACGTTGGTTCCAGAGTCCATGATCTGTGTGAAGGCCAAGGACAGGTGGGCACAGCATGTTCAGCCCAGGGCCTGCCTGTTGATGGAATCTGCATAGCTCAGCGTAACTTACTCAGAGGAGAAAGAAGCATCAGTTTATGGGGTGAGAGCTTAGTCCCTTCTGTCTGGCTTTCTTGCTGAAGGTACTTTAAGAATCGGGTAGAGAGATCTATGCATACTTTCTCATCACCAGGCCCCACCCTTTTCTTCTTTCTGCTCCATTTAAATGTTCATGCTTATATTGTCTTTAAGGATAACAGTTGGGAGAAATTTTTTCCCCAACTCTTGTTCTGTAGGCCTTAAGTGAATGTGTGTGTGTGTGTGTGTGTGTGTGTGTGTGTGTACATTCCTTACTCCATTCCCAATGTTCAGAAAACTTTAAGAACTTGTTTGTATGAGGCCAGTTTCCAGCAAATTCTGGAGTGATTTCTACCACCTCCATGTGGGACGCTTCCCGACTTCTGGTTGGGTCTTCTGACACAGTCTGTGATGTCTTCCCTGTTCCTATCCTTCAGTTGAACCCTGAAGAGATCTTTGTGAAGTCAAGGGATGAACCATGTGCAAAGAAATAAGGCAGTAAATTTGGGAACCAGTAAATAATGACTCCCATGTTTTTCCTTACAAAACAGGTTAAGATCCGCTGTGGTTTCAATGTACCACCCCAAAATACTCATGTCCAAAACGCAATCCTAGTACAGCACTGTGGATCCCTTAGAGGTGAGTGGGTTATCAGGGCAGAGTTAAATCACTGTTAGTACAGCAGTGTAATAGTTACTGCTGGAGTCAGGTTCTGACAAAGGGACATGCTCCTCCTCGCCCTCCTCCTCCTCCTCCTCCTCATCCTCGTCCTCCTCCTCCTCCCTTCCTTGCCCACTCCATTTCCAAAGTGTCTTGTTGCCTTCCACCTTGCACCATGGTATAGTCCAGCAGGAAGGCCCTCAAGACCTAAGGTCCCTTGACCTGGGGCTTCCAAGCCTCTAGAACTGTAAGAAATAAATGCCTCTATAAATCAGCCAGCCTGCGATAATTCCATTATAACAACAGAAAATGCACTAAGACATGGCCAGAGAGGATTCTCAGGCCAAACACGAATGTGCTATTAGGAGCGCTTAAGTGGTTCACAGGGAAATCAACGGCAACATCCATTTTCATGTGTGCTCATAGAGGACACTTCTCTCTCTCCTAACTGGGACTGGGAGATGGACTAACTGGCCCTCTAAGTTCCTTTTTGGCTCTTAGGTTATGTTAGATGGTCCAAACGGAAGAGCGCCAAGAAAAGGTGGGTGAGGACGGGGAAGGGGACATGGCCACTGCCACACAGAAAATCTCTAGAAAGAGCAACGGACGTAAAATCAGAGTGGCTCACTCTCGAGCGGAGTTAAAGCGGTTCTCTACCTGCTTAATCACCCCACCATCTCTGTCTGCGCCGCAGGAAGCATTTGATGATTCAAACACGGTGGTTCTGAGCCCATTTAACTTGGTCTCCACCTGTTTTATTGCTACACTTTGGGGGGCGGGGAAAAGTAAGACATAGTTTTAACATCAATCACTCAATTAAAATTGAAAAACTAAACTAAAAGAAACTTAGCCAACAACAAGTGAATTCAGCTGGTCCTCGGGGGCTAACATATAGCTCAGGAGAGCCTTGACTGGACTGAAGCACACTGCCATTTGTCTACCATGTCACAGATCTCTAGCATGCATTCAGTGTCAGGTGGGAGTCTGGGAGAACTTCCATGCAAGGCAACAGAATCCAGACTTCCTCTGACATCTTTACACAAAAAATGGTCTTTCGATTAAAAAAAAAAATGGCTGCATGAGGTCAGCTGTCTTGCTTCACTCCTTCTGTGCCGAGAGGCACATAATGTATACAAGACAGAAAGGTCAGAGCAAGGGTCAGAGATGGGTGGCCTGCTGCCTGTGAGAGTCAAGCCCATGCCATTTGGAGGACTTCCACAATCCTGCAAAGACAAGGACTTGGAAGTAAGCCATTCTCTCTGGTTCTTCTACCATTACTAACAAATGTACCCGATGGCCTCCAGAGGAGCTAGACAATATCTATCCACCAGATACACACACAACTCTTGTCCCTACATAATAATGTAAAGGACTTCTTGAATGACAGGATGCATTCAAGAAATAGAGTCCATGAAGAAGCCTGTGGGTAGCTCATGAACACAGGAGGGTTGATGTGACAAGCCCTTCTCCAGTAACACTGCATGATGTAGGCTCATCTATTATATTATCACTAATAAAGTCATCCAAAACATGTGATGGTGACTAGTAACCCACACAGTCAAGAAAGTATGAGCCAGAAAATTCTCTCCATCATTTCAGATATACTATCCCTGGCTCTATGATGGAAGTCGACCTCAGAGCTCTTTCTGCAAATGGAAACACAACGAAGAGATACTCTCCAAGACTCTGTGAAGTGGAATCCAGAAACAATGGGTAGTCCCAGATATTCCTGATAAGTTCATAGCACTGGTGAGCTGGCCCCTATGTGGAAAGTCCATGGCAAAAGACTCTTGATGTAGTGGTACTTGTTAGTGTCCCCAGGCAGAGAACAGAAGTATGCTGTGGCTGTGGTTTTATCCAAACTGGTAAGGCAATGGCTTGCCGCACCCCACCCCACCCCAGACAGCCATTAGTCCAGGCTGCAGAAGACTCAAAGCACCCTTCAAGATCACAATGGTGCTGCCAGGACTCTGGGTAAATGTGCCATTTGGCTCGGTTGAAAGAAGTATGTCCACTCAACAGAGCCAGTAGCTGGTGGCAAGGATCTGATTAATAGCCTCGAACCAGTGTGCACTTAGGCTCTTGGGACAGTTGGATGTGGGCTATCTCAACACCTTAAGGCAAGGCTAGGTACTAACAAGGTGATCTATAGCCTCTCCAGGTGGACCAGCCACTGTGTCAGGGCTCACGAAAGGCAGAAACACTTCTCTGCTTTAGGAGAACAAAACCAAACAGCCAAGTGTCTCATCATACTTGGGCTGCTCCAGCTCGTAACTCACCTGACACTCCACTCTACAGTGCTCCTAGCAAGAAGCCACCTTCAGAACTGCTATAGGCACAGAGCCTGGGGAGAGCTGTAGAGAGAGAGGCCTACAAAAGCTGTTTTAAGATAATGGAACAGATCAATCAGCTGGGGGAGAAAATCATGCCTTTGATGGCAAATCAACTATCAGACTAAGTATGGCCCGAGGTCAGAGGGGATCCTATGAACAGGGAGGGTGAACCCCTGGGATCTGGCCCTAAGCCCAGGGTCCAGGTTCAGCTTCCAAGCTCTCCCCGGCTGCTCTGCTCACACACCTCACAGCCTCTGCAACTGTACAAGTCCTGAAAGGGCTCCAGTGCATCCTCATCCAGGATTCCTCTGTTCCCACAGACTTAACTCATCCTTTCTCCACCATGCACCTTCGGCCTCTTCTTGTTGCCCTCAGCGAACTCCATGTAGCAGAGGTCAGGGCATGTCTGGATACATCTGTCTTCTCCACGTGTACACTTACGTTTTATTTACAGACTCAACAGTCAAAAATGAAGACTGCCAGAAACAAACCCAACTGTTTAAATAAGGACCAAGGAATCAAAGCTCTCTGACATTAGCCTAAGGGACCAGGGAAGAGATGCAGCTAGGTAGCTGGGGCAGAGGAAGGACCAATAAATGCCTCTCTGTCCCTAGCTGGCTGTGCAGCACCTTTCAAGCCACAGACTAACCCCTTTGGGTCTGCCTTTCCTCCTCTGGAAGACAGTAATCACACCTTCCCCACAAGGTTGCTGCTCCAATTAAATGAGATGCCTTAGGCCAGCGTTGGCATCTCCAACTCAATTAAGTTCCCACACAACTGAACTGAGCTTCAGCCTGAATTAACCAGGTTGTAAGCCAAAGACCCTCAGAGGAACCCTGGTTTTCAAATGCAGCTCAGTACCATGCTTACAATACAGACTATGGAGTCAGACTGCCTGGCTTTGAATCCTGGCACCACCTCTTTGGAAGATGGCTCTGGGCCTCCGTTTTGTCATCTGTAAAATGGGGTTGGTAATAACAGAGATGTTGTTAGGGTGATAGGGGGTAGCGCATGTCTGCTGTCTGGTGCACGCTCTGTTAATCTGAGGACCAGGTTTTGTGGGGTGGGGCTCTAACAGTCCTGCTGTTCTGCAGCATCACAGGGAGGGATGAGAGTAAACTCACTGTGCTAAAGGTCACTAGACCTTGAGCTTCCAAGTCATCTTCCACTGGGGAAGTCTATAGTGGTGTAAGGATTCTTCGCAAGTAATTTCAAATCTGCTATTTGCTTGCCACTGACAGATGTCTGGACTCTCTCTGTGGCATCAGACTCCCTGGGAGATCGAGTCCAATGGGTTGCATTTTTATTTCATTTGTTTAATTCATTTTACTATTTATTTATTTATTTATGGTGTGTGTGCGCGTGCGTGTGTGTGCATGCGTGCACGTTTGCATGTGTTTGTACCTGTGTTGCTGCAGACTAAAACTCTGGTCCTTTGGGGAAGCAGCGAGTACACTTAACCATCAGCCATCTCTCTAGTCCCACTGGGTGGATCTTTAACAAGCTCTTCAAGAGATGTAATAGCACCCAAAGTTATTCAATTATTGTCTTATCATGGCAGCTACTAAAGAGGAGACAACTGGATACCCACTGGTTGTCCAGGATAGTCTGGTAACATGGACCTTATGACTGCTATTGTTGGCATCAGGACCTCCAAACCGGTGACATCACACCCAGGCTACAGCACCACCTACATACCTGTTGCCAAGGCAACAGCCACCATATTCCCAGAATCCACTTGGCCCACCTCTCACCTTTACCTGTGGCTACGTCACTCTCCATATATAAACGGAAGACCTCTCTCTCTCTCCCTCTTTTCCTTTCGCTGCCACCTTGCCCCCCCTCAATAAATCCCACAAGGAACTGTTTGGCCTGGTGTGGTTTCTGGAGCCTCGAGACCAACTCGACAATCACAACAGTTATGCTATTCCTTGGGGGTCATAGTTCTTTACATACAGGGGTGTCTCTGTGGGAACTCCTAGCATATGGTTCACTCTGCCCCTCTCAGTTACCTCTTAGAGATTCATGGAGTCCAATGGTGTGCTACACATGAGGGCTGGTAATCTCAGAAAGCCAGTAGACTAGCATGCCTCTGGTTGTACCCCATAGAGACGTTCTGTGCTGAAATATGGTCCAGGGTATTATATTTAGGACCTTGGGTGGTTTAGGGCTAATGAAAACCTAGTTTCTGAAAATCTACCTAAAATAGGATGCTAGCAATGTCTTGACATTTTTACACTCACCTCTTGGCTCAAGAGAAAACCCTCTTTGTGCTCTACGGTCAAATACTAATCCCAGTACTCGGCTGGCCATCTGGCAAATAACAATCTCAGGATCCATGTGGAACCGAATCAAAGTGTGGACGCTTCAGGCCAAGTCTTCACCACGACTAGACAAACAACCCTGTCCTGAGGGCTGCACAGTGGCCTTCAGGCCTCAGACACAGCCTATTACCCATGGGCAGAGTTACTACAGGAAGTTTTACTCTGGGTTCAAGCCTGGCCAGTTAAACTTCAGCCCTATCACCAGCCTGTAGCTCATACAACCCCAGCTCACACACCCCAGCTGGCTTTTAGAAGGTCACCCATCAGAATCATCAGGCCTGCTGTGGGCCCTGCCTCAGCAGATTCGCTGGAGAAAACACACATCCCTCTTCTGAATTTCTCCACTCAGCAGTCAGGTGAGCATAGGGAATTCAATCCAATTTTTCAGTAAATCCTACTATGTTCTGAAAGGACATGGTTTGAAAAATCCATTTTTGTGCTTTTATTTACTTAAGGTCTGCATGCCTGGGGAGCTTTCTCATAGTGCCCTGAAACTGCCTCTTACTGAACACACACACACACACACACACACACACACACACACACACACACACACTTAAAAGAAAAAGAAGAAAAGACCTCACCTTCTTGTAAAAGCACCAACAATAACCCAGGATACCAAAGGAACCTCACTTCTTTGCTTTAAACTCCAGACAACAGGGGACCCTCCAGTAGCCTGGCTTTGGTGTGATTCCCACTTCCAGGGCTATGCAGAGCTTACTCATTTTGCTTTTCCTGACTTAAACACTAATTTTCCCCCCTCAGAAACACAACTATCATGCTCGCTTGTGTGCCCACTCTTCTAGTGAATTTGCAGTGTAAACTGCTGGGGGCTGAGAATCTTGCCGAGACTTGGGATGGTGCCCTTCAGGCTGTGCACAGCTTGGGAGTTGCCTATACTGGGGACCTCAGACCTAGTCCCATTTCTGTTCCTGCATCAGGGCCACTTATTTGGATCCATATCCAGCCAACTTCAACTGATAATCCATCGTCTGCACACAAATTTCATGCCTGACCGCCCTCCCTGCCTCATCCCTGTCACGGATGGACAGGATATGTACATTCAAAGCCTTGCTCTCTGCCCTGGTTTCCGCACAGCTCCCCAGGCCCCCCATTCAGATGCCCTGATTTCATTCAATGCAGAAACAGCTCTGGCCCAGCTGCTGAGATCAAGGGAGGAGCTTTGCAGCATCCTTAGCACTCTGGGCCGGTCACAAACCTGTCAAATCTCTCCGGGGCTTCTAAGCACCCACCCCCACTGGGGAAGTAAGGCACCAAATGCATCAGGTTTACTGTGCCACACCTGTCGGGATTCTTTAAGGACAGATTCCTTGCCTCGGCCAGACTCATGGAACTGGACATTATAAAGGAGAGTTCCAGAAACCTGCATTTTGTGAGAGAGCCCTCCAGGTGACTCTGATGCAGCTGTTTGACCCTCCCTGCACGACGTTTCCTAAAAGCTCCTCCAATAGAAAGAGCCTACTGGTCTGTGGCTTCATCTTTTGATGAACTGGGATGAGGGAGGAGGGCACACAGTAAAAATCACCCATTTGGTTTGCTGGTCCAACCACCCGACACAGGGCTACAATACTGTCTCTTCTCTGATGCAGGGGAGCATTACCAGCTAGTCACAAGAAGCATCCAGGAAGACACTCTCTACAGGAAAGGGACCGGGAGGGCCTTCACCCTTAACGTCAATAGCCACAACTTTTGCCAGCTCTGGTCAGACAGAGAGACTTGGGAAGTCCTTAGTCACACATTCCAGGAAGCCATGGTCCCAGCTGTGCCCCTGAGGCTGACAGATGTGGCCTAGCATCTTGTTCTCACATGGAGGCAGGGATTTTCTCACAACACAGGGAAGCTCTTGAAGATAGGCAACATCTTCCTCCGACCCTCTTAAACCATGAAAAGCAAATCCTGACCCCTGAAGTGAACAGATGGAAAGGGGCTAGCTGTCATGTCTACAAAAGTGACCAACTATGGGGGCTGCTGTCCCTGGTTATCCCAGGCACTGTGTGTAAGAAGTTTAACCAAGACTCGGAACATTGGCTATGCCCCATGAAGACAGAAGCTGTGGTTGAGACAGATGTTAAGTACCTCTCTGGTACCTCTCCCCACCCCATGGAAAGTTAGGCTTCCATTCCAACTAACAAGAAAAGGGTAGGTTTCAGGGCAACACAGGAAGCCTGGAGTACACTAGCCTGTCAGATATTTAGGGGCAGATATATTGATGAAACAATAGTATTGAAAACATCAATCACAGCAGCCAACCTTCCCTTCCTGCTAGGCACCCAGCTCGGTGCTTTAGGCAGATCATTTCAATTAACCCTCTTGGCAGTTCACAAGGAGGATCCTACCTCCATTTCAGAGATGAAGAGCCAGAGGCTTAGATATTAAACTGCCTGCTTTCCAGACCCTGGTTTGGATTAGTGGAAACCACATTTGAAACCTGTCTGATGACACACGACTCCCGGGCTGGTCTGTCTTTCCAAAGAGGATCGAGCTCACAGCCAGAGAAGTGACCCAACTTTGAGGCCAGTTATGAATACATCGTGTGGAGAAGCATTAACCAAATGTCCAAAGAGCAAGAAAGAATAGAGCTGGGCATTAGGGGTGCACACCTTTAACCCCAGCACTCAAGAGTCAGAGGTAGACAGAGCTCTGAGTTCAAGGCCAGTTTGGTCTACAGGGTGAGTTCCAGGATAGCCAGGGCTACACAGAGAAACCCTGTCTCAAAAAAGCAGGGAGAGGGGGAAGGAAGGAAGGAAGGAAGGAAGGAAGGAAGGAAGGAAGGAAGGAAGGAAGGAAGGAAGGAAGGAAGGAAGGAAGGAAGGAAGACCGACCAAAGCCTCTGTCTACAGTGAGGAGTCACTATTCACTGAGAACAGTGGCCAGTGCTGACAGCAGATCATGCAGGGGTTACACAGGGCTATACCACACCCGACGGTTAGAAGACAGAGCAGCAATAACAGAACAAGAGTAGAGCAGAGGGGCTGAACAGGAACTCAAGCTGAGGGGACGGGTTTTACTCAGGAGGGCATTCATGTGGGCAGGAGGGATCTTGGCAGGGCTGTGGGGAGGAAATTGGAACACTCATAGCTCCCTCCGGGACTTGAATGTGTGTACAGGAAGTACCAAGGGCCGATGGCTGATGGCACTTATGGCAGCAGTGCCCTGGAGACACGGAGTGGGAAGAGGTTACTGTTCCTACCCTATGGCCCCTCTCCACCCGCTCTCCTGCTTCTTTTCCGTGCATCCACTGTCAATGAGTGAGATGATTCCTGCTCCCCAAGGAGCTCGCAGACAATTCATGGAGGCAGGCCTGGACACATAAGCCCATAACAATGCATTATAGTAATAAACAAGGCACACAGAAAGATCACAATGTTTAGGGACAAGTTAGGCCTCACCAAGGTGACCCAGGGTTAGGTTCTGACAGATGAGCATAAATCTTGGGGCCATGTGGGTGGGGGTGCCCCTAGCAGAGGCAAGAGCAAGAACACTGAAATGCATTTGGTCTGGCAGGTACTGTGGGTAGATTAGTGTGTTAGAGAAGATGCCAGGAAGAAAGGCAGGCCTGCCAGAGAGGGGAAAAGCAGAGTGTACTGTATCCAAGTGTATGAGACAAGTGCAGAGAACAGCAGGTGGGTATTTCTTCTAGAAGCAATGCTGGGCTTGGAGAGACAAGCTGGGAAATGAAGGGACATTGCAGAGTCTGTGAGTAAAAAAGGATGTGTGACTGACGGGCAGGGGACCCGGAGACACCTGGCATTGCCACTGTGGGCAATGATGTCATTTTCTGGCTTGGATTACTGGAAAGAGGGGAGGTAGACAGGAATGCAGGAGGAAGTCAGGTTGTGCCACACTATGGGCTGAGATGTGTCTGGTGCATTTGTAAAAGGCTCAACCCTCCAGGGACGATGTGAGAAGGTGAGACCTCTGGGAGATGTTAGGTAAGTCATGAGAGCGGGCGCTACAAGGGGGGTGGGGCCCTTACAAGAAGGGACTAAGACACCAGGCTGCTCTCTGCTGTATGAGCACAGAGCACAGAGGCAGCTGTCTGTAAGCCAGGAAGAACCCCACCCCTTGTCGTCCCCTTGATCTTGACCTTCTGGCCTCCAGAACTATGAAAAATCACATCATCAGATAAGTCACCCAGTCCACAGGACATTCGAGGAAGACAAAAATCACTCTGTACCTAAGGAGGCAAGCAAGGGCCAGAGAGAGGGGAGAGGGATTTTATGAGGATACAGATAGCCTAGAGTCAGGAACATGGCAGCAGATACCCTATGAAATCTGTTGCCTGGCAACAGCATTAAGGATAGGATGTGGGGGAAACCAACAAATAAAGACAAAAAGAGGGAAGGGACACCCCAGAAAGGCTGGAGCTAAAACGTGAGAAACAGTGAGAGGAGCACAGTATCAGAAGCCAGAGAAGTCAGACTGGATGGAGGCTGCAACACAGTCAGTGTCCCCAGCAGTGGAAGCCAGTGCCCCACCCCCCCAGCAGGGGAAACCAGTGTCACCCCCAGCAGTGGAAGCCAGTGCCCCCAGCAGGGGAAACCAGTATCACCCCCAGCAGTGGAAGCCAGTGTCATCCCCCAGCAGTGGAAGCCAGTGTCATCCCCCAGCAGTGGAAGCCAGTGTCATCCCCCAGCAGTGGAAGCCCAGTGCCCCCAGCAGTGGAAGCCAGTGTCACCCCCAGCAGTGGAAGCCAGTGTCACCCCCAGCAGTGGAAGCCAGTGCCCCCAGCAGGGGAAACCAGTATCACCCCCAGCAGTGGAAGCCAGTGTCATTCCCCAGCAGTGGAAGCCAGTGTCATCCCCCAGCAGTGGAAGCCAGTGTCACCAGTGAAAGTCAGTGCCCCGCCCCCAGCAGTGAGATATCAGTGCCCCTGGTGGTGGAAGTCAGTGCTCTCAGCAGTGGGATGCCAGTGCTCAGTGCTGCTGGAAGCCATCACTTTCTAGGGAGAAATAAGAGTATAGATGTCAACTATCAGTTGCTGGGTGGGGCTGTATCCCCAAGGAGACATGAGTGGTCTGTTTCAATTGTAAACAGCCCACATTACAAGGATCAAGCAGGCAAGAAGCCAGAGGTCTTTCTTCTCCTATCCACAGTCTTTGTCCAGCCTCTTGGGACTGGGAGTGCTATAGATCAGGGACTCAGCCAAGCTCCCTGCATTTGGAAGACATGTCACCTAGGAGTGGCACTTTACAGTCTCCTGCCCAACCTATGGGCCATAGAACAACTTCATAAAACCAAATACAGGGCATTTCCTCCCCAGGGAGTATGGGCACATCTCCAGGAACTGTGTGACCTGGGTTGTTTGTTTGTTTGTTGTTTGTTTTTCAAAACGGGGTTTCTCGGTATATCCCTGACTATTCTGGAATTGCTCTGTTAACCAGGCTGTCCTCTAACTCAGAGATCCGCCTGCATCTGCCTGCTAAGTGCTGGGATTAAAGGTGTGCGCCACCACTGCCTGGTGCATCTTTTCTTTTTAATTTATTTATTACTTATATGTGTGAGGCGGTGTGCTTGTATGCCATGTTGGGCTTGTAGAAGCCAGAGAACAACCTGTGGGATGTATTCTCTCCTTCCATCGTGTGGATTCTGGATTAAAGAGGTTGTCACACTTGGCATCAAGTCCATTTATTTGCTGAGCCATCTTGCCTGCCCTGTAATATAGATTCTGACAAATAGTTGTGACACACAACTTTGAAAAGGATAAAGTACTTACTCTGAGTGCCAAAGGCCTGCTTCCAATCACTGTCTGACATTGACTAGATTTGAGGCCCTGGGTAAGTCCTTTAACCTTGAATATTTCAATATAATAAAGGAGTCAGTGAATCACATACTCATTTTTAAAATTGTGGTTTAAAACTCCCTATAATCTGAGATGGTAGTAAACCCATACGTAGTTCTGTATTCTTATCCTTTTGGTTGTGAGCTAAGCCTTTAATGGCTAAGCCATCTCTCCAGCCCTAGTTCTGTATTCTTAAGTATAAGCACCATGTTGTATAAGACTGTTCTAGAACTTTTCCATTGTACACAACTGAAACTGTACCCACAGTACAACAATTCCTATTTCCCCTCTTCACAGCTCCCGGGAATCTCTATTCTACTCCCTGCTCCTGTGAGTTTGAGAACTTTAAATATCTGACATGACAGAATTATAATTCAGTATTGGTTCTTCTGTGCCTGGTTCATTTCATTTAGCACAATGCCCTCCGGGCCCAAACACACTATATTCTTAGAATACACTTGCCTGACATTCCCTGACTACAACGGTAACATATATATTATTGTTTTATTTAACTATCCTTTAATAAAACGGTATACCGGCAGAGATGTGACGAAGGAGACAGGTGGCCAGTCACAGAGCAGGCACACATACAGGCCCTACCTACCCTGTTAATGTCAAGACTCTAGGGAGAGAGTTTAGAAGTTATAAGGAAGAGTGGCTGGCCAGAGCACACAGGAGCTGAGTGTGGCGGAGGAAGCTGAGGCAGGAGGATTGTGAGCTCACCCTGGCCTACATAGTGAATGAGTTCAAGCCTCGGTTAATAGCAAGACCCTGTGTCCAAAAATTCCAAACAAACAAAAGAAATGAATCCTAGAAGCCAGAGTAAAGGAGCCAGGATGGGCAGACCAAGGATGTGGGTAATAACTCTGGGTGACACATGGGGTCTTACGTAAAAAAGTCACATGATTTCATGGCTAGATTTGGTGGTCTTTTGTAGCTGGAAGCAGGGCAGGAGGTGGAGGTGGGAGAAGTGGTCTGGTTGACCCCTGACCCCATGGGTCACATCAGCAAAGGATTTCTCCACTGGGTGGAGAAAGGCCACACAAAATACTAGGAGGCAGGCACACTGCATCGGGTTTCATTCGGAGAACTTTAAGAAAAACATGGCTACCGGCTGGCTTGGAAGGGCTGAGGGAATTATTGTCCCCTTCAAAGATTTGCCTAAAATCCTAGCCCCAGTCCCTGTGAATATGGAGCCAATATCTTTGAACTTACGATTCTTCTTTCCTCAGGCTCCAAAGGGCAGGCTGGGACCACTATTATACACTGCTAACGCAGAATGAACTCTTAAGAAGCAATGGTCATCAGTATAGACCCTAAGCTAACATGGCTGCTGTCCTTATAGCAGGAGGAGAGACAGGTATGCATGGGAGAAGACACTGTGAGCACAGAAGGCAGACACTGGGGTGAAGGCCCTGCTGACAAGGACTGCTGACCATGCCACCTAAATGGTGGACAGACATAGCCTCCCCAACAGCTGTCAGGGAGAGCAGGCCTGACAACGCCTTGATGTTGCACTTCTCCCTTCGTGAGCTGTGAGAGAAAAATTCTATGATTTCAGCCAGCCATCTGTGGCACTTTGTTATGGAATCCCCAGCAGATGCAGTACAGAAGCCCAGAGGCGTCAATGTGCTCAGTATGGAGCGTCATATAGGCAGTAGGAAGGGCCCTGAGCTCAGGATGAGAAGCCAGAAACTTTGTGCATGTGTGCATACAGAACATGTTTAGAGATGTGCACCTGGCTGAGACTGGCAAGAGATGAAAATACGTGGGACAGGAGGGGACAAAGATGGAGCCTGGGGCTCTCCAAAGAAAACTGAAGAAATGCGATCTAAGATGCCCCAGGCTGCAGGGTAGGAGGAAAGCACACAGCAGAACCCCAGTGTCTGCATTCCTCTCTGTGTGGCTCCCACTCTCCCTGGCCCTCCTGGGCATCCTTCCTGCTTACCACACAACTAGCTCTCTCTCACTGGCCATTGCCTTTACTCCTTCTATTCGGATGAGGTGCCTCTTCCGGGCATTCCTTTTCTTCCTTGTTTGGTGTATCAGCACCGGCAGAAGAGCGAGCCCTGCTACCCTTCAGGCCTCCAGCACACCATCCTGACTGTCAGCATGCAAGGCCCCCTGAGCACAGTGCTTTGGCACATGGCAGGCTCTCAACAAGCTTCTGCCAAGATTAATGAAGCAGCCACTGAATGACTTGCTAGGAGCCTCTTCCGGCAGTCATATCTGACCCATCTGAACACTAAGCTTAGAGTCAACTGAAGCATAAGAACTTACAAGGTTTCTTAAGCCGTGTCTCCTCTTGTACTTGTTTAATTGATTTTAAACTCTCAACAATGGGATTTTACATATTTTCCCTTGAACTTTTATTCTGACCTGCACAACCTGGACAAATGATGTTTGGGAGTGTTGGTTCTGACAACCTAGACTGATCTCCAAGCTTTGCTGTCACAGGGTTGTATGAACACACTTTCAGTTACTGCTAATGCAACCCCTAAAAGCAATGGGGCAGGAAAGACTCCTGCAGTGCTGTCCCTCACACCCTTTCCTTTCATATGCATGCCTAGCAGTGCTCCAACTGTCAGGGATTTACGGGTGAACACAGAAAGACCAGTCGGTTACAATAGAGATATAAAACGGCTCCGAAAGCTCGTGTGTTGACAGTTTGGCTCTAACTGATGGGGCTATTGAGAACTGATTGGATCATGAGGGTGATAAGCTCATCAATGAGTGGCGCAATTGATGGATTTATAGATGACTGGACCACTAGGAGTTAGGGCCTAGTTGGAGAAAGTGGGTCACTTGGAGCATTGTATTGAGGGCAGATCTTGTCCAGGTTCTCTCATGTTCTTCTCTCTGTCTGCTTCCCTGTCACCAGGGCAGCATTTCCACTCTCCTATGCCTTTCTCATGATGTTCTGCCTCATGACCAAGTGACCATAAGTTGAAACCTCTGAGACCATGAGTCAAAATAAACCTTTCTTCTTTTAGGTTAGTTTGTCTCAGGCATTTTGTCACAGCAATGGAAAGCTGACTAGCACACAGCACTACCTGAACTAGAGAGTCAGGGGCAACCGTCCAACCTGTAGCACATCGACCTGCCTGCATGATTTTCTGGGGAGCCCCTCTTATCCACTGACATCATGAGGCTTTTGCTAAAATACCTTGCTTAAACTAGAAATTATCACATTCCCTGAGCTTCCAGCTGGGAGTCTCTGGGAGATCAAATGGTTTCTCTCTGGTGTAAAAAGCTCCTAGTAAACCCAGTAGGCTCCTACGGATCACCATCTCTTTGACCAGTCATTTCAGTGGTGTAGTCTAGACACTCTCTTCCCTTCTAAATCCTGAAATTAAAATATTAGACCTTGGGCTGGAGAGATGGCTCAGTGGTTAAGAGCACTGACTGCTCTTCCAGAGTTCCCAAGTTCAATTCCTAGCAACCACATGGTGGCTCACAGCCATCTGTAATGGGATCCAATGCCCTCTTCTGGTGTGTCTGAAGAGAGCAACACTGTACTCATATACATAAAATAAATAAATAAATCTTTAAAAAATGATTACTATGTTATATAACTGAAATAATTTTAAAAAATTAGACCTTTTGAGGTAGGAATAGAAAATGGACCAGTCCACTGAAAACAGAAGGGTTGGAACTGGGAGAAACAGTCTTTTGTTGATTCCTTCAGGGTCTATAGATGGGGAATTTGAAAGCCAGGACACCCAGATCCATTAAAATAAAGTCAGATTATATTTATATATGCTTTTAGGTTTTCAATGGTACTTCCTTCTGACCGACCTTGAGATCAGTTTTTGTTGTTGTTATTGTTTATTTGCTTTTATTTTTTTTCTCTCTGTTTCTTACCACCTTCTGTGCTTCAGTGATTAACTCCAAAGCTCAGGAATCTTTTAAAATACAGACATGAAAAGTTTCAAAAATAGTAAAAGAAGGAAAGACAGGAGGGGAGGCCCGAGAGGGGCGGGCAGAGCAGCAGAGTCCTTCATTTATTTAATGTACAAGTAGTTTACTCATTTTTGAGACAGGGTCTCACTACGTAGACCAAGCTGTCCTTGAACTCAGAGAGATCTGCCTGCCTCTGGGACTAGGATTTAAAAATGTGCACCACTACACCCAGCTTCCTTGAATAGTTTTAAAAGATAACACTTTAATTTAAATTAGTCTCACCTTCTCATGGCTAGACATTGAGAAAAGATACAGAAAGTTTGATGTAAAAATAAATTCTTTAAATAAGAAGCAAATGTTCTGAACAGCCTCTTCCTGGGTTTTCGTATTTATTACTCTGCTTCAGAGAAATTGCCAGTCGGGAACAATCAGTTCGCAGGCCTGTTACAAAAGATCATTTACTGGGAAATACAAGGAACAGGGTGGCTGCTAAAAGGAGGTAGGGGGTTGTGGGTGGGGCTGGTCCTCCCAAGGAAAGGTACACAGGATGTTCTCTTTGTCCTCTGGCCCTGACTCACTTTTGTTTCCTGGGGCTGGGGAAGGGGGCGTAAAATCATTTTTTAAAACAAACCCAAGATATGTGTGTTTCTCCAAGCTGCCTCCTTATGTCTGGAGAACCTGCTGTTATGGAGTAAAGAGGGAAGAAGCAGCTGAGCATCAGCAACCACAACAACTTCAGGAGCCTGTCCCCTAGCTGCTTAGGAAAAGGGATTCACTCTTACCAAAAGGCATGTGGTTTCCTCTGGAATGTTCTATGCTGAGGTTGTCTAGGTTGTTTTTTGCTTTGTTTTTTTTTTAAAATGGTAAGACAGTGATGTTATAAATCTCCAGAGAGAAAACCAGGCCGTATCAAGGACTCAAAATGGCAGTAAAGTGCTACTTCTGAATTTTATTTTAATTAATTTTCGACTTCGTGTGCAGGAGTGGTGTGCATGTGTGTATGTGTATATTTGAATGTTTGGGGGTGCATGTAGAGGCCCCAGGTGATTTCTGGAATCACCCTCAATCGCACCTCCACACAATTCACTGAGGCAGGGCTTCTCAATCAAACCTAGACCTTGTAGCTTGCTCTAAGAATCCCTTGGTCTCTCTCTGCCTTTGAAAGCTTGAACTGTAGGCAGGCCTCTAAGTCCAGATGTCATTTGCATGGCTTCCTGGGGATCCAAACTCCAGTCACCACGCTGCACTTAATCACTGAACCGTCTCCTGCCCTACCTTCAAATTTTAGAAGTTTTCAAGTGACAATTCTGTGTGACCTCCCCAACTACCCACAGTATTTTCAGCTCCATGTGGCCTCTGAAAGTTTACCTCCTATGCATTTTCCCAAGAAGGTACTGGAAGATGCCCAAGACATAAACCAACAACAAACAATACAACAACAAAATCAACCAACCAACCAACAACAAGGAAACAAGACTTGGGACCCAAGAAAAGGATATAAGCCAGATACACAACAAAGGAATCCCAGATGAACAAGTCTAGGCCAGAGGAGGAAGACAGGAGATGTAGGAGGGGCTGTCTGAATGATAGATGACGCAGGGTTTGGATAGGAGTAAAGACAGCAGTAGGGCCGTGGTGGCGCACGCCTTTAATCCCAGCACTCGGGAGGCAGAGGCAGGCAGATTTCTGAGTTCGAGGCCAGCCTGGTCTACAGAGTGAGTTCCAGGACAGCCAGGGCTATACAGAGAAACCCTGTCTTGAAAAACCAAAAAAAAAAAAAAAAAAAAAAGACAGTAGTAGGCACCCAGTAGGTCTGCAGGGGCACTGGGGAAGAACTTGACATGGGTAGGCAGTAAAACCAGTCTTTTAAAGATAATGAGTAGCTCAGAAAAAAACAGCTGAACAGTTGTACAGGCAAAGAAATACCACCTCACTCAGTTCTCTCTCTAGTGAATAATGTTTAAATCATCTTCATAGTGAAAACCCAACCGCAGGGCCTGCCCCAAAAGGCATGGCTATCAGGATGGGGAGGGGTGAGGGGGGCTTGTCCTGCTCTCAGGGAGTCAGTAGGCAATGTTTAAAAACCAATAAGACTTCATTCAAGACATCTGAGTGAGGGCAGTGGAAGGGGGAAAAAAAAAAAAAACAAAAGAGTTCAAAGTGTTTCCTCTGGGAAGTGGGGCTGGGCCCAAGAAAGACTACTGCTGTTTGACTTTTAATCTACGTTGTTATAAAATGGATAAAAACAAGATGGAATTTAAAAATGAAAGCATTGTCTTAAATTTTTAATATAAAAATCTTTCAGTTGGGAAATGAGGCAGTCAAGGCAGAGGTAGAGAAATAAGAAACATGAACTCTTTATCACCAAGAACTTCCTAGCTTAGCACTCCTGAGAAGCCCCACCCTCCACTTGGAGGGAGCCTGGTCTCAGCCTGCAGGGAGCAGTTGGCCACTGAGAACTTCCCATCCTGCAGCCCTCAAACCCTCTCCAGAATAAGCAGGGCCTCACTCGAGAGGAATGTGTTGAGACTTGTCCTGCTTCCAGCTGTAATGTTTTGGGAATGTTTGATTCCTAAGCAATGGTGAGAGAGAAGCCAAGAATTTTAGGAAACCCACAGTGTGTGGGGATCAGGGTGGGATGCCAGCAATCAGGATGCTACGCACTGAGGACAAATGTCACCAACAAGAGTCACTGCCAGGATGGGGTCTGGGACACTGGGGAGTAAGGTCCCAGTGAAAGTCAGCAGGGGAGGGGCTCGGGAAGAGTGACAAGGAGCCTTTTCCCTTATGCTCAAGGAGCAATGCACCTGATGTACTTAGCCACCCTAATGAGAGCCGAGAATAAACATCGCTTGACTGAAAACAAGCACACCACTACACACTTGCTGCTACTGACTATCACTACCATAGAAATTCACTTCACTCAGACGGGCATAATAAAAACATTAAATATCTCAACCTCAGCTTGGTGGTGCACATCTGTAACACTAATACTCAGGTTTACGGGTAGGGAGCAGAGGCAGGAGGATCTCTGTGAGTTAGAGGCCAGCATGGTCTACTTAGTGGTTCCAGAGATCAGCTAGAATTCTCCAATGAGATCTTGTCTCAAATAAATAAAAGAGAGAGAGAGAGAGAGAGAGAGAGAGAGAGAGAGAGAGAGAGAGAAGGAGGGAGTAAGTGAGTCAGGCATCAGTCAGAACTCTGAGTTCAAGGCCAGCCTAGTCTACAGCGTGAGTTCTAGGACAACCAAGGCTACACAGAGAAACCGTCTTGAAAAACAACAACAACAAAAAGATCATGAAAGGCTCAGTGGGTAAAGGCACTTGCTGCCAAGGCTCACAACCCAAGTTTGATCCCCCAGATGGGAATGGCAGAAGGAGAGAACGGGTTCCTGCCTACTCTCCTCTGACCTCTGCCTTGCATGCACACATACAACACACACAAATACATACGCGCACACACAGACACACTAAATACATGCAATCAAAAATTTTAAAATAGTGAACAATTGGGCTTGCAGATTGCTATATACAAATCACATGAAAACAGAGGTGTAGCATTTAGTGTACAGAGAAAAAAACATGTTTTCTGGTGTTTTTTCTGATTATATTAAAGTCAATGCTTGGGTGTTATATTTCTGGAAGTTGTAAATCACACTGAGGTTATACAAGACCACACTCTATTCTTAGGACACACACACTGAAGGAATTGGTAAAGAACCATGAAGAACGTAACCACACTCCAGAAAAGTAGTATGTACGACTATTAAAGATATATGTCTGGATCTCTCCGTCCCTCTTTCTCTCCCCATCCCAAGATTAACTGATAAAGCCAATGGAGCATGCTAATGCAGCTGGATCTGGGGAAAGGTACTGGGGTGTTCTGTGTATTGTCCTTAGGAAAGAGGAAGGTAAAGCTCTTAAAAGGAATGTGATGTGAGCGCTTGGGACCTCAGGTGATGCCAGGAGGAATGACTGACATCTCACAGACTCTGACAAACACCCTGAATTCCTGCTGAAAACACCTACAGCCAGTGAGACTGACCGTCTCATAACAGGCAATGTGAAAGAATGGAAAACTTCTTTCAGGGGTCCCAATTCAAGGCTGAATGCTCAGTGTGCATAGCATTAGTCTAAAATCAATGACCCTTCCAGCCATTTACCAACTTCGCGGTAATTAAGGAACGGGGTCTTCAAAGGGTTGGCCAGTCTTGGATAAGTTTTGAAAACAAAGCATGCATTCAGGCTGCATAGAGGCCAGCAAAGGCTCAGGACAAAGCTGCAGGAAAAACCTATAATTGTGGGGAAAGGAAATACTTCAACTCAAAAGAGGGTCTCAGAACTACCTGGGGCTGCAGAGCATTGTAGCCAGGAAGACCGCCAGGATTTATCCCTTACTGCTGAACTCTGCCTGAGAGACAGAGAGACCTTTACACTGAGTGTAACCTGCTCTTTAAATTTCAAGATCCCTTATTTTGGGGGAAAGAATACTAGTCACCAGTAGAGGCTCAAAGTGGCATAGAGGTGACTGTGCCTCACGGATGTGTGCACTTGTTTTAAGAAGTTTTCTGTATTTGGGTTAGTTTTTTGTTTATTTATTTTTATTCTAACCTTATTTTACCTGTACTGCTTTGCCTACAGGGATGATCTATGTATGGGCCTGTTGCATGTGGAGGTCAGAAGAGCATATCCAATCCACTAGAACTGAAGGTGCAAATGGTCGTGAGCTACCATGTGGGTACCGGGAACCAAACCTGGCTCCTCTCCAAGAGCAGGGCCTTTAACAACTGAGCCATCTCTCTAATCCCTGGCTTAACTTAAAAAAAAAAAAAAAGCCAAAACTATACATGTTTTATGTTTAACAATCATAAAAAGGGGTATGTAAATCATAAAAATATGATTTAAAATTAAAGAAAAGCAAAACTCATCGACTTGTCCTTGCACTCAATAAGAAATGTGTTTCCCAGTCAGATATCCTCCGTTTGTGTAAATCTGATGACTGAAGGTCACAGAGGCAGAAGCTTTTCAAGCTGATATTTGAGAAAATTCTCACAATGTGCACACTGTCAGGTATTGGGAGACAAGTGAGTGACAATGGAATGTCTCCAGGGAGCAGGGCTGCTGGATAGAACAAAGGACAGAGGGGAGCAGTGTATGGGACCCTTTGGGTTGTGGGAGTGGGAGAAGGTGCAAAATAATGGAGAGGGACCATGGCTGGGCACATAAAGAAGCCAAGATGAAGAAGGAGAGACAGAACATCCCCAGCCATAAAAGACCAAGCACTCAGCATCTCCTTCCCTTTGGGCATCTCCCTTCTGCTGGGCTGCAGATGTTACAGACTAACACTTTCCAGCCCCCTCTTCCCTTGAAGGGGGAAGCCTTGGAAGACAGGCCCACAATAGAACAACATAACATACTCCCTGCTTCAGCATTATTGAGCTGGCAGTGGGAGTCTGGGGTTCTCAACTCAGTACAGTGGCTGGCTTGAGATGACCGGGTTTATAGGCAGAAGGAAGAGTGCTTATAGGCAGAGGCCTGGGGACAGAAGGGTCTGCGTTCAAATGGTTCAACCTCTTGCCTTCAGCTTCCTTAATCATGGAACCTCTGAGTATTAAGTGAGCTTGTTCTTGGCATACCCAGGGCAAGCTGGCTTCAAGTTAAGTGCTCAGTAGAGTTCACTGTGATTATTGCCACTGACCTCCCAGCACTTTCATTAACAGCTACTTGGAACATCTTATTTTTCCCCCTGCATAATTAATCCTTGACTTTGGTGGATGCCAGAAACATGGCTTTGCTCTGTGGTGACATTGCACGTACTCAAAATTGTAAGCCCCAGCCACCTTCCAGTGACCTTGCTGTGGAGCTCATTGGCTCACCACCATCAGCCCAGAACTGTCCCACTGAGGCCACTGAGCTCTTCTTGGCATATGAGCTGTTCACAGCAAGATTCTCAAGCCTTGGGGATGACACTCCTGCTTCTCAACACAGCATTCCCTCTTCCCAAACCCATAATGTCTAGAGTGAGAAGTGCACGGTAGCCATGGGGCCTGGAGAAACATGCTTCTTGGAAAAGCATCTACAAAAGCATCCTAGCTGAAGACTGGGAATGACCACCTTTGGATTTTGTTTTTCTCTCTGAGTGGTGGTGGTGGTAGTGGTGACATTGGTGGTGGTGCTGCTGCTGGCGGTGATGGTGTGGGCTCTTGTTATACTTGTCCTCCTTCATGGCATCACTTCTCAAGAGCAGATGAAAAGGTATCTGGTGTGGTGGATGAACCCAAGGAGTAGCTGGTGGCTGGAGTGTGGAGGTAGCCCACTGGCCATGCTAATGGATTTGGTGTTGAGAGATGCATGCTTTGCAGTTTGTAAAAACTCCTAGCTAAAACAAGTTGACAACATCTCTACTAGACACCGCAGACTATCAAATAAAAAGCCCAGTCTAGGAATGGGTTACATCTTTTGAAGTTGTTGACCAGAGAGGTCCCATGGACCCCCAAACATTACAGGCTATTGCCCTCTCTTGGTTACTCTCCAGAACTAGATAGTAAAACCCTAAGGCTAAAGAAACCACATATTTGGGTTGTAGAACATGGAGAAACATGGTACTGACTTAGAAATTTCATCTCTTATTGTTCATAGTGCTGAAAGGTGCTATACAAGCTACTGAGGAAAAAAATCAGCACCAGCCTTACTCAGCTGTGAATGCTGAAGGCTAAATAATGATTGTCTGGACAAGTCACGCCCACTGGTGTGACAGTGGCAGAGGTTATGGATCAAACCAACCACTCTTTCGTTTGGATCTAAGTTCTGACCCACAGGATGGAACCTATACTTGGCACCAATATCAGGGTCAAGAATCGTGCCTAGACCCTAGGGAAAACCCACTACTATTATTCTGTTAAACAGGCATAGTTTTAAACCAACGTTAATGACTTTCATTATACCCAATAATTAATGCATCTCTCAACCATCATCAGACAAGTTTCTCTTTGCAGTAGATGGCAATTAACATAGAAGCCAAGGTGCAGAGAATAAGAGAATGGCATATTCAATCCTAAATGGAACGTCTAAATGACACCCCCTCCTCCTAAGGCTTGAGGATCACTGTAGAAGAGAGAGTAAAAAGACTGCAGGAGCCAGAGGTGGTAGATGACTACGATAAAACTGTTTTCCAGACACAACAGGGCTGATGCATCCATGAACCTGTGCAAGTTCAAGCCAGACAAAACCCCAGCATGGAGAGGTGAAGTGGAAAGAAGTCCCAGCTAGTTTTCTTCTAGCTAAGAAGCTATCAGTAACGATAGCTGCTGGGAGAGGGACTCTTTTGTTTTGTTTTGTTTTGTTTTGTTTTGTTTTGTTTTGTTTTGTTTTGTTTTGTTTTTAAGGGCGATGGGCTCAAGTTTTTAAGAGTATAGATTGACTATATTCCAGTGGATGACCACACAACCAGGAGTACATGGGCAGCACAAATTAGACTCAATGGGTTTTTAAAAATGAGTAGAAGAGTTATATGGAAACCTAATACATGCACGCGCGCATGTGTGTGTGTGTGTGTGTGTGTGTGTGTGTGCATCTGTGCGCGCGCGCACGCGTGCATGTGTGTATCCTTTATGATATTTAAATGGAATTGCCAAAAAATGGGGAAATGGGGGTACCACTGCTATACAAACATGGGGACCCCCAGCTCATGTAGCACACACCTGAAATTTCCAGCACCCTGTATATCTGCTTGTAAACAGCCAAGGTTCAGGTAAGCACAGGGCTCTCTGGTATTTGCACATTGGTTTCTGAATAACAAGGGTAACTGCTCTTACAGGTTTGTTTCACTACAAGTGTCGCTCTGTGCCATTTATGACCATGGCACTTCCTGTAAACTGAGAGAGTTTTAAGGAAGGGTGTCGAGATCTGTTGATTGTCCCACACCTCTGCGGTCCCTGGATCCACTGGCACACAGTCACTATCCATTGACTGGCTAATTGAACGGTGAATGGATGACCCTTCAATGTTAGCTCTTTCTCTTTATAAAAGACTCTTAAAACGGCGTAGAAAAGAAAAAGGGGACCAGTGCAAAGACAATAGAGATGGGATACTAGCGAACAAACGCAGGCTCCTAGGAGATAAGAGAGCCAACCGCTTCAGCAGGACAGAGGAGACAGGACATCCACAGAAAATAGAGGACAATATCCCTCGGGAGTCAGGCGATATGGGAGCATTGCGTTCCCCATGGGCAAAAGCAATCTGAGGAGCACAGTGCACAGGCTAGGCACCATGTCATTGGCTCCTTCCCTGTACACCTTCATGAGGAAAGAGGACTTGCCTCTGAGAAAATAAAGGCACCCTTGAACGCTCTATGGGAACACACAGAATCATCAAACCATTTGTAGTACCTTGTTCTCAAATGCATATGGCAAAAGAGCTATGAAACCGATTGACGTACAAACTTGTACGCCAAGAGAGGAGGTAGAGTCTGACTCTGGTATGTACCTAGCACATTTGAGGCTGTAGGTTCAATCCAGAGCAACTCAAGTAGAGACAGTGGGAGGCAGAAAGAAGGAGAGAGACGATAGAAGAGGGAGAAGGAGGGAGAGGAGAGAGAGCACATGAATAGAAGGGTATAAAAGCTATCTAATGAAAGAAGAAAGCTATGAAACACGATTATCCATCTCTTTAGAGCGTAAGCCAAAACCAAGATGCAATGGTGAGGAAATGCCTAAGACTGATCAAGAGCTCTTAAAAATCTCAACTATGGCAGGCAAAATCAAACGGTCAATAATAGAAGAGTTACAAAAAAAACCAAAAAACAAAACAAAACAAACAAACAAACAAAAACAGTGTAGAATTCTTAAGAAAACAATCGGTAAGTAAATCTGACAAACCAGAATTCTAGAAGACAGGGGGACTAGGGAAGAGAAAATGACTTTAAAAATAAAAGACCATTTTCCAGAACTGGAGAATTTGCATTTCCAAATCAAAGGGCCCACCAGTGGAATGAATGCTCAAACAAAAAGAAAGGAGTTCTCCACAGCACACTCTTGGGAAATTTCAGACCCACATGGATAAAGAGAAGATCCTGAGAGCTTGCCGGAATGAAAGGCTCACACAGATCCGTCATCTCTTATGACGAGGAACACAAGAGATGAAAGACAATGCCAAAATGGCCTTGAAATTCTGAAGAGAAATAATTTCCAACTTTACATACTGTTCAGCCCTTTCATATTTTAGGCGTTCAAATACTGTGCCTTTTCTTCACGATGCATGTGGAAGAGAAATGCCATGGAAGGAGACAGAAAAGGACTTAGAAAGGAAGGTAGGCCCTCAGTAGGAGACTTCACCGCGGGATGGGAAGGGAGGTCCCATGAAGGTCAGACCAAATCAACCAAATATAATACTGGGGAATGGATGGTTTGATAGATCTGATCAGCTACAGAAAAAAACTGTTGGCCTCTGCCCAGTCTGATGGGCAAAATTCGGGGTAAGTCTATAGAGATCAATGCAAATAAAAAGCAAGAGGCAATTATTTTAGGATAAGCAAACATATAGTAAGAGGAAGTGTAAAAGTCAATGCCAAGCGTTTACAGAAGAGGACAGTCAAAACGCATATGTCCAGGCAATGGAAGCATCACAGGAACTTCTCAAGTGCTAAACCTGACATCCAGAAAACAAGTAAGTTTCGTTGTATGGGGTCTCTAACTGTCTGATTTGGATACCTGCTATTTACCGAAAGCTTATTGTGAACCACAAACTGATAGAGACCTGGGAGCCAGCACTGGGCAAGAGTCAGGGAGAAGGAAGTGGGTGGGGTTGGAAGTGAAAGCCAAACCTCCCTAGCCGTGGCTCAAGGTGTCTGGATTGTGTTACCTAGCACTGATGAATTGATGCAGAAATGTCCTCACATATGAAACATGAGGTAAATACTACAAGAAGAAGCTAAAATGTGAAAAAAGGATCGTCCTCAGAGGAGAGGACTAGAAATGTGTGAACAAGAGGCAAGGAACTTAGTAAAGATGTTCAGTGTGATTTGGGTTTTAAATTACATATATAGCTGGTTGTGGTGAGATATATCAATAATTCCATCATTTGGGACACTGGGGCAGAAGGACTGCCAAATTCAAGGCCAAGTCAGGCAACATAATGAGTTCGAGGTCAGCCAGGGCTATGGAGTGAGACCTGGTCTTTAAGAATAAGCAAGTAAGTAAAACTACATGGGATACCGTAAAATGTCAGCCAATGCACACACCTGTGAACACACACAAATCCACTAAGTATTTTCTTAAGAGTACTTAAACAGAGACCCAGAAACCTTAATGCCTGTAACTCATTAATAGACTAATAGCCTTTTATTGAGCAATACGCATCTCCACACCTCAGCCACTACGTGCGTGCGTGTGTGCGTGCGTGCGTGCGGTGTGTGTGTGGGGTGTGTGTGTGTGTGTGTGTGTGTGTGTGTGTGGTTAGGGGTATTTTCCATCTGTACAAGTTCTAATTTGTAAACTTGAGTTCTCTCTGCCAATGTTGCTGATGTCATCCAAACTAATTTTGAACCATAAGTGATATTGTTAGGTTTTATGTTAGGAAAATAACAGTTGATTACATATGTATATTATATATGTATATAGTCTTCAAATAGGCATCTGGAGCAAACACACAATAAGAAAAGCTTGTAGTTTGCCAGCAAATAGGAATGTGAGTGGCGGCTGCTATGGAGAATCAGGCTGTGTGGAAGGGTGGCTGGAGAAGAGATCCCCTCTTAACCACAACTGGTAAACTTCAGTAAGGACACATGCTCCACTATGTTCATAGCAGCCGTATTTATAATAGCCAGAAGCTGGAAACAACCCAGATGTCTCTCAACAGAGGAATGGATACAGAAAATGTGGTACATTTACACAATGGAGCACTACTCAGCTATTAAAAACAATGACTTCATGAAATTTGCAGGCAAATGGATGGAACTTGAAAATATCATCCTGAGTGAGGTAACTCAGTCACAAAAGAATGAACATGGTATGTACTCACTGATAAGTGGATATTAGCCCAAAAGTTCAGAATACTCAAGATTCAATTCACAGCAACCGTTGGACTGAGCGTGGGGTCCCAGATGGAGGAGTTGGAGAAGGGACTGAAGGAGCTGAGGGGGACTGCAGCCCCATGGAGGGAACAACAGTGTCAACTGGCCAGACCCCCAGTGCTCCAGGAGATTGGACCACCAACCAAAGAATACACATGGAGGGACCCATGGTGCTGGCTACATATGTGGCAGAGGATGGCCTT
This sequence comes from Uromys caudimaculatus, assembly GCA_028551405.1. NCBI lineage: Eukaryota > Metazoa > Chordata > Mammalia > Rodentia > Muridae > Uromys > Uromys caudimaculatus. The sequence goes on along the minus strand of CM052705.1, from coordinate 43,481,879 downwards.
GTTGGCCATCAGTGGGAGGAGAGGCCCTTGGGCCTGAGGATGTTAGATGCCCCAGTGTAGGGGAATGTCAGGGAAGGAAGACTGGAGTGGGTGGGTGGGTGGGGGAGCACCCTCATAGAGGCAGGGGGATGGGGGATGGAATAGGGGGTTCCCAAAGGGGAAACATTTGAAATGTAAATAAAGTAAATATCAAAAAAAAAAAAAAAAAAAAAATGAAGCAGACGGAGGGCAAGTCAGCTGACACAGACAGAAGTCCCAGGGCACTGACACAGCTGAACAGTCAATGGTGTGACCGGAAAGGAAAGAAATGAGAAAGATAAAGGCTATTGTTTTGCAGAGAAATTTACAAACACTTGACCTGTAGGACTGCAGAAAGAAGAATGCTTCCTAAGGTCAGCGCTGACAGGAATTTGCCACAGAGGACAAAGGGGATGAAAGGAAAGACAGGAGTTCCCATTTGGACTAAAAGGGTCCAGAAACACACCCGTCACCATGAGAAGCTAGCCTTGTCTCTGCTCTAGCCAGCATCTACTGCAGAACAGAGAAGCTCAGGGGAAAAAAAAGTCATATCAAACTCACATTTGATTAAACAGATTCCTTCTGTTGGCTTCTGAACTTCTTTCCAAAATAAACAGCATACTGTCTTCATGTCCAGGCAGTAAAATTCATTATTATATCATTCATTAAACATTTAAGCTATTCATTAAGAAAAAATAACCATCTTTATTGCAGTAAAATAACCACTGTTCTTGTGGACACAGTACTTTTTCATGTCTTTAAGATAATAATAGCAGTGTTTATGGAGCGCTGTACAGTCTGGCAGTTGTGCCAAAAGCTTTCTGTAAAATATCTTGTTTAATCCAACAACCCTGTGAAGTAGCTTTTAAGGATCTACAGTCCCTTGTCCAAAGCTCTGGGGCCCAGTGGGTTTCCTAAATCAAATTTATCAGATTTCAGTGAGGTAGTATGTATAGTGTGCAGTATGTCAAACCCAGCAGTCTACAACTGCATCCTATAATCAAAAACATCAATATTTCTGCAGGGAAACTCTACAGGGGGGTTGGATTTTTTAAAAAAAGAACAGCTCAAAATGGCCAACCTGGTTTGATATACAAGGAATTAGAAGCACCAAAATTATGTAACTTGCCCAAGAAGAAAGAGGTAGCAGGTGGCAGGGTCCAGAGCTGACCCTGGGCAGTCTGGGTTCCTTACTGTACTGCCATTCAGTCTTCTGGTATTTGGCTTGTGTTGAGGTCTTATGTTGGGACAGGTCATATATTACATATTCGCTGTACAAAACATTAAGAACCTGTGTCCAAATCCCAGAAGACTCCTGCTGATACATGTGAGAGCCAGGTGACATTAATGTTTCCCTCCAGGAGAAGATAAGAAGTAAGATGGGGTCTTGGAGCTGGATCGACCCTGGCACTCAGAGCAGCTGGGAGGTAGCTGTGAGAAGGGATGGAGATAAAGAGAACATAGCCAAGTCCCAGAAGCACCGCCAGGTAAGTATGGCCAGCAAGGTTGGTGGATATGACAGTAAGGGCTGAAGAGCCAATAAAGGAAAACTTTGAGTTGAACGTGGTGGTGCATGCCTGTCGATAGGAGAATGTCAGGTCCAGATTTGTCTGGGCCACATAGTGAGTTTGAAGCTCTTCTAGGCTAGCTATATGGTGAATTCAAGACCAGATTGAATCAGTCAACCAACCAACAGGAAATTATAACAATAATTGTTTATATATCATATACCAAGTGATAGAGCCACTATATTCAAGGACCGTCTGAGTTAGCGTTCCTTTGCTGTAATAAAACACAATGACCGGATCCAACTTGGGAAGGAAAGGGTTTATCAGTTACAGTTCATCACTGAGGGGGAAGCAGTGTAGGAACAACCTGGCAGGAACTGAAGCAAAATTCATGGAGGAACGCTGTTTACCAGCTTCCTTTCTACCCTTCCTAGACAGCCCCAGGCCCACCTGAGCAGGACAGCACTACTCCTGGTGGGCTGGGACTTCCACATTAGACAGTAAGCCGGAAAACGCTCACATTTGATCTGGGGAATGGTTCTCAACCTTCCTAATGCTGAGGCCCTTTAATTTTATGCTGTGGTGACCCCAACCATAAAATTATTTTGTTGCTACTTCATAAGTGTAATTTTGCTACTGTTATGAATTGTAATGTAAATACCTGATATGCAGGATACCTGACATGTGACCCTGTGAGAGGGTCATCCAAAAGGAATTACAACGCACAGGTTGAGAATTGATCATCTAGGGCTAGGCAATTTCTCTACTGAGATTCCCTCTCCCCAGGAGACTCCCCATTGTGTCAGGTGACTAGTCGAAGCTGAGAAGAGAAAAACTATTATTTGTAACAGGAAGCAAAATTCACAGGGTTCAGAGCTCGTCCGAAGCAGAACCCAAAGGGAAGGAAGAGCTGAAGGAGAGAAGGATAGGGTGCTAGAGAGCTCACTGAGAGGAGACCTTGTGAGCAAGGCCTGCTTCCCATGCAAGGGAGTCCCCAGCTTAAGCCAGAGAGCTATTTCCTATGGAGATACTAATCACAGATCTTTGTGGGGTTAATGCCTTTGACAAGAGTAAATGAAAAGAGAATTTAAATATCAGCTAAGTTCTCTTATTTGCCTTTTCTCTAGGGAAGATGAACAAATAGGTAGCTCCCAGTCTGTGACTCAGAGAACGCAATCAATACCTTTGACGTGCTCGGTGCTCAAATAGCAAGGGCAAAGCAGCCATTTCCCATTTAGAGAGACAGCTATGTACAACATGGAGGAGGAGAAACGACGGTGATTTTATGGTAATTTAATTAATCTAATTAACAGCCTCAAATACTCACTAATACACACCCATTGAGAAGATCTACGCTTCTGCCAGCTTCCCCATCCTCAACATTAACCCAAATCACAGACCTCAGTGTGCGTTATCAAACCGCCTTTACTGAAGCAAGGCTATTTCCATGACAGAGAAAAACAGCTTCCTCTCAGAACTGGCCAAAGACACGCTGTTTACATTTATGAAATCACATGCACTTAAGACACCGATGGTCCAGTGACCTAAGGCCCCTCTGGAATAGAAGGAGTGGATGGGAACATGGCCACTGTTTCAATCTGCTCCATCAGGTGAGGAGAGAAACGTGACACGTGAGGAAGCTGTGCAAAAGCTCCAGGTGCTCCTCTCGGAGGAACAATCTACATAAGAGAAAACACTAAAGGTCCTTGTCACCACATTCATGCCAAGCGCCTTACCAAAGCCAGCAAGTGTAAGTATTACCTCAGTTTCCCCAACACCCCAGGCTCAGTCCCTGGCCAAATCAGGTCAAGTATCAGACTTGGAGCCTGGAGTGAAGCAGGCATCTGAGCCCCTCAGTAACATCTATAGCAGAGCTGGAGAAGAGGATTCAGGGACCCCTAGGAGACCTTTGCATGTCACTGTACTCCTCGCCGTCAACATGGGTTCCGTGTTTACCTATTTTATCCATTGGGCCTTTGTTTAAATAATTCTTTGGAAATATGTCCTACTTTACAGATAACAACATCAACCACAATAATACCTCACACCTGTGGCATGTCTTGGTTTGTTCCTACAAGAGGTTTTTATCCCCCCCCCACCCCCCCACCCCAGGGGTGAGCATTGTGGCTGGAATAAGACAGATGTCACCTTGTGGGAAACGTCAGACATACCTAAGGCATGATTTTCATGATTTGGCAATAAGAGATAAGATCTGAGCCATAAAGCAGCCCTGATCAACATAATGAGTCAACAGCAAGCAATTCGGGAACAAATTCCTGCATTCTTACAGGCCTGTGGGAGGATTCCCATCCAAAGACTCTTGGCCATAAACCAGCAGGTCCATCTTCACTAAGCTGCATGGCAGCTACACTCCTATCTCTCCACACAGAGAGACCAAGCAGGGTGGCAAAAGATCTACCGTTACACCATGGCAGGGCCCAGCCCAGTGGCTCTAGAAACAAGAGATTTGTATCTCATGATCCTAGCTGTAAACTCAACAGAGCAATAAACCTTTTAATGGGCAAGGGTCACAGAGCTGTTCCGTGGAGGGTCCCTAGACATCTTCCAGTCAAGGCCTCCCAAGCTGGGCTCTGAGGAGCTCTGAGGTGCCTCAAAGAATCTCAGTGGTCACTTAAGGGCTGCCGGACTCCCGTTCCATCAGAATAGTGCCTCTTCCTGTGTTCCAAGGCTTTGTGTACAACTTGAATAAAGAATGAGGTACAGATGAGCAAACTGACTCATGCCTGAAGTCCCAGCCCTTGGGAGGCTGAGAAAAAAGGACTGCTGAGCCTTTGAAGGCCACACAGTGAGTTCAAGGCTAGCTTGAGTGACAGAGTAAGACTTAACCCTCTATCCCCTCCTCTCAAAGAATGAGATGCCCAGAGAGGGAGCAAGTGCAGATTGCACACTGCTACACACACAGCTCATTAGTGACTGAGCTCAAGTTTACCTGCCCTTGACCCTACCCTGGTCACACAAAGGATTCTGCTTCAACTAAGCTGAGAAATGTGAGCGCCATTTGGTTTCCTCACTAGGGAGAGAGGCTGAGGGAACATCAGGACATGCTGCGGGTCTCCTAAATTGATCTGCAAAACTCTTGGGTGATTTAAATGCCTGGAAAGCAATCTGTCATGGAATGCTGCTTCCAAATTTCCAATTCTGTGAGCTGAGCCGAGCAACAAGTGAACAAAAATCATTCTTGAAAGACACTCATGTTGCAAGGCCTGTGGCCTGGGAAGCACGGGAAACGTCTGAGGCATTTGAATATAAACATGGCAGGCTGATATGTTACCTTTTCTCTGTTCTCGCCCAATACCCGACTAGCATCCAAACTATGTTAAATGCTCAGTGTGCCGCTGCTGCTTTCCTTTCCCGTGTGAGTGGGACCCTTAGGAACCTCTGCTACTCCTAACAGGAAAGTAGATGGATCTGTTGCTCCATTTCTGCTGAAAGCAAGCGTCCCTCTTGAAGTCACTGCAGAAATCTTCAAGTTGCCCAATCCACTTCAGGGAAGCCACCCATGCAAAACCAGCCAACCCAACGGCATGACATAAGTCAGCTGTGGGTGTTCTAGATACCAATACAGAGGCTCCCTTTTACAAAGGCCAAATGGCAGGCTGTTACGGGAAACAGCTCAGCTAAGAGGAGGTTTTAAGGAGCTGCTGCAGGGAAGGAAAAAAAAAAAAAAAGTCAAACACCTTGTGGATTTCATGCACTTGAAAATTAAACCTGAAGGTGGACGCCGGTTGCCTGCTGATCTGACTTCCCTCCCAAGCATTTTAAATCTAGCAAGGGGATTTCCATACCTCAGCCCATCACACTTACTGGCCCTGATTCTCAATGGCCCAGCCACAAGAATGTGAATGCCAGCAGTTTCCCCCTTTGAAGTGGGTTTCAGATGGCACTGATTAGCACAGTGGGCCTGGCAGACCATGTGATCTACCCTACATTGTCCACTTGGGCAACAGGCAGGCAGCTGATAGCAGCCATAGCACAAATTCAGAAAAACTGTTCCCCTCTCTCTCCCAGTCTCTACTTAGAATATCCAGAAGTCAGGGAAGAACTGACATGCCCCACAGGAGATGGCAGCCTCAAGTTCTGCCCTTCCTGTGGGCTAGAGGTCATTAGAGAATACATACTTTCTTGACCCTGAGCGTCTATGCACACCCCCAGGAAAATTCACTGATTAAGCCCCTACTGTATACCAGGCTGGGGAATGAGATAGATATGTGACAAATTCTGTGCAAAGGAGCCGAGAGCCCATGGGGAAGACAAGAAGTCACGTGGATGGTAAGTGATGGAACAGAGACACCTGAACAGTGTGCCCCCGACTCTGTGAACTCTGCACAGGGCTGTGGGGGAGGTGGAGTCGGGGAAACCTCATTTGACCTGGGCCCTGAGTAGGAAAGGGCCAGAGGCAGCTGTGAGAAATGGAAGATGCAGGGAGCATAAGAAGTCTGTGAAGAGGACAGGGACACACTTTGGGGGTGGGGGAGAGGGGAGCAATGGCTGAGGCTAAGACGCCCACCCGCCGCAGTTTGGCAGGAAAGCATAAATACCCTTCACTCGGTACACCCTGGGGAGCTGTAGAGATAATCTACAGGGCAGAGTGAAGAGCTACCTGAGCTCTGGAAAAATCCACCTGCTGACAGTAAGGCCAGAGTGGAGAGACAGGACCAGGAAGAAGGGAGACCAATGGGAAGGCTGAGAAGGTTCTAGAGAAAGGGACATCTGTGAACAGCTGCCACTGCAGACAAAAGAGACTGGATGGAGTTGCAGACTGCCCAAGCAGTCGGAAGCAGGCTGGCTTGTGAACTGCCAGTGTTAGAGGCCCGAGGTCTAACCTCTCAGAGTTCATCAGGGTTCAGCCTGACAGCATGCAGCTCTCTAGGCAGCCTTTCTAAACACCCTGTTCTCAGCTCTACCCTTCCCATCTTCTTCAGGGTAAAGACTTTGCCCTACATGGCTTAAAACAAAATAAAACAAAAACAAAAAACAACTGTCTAATGCTTGCTCTAGCGCCAGGACCAGAAGCCCCAGAAGGAAGCAAGGGGTATCTGCTAGGGGGTCTCACTCAAAGGCCCATTTCCACATACAAAGCATGTACCTTCCTAGATATGTGGCCCACCGTTCTAGGTTTACCTGACCCAGGGCAGCAAGCACCCCAGCACCCATCCCTTTTGTTGCCACACCCTGGCCCTACAGCGTGAGGGCAACTCCAGAGCCTCGCAGAAGCCTTTTGGGAACATTTTTCTGTGTGCACAGGACATCTGGACAAGATTTCTTCCATCCTAATTTCTTTGGTGAAGACTAAGATAGGGGCGAAATGACTCACTCGGGCAGATGAGCCCCAGGTGCTTTTCCTGTCAATCTAATTGCTAATATCTAAGGCAGGAGAACTCTGGGCCTTGCGTGTGCCGTATCTCATTGGTGTCCATAAGCTTCACGGTGTCTAATTGCGCTGGATCTCCACAACGACATTGGAGGTGTGAGTGTGTAAGAGTGTGTGTGTGTGTGTGTGTCTGTGTGTGTGTGTGTGTGTGTGTGTGCGCGCGCGTGCGCGCACGCGTACACTTGGGTATTCCTATCCCTCAGGTTCCCTGTCTCCTCAGCTTCAAAATGGGACCAGCACTGATACCTAGCACATAATGAGCACTCTACATGTGTTTATTAAAGAATGCTCTCATTTGCAGGGGGGTTAAACAGTACAGGCAGGCTGAGCTTGCCTGGAGTTGCCTGGCTGGAATGCAAGATGCATCAGAATACTTCGCTCCAGACTAGACTCTTCACGCCGCGTCAGGATTCTCCGGGGAAGTGCCCACTCCCACTCTCCCACTTGTCCCTGCTGCCTTGGAAAAGCATCTCTATGGGAAAACGGTTCAGGTGGTTACCCAACAGCAAGAATCATGAAAGTAGAGTACAGACTTGTCTTGGAAAATTTTGAAGTAAGATTCATATAACCCAAAGTCATCATCTGAGCTACTTGAAAGTGTACAATTCACAATGTGTAAAAAGGTCACCACTGTGCTATTCCAAAATATTTTCACCATTCCAAAAAGAAATCCCACATTTCCCAGTTCCTCTCTTTGCCCAGGCCCTGACAACCTTGACTCTATTTTTAATCCCTATAAATCTCCCTATTCTGGACATTTCACAGAAACAGAATCTACAGTAAGAAGACTCCATCTCTCCTTCACTTAGCACAAGGTTTATGAGATGTGTCTACAATGTAGCAAGTATCAGCACTTCATGTCTTCCTATGGATGAACAGCATTCCATTGAAGGACAAACCACATTTTCTGTGTATCCGTTCATTGGCTTATAGACAATGTGCCTGAGTCTACCTTTGTCTTACTGTGAACTTCCCTGTTACAACACTTACAGTTTTCATTTTGCTTTAAAGAAAAAGATACGCATTAGTATCTATCCATCCTAGCAGATACAGAGTGATATCTTGCTGTGGTTTTGAGATGTATGGCCAATATTATAGAAATTTTAAGAAGAGTATATGAATTATGTCCTTTGTTTTGTTGCCAACACATAGATTACAGCAAGAAAAGCTAACACGCAAGCATCCAAGAGACAGGTTTGGTTAGTTCCTAAATGCCACAGTCAAATGATGGCCTGTCAGGTTGGTGTAGATTTGGGAAGGCCTATATGTGGCCTATCAAACTCTCCCATGTGCCTGGGGCCCCTCCCCACTCTGGTCCAGGTGCTGGTGACCAGGTTATACCTGACTCTTCAGGGCTTTTCAGCTGCCCTCCCCTGTAGTTGAGACCAGCAGGAGGCTAGGCTGGGGGTGGGGGGCCCAGATAATAAAGCACTATAGGCTTAATAAGACTGGCAAGGTACAGAGAGCTGTCACAACACAGGTACATCTAGAAGGGTGAAGGAGCAGGTGGCTCCGATGCCAGCCAGTGTTATGGTTGGTCCCATGCTAAAGCAAAACCATCCTGAAGTCCGGCAGAGGCAGATACAGTACTGAATACACGCTTTCCCACCACTATCAAGGTCATCCTCAGTTGCACAGCAAGCCCAAGGTCACCCGTGTCTACCTGAGACCCTGTTTCAAGGGGAAAAGGAGAGGGGAGACTGGAGATGTGGCTCAGCTGGTAGAGTGAGCTTGCCTAGCATGCATAAAGCTTTGATCCTGGGTACCATATAAACTGAACATGAAGGCACAGGCCTATAACCTCAGCACTTGGGAGGTGAGGGAAGAGGAGCAGAAGTTCCAGGTCATTATCAGATACATAGAAAGTTTGAGTCTAGCTGGGGAACATGTGAGATTCTGTGTCAATAAGCAAATAAAATCCCAAATCAAACAAATAAAAAAATAAAAAGAAAAGAAAGAAAGAAAGAAAGAAAGAAAGAAAGAAAGAAAGAAAGAAAGAAAGAAAGAAAGAAAGAAAGAAAGAAAGAAAGAAAGAAAGAAACCACACCCTGGGCCACCATGTGAAGGGGAATGTTTGAATGCTTGGTCCCCAGCTAGGCACCATTTGAAGAGGTGCTGCAAATCCTAAGAGGCAGAGCCTAGCTAGAGGAAGTAGGTTACTTTGAAAGTTATACCTAGTCCCAGAGGCCTCTTCTATCTGCTGCATGGGGACTGCTTCCGCCCCAGGTTCCTCCCTCATTGAATCAATGGCCCCAGAGAGAGACTCAGGACTGAAACCCCAAGCACCTCTCTTCTTTTGAAGTTGCTCCCTTAGATGATTTGGTCACAATGATAACTACCACAGGTGTGGTGCCCCACCAGGTGTGGTGTCCCACCAGGTGTGGTGTCCCACCAGGTGTGGTGCCCCACCAGGTGTGGTGCCCCACAAGGTGGGGTGTCCTGGGCTTCAGGTCGCTCTTTCTTTTCACTGCTGCCTTCTGGTCACTTGGTGATTTTTCTTGGCTTGTGCTGGCAAAAGGAGAAAAGAAAAATACCCCCTGCCTACTTTCAGTGTTCTTACAGGAAGGTTTACTTAAGAGATTGCTGAAACTCATGGATTTTTGCTCTGTCAATGTTTAGTAAACTATTCCCATTCTCTGTGTCCTAAAACCATTACGATCTCTCATGTGGACCAAGTGGACCCAACTGGACAGATTTCCTTTGGGTCACATAGCAGATCTGCTGGGCTGGTTGAAGATGCCCATGCACACAGCTGACCAGTGAGGCTGGGTATCACTGGAAGATCAGTCAGTGCTGTTACCAGAGTGCCTACACCCCAAATGGCTTATGCTTCTCACAGCCTAGGAGACTGATTCCAAGAAAGAAAACCAACAGCAAGTGTTCCAGGAAATGTAGAAGTTGAGAGACCCACCATGACCCAGCCTCAGATGTCACTTGGTGTGGCTTTTGTCATGTTCTGTTCATCAAGAGTGAGTCACACAGAACACTTTCCAACTCTGAGTCCAAAGATATCATAAGCCAAGAAAATGCAGGTATATACATCCTCAACTAAATCCTACCACCACACACTCAGTAACAGGATCAGACATCACCAACCAATCGAATTCATCCTGGCAATGTGCCAGTGGTTCAACCTACGAAAAGCAATCCAAGTAAAGCACTTTTATTAATAGAATAAATAACAAAACCATACAACTGTATGGATGGATGCAGAAAGCACACGGGACAAAAATACAACAACCTTCAATAGACAAACAACCACAAGCTAGGAGCAGAAGGAGCTTTCTCCACACGAGGAAAGGGATTTATGAGAAGCCCACAGTGCAAAGCAACTTCACAGGGAAAGACAGAAAGTTTTCTCCTTGGGAACAGGCCTATGACAAGGATTGCACTCTCAACACTTCTCTGTAGTGTCACACTGGAGATTCTCCACAGGACAACCAGAAAGAAAAAAAGCAAAACCACTTCTATTTATAAACAACATTGTCTTACATACAGAAAATCTTACCAAGGAAGAAAATTCCTGAGTCTAGCAAGTAGAGACACAACCAGCTGTATGTATTTCTATGCCCTAGTCATGAGCAATCAGAAAGTGAAATTAAGATCCCATTGACCACAGTGATGCAAACATAAGACACTTATAAATAAGCTTAAACTCAGTAGTGTGGCCTTGAGTGTGGAAACTGCACATACAGTTGACAGAAATGAGGAACTCAAGTAAAAATTCGCAAACCTCTAACACCCATGCATGCATGGAAGGTTCTAGTATCAGGACAGGGGTTACAGTGTAGACTCTGAATGTACCTCAGAGGTCCATGTATGTAATGAGGCACTACTGGGAAGGGAGTTAGAGGTATACCCTGTCAGGGAATACTGGAACCCAGGTCCATCTCCTAGCTGCCACAGGTGGCTAGTTTCTTCTGCAATGTTCTCACATGCATCCCCCACCACCACCAAAGCCCCATAATGAGCTGCCTCTTCACAGGCCCAAGAGTGACAATGCTAACTAAGCATGGTTGACCCCTCCAAAACCATGAGTCCATTTTATAAGTCGGCTACTGCAGGTAATTTTAACACAGCAATGGAAAGACCACTAAAACATTGGCCCAAGTGCCTCAACTGGCACACATGGCCTTTCTGAGAATCTCAACTGCCTTTTTCCCTCTTCTTTCCAAAACTGCAAAATGATTGTGAAATCCATACAGAGATTCAGCGGTCTTGTAGTGTCTTGAGCCAGAACAACCCTGCAGTGCCACAGCATTGGAAAGCACAGATTTCCTGATTTCAAAACCTTTCTGTGAAGCCGCAGTAGCCAAGAAAATACATTACATTACTGGTATAAGACTAAACAAATAGATCACCAGAGAAGACTGAGTCCAGAAGCAAATCTTGCCACTGAGGAAAAGTCATAACCTTTAACAATAGTGTTAGACACCTGGACAGACTCGGGAAAAGGAACAGATACAGACCTGGGCCTCAGACCACCTACAGAAACAACCGGAACTCAACATGAATTGGTGATAGAAATGTGTATGCTGAAGCCACAACACCTTCAGGAAAGAGTACAGGTATAAATTCTAAATGATGCCTAAGTCACCAGTAACGAAAGAAGCATTTGATCACTAGGACAGCACAGAAGTAAAAAGCCCATGTGCTTCAGTGCACCTTTAAGAAGACAGGGCCCAACCACATAAAAAGTAAATCACAAAGAGAAACAGCCTAACCTGGCCACGCACTTAAAAAGAATTTCAAAGAAGGCTGCTAATCCATGCCAACAGCAGAATGAAAGATGGGAAGCATGGCTAGCTATCAGTGAAATGTCAAAGTCACAGAGGGACTCTACCCCTCAACCACCAGGATGACCACGGTTTTAAAAAACGGACAGTAACAAATGTGGGCAAGATGTGGGAAACTCATAGCTGGTGGGAATGGAGACCCAGACAGCTGCCTTGGAAAAATCATCTGATAGTTGCTCAAAAAGTCATAGGGTAAAGATATGGTACAGCAAACCAAAAATGTATGTCCGCACACAAACCCAAAACAAAACAAAAAACCAGTATGTAAGTGTTTTATAAAGTAACTCACAATAGCTCAAAGGTGGACACAACTCAAATGTCCATCACCCGGTGTGTGGATAGTATGTAGGATATATCCTACAATAGAATACTACCTACTCACAAAGGGGAACAAAGCACTGATACAGACTACAACACAGAGAGGAACTTGAAACTATTAAGTGAAAGAAGCCATACACAAAAGGCCAGATACTTTATAGGTCTATTTTTACGAAATGCCCAGAATGAACAATCTACTGGCAGAGCCTAGTGGGATACTGGTAAGATTCTGGTAGTAGGCATCAGATTTCTTTGGAGGTAATAAAAATAAAAATGTTCTAGACTTAGATGACAGTATTAGTTGCATATTTTGGTGCTCATGACCAAACACACACAATTTAATACTTTAAAGGGGTCAATTTTATGGTGAATAAATTATATCTCAATAAAGATAATATTAAAATGTACACACACATAAAATGGAGAGGCGTGTTCCTTGCAAGGGCATCTTTGAGGACCACTTATCTCATGCTCTTCGCCTGTCTTGACAGGTTACAGACGGCTGATTATGTGTCTGAGTTTCGCCTTCTGATTCTCACATCTGAGAAAGAAAATGCAGTGTGTCCTGATTATTTCCTGTGTTTCTTTGTAGCAGAATGATCCAACAAGAGACCTAGGACCATTGAAAATCTGGCAAGTTACCACACCTAGAGAATAGGTCCAGACAAGAAACAACAAGAAAGAAGCAGTAGAGACAGATAAAACCAGAGGCAGGGTGATGTTCTTAGAGCTGACTTCAGGGATGGATGTACTGTACTGAGGAAGGCCCAACTTGTATAGATACTTTTAACCCTGAGAACAGGAGAGAGTGCATGGGCTGGCAAAATGGAAAGACCAAAGTTCCATCTTGGCTGAGCTGTGGATTAGCTGTAAAATCTTAGCAAATTAGCATTTGTCTGCTCCTGTCTACACAGCTGTTCACAGTGGGAAGATCGAAAGGCTGACGTATGTGAGTACCTGGAAGAAAATAACTGTTCAGTAAATGGCTGCTTTTATTACTGGCACTGTCTTGACAGCATAATTATTAACACAGGAGCCCTTGCTAGCGCCCACTGACCCCTACCATTGGCTTAGAAATCAGAGTTTCTATTTTCCTAGCTACTTGGGTCTTTAGTGAAGACTGGGTAACTATAAATGTGTCGGAGTGTTACCGTTTTTTAAAAATCAAGATTGGAATCTGATGAATGTGGTAAATTAGCCTGCAGAGCATTTGTAAAACCATCAAAGAATGGATATACCAACCAACTCACAACTAAGCTAAAGCTATGAAAAGACAACTCACAAGAGAATATGTGTAAGGTTAACACTCATGTGAAGAAAGCCCACCACATGACTGCCTTCCTTTCATTCCCAGAAACACAGCTCCAACAATTAAGAACTGACCATAGCAGCAGGCCCAACCAATCTTACTACCCTGGAGGCAGTCTCCTCCACCCAGGCCCTCCTTCACCGAGGACAAGGGGCCACCACAGGCCTCTGGGAGGAACTGGACAGGTCAATGGGCTTGGATAAATGATGATAGTTCCTTTCTAATAGGTGGCAAAAGGCCGGTCACTGGGCATGGCATGCTCCCTGTCACTGCCAGAGTATCTCTGCATGACAGTGGGCAGATGGCACAGAGAGGGTGCTTGGGAAGAAAGCAGGGAGCTCCATCAGATCCCTCCTGACAGACCAGAGATGAGCCAGCCATCTTTTAAGAGAAGGAGGACCAGCTAATTGTCCCCTCAAATCTCCACTTAAACACCAGACTGGGAGATAGATGTTCAGGTCTGCTGAAAAACCCAATCACAAGAAGCAGCCGGTCACTGGGCCACGCCTCTGCTTTCCTGCCCTTTGCAAGGTGGAGCCACGGCTGACTGGTTTCTAGCTGCTTCCTGCCTCCTAGGCAAAATCAACACAGTTCTCCAAGGATTCACCAGGGGCCTCAGGTCATCAGGGTTCCCTAAGGATATGCTGGCCCTGGATGACAACAGAAAGGTTGGGCCACTTCCTTCTCTCCTGTTTCCCATCGGGATTCACAGGGAGGTCAAGGGCAGCCGCCCCCTCCCTCCCTCTTCACTCTTTAAACAGCAGAGCAGGTCCACAGTGGAGACCCAAGTTCACACACCTTCACATCCTGCACTGTACCAAGGGCTTTCAGCATTTCTTAAAACTGTGTGCTTTATCTTAAAAATTAATGCCAACCTTACTGTCCACTCCAGCTTCTGACCTTACTACAGCAAATCATTTCTAAGCTGAATGTTCTCCCACCTCACACACTCTGTAACACGGAGAAAACTGAGCTGACTCTTAGCATGGACTAATTGGCAGTAATTTTTTTTCTCGTATTATATTGACTAGGGCTTCAAGAGTAAAGAAATGTAGAGATACAAAAGAACCCTTTCCCTAGACTCAGAACCAAGGCTGAGAAAGCTAGGCCAGGCTTGCACACTCCAGGCTTCCGGTTCAGGCCGGTTCTAGATTGCTTCCTGAGAACCTGCCCCATTCTTAGGCACCCACGCACCCACGTGCAGCGTGATGAGGAAGCCTCATTCTGAACTGCATCCTCCAGCCTTCCCTCCTAGCGGGAGACTCATGGTAATGGGAGGAATAGCTTACCCAGCATGCACCACAAGCCTGTGTGGAGTTAATCACCACACACCAGTATATCTACTCCCCCTTCCCAACAACACTGTGAGATGCCTATGATGACCCCATCTTGCAGATGGGAAGAATAAGGCTCTGAGAGGCTGTGGGGCTCTCCCCTGCACCCTGTGCCTTGTAAAGAATGAGCACACTGGCCACTGCTGTCAAATACCAGGGTCCTCTGTGCACAGAGAGAACTCCAAACACAAGTGCATGAATCTTTGAACTGCATTTCCTACAAGCCTCCCTCTCAGGCACCCCTCGGCTCCTGACTCCCCAGCCTCACAGATGTCCTCACCAGAGATGTTATATAGGGTGAACTAGGGCCAAGGTAAAGACCAGCCCAGAAAGTATGAAAATCAGTGCCAAAGGGAGCAAAGGCCGCAAAGGCCGCTCCCTACCGCTACAGGCCCCATTCCAATTATAAGCCTTTCTGTTGCTATCTCTAACTTAGCCATTTTCAAACTCAGTTTCCCTCAGCCTCTCCCCATTTCTCAAATTCTGGCCCACTTTTTGCTCATCCTTCAACTTAAATACAACTCAGCAGTGAAGGTTTACAAGCTCCTGGACTTCTCAGGCCTGCCCCTCAGCTAGACAACAGCTGTCGTCACTTCCTGACCCTCAACGGTGTGTCCGCCGACACAGCCCACTGCACACAGGCTAAGAAGCTTGCCTACAGTCACCCTTGGAGCAGGCAGCAGTAGGGCCCAGCCACCCTGTTAACAAAGAACTGATCCACAGTCTATATTCGGCCTTCTTTACTACCAAGCTGCTGGCCCGACAACCAGCCACATGGATTAAATTTAAAGGGGACTCCCCATGCAGCATGCTGAATCATCTGTCTGTCTCTGTGTCTTTGTTGGTTCATCGGTCTGTCTGTCTGAAAATTAAATCTGTAAAAATAAAAACAACCTGATGAGGGTCAGCAAGATAAGGCTCACCAGGTAAGGGTGCTTGCTGCCAAAACTGACAACCTGAGTTCAATTCCTGGGGTCCATATGGCAAGTTATCCTCTGATATCAACATGTGCATTGTAGCTGTGTGCCCAGAGAGAGAGAGAGAGAGAGAGAGGAAGAGACAGAGACAGAGGCACACAAAATAAAAATTTCAGACAAGCAAGCAATCTGATTGCTAACCATGTCAGTAGACCCACCCACCCCAAACCAGGGAGTACTCCTTTTTATAGGACATTTACAAGTATCACAAATCCTAGAAACAAAGCCCAACGACTTTTTTGTTGCCGTTCTGGGGACTGAACCAAGGCCTTGAGCATGCTAGACAAACACTCCACCGCTGAGCCACACTCTCAACCCTCAAATCCATCTTTTACAGCAACATATGCCCTTGCTTGTCAATCTCCTTTCCACATGGCTCTCCTTCCTTGTCGTGTGTGTATGCAAGCTATAACTTCACATACACACATACACACACACACATATATACATAAATACATACTTATATATGTACATACATACACACACATACACACACATATACACATACACACATACATATACACACATACACATACATATACACATATATACACATACATAGATATACACATACACACATACATATACACACATGCACATACATATACACATACACACACATATACACATACACATACATACACACATACACATACATGCACACACACACACACACACACACACACATATATATACATACACGTACATATTTTTAAGTGCTCAGGAGTCATTTGCCATAGAGAAGCAACCAGCAAAGGACCTGTCCGCATCACTGGAAAAGTGCACACACAGCGTACACCCTCTCACCTCTACAAATTACCACGAAACATGAAACTTCTCAGCCTTAGCCAAGAATGAATGGCTGTTCTGTCCTGCCACACTTACATCCTATCGTGGCCCAGTGCAGGACTCAGTGCACTGTAAGTGCTAACACTTTTATTAATAAAGCTCTGCGACCTTCTTTCTCAGGCTCCTTTTGTCGCCATCTTTGGTCTGAAAGGACATTTGCCAGTCACTTTCCCCATGAGGCACTTCCCCAGTTCTTTCTAGGAAGTTTCTGTGCCATCAGCAACCTTGTTCTCCGGGAAGTCCTACCATCTTCCTGGTGTAATCCCGCAGAGTCATGCTGTCCACACCTGTCCTGAGAGGCCTGGCCTAACAGCTGCTTCTGTAGCAGGGACCATTCACTATGACCCAGGGATAGAGATCACCTGGCCTCCCTCAAATGCTGCATGGCCATCTTGCCTTGTGCTTTCTGGCAGAAGGAGACCCAATTTGGGAATCTTTTAAATTTTTTTAAAATGTGCTATTATTATATGTGATGTATATGGTGAGTATGTGTGTGAGAGTGTGTGTGTGTGTGTATGTGTGTGTGTGTGTATTCATGTATGTGTGTGTCCCACGACACACATGTAGAGATCAGAAGACTTCAGGAGTTGATTCCTTCCCTCTATAAAGGATTCTGGTAGTCAAACTCAGGTCACCAGGCTGGCACGCCAAACTCCTTTACCCACTGAGCTATCTCACCGGCCCATTCTAGAATCTTCTCCCAGTTAGTTCAAGTTTCCTAACCCTTCCTCTTCAGAAAGCAAAAGCACCATCGACCTTTGAGATCTCAGCACTATCTGTCCTCTAAGGGACAATAAAACCTCTCTGCGCACATTAGAAGGTGGCAGCCCCTCTGGTTGGTCCAGCGTCACCCAAGGGCTGCACAGACTGGCAAGTGGAATGTCAGCTTTATCTGAGCCCCGAGCAGGCCTGCCTGCATACAGCCGTTCCATGGGCCTACACTCCATCTCTGTCAGCTTCAGATCAAGGAAGGGGGTTCCTCAACACTGTGCTGCTAAGAAAGCCTGAAGTGATCCCTCACCAGCCAGTTTTCTTCATCCCCCCAATGTGGGCACGAAGCAGCAGCATGCACAATGGCCAAAAGAGGTAGAAAGCAAACTCAAATTTCCATAAGACAAATGTGTGAATAAACAAAATGACGTATGCATGCACAACAGAACCATGTTCACTTTAAAAGGAAGAAAAGTGGGCTGGAGAGATAGCTCAGTGGTTAAGAGCATGGGCTGTTCTTCCAGAGGTCCTGAGTTCAATTCCAAGCAACCACATGGCAGCTCACACTGTCTGCAACTCCAGTTCCAGGGGATCTGACTCCCACAAACACCAATGGACATGCACATAAGGTAAAAATAAATTATTTTTTTAAAAAAGAAAGTTCCATCATTCTCCTCAACATAGATGAGATGACCCTTGAAAGCACTCTGCTAAGTGAAGCAAGCCAGTCACAAGGATAAAAGCCAAATGATTGATTCCCTTTCCGTGAGCGATCTGGAACAGGCCAACTGTCACAGACACAAAAGACAGTGCAGGGAGGAGGGACGCAGGGGCGTTGCTACTTAATGGACACAGAGTTTCTGTTTCGGACTGTGCAGGAGTTCCAGAATTGGATAGAAGGAGGTGAGGATCATACAACTCTGTATAGCATTGGGTGTCACTGAACCATACGCTTTAAAATGGTTAAAATACTAACTGAATGTTTTGCTGTGTATGTTTTTAAGTTTAAGAGGTAAGGGCATTCTATTACACTGTGGCAAAAGAAAGAAAGTAAGACAAGGAGAAATTGCAACACTATCTAAACCTCTGGGTGGGAAAAACAAACAAAAAACAGTTAGTTGACTTTCTACACCAAAACCTTCCCTCAGGACACCATTCCCCAGGCTTATCTTCTTCTGAACTGGAAGAAGCTTGGGGTGCAATGAGGAAAAATGCCACCGACATGTCACCATGGCTTTCCTCCCGCGGCCCTCTGCCCACAGGCAGCCAGATTCTCCCACAGGCCTGCGGCAGCCAGGCCCATTCTCAGTAGGCATAAACTGCCATCCTGTTATAAATCCTCTCCCACAAAGCACTGGAGACTGGTCCTCTCTCCCCGTGCCAAGAAGTCTTTTTCTGACCATCTGTAATCCATTCAGAGGCAACCGGCAGGAAATGGCGGCAAGGAATACCCCAGCAAAAATGCAACTGGTGGGCTCACCTCTCCTCCAGCTCTGGGCCAGCACCAGGAAGTGGGCCTTTCTCTGGACGCAGAACATCTGTGGGAATTCTGAGAGAGGCTGGGCGTCTGTCAGGGGCTAAATGGGCTCGAGACAGATGCTCACAAAATTTGGTAAGAAAAGCATGCTGTATTGAGCTTTTAAATTAGTTCTGGGGAAAAGTCCTTTGAAAAAAACAAAACAAAACAAACCCCAGACCCTAAGAGGGAAAAAGAATCATATGAAAACTAACCTCAAAATTGCTTTCTTCTGATTTCTATGGACAATGAGACCACAATTTAAAGTAATGAAAATCTTTTTTATTGTGGCTGCCCCTCCAATCTGGTACTGTCAGCTGCCTAATAGTGACAGCTACATTTGTTTTGGCTCTAGAATCTCTGCGTACTGCAGTGGTACATTAAGTAATTAAAGGTTATATGATATAAGCTTACAATTTGATATATTAAAAATCACAATGTATAACTTAATTATCTGTTGTATTGCAGGAGTTAGCAACTTTCTAGAAACAGGCAGTGTTATTTAAATTTTTTAGGCTTTGGAGCCATAAGATCCTTGTCTTCTCTACCTCACTTAGCCATAGTGTTGAGAAAGCAACCCCAGATGGTAGCTAAATGAACAAGTGGGGCTCCACTCCAGTAACCTCTCCCCTTCTCTTGACACGGCCTCATACAGCAGCCCAGGATAGCCTCAAACTTGATATGCAGCCCAGGATAGCCTTGAATTTATGAACCTCCTGCCTCTGCCTCCTAAGTGCTAGAATTTCAGGTATATGCCACCATGCCTGGTTTTTTTATTCTTTGCTGTTGACTCTACCTAGGGCTTTCTACATGCTAAGCAAGCAGCCTAACAACTATCTATATTCAAAGATCTAAATTCACTGTATAAAAACAGGTTTCAGGTACGATAGCGCCAGTGGGCCTGTGTTGCTGACGACTGCCCAAGTTGTTGTTCACACTGTATTTGTACTGTGGACTTGTTAACAGGACAATAACTAACCTCAGCTTGGATTCTACACTGACAGCTTGACATGCAGGGATAAGAATTCAGAATCAAACAACTGAGTGGGATAAAACTTTAAGATATTTTATTATTGATAAATTGTATGCTCAGCATCATTTTATCAGTAAAATGCATAATTAGTAACTTTTTAGAATAGGCTGCTAAACATTCATTACAATAACACTGATAACACTGGTAGCGATGGATTAATTGTAAAAACCTTAAAGTGTGTACATGTGTGTGTGTATAAGAGAGGGAGGGGGGAGAGAGAGGGAGGGAGGGAGGGAGGGAGGGACGGAGGGAGGGAGGGAGGGGGAGAGATATCTGCCCCTAGGACCCCAAATAGAGAAAGCAATTTGTATATAATTATTACTGAACCAAGGGCGGTTGCGTCTTTGCAATGCCCAGCCCATGCACGTCTGCAGTGGTCCATCCCATGGATGAAGCTGTGGTTTCCATTTGGTCCTGATGAATTTCACCACGACTTTTTTTTCCAACATCAGCTTCCTGGGGAACTCACAGCTCTCCAAAGGCCTTTGCAACTCTTCCCTGGAGCACTGACTCTCCACATTCCAGCCATTTCTGCTGTCTCTATCTAAGGTGTCCTTCCTTCCTTCCTCCTTCCTCCTTCCTCCCTCCCTCCCTCTCTCCCTCCCTCCCTTCCTTCCTTCCAACTAGAACTTGGCTTCTACGACACACCCTTTACTGTGCTCCACACAGAGCCACAGCCAAGCAGCCCCTGCGCTTAAGTCAGAAGCCTTGCTGACCAGAGACTGGAGTCTTTTCCCTTTCTTACCTCTGGGGATCCCACTCCTTCCTCTGTGCAGTGTCAGGGACCCCAGCGAGCTGTATGGTTAGTTCCTAGAGGGCAGCGGCTGAGGCCATTTCCTCCTCGTACCCCACAAAGGGCCCAGCCCCATGTCACCCACTTCCTGGGTGCTCAGCTGTTTCCTGCTGAGCCGGTGATACAGGAAGCACCCTGGCTTCCTAGCACACTGGAGCTCCATTCACCTGAGTCTGCAATTTGCCTCTGTGGTTCACCTAACCCAGCCTAAATTCTCCAACTGAAGGTGAGAACCAGATTATTTTAAGGGTAATTATCTTCTTCCTTCCCCAAATTAAAATAGAGGGTCCCTTGAGTGTGTGCGATAATGCTTCTCAATGTTTAAAAACTCGGGCTCAACTATCCCCTACCGCTGTTCTGCCTACAGAGTCCGCTGTCTCTGAGCTTCCGAGATGACTGTATTTTCACAACACACACATCTTGAAATGCCAGTACACCAATCCTCGGCCTTGCCCTCCCCACCCGCTTAAGAATCGTGGTGTTTAAACCCAGTGTCTTGAAGTTCATAATTAAAGGGAAAGTCCCCACTCCAGCTTTTACGAGGAATCTAAGTTCCTTCTTCATGAAGAATACTGGCCAGAAAAAGTAGGTCAGAGACACAGAATCTGTAAGTGGTCATCCTACTCCCCCCGGGAAGAAATGATGAATCCAGGCAGCCACCACGGAGGGTTGCTAAGGGGGCTCCAAGAAATTCCCTGTTGTGGACCGGGGATCTCACCGAGTGCTGGAACCCTCACTGCAGAAGGAAACCCATCTCTGTAATGTATAGCACGTTTTTCTAAGATGAAGCTCTGAAAACTCGGATGTGTTAGCTCAAGAAAAACAGTCAGGATGTGGCAGAGTAACAAACAGAGGTGAAGTGTCATTAGGCCTGCAACCTATTTGAAATCATTACATACACACACACACACACACACACACACACACACACACACACACATACATATATGTGTTTGTACATATATGTGAAAATTATAAATTTGTATATACATGTACAATTAAACAAGGCACAATGCAGACCACTGGTTTTCATCTGCATGGTACATACACAGGTGACTCTGACAGCATACCACCTTTTTCGGTGTGAGCAACCTTAATGTTGACATTGAATCAGAAGATTCAAGGTAAGGGTTACCTCTGAATGTTAAAAGAGGAACTTCCTGGCACTACAAGATGATTCCGTGGGGAAGGTACTTGCCATGTAAGCCTAATGAGCTAAGTATGATTTCTGGCACCCATGTAAAAGTGGAAGGAATTAAAAGAGGGCCCAGATGCATTGTGGGTTCAGCCTGCAGCACAGTGTCCAGGGGAACCTAGAGGCCACACAGCCCGAGATGCTGGGAAGATATTTCCAGGCTCAGGCTGGTCCCTGAAACAAGAGGGTAGGGAAGGAACTAGAGAAGCAGAGTTTGAGGAGGAAGGAGGATGACTGGCCTGAGACACCTATGAGGCGCACTCGACCTGCTGGGCTAGGTGGGGCCTGAATGCAGGACATGGAGAGCGGACCTGGAGAGCTGTGGTGCCTGGGAAGTAATGACAAGTGCTCATTTTTTGGACACCTGATAAATGTAAATTTGGGGGAGATTAATTTTGAAGTGGTATGCAGGGAAGGGGGAGACAGAAGTTAGTATAACAGTCTGGGCTGTGGAGGACAGGCTAGGCCAGGATGGAGACCGGGAAAGTGGAAGCCAGAACCGCTCTCAGAATAAGAGGCACACACCGGGCAGGAGGTTTTTCTAAAAATGGTGGGTCAGAGAGAGCACACATCTGTTCTACCTTTTAAGTGAAGACAGTGGGGGAGGGGTCCACAGAAACACCTGAGAGGGGCTAGAAGATGCAGCTCTCTGGGATAGAGAATGAGCACTCTGCCGAGAAGCTGGGATTAGTAACAGACACACTAGTCTCTGCAGAAGGAACGCCAAGGGTTGAGCAAGCAGCAGGGTCCACAGACAGCAGGAAACCACAGGATGAGCAGGCAAACAAGGAGAAAACACACATGGTATAAAACATGGTTTCTCACAGCCCTCAGGTTCTCTACTGTCTAAGACAGGAATATTCAACCTTTTGACACTGTGTCATGACACCGCCACCTACAAATGTGTTGAGCTGTAGTCATGGCTAGCCTGGGATGCACCTCAGATCATAGGCCCACAGGTTAGACACATCTGATTGATAGAAGTCCCCAGTAACTCCATTTGGAGACCAGGGAGACCCTTAATCTGTTCAGACCTGATTTTTATATTCTGGGCCTGTCTTTGCCACTTAGCCTTTTGTGTCAGCCTCGGGAAGTGGGAGCGTTCATCTGCACACATGTCCTGTTTGGGTCTTGCTGTGCTTCTGCGGAGGATGGTACGGAAGAACAGAACAGGACATGAGAAGCTTCGGTGGATGGGATGAAGGATGGAGCTGAGGTCAATGGGGCTCTTGGCCATAGGTAGCCACACAGGGCTTTCTTTACCCCAAGGTAACCAGTGGCACCTTCCAGTGACTCACTTCCTTCCTCCTAGTCTGGGCATGATATCATAAAAGGTGCCCTGATGTTTACCAGGGAAATAAAAACTAAAAAGGAATCGGACCATCAGTCAGCAGGCCAGGGTGACTGAAATCCCACACAGAGGAGGGGACTGCAGGGATGCCAACAGTACTGAAGAAAAATCACATGATAGCCATTCTTTGGTCTCAAATGAGGTGGGGGTGGGGGGAAGCAGGGAGCAGCATCTCCAGGGCCAGGAAGAGTATCACATGCACAGTGTTCAAGTGGCCTGGCTAGTGAACAGCAGCTGAAATCCAGACTGACAGGAGATGAACATGGCTACCTCAGCCTGTGCTCATGTGGAAGGTTCATTCTGTGCCTTTCTCAGCCACTCCAGTCCAAAAATCTTCTTTATCACTGCCCCTCAGAGCCAGCAACAGCTAGGCATGCCATGGCTGCAGGAGGCAAAGGATTTTCACACCCACTTAGCAGGCATATCAAAAGGACACCCCAATGTGGCAGGTATTGAAAAGCTATCTGCACTCTGTCATCTAAAGGAGCACACCCTTCATGAAAATACTAACAATCCCAACGCCAAGAGCAAACTGAACAGCAGTCTAGAAGATGTTCAAAAGGGGAGGGGGGACATCATCACTGTAGATAGATGGCGCTGGAGTTGCCTGGCAACCATCTTTGCTAACACCTTCTTCTAAAAAGGAACAGTTTGCATCAGCTCCTGTGCCTCCCTGGGGCCAGTGCTCTGACCACACGGGCCCAAAGCTGGGGCCTTGGGATGAGAAAGCCCATGGCTGATGGGAAGCCCTGGGTCTTACAGAGGTAAGAGGGATGGACAGCTAGTCTCTCTGCACCATTCTGTTAAAAGGACACAATCACCTGACAAGGCTGGGCTAGATGAGGCAAGCCAGGTGTCCAGGTGCAACACTTAAGAAGATCCCCGCTCCGTGCTTGCAGAAGCTCACACGAGCACCACTTAGTGTGTCTTAAGTGTAGATGCCTTCTGCCTTGCCTCAGTCCTGCACTCTTCCAAGAACAAGACACATTACAGCCCTGCTTAGAGTACAGATTCTGGAATCAGCCAGACTCAGTGTTCGAATCCCAGCTCCCTATTTCTCAGCTGAACCATTTGGGTAAATGACTTAACACCTCTGATCCTCGACCCTCCCTACCCCTCCCCAGTTTCTAAAATTCAGCTAAGAACAGGATTTGCCTCACAGAGTGATCAGGAGAACCCAATGGCAACACACACACACACATCTGGCCCAGTGTCTGGTACTCATTCAGTGTCCTGACCCATTCCTGAGACACTCTTGATACAATCTGTTCCCAGGAAAATGGCAGCTCAGATAAGACAAAGAAGAGGACCTGAGTATGTGGGGAAAATAATATGACCGTAACCACAGCTCACATTCCTGAGTACCTATAGGATGCCAGATAGTATCTCATTTATTTTCACAGCAACTCTGAGAGGAACTATTATTCCGTTCTGAAAATGAGGAAATTAAATCTGAAATTAACACACAGCTGGGAAATGGCTGAGTCAAAATTTAAATAATGCTGCATGAAACTCCCAAGACTGCCATGCCAATGAACTCTCTGTGTGTAGTGAAACACACCCAGCATAGCATTAACCACTGTAGCTATTTTTAAGTACACAGTTTGGTGGTTTTAAATACATTCATACTTACACAGAACCTTCTCCACGCCATCTTTAACCGTTTTAGCCCCTATACCTGGAACTTTAGACCCGCTAAAGCCGAACTTCACAGTTCCAGCCTCAGCCACCATGATGTACCATTCTATTCTGTATACCCAAACATTATTCCTCTAGAAACCTCACAGATGTGAACACTGGCAGGATCCGCCCTTTTGAGGCCAGCACAATTTGGGGCCGGGGGAAGGACTGGGAAGTGAAACCTGGGCCTTGTGCATGCTAGCAGATGCTCTACCGCTGAGCTGTATCTCCAATCTTGGTCAATATACTTTTTTAAAGAACTGAACACCACCTTGGTAAGGGAATGCATCCCAACTACCCACCATCTACCACTACAACGCTGTCACCCGTTTGCCTTGTCCAGGACTCCATGACCTATTGGGGTAGTGAGGCAGGTCACACTGTTCCCTGCTGAGGGGGTCATTTACCATCCATGTCCACAAACTCAGAATCTGCTCTGCAGAAGTCAGTACAGTATCAGTATAACCACTTGTATGTTCAAAGAGTCCATCTTTGACTCACTGTATCTTCCAGATTATAGTGACCCAGTACCAGCTCGTTCTGCCCTGCCAAGTAAAAGTTTCCTTCTTTACATTAAGCACGGCACCCCTTAAAATTGGCAGATGCAATTGTGAAAAAAACAAACAAACAAATAAACAAACCAAAAAAACCATGAGGATAAATTGTCTACATGAGAACAAATGCTCTATCCACAAGGGATTCCAGTTTTCTTTGCAGGAACCGGGCAAGCCAGGCTAAACCCTCAGCTTCGTAGGATCCTAAGACTCAGCGTAGGCCCACTTGCCGGAGAGGCCTTCCCAAGTTCTCACTATCAGTTCCAGGTCTTAGGGTTCAAAGTGAGGCCCATTTGGCAGAGGTAGCCAGTCTGAGCCCTGCCATAGGACACAGCAGGAAGCCTGTCATTGCAGGACACTAGACCGAGTTTTAGAAGAGACACACGGAAGTCTGCCTTTGCCATTCAATTTCTATAATGTTCAGCAAAGGTCTAAGCCATTGGCTAACACTCTCTGTTTCCATGTAGCTTCTATGTCAGCTTCGTTTGACCTCCTGAATGCTAACTTTGCCCAGATGTGACCACTAGACTGCTTTTGTGGACTTGGGGGTCGTCAGATAAAAAGGATTTGATTAGGACCAGGTTTCACGGTTGGTTGCTGCCAATAGATGTCCACTCAGAAGGATGTCAGGGATGAAGCCACCAATGAAGGCCAACCAGAGGATAGGAACATAATCTACAGAGAAACCTGGAGAAACTACCCTGTCTAACTTTCTCCCATCAGCTGTGCAGCAGAGACACCAGGCTCCTGCCAGCCGGTAATGGAAAGGGGCCAACATGGCCATATAGTCCTAGATGATGCTGTGAAGCATGGGACATACATGTCAGAAGCCTCCAAGAGCCAGGCCTGGCCTTGCCATCCACACACCCCAGTCTTTAACGTGGAGATCTTGAAGCCAGCTGTTTTGCTCTCTTCATGCTCATCCCCATTTCAGGCATACCCCATGGGTAATCAAACTGCAGAGAGCGCCAGTTGTATTTCCAGCCTGGCTTTCAATATAAACTGAAATCTGAATGCCCTGCCAGGGTGCTTCTGACATCAGGGGCCACTGAATAATAAATGCCATCATTATCAGAATCTTCCTCTTGCCTTAGTGAGGCAGGGCTGGGCCAGTCAGAACAGGACTTGCACCCCACTGTTCTCACTGCTGACTTAGAGAAGGAGCCACCAAGCCTCTTCACTTAGTCACAGCACTGCCAAGAGCCACAGTCCATTTGACCTGTTGCGCACTTGGTAAGGTTGACTCATAGACGAGCTGTAGGCCCAAGACTGGGAATAATAGCAAAATATTCCTGTATTCATCTCTCACTAGCTTCTTGTGTTCTCTCTCCAGCTTCCCTTTATTCCAGGGACTCTCTACCAGGTGACTCTGCCTCCCTGGGGGACATGTGGAGACATTCTAGTTGTCTACATTTGGAGGTGTGAAAGACCACTGCTGGAAACCAATGGTCAAAGGGCACTGCTATACATCTTATAACACACAAGACAGACGGTCCCTGTCGAAAAGACGTACCTGGCTTAAAATGTCAGCAGTGTTGCTGGTGGGAAAATGGATGTTCCTCTCTGTTCTACTGGACTCACTCCAGCAATAAAACCATTTCTAGAACATTCCATAGTCACGTGCACGTTGGGTCTTCACATAGACTGTTTCCTCCAACTCCACCTTGCCCAGCTACATACAGTGAGAACTTCCATTTATCCTTTGGGTTTTAGCCAAAGTAGAACTTCTTCTGAGAGGGCCTAACCTAAATCTGACCCTCCTCTCAGGTTCTCCAACAGCGCTCCAGCTTTCTCTGTCAGGACACCCGTCACGATCACTATGGCTTTGTGTGATGTCTGTAGTTGTGGCCAGGTAGGAAGAGCTCTCAGGGAAGAGACATAGTGTCTCTCATGACTGTATCCCAGTGTCAGCCCAGAGCAGGCACAACAAGGAATGAATTCCAGTGTGTGAAGGAAGCTGGAGAGAGCACCTTCCCATACACAGGTGCCACAGGAGACCAAGGCCTTACACTGTGCTTAATACCCTTATACTAACAGACTCAGTCCTCAGTGAGAAATGGCAAGATGCTGGACCACAGCTGGGAGCTCCCGGTCTGAGGGAATATGAAAGTACATATGTGCCTACTTCAATGCACCCAGGATATCTTTGGAAAGATACCAAAACAAATGGGTGAGCGAGAGACGTTCCAGTAAAGTATATAAGACTCTTGAATTTTGTAACTCGGAGATTATTTTGAAGTAGCTTTTAGATGAATTTAAGGTCGACACCTTCACAGCTAAAGAATAAACAACAACAACAACAAATAATGATTCCTTATTCTTTTAGAGATGAAGGCCCGATCCAACTCAAGCCTTTAAGGAATTATTGTATACAATTTCCAAGCCTGTGGATTCTGTCTAACTTCCTGCTCTGGAAGGAAGGAAAGCCACATTTCTTCTGGCTTTCTACTCAGGATCTGGGTACATGAAAATCTTTGTTAGTATAAAGAAACACTCATTTCGAAAACTTTCTATTTCCCAAAGTGGAGTGGATAGCCTCCAACCACCCTTCCTCAGCTCATCCACCCTCTGCATGTCAGCTGGGAAACCTTATTTTTCCAACACATCACTTCTTTTCTACGTTAGCCCCTAGCACCTTAGCTGCTCTCCTGCCCTCCCTTCCAAGCCCAGGGCAACAGAGATGACAACAAAAGGCCAACATGAAAACATCTTGCTTCTTCCTGCAAAGGAGGGGAGGGCAGGTACAGCAGAGAATAAAGTTAGAATTAACTGTGAAAATAAGGTTTATCTGTGTAATCTGCAGACTAAGGCCTTCCCACCTCCTATTAGCATAGATAACAGAGTTGTCTGTGTAATGATAAAGAAGCTGCAGATAGTTTCCCATAAATCTCCAAGGCTTGTCTCTGGCTTCCCTCGCTTGGATCATAAGAATACATCATCTTCCCAGGCCAGCTGCCATTTTTCTCTCTAAGCTGCTCCTTTTCAGACCTAACCTCTGAGCCCAGGCAGAGCCCACTCCCACGTTCCCTGCTCGTCCTGTCTCCGGAGCACTTGGGCCTTCCACAGCAAGCTTTCTCTGTTCCAGCTCTCTCTGCGACTGGACACATTTCACATTTACCTCTGCCAAATAAAATGCTGGGAACCTTAGAACACAGCCTACTGCCCAAGTCCAAAAGGCCCAGAAAAGGTCCTTGGAGAACCTATTTTTCTTCATGATAAAATGAAACAACTTAATCATTTAAAATGTATTTTTGTAGACCTCCGAACCTATCAGAAAGAAAACAAAAACAAAAAAAAAACGAAATAAAAACTTCTTCATGTTCAGAAGCCATGAACTGCCTAAGTATTTTTCTCTTGCCTTTGACAAAACCCACTTCTTAACTGTATTCTAGGAAGTACTCTATGTCCACAGGAATTGTTTTTAATCATTAAGCTTTATAAAATTATAACGGACTTTGCTCTAAAATTGAAGTTCTTCATACAATATGTCTTTAAACCACAGATGACTTAAAAATTCATGGTAATTAAACTAATACCTAGTTTTTCAGAACTAGTTGCAGTAATAAATGATGGTAATATTCGTGATAATAAAAAGAAATAAAAGCAGGCATGCAGTCAGCTCTTACGATACATTGAGCTCTCTCCACTTATCTACGTCTTGCTTCCTGATAACGTGTTTCACAGTTAAGGCACTTCTGAGCCACGTGGACCCCATTCTTTGTCTACAAGTTAGTTTTGTTTCGTTTAAAGTTTGGTTGAGACCCTTAGTAATGAAAACATCTTCCCCAACTGAGTGAGACTTTCACTTGGGAAAAGTCTTCAGGCCACACCTACCAGGCTAGGTGGAAGAGTATGATACACAGGGTTAGGCATAGAGAATGGCCTTCCTTGGAATTTTCTATCAGTTAGTTCAGTTCTCGTGAAGACTGGGCCAGCAGGGTTCCTCAGAACCTCCTCCGAGGAAAGCTATGGCTTCTCAGACCAAACTGAGGCCACAGTGTTCTTCATGGGGCGAACACATTTGTGGTAGACATTGAACTCAGGCCTTTACTTCTCTGGAGTCTGAACTGAGACCCTCTCCCATTTGTCTGCTAAGTATGGACTCAGCCCCTCTCTTCTGCTGTGGTCCGGACTCACAACTGTTTCTAGTAAGCAGACTACACAGTCGGGTTATTTGTTTGTTTTGTTTATATTAGCATTGACTTAAACTTTTTTAAAAACTGAGAAAATATACCCTGTTATTCTCAATATTTCGGAAGTCATTTAAGGCAGTTTTGTTTTGTTTTGTTGTTTGTTTGCTTGCTTGGTTTAAACTCGAGGAGTTTTTGTTTTGTTTTGTTTTTAATGTAAAAGAGGCAGGTTATTCAGCATGATTGTATTTCAAAGGTTGGAGCATTCACCAGGGAAGCCTGGGTACAGAGGCCTCAAAGCGACTATGGAGGACAGTTAGTCCCAGACCCCTTGCTTTACATAGAATCAGCTAAGAGAAGTGAGCCTTTTGCCCCCAGGGCCTACATGTGAAGCTGACTCCCAGTTCTCCCTAGTTCGCCTTTCAGTAGGGCCGGCGCTAAGGCAGCCCTCACAAACCCAGGCCTAAAAGGAACTAGCAACAGTTTGCAATTCAAATGCCTTTGCTGAATTCTCTGTAAGTATAATTTTAGAGGGAATAAGAAAGTTGATGAGAAGATTCTTTATGGAGACTTCAGAGCACCCAGCTAACAGTCCCTCCTCAACACAGGTGACAGCAAAGCAAAGGAAGGTAAGTGGAGCAGGGGCTGTAGAAGGAAGATGCCAACTACTGGGTTACTCAGAAAGGCTGGCAGTGCCTGCAGTATCTGCCCCAGCAGTGGCAAGAAAGCTCGGGAGGCAAAATGATTCCAATTTCATATTTCCAGCCTAACTTTCCAGCCTCTCTGAGTTCAGTCTAAAAATGATTGCATCACATTGACACTCAGAAAAGCATTATTCACGATAGTCAAAAGGTGGAAACGACCCACATACCCAATGGATGAGTAGTATGTGCCAAAAGGAGCATGACTCTACCTTGAAAGGTTACTAACTGACACATGATGTAACATGGATGAACCCTGAAAACACTATGCTAAGAGAAACAAGCTCAACACACAAGGGTGAATATCCTATGAGTCAGTTTCCACGAAGACTCTGGAACGGGGACCTTCCCAGAGACAGAAAGGGAATCGAAGATGCCAGGACTAAGGGGCAGGGGGATGGGAAACCCTTGTACGTATGATGGTTCATTGTATATATGAGTTTCTGCTGAGACGGTAAACAGGCTGGGAAATGAAGATTAGTGATGGTTGTAAGACATTGTAAATATACTCAATACCACTGGGCTATATGCTCAGGAAAGCTTACAGTGGTAGGTTTTATGTTATATACTTGGCACCACAACACTATGTCCTGTCATTTCTCAAATACAACCCTAAACTTTTATTCTTTTTTATTACCATATTTCTTCTCAAGACCTGCTTCTGGCCAAGAGCACCATAGCCAGGCATGTATGTTCATAAACACAGATGCACAGAGTCCCACAAGGGCCACTTTGTGTCTGGCAACAATTCTCCACAAATATCTGCCCACCTTAAGGCCTCCCGCCTGATGACTCCAACAAGGAGGCCCAAAGTGACCACACTTGACACAGAGCCTCAGTCCAACCCTTAAGTTCTTACCAAGGGACATGCACTTGCTACACTCATCTTCTCTGTAAGAAAGGCTGCGTTCCTGCTCTAGGAAGACCTCAGGAACTTCTCATTTCTCATTGTCAACCAAGGCTACTCCACCAGGCCCACAACAAAGAGATCAAGTCCATGCGTGGCTATAGAAGCCAACTGCATGGGGCACTGCACGGCAGGGTGTCCCTCATGCAAACGCATTCAATTAGAAGCAAATCGGTGTACCTTTACAGGACAGAGGATATAACAAGCAAGATGTAGCATCTAAGACTCCTGAGAGAAGGAGAGCTTCTCATTCTCCCTTAAAAGAATCCATTGCTCGTGCAGCAAAGAGAACCTGAGAACGAGAGTGGCCTAACGTAGATGGGGTGCCAAGAGGATCTGAGTTTTGTGGACTCTGGTCCCAACCCGTCACCCTGGCCTGCCAAGTGCCAATCCCACGCACACCCCAGCCTTTAGCTAACTAACTGTAGCATACAGGCTTTTGCACCTTCAACATGGCAACAGTGCTGGTGGTCTAAGAGCTTAGTTCTCTAAGTGGTTCAAGACCTCAAGAGTTTCCTGTGAAGAGAGACAACCACTGGGATTCTCTTTCCATTGCCAACACATATGGACATTTAGCACAAATAAGCTGCCACTTGTAAGAAGCCCACTTGACACCACTCCCCCGTGCATCCTAAACACACACATCAAGATCACGCTAAGATATTTAGAGGCAAACATCTTTAGAATAATGTTTTGTTCCCAAAGTACTTAATTAGCAGAAACACAGTGCTGGAGAGCAGCCCTTGAGTTATAATGCAAGCGTTTTAAATGTCCACGCTCTTTCCTGAAGCACAAATGATCCTCTTACTGGACGGTCAAGAAATGACGTGACAATCTTAGGTGTCGGTCCGCAAGTCCCAACTTTCCAAGCAGGTTTCAACCACCTCTGCAGGCATCAGCCCCTCTCACCAGTGGACTAGGCTGTAGAGTGGAATGGCTTTTCTCCACTCGCCGTGGGTGAGCAAATGCTCCTCCAGCCAAGTTCCGTCTGAACTTTTTTGACACCTCCCATCAATTCCTTCTGCCCCTCTGTGTCTCCCTCCCACCACCAGTATCGGCCAGTTCTGCATACAAGACTCCAGATAGTGCATCACAATTCAAATGAACCCATCCTTCCTTTAAGCAAATAGTGGCCTCCAGAGTGGCTCCATGTGAAGCCAGAGGCCAGAGTGACACATTGTGGGCTTGCAAACAAGGGTCACCGACTTACAACAACCAAAGTTATATGGTGATGCCCAGGCCTGACATTATGGCTTCACTCACATATCCAGATCTGGGATCATTGTTCAATGTGTCCCCTTTCAGGTATCATATTTTCATGCTGGGAAGCACAGATTGGGGGTGGGGTCAGAGTGCAGGCTAAAGATCTGCACATATTGATACCCCTAACCCTGGTCACTGCCTACAGTCTGTGACCGGAAACAAAATGTTACTGGCAGCCAAGGCTTGCCATGTGCAATGGTTTTCAGTGAGAGTGAAGAAGTAGCTTCTGGAATGACCGACCATGTGGGGGTCATTCAAACTTGTGAATTTACATACAAGGGAGGCTGGAATGCTTGTGAAGGGAGCCCCATGCCTCACTCAGGGATTTCAAACCCCACCACCACCATTGGCCAATGGTGCTCCAAAGAGGATGGCAGATACCATCAGGAGGTTTAGATGTGGACTCCAGTGGAGTGCAGTAAACTTCTGCCTTCCACAGCCTCCCCCAGACTGAAAGCCCCCCCCCCAGTTGTATTTATACTTCGAAGGAAGTTAACAGTGAAGCAGTAGTCACCTGGGAGTGCTCAATTTTTGACAAGCCTTAGTCACTCTGTACCCAGCAGAACAATTCCCATTATATTCCAAAGCCCGTGCAGACTGCCACACAAGCTAACACTAACATGCCAAGAGCTCCACTTACCTTCTTTATTAAGCCTCATAACCTCCCTGCTTTTGCCACCCTCTTTTCCAGCCTCTTCTAAATCTACATCTGCAGATGAAAAAGAAAAGGAAAAAAGAAAATGAGGAAAAAAAGGGGGGATGCCAAAGTCAAGGGGGGAGGGAGAGTGTTTATTGACAAACAGATCGATCTAAATACTGTATTTGAAAATCTTGCAAAATTTGACAATGCAACATTTTCTTCCGAGTCTGGGTTTCCATCTACCTGGCCCAGATAGGTACCCCCAAAAAAAGAAAAAAAAAAAAAAAAAAAACTATGCAAGCAGCAACAGAGTCGCCTTTTAAACAGACACCACCGTGGGGCTGCGAAAGCCCACCCCGCGGGCTGCCTGCCCCGGAGAGCCAGGCACAGACAGACAGACAGCCTTGCTGGCAGCCGGGCCTCTCTGTGCTCTGATGGTCTGTGTCTGTGTGTATTTATTTAGAGAGAGAGAGAGAAGCATGGAGGACGCCGGGGGCCACTCTCTCTCACACACACACTTTTTCCCAGTGGCTCTAGGTGAATGGAAAGGTTACAGGATAATAAAAGGAGGAACAGGCGGTGGGGTTCTTACTGTCGGAGCAGTGTAATTTGGCGGCGTCGATCCAGGAGGACCAGGGTTTGCCCAGAAACGCCTCCGGACTGGGCACTTTGCGGTGCAGTGTCGCCATTGCTGTTCCTTCTTGTTGCTTTTTCCCTGTTCCTTCGGCAGCAGCAGCCGAGAGACACGGGATTCGAGAACGCTCCGACGTCATCTTCGGAACGTTCCGACATTGAGTGTTCTGAGAGGGGGAGGAGGGCGGCGGAGGAGGCGGGAGGCGGGGCGCGCTGGGCCCTGCCCGGCCCTGCTGTGCTGCGTGCAGTCGCTGGGGGCGCCAGAGAGACGCAGAGTGCGAGGGGCCGGGGAGAGCGCGGAGTCCGGCAGGCTGAGAGCAGAGCCAGAGAGAGCCGCCGGTTCAGCGGGGCAGGGTCGCCTCGCGCCTGGATGCTGCACCCGCCGCCCTGTCTAGCCAGCAAGCCCGAAACTGGCGCGACCCCGGGAAGAAGCACAGGTTCTTTCGCCCAGTCGCTCTGGAGGACCGAAAGTTTTGCTCGCTGCAAGTCCCTTCCTCCCAGAGTCCCAGTCACCCACCGTGCGACGTCCCAGAAGGATCCCGGAGGCTTAGTGGGGACGAAATAGGCTGTTTTGCACCCCTCCAGCCCTATCCCTCAGGACAGAGCAGGGACTCTAGCGAGTACATCTCCCAGCTACCATCCACTTCACCCTGTCTCCTCTCTCGGTGAGCCTTGGAACCCGGTCGCTTCACAGATGCCTTCAGGAACCAGAAGCAAAGGGAAAATGGACATAACGCCGAGAAACAAGTGAGTGGAGCGAGGAGAGTGATAATCCCATCCGGGGTTTCATGGCAGGCAAAATTCCAAAATCATTTTTGCTCTGGTGTTCCCGGGGGGTCTGTGCGATGTGTGTCCCAGCCGGTAGAGTCAACGCAGAGACTTTGCTCCGCGCACACCAGAGACCGAGCAGGCTCAAAGCTTTTGGGTGCGCCCCTCCCTCAGACCCAGCACTGCTATGGAGCGTGCAGGTCTGCCAGAGGTCTTCACATCCCTCGGGAACCTGACTGCCAGGAGTGTGGATGCTTGGTGCTTTGAGATGTATCTTCTGACCCTAGGGACAGGTAACTGAGACCTTAACACCTCTGTTATCTCTTTAAAATTGTTTGCTTACTAGGAATTCCCTAAACTGTAAAGACACCCTTACCCCGCAACCAATAACTTTTCTATTTGTGAAGTATCCTTCCATCCTTACCAGTGCTGTTCCTGGAGCTCTTCTGCTCCACATCGAAGCGTTGCTTGTTTCTGACTGTATTCTGGTGGGGCTGGAAGGTCCTGGCGCTCAGTACCATGGACCTCAAAACCTGCCTTAGGATGGGGCAATGAAGGAGCATCTTGAGGCTTGTTTTCAGCTGTGATGTGTGTGCAAGTGGGCCTGCTTATATCAGATATGGATACTTTAAATACTTGTGGTTTGGGAAATATTTCTCAGACTTTGACATCTTAGAAGAGCCAGGCGCTGTACCTGACATTACACCACTGATGCATCTTTTTAAACAACATTGTTTCTCATGGACGGGTTGCCCAGGGTCAGGAGACAAGGGAGATCCATCCTGGTCTTTACAGAGCTGCAGCTGGAGAAGGATCACGCTTAGCTCTTCAGGGAAGCTTGGCACACACTCAGTGATACCCGACCAGTATGGAAATGGTATGGACTTTCATGGTTGGGCCAGTTCCTTGGAGGAAGTGAAAATGAGCTAAGAGTGTTCGGAAAATGTGTCACCAAGAAAAGGGAATCTGCTCTGCCTGTTGGAAATTGGGAAGGTTTTATAGTAAGCTGAGGTCTGGTCTTACCAAGGAAAGGGAGCCGTGCAGAACCTTGGGTGAACATAAGCATGTGTGGGTACTGGGTGGGTCTTAGCTGTGTAACCTCCTGTGTCCTACTAGGGCCATTGCTGGGAGCTAGCCAGAGGCAGCTAGGAGGAAACCAACTTGTTCCATTCAAACATGTCCCCAAATTGCTTAATAGTCTTTGACTTAAATGAATCCATCTATCCCATCTGCCACTCTCGCTAAATTTCCCCGAGCATCTCAATTTGTGAGGACTTTGCTACATACACCATTAGTTTTTCTAAGATTTCTCAGCACCTGGAAGGCAAGTGTACCACCCACCTTGCTGGTTGGACCACGATGCTTGTTTGTTCCTGCCCCACTGCCTGGTGGTGGATAGAAACAGAACTAACATGAAAGACCCTCCTCACCCCCTAGGAATTTCAGCTCTTTGCTAACTGATATCACTAGAGCCCAGCCATGAACGAGCTGGCCTGAGGAACAGACTCTGTTGATAAATAGAACTGCGGGGAAACCAGGACATTTGCATTCTGACTGGGCAGGGCAACCTCCATGGGAATGTCATCTGCCTTACAATCCCCTGCTCCTGGCAGAGCCAGTGGGCTCCAGTCTCTCCGACTCTTGAGCATTGTGATGTGCAGAAGAGTTCTGTGCTCCCTGGAGCTCGGACTTAGTGGATCCTGCCCTGTTCCTAGCCACTGTCACTTGTCAGGGTCACACAGGAGCAGTGGTAGCCCTTTCTGACCCCCTTCCCCCACGTGGGAAGAAATTGAAAATTGATGGACATGTACACATTGAAGCAAAGCCAGCCCTCACCACTTACCATGGTTGGGGGAGGGGGAGTTTGAGGGAGCCTTGGATCAGTGGCATCCATTGCAGTGTGGGCATGTGATTGAGATCCTGAATTCCGCTGAACCTCTGCTTCTTGATCTGTTGAATGGTCCCCAAAGCTGCTGTTGTCTTGGAGTTAATGTATTAGGGGAAATTCAGGGTGCTGAGCCCTGCAGATAAACAAGGCCTGGTACCTAGAGATGAGTCATAAGACATGTCTGTCATGATTCTTCTATCTCTCCCCTCTCTCCCTCCCTCCCCCTCCCTCTTTCATGCTCTCCCACTCTTCCTCTCTTGCTTGTTCTCTCTCTCTCTCTCTCTCTCTCTCTCTCTCTCTCTCTCTCTCTCTCTCTCTCTCCCATCCCTCCCTCCCTCCCTCCCTCCTCACTTGCACTCAGTTGTTGCACTGATTTTGGTTTTGTTTGCTTGTTTCCGTTTTGTTTTATTTGGAAATGGGGTATCACACTACAGCCCGGGATGGCCTCAAACTCACTGTGACCTCACAGCAATCTTCCCGCCTCAGCCTCCCACACTGGCGGCCTGTTTCTTTGGTAAGGATGCGTGAGATGCTGTGAATAGCAACTGGCAGTTGGAAAGAGGCCAGCCCTCTGATGCAACTGCTTCCAGAAGAAACTCTGAAACTTCTGTCCCAAACATCACTGACTGGCAGCACAGGATAGACCTTCCAGTACAGAGTAGACCCCTGCAGGAGTTCTTCCACTGGTGGCAAAGCTGTCTTTGCCTCATAATGACAAGGTCTGTTAATAGAGAGTAAAATTAGATCTCTATACATTATGTTTGTCTTCGAATTTCTTGTTTCTTACAAAAGAAATTTAATACTGAATTCTGAAAATTATTTTCCTTCTGATAATGAAAGGATGGATCACAGAGATTCCCAGTCCACAGCTCCTTTGGGCATCCTCTCTCCTGTTTGGTTACTCTTCTCGCTGTGACAAAGCAACTTAAAGAAGGAAGGGTTTTCTGGCAGTTTGAACTCTTGGTGCCCAGTGGGTGGAACTATATGGGAAGGATTAGGCGGTGTGAGATAGTTTGAGGATGTGGATCACTTTGGGGTGGGAGTCTTTGAGGTTTCAAACGCCCAGCCGTTCCCAGTTAGCTCTCTCTTGTGGATGTATTTCAAGATGTGAGCTCCCAGTGGCATTTCAATGTCACGCCTGCTGTTGTGCTCCCCACCGTGGTCGACGTGGACTCACCCTCTGAAACTGTGAGCCCCAGATAAGGTCTTTTATAAGTTGCCTTGGTCTTGATATCTTATCACTGGAATAAAACTTTAACTAAGGCGAGTTTATTGAGGCTCACGGTCTAAGGAGGTACTAGTCTGTCCCCAGACCTGCTGTCATTGCTCATACCATTTTCAATACATTTACTGACACATCTATTATTACAGGTATACATGATACTGCTGTGTATGTTTAAAAGGTGAATCGCTTCATTTTGTGGTCATTTTTCCTGCCCTTTTTTTTCCTTTCTGTGTTTCTGTCTGGGGTACACACGCGTGCGTGTGTGTGGAGTCCAGAGGAACACGCTACATGCTGTTTCTCAGAAGCTGTCCTTCTTGTTCTTTTAAAACAGGGTCTCTCGGTGACATTGGGGGCTCAGTGATTGGGTTAGGCTTGCTGGTCCCAGGGCTCTGCTCACCTTTGTCATCCCAGTACCGAGGTATAAGCATGGGTCACCACACCAGCGTTATAAGATGGTCCTGGAGATCTCACTCAGATCCTCACAAACCTTTACCAACCGAAGCACCCCCAGGCCTGCTTTTGTCATATTTACTGTCACTGGCATTTCATATGGAATACCCGTTCCTTTTAACGACTGCATACTATTCCATACAACGGTCCAGAGTTCCTTTAGCTATTGCCTAATTGATAGCTGTTTCAGAGTTCTGGTTTTATGAAAGAGAAGGTGGTGATGCTGTTATTTTTATATGTGCTTTGTGGGCACAGGAGGGAGCGTTTCTATCCAGAGTCAGAATTGCCAGGTACATGCGTTTTCCATTTTAATAGCCTTGCCAAATCGTCCTTTAAGCAGCTGACTGGTCCAGACTCCCTGGAGCGTGTAGTCGTACCGTCTCTTCACACACTTATTAATGCTCAACATTTTGAAAATGCTAGCTCCTGGCAGTACGAGGGGAGCGTGTCTTATTTGCTTGCGTTTCCCTCATTTTGGGTGTCTTCAAGCATTTTTAATGTGCACTTTATTCTCGCTCTTTGAACTGCTGCGTCTGTTGATTTGTTGTTGGCATTTTGAGGCCTTTGTGTTGGTTTGAAGGAATTTTCTATGCCTCCCAGACATACTGCATCCTGCCTGCTTGGAAATGCTGCCACTTTTCCCTGTTAATTGTCTTTTCCGAAGTACTTAGGTGTCCATCCAGGACTTCTCCTTGGAGCCTTCTGCTTTGTCTCTTACTTAAGGAAACTGCCCATCCTCACGACCATGAGTTTTGTCTTACAGTTTCTCTTTATGCTTTGCAGGATTTTGTTTCACATTTAGACACAGTTAATTGAATTTCCCCTGGGATCCTTGGGAGGCTGAGGTAGCAGGATTGTGAGTTCCAGGCCAGCCTGGGCTACATAGCAAGATTCTGCCTCACAAACACAATGTAAAAGGTTTATTTTCAGCCTTCAACACCACTTGCAGCAGGATCCATCACACACTTGCTGAGCATCGTGGGGTCAGAGCACCCCTTTCTGTCCTGTCTCTAGTACCTTTTCCCTGCACTCAGCCACCATGTTCTCGTTACTCCAGTCATACTCGTGTCTTGTTTTCATACCATATATTCAGGGCCTTCTCTCTGAATGACAGTGGTGCATATGACCTGTGGCAGTAGTCATTGTGAAGGTAGGCTCTATCCAGGATCTTCCTAGGAAATGTACCCTGTCCCATGCAAATGTGCCAGTAAACCCAGGCCTAGTATCCACAGCCAACATGAATCTCCTCAAAGATTCTCCCAAACGAAGTACCTGGGGAGATGTGTTATCTTCTAATATCCAAAAGGACAACCCCTAGCTCGGATGGGGGAGGGGGAGGGGAGTGAGTAGTAGATAAGGAAGTGGGACTTAGACGTGCCTACCTGCTGGTCATTCCAGAAGGAAGAAGCTGGACCATGGCTAAAGGAGAGAAAGAAATAGGCCTCATGTACTGCCGGGTGTTTGGGCGCTAAGAGGGAACAGGGAGTAGAGAGAAGCAAGTAGGCCTGTGGCATTCAGCCAGGCCTTCAGCAGCCAGGAGAGGGCCTGCGGGGGTGACCTCC
The DNA here is from genome assembly GCA_028551405.1 of Uromys caudimaculatus. Lineage (NCBI taxonomy): Eukaryota > Metazoa > Chordata > Mammalia > Rodentia > Muridae > Uromys > Uromys caudimaculatus. The sequence continues at coordinate 43,442,378 of CM052705.1, read as the reverse complement.
AGGTGATTCTGGGGTCATTTGTACCCAGTGACCAGTTAGAAGGCTTTCTGTATTGCTGTTTCATTTCCTGATTTAAGTTTTTCATGGAAAGTCCTTGCCACTGCTGTGACATAGGGCATTAAGGCTCAGGTTGACACTTAGATGGGAGCACTTAGAAGGGCGGGAGCACCCAGCCTTCTCTCACACCAGCCCTGTGCTGAGACGACACCATCACAGGTGAGAAGGGTCTCTGCTGGGAGACAGGAGGTAGCTGCTACCCAGTGGCCAGCACCTCCTGACACCTTTTCCTCATGCCTGCTCCACACTCTCGAGGAGCAGGCCCTGAGCACAAGCACATGTCAGGGAACAGAAGCCTGGAGACTTTAAGACAACAAAGCTGTCAGAGCACAAGGTCAAGTCCAGGTCTCCATGGGTAGAACGTGACTTGCTCATTTCCCGGGTGATGCTGGTGTCAGACATTTTAATCCTTATGTGACTTTAGGAAGTGCTTGCCACCATGTCTGAAGACTGTTGGGATGCCGTAAGGGGGGGGGGGGGGAACCAGGGGAGGTTCTCTCCTCATCTGGTAGAAGCCAGTGTAAACTGGATAAATATCTTTCCCTGAGCTCAAGGCAGCCTCCATGGGCCAAAATAATGGAGGGGGTTTTGGAGAGCCTGATGTTAGCTAGCTACTAGTGTCCATTTCTCGTCTTTGCATTTTCAAATAGTGAATGTCCAGCCTCAGCAGCAGCTTTGCCACCATGAGCTTCTTCAATCACACCACAGCACTACAACTAGGGAGGCCTAAACCTTGCTCGCTGACAGCATTTGAGATCAGATGCTGCTCTGGATTGGAAGGCGACTGAGGAATGAAAGGGGACATAGCCAGGTAAGTATGGCATCATCTTCTTGCTGCCTGGTTATTTGTAGACCGTTGCTTTCCTACTCCAAATCGAGGGCTGCTCGGTGCTTAGGCACAACACGACAGGCAGATCTTATCGCCAATTCATGGATGATGAAATTGAATCCATCGGGGAAGCTCCTTCCCACTGTTTTCCCCAGTTCCCTAGATATCAAACGCCTGGGCCAGTGCTCTTTCTGATATTCACATCACAGACACTGTAGATTTCTTACAACAACATGCCTGGCAAAATGGCCGTGAGGTGGCATCAGAAATGTGCAGGCTCTCTAAGGCTCACAATAGACTGCATGGACTAGAGAAGGAACGGTGTCGTCAATGACTGTGCATGAGTCACCAGCTCCACTGAGAGTCTTACACTTTGCTAGAACAGGAGTCACTCTCCCTGTGACCACACAGGGAGAGAGCTCTGTGTAGTACAGAGCAGTCTCCAGGAAAGTGTTTAAGTTGGCTATTTCCCAAGAACTCTCTCATGCTGGAGCGATACAATGCCTTGGGTCATGGAATAATAAGATGGCCTTGGTTCTAATGTTGCTGGATTCGCCCCACACTGGACTAGGGGGGACACTGACATACATCAGCTTAATAAATTTGACAGTGAGGAGGGACACTGTGTGTGGTTTCAATTACAGATTGACCCAGGATTGATTGAACTGTCTGCTCTGCTCTGGCAGTGATGGAGCCCGAGGATTGGCTGGACTCTCCTGAGAGGTGGGCTTTGGAGCATCAATCAGCTGATGGGCTCCATGTCGCTTTGTATCCTGGGAGAATCAAATTATGAGTAAAATGCCATTGTGAGGTGGGAATGTTGCCACCAGGAAGTTAGCTCAGCCTACCCCAGCATTCATTCCTTGTACCTACATAGCCTAATCTACACAAACCTTCCCCTACTGTTCTGTTTCAACCTTATTCTCTGTCTTTAGTGTGACCCATCTTATGGGATTTTAGAGGAGAAAGACCATAGTGATTGCATCTATCAAGAAGCCCTTACGGGCCCACATGATGGGGCTTGTGTGAAATTTCAGCATTTGGGAGACTAAGACAGAAGGATCACAAGTTCAAGGCCACCCTAGGCTATGTATCAAGACCTTGTTTTAAACAAAGGAAAAAGAAAAACAGCAGTACATAATTTTTCCTAAGTATTCTGGCATTCAGATACTGATCTACTGAAGAAATTGTCTCATTTAATGTCATGTCATATAACTACCTCAGTTAGATCAGCCTGGGATATCTCAGGGAATAACAACCTCATTTTCTAGAACAGGAAAGGTGGGCTGGCTCCCCTTGTCTGATATGTAGACGATAAATGACACAGGGGTCTGAGTGGGGCAGTGGCCACCCTGAGCAGCCAAGCTTAGGAGAGGAGAAACCTGATCTGAGCAGGACATGCCTCACTGATATAAATAGATGGTGACATGGCGGCCAAGCACTGCAGACGGGGGTGAGGGGGCAGTGGCTGCCTTAACAATCAGCCTGAGACACCGAGATGGTAGTTTTCCATAGTGACAGCCTTCAGTGGACAGCAGGCAAGTCCCAAGGGTGGTCCAGATATGGGTGAGAGAATTCTGTAGGGCCTCAAGGCTACAATCACGATGTGAAATCATGTGACATAGATAAGAATACAGTGTTTTCAGTTGGTCTGACTTCAAAGGGCTGGGGATGAGACTGTCAGCTAAGTGCTTCTCCTGCCTGCAGAAGAACATGGGCTGGAATCCCCGCACTGCATGAACCAGATGTGGTGGCACATGAAGGTCAAAGTCATCCTCAACCACACATGAGTTCAAGGTTAGCCTGGGATGCATGAGACCCTGTCTCAAAACAAATAACACTTCTTTCAAGAAAAAAATCTTGAAATTAGGACTGTACTGATCCAAGGTGAGAAAGATGAGTTTTCCAAGACTCCCTAACACTCAATTAGAACCACATTACAGAGACACAGAAGCTTCTCATCTTGGTAGACCCAACACAAGCTCCAGCCCCGGGCATTCCTAGACAGAGAGAAGGGAACAGTCATTCAGACTAGGCAACCAAGTATCTCAGATACCAGAGGTCCAAGCTGGTCAAACCAAGAGCAAAAATAACAGCTTCTTCCTGCACACCCAAAGTATTCTAGGTTAGAAAGTAGATTCTCAGCCAACCCCAGTTCTGAGTGATGTCCTTCAACTATTGTCTTTAGTCTGTGGTTTGTTACTGGCTAAAAAAGGATGTCCTGGCTAAAGAATATTTGCTAGAATCACACCGCAACTGTTTGAAGTGGTCAGATTTTCTCTCTTGCATAGAGAACAATTGTTACCAAAAAAATCCATAGGAAGAAAAGGCACAAATGAGAATGATCATCAGCCTAAATAAGTGTTAGAATTTTGATATGTTGGTAATCGATTGCTACCCATACAATATCTCTCTGTCAATCATGTTTATAGACATTTAAATCCCCATTCTGCAAACAAAAGACAATTTATTGGGCAATCCATAGCTACATATATGAACATGAATATAAGCATATATATAATTGTATATACTTAAATCTATATACCATCATAATTGATGTGGTGTGGTGTTTTGAATATGTTTGGCCCATGGGAAGTGGCACTGTTGGGAGGTGTGGCCTTGTTGGAGGCGGTGTGGCCTTCTATGTCAGGTGTGGGGGTAGGCTTTCAGGCTCCTGTGCTCAGGCTCTGCCCAATATGGAAAAGAGTCTCTCCTGGCTGCCTTCGAATCAAGATGCAGAGCTCTTGACTCTTCTAGTAGCATGTCTGCCTACACACTGCCATGCTTCCTGCCATGGTGATAATGGACTGAACTTCTGAAATTGTAAGCCAGCTCCAAGGAAATGTTTTATTTTATAAGAGTTACCTTGGTCATAGTATTTCTTCACAGCAACAAACCCTGACTAAGACATGTAGGCCAGAATAATAACTATTTAGACAGTCACAGCAAGCACAGCATTCAGGTGAATGATAGAGTGTTGACCTATAGCATCTTTAATCCCCAATTATGAGCATTTAGGTTTGAATTTTAAAATGTGTTACTACAGATTAAGGCTACAGATTGACTATCTCAAAAAGAAAATAAATAAATTGAGTAATCAGGAATAGGAATATTAAAAAGAGTAGCTGCACAAACTTCTTTTCTTTTCAAGACCATGTTTCTCTGTGTAGCCCTGGCTGTCCTGGAACTTGCTCTGTAGACCAGGCTGGCCTTGAACTCACAGAAGTCCTCCTGCCTCTGCCTCCCAAGTGCTGGGGTTAAAGGTGCCCTGGTTGTTTTTAAAGACGCTTTTCAAGCCAAGGGAATATGCATTTAAAATTTTAAAATTGCTAAATTTTGCTGGAGTGTGTCAGAATTCCCATTTCCCCAAGGTCTAGACTGTATCAACCTTTCTTTTTTGCTTCATTTTGTTGTTGCTTTGGTTTGGTTGTTTGTTTGTTGTAATACCGGCCATTGAACCCAGGATCCCCACACATTCCAGTCAAATGCTCTGCTGCCAGGCTCCAGCTCCAGCTCTCTGCAGTTTTACAGGGTCACACCAAGTTGCTCAGGATGACCTTGCACTTGGGAGACCCAAGCAGGACTTGAAACTATAATTCTCCTGCCTTTGCCCTTCCAAGGGCTGGAATTACAGGTGTGCACTACTAAATCTGGGGCTGGGGATGAGACAAAAACAGGGCTTCTCTGTATAGTTCTGGCTGTCCTCAAACTCAGAGATCTGCCTGCCTCTGCCTCCCGAGTGAGGGATTAAAGACATGCGCCACCACTGCCTGACCCAGTTATATACTTTTTAAAAAGACCACATTTTTTTTTAGCAAAAGTAAGCTGTGAAATTGTCAGAGTCTTGCCTGATACATTCAAACACCAAAGCTCCATTTTCAAATGTCACAGCCTGGGTATCATGGCTGGGTGAGGCTTAGTTTTTGTTCCTATTTCTGCAGGTCAGTAAATCTCTCTGAAGGCATTTGGTCACTTTGCAAGCACACAGAGAAGTCACATTGTATACATTCTTTGCCTCCACTGAAAAGCTGTGTCCTTCCATTAGGGAGGCCAGCAAGGAAGCTGGAAGGGACTTGTATAGGTTTTATACAGAATGAATCATGTTGTCCCTTTGATGAGCTTCATAGAGGCTATTAGATACTCTCAAAACAAAATCTCCACCAGCATTAACACAAGTCACAAATAGCCTCAGCTTACTGTAGCTCCGCAATCCAGTGGCATGGCTTCTCTGGGTCTCATGTGGCATGCAGAGGAGGATAGGTGGCCTAAATGCATGCCCAGATCCAACCTGACTGGTAAGAGTCAAACTTGCTCTGGACTCTGGGGTAAGCCATGTATGGGCCTCTAAGACCCTGTCTTCGCTCTCAGAGTTTGACACAGTCATCCTGTTTGCTCTTTGGACCTCCCTGCCTACACTAGGCGCAGGGAGAGAAGAGAATCCTCCCCCACCTACAAATCCCTGACAGCACCCCACTCCATCAGCCCCTTATTCCTGCATGGAGAGGAATTGGAGGCCTCAGCTACCAAGCAGAGCAGGTGTGAAATCCAGGCCATACAGATCTGGGCAGAGAGCTCCCAGGTTAAGGGGCAAAGATTCCAGGTCAGGGGTGCAAAATACTCCTACTGACCTCAGGGAACCCTGAGACTAGGACCAGAGACCAAGATATTCAGTGTGGCTGGGGGCACGGAAGGAGGTTAAGACTCACTTTTTTCTCTTTTTCCAGCAGGGAGCCAGGTTCTGTAGCAACTGTGGATTCAGCCAGGGTGAAAGGACTTCCTGTGCACTGGCCCAAACTCCAGAATGGTACCTTTGAGAGAAACAGGCTAATGTCAGTCTCTCCATCCAACCCACCCACCCCCGCTCCTATTTGGAATCATGGAAGAGGAGGGAGCCACTACCACCATGCTGCAGCCCAGCCTGCTCTGACTCCCAGACAGCAAGAGTGGACTGCATGCTCTCTGCAGCAGGGGGATGGCCCTGCAAGCTGACCCTGGGAGGTGCCTGGCAGCATGTGGAGTAGCAGCCTCTAATGAGGAGCTTCCTGTGGTTTCTGAGGTGGGAGAGAATGGGATGCTACTTACATGGAGGGAACTGGAGCCCTGACATTTTTTCTCTTTGAGGTTGGAGCTGAGAGAGAAAGCAGAAACAGCACCTGCTATGCACACTCGGTCACAAAGCATTTGCTGAGCTCATCTTTACGGCTGACCCTGCTGGAGGGCAATCAAGAGTTCAAAACACATGTCTCCATCCTGCAAAGGGATTTCCAGAGCTGCTAGACATCTCTGGTGGCCTGAAGACATCAGGTGCAATCCATTAATCCTATGAATATTGAATATTGTATATTGTATTGCACAGCAAAGCCTTTGCAGAGATGATTAGCTAAGGTTCCCCTGGGTTGGCTCCTTAGACATTAAATGTTATCCTGTATACCCAATAGAAGAGAAAGGCCAAGGCGATTTTATAATGGCACACACACACACACACACACACACACACACACACACGCACACACACACACACACACAAGGCAAGGGTGATGTGAGAATGGCATACAAAAAGACTTGACGTTGCTTGGGATGGGAGGCAGCCACAAGCACAGAAGCACTGGCTGCCAGCAGAACTGCAGAGGCAAGGACCAGGCTCTTGCATACAAACTGTACTGGGCATGTGGCCTTAATTTTGGCCTAGTTAAAAACAAAATGTGGAGCTCCTGACTTCCCAGAACTGTTAGAGAATAAGTCTATGTTACTTTATGCCTCCAGATCCATGGTAAAGTGCTACAGTAGCCCCAGGGCTCTCCTTGAAGATGAAGTAGAAGCCTGGGCCTAAAGACACTTTGGGTAAGTAGACTCACCACCGTTCCCTTGGGAATATATATTGAGTGACTCTAGTGGTCCAGACACAGGAGCTGTGGACAAGGAAGGTGGCATCCCTGGTAACACTGGGATGGGAGCAGGGAACAGGTAATGCACAGAAAGTGTCTTAGTCACTGTCCTAGTCCTGTGAAGAGACACCATGACCAAGGAAACTCTTATAATGGAAAGCATTTAATTAAGGGCTTGCTTATAGTTTCAGAGGTCCACTGTCATCATGACGGGGAGCACGGTGGCATGCACGACACTGGGGCAGTAGCTGAGAGCTACATCATCCTGATTCACAGGCTGAGGGAGGGAGGGAAAGAAGGAGGGAAGGAGAGCAAGCTCATAAGCCTGGGCCTGGTATGGGCATTTAAAACCTCAAGGCCCACATATGACCATTGTTATAGCAATGCTTTCTAGAGAATGTTCCAGGGTGAGGTGGAGTTGAGGAGACAGTGGACTAGGAAAGAGATGGCCTTTCAGATGGGCCATCCTGAGATCTAAACCCTAAATATCAAGACAGCCATGCCAACTGGAGAAAGCTTTCTTAGAGGAAGGAGCTGTCTGTGCAAAGGTCCTGTGGTGGAGTAAATGATCTGGAACGCACTCCTCTGAGTAAGGGTGGAGAGCCTGTGTCAGGAGAGGTTGCTTCTAGCTCTCTTTGTCCCGCCTTGGAGCTAGCCTGGAAGTAAACATGTAAGGCTCTTGATCAAGTATGTTCGAGGAGGATTTTTTGGGGTTTTGCTATAGTCATGGTTCGGGCTTTAAACTCTGCTGGCAACTTTGAACAAAACGCATTGTTGAGATTGAATGGGGACTAAACTGTCTTCCTAAGTAAGCAAAGGGACCCACGTTGACTGTGTTTGTGCGAAGACCCCTGAGATGTTGAGCTGAGTCGAGTGAGACACGACAAAACTGGCAGTAAAGGTGACATGCACCTGCAATGCTATCAAGAACAGGACACACCTCAAGGGGGATGGCTAGTGTGCTGCTTCCTGAGCTGTGACTGGGTAGCACAGTTTATGGGGTCATAGGAACAGTTTATTCACTTATTCATTCAATTAATAAATGTTTAATGAGCACCTATCAAGTTCCCAACACCAACTAGACTTTGGAGAAATAACAGTGAATAGGCCGTAGACAGCAATGACCTCACAGAACTTACTGGAGAAGGGCACAGCACATTTGCTGTGTAATTATTTTTTCCATTATTATTAAAGTTTTTAGATTATTAAATTTTTGTTAGTAATAAAACAGAAAAAAAGTAATATCGAAATATATAGTAGCCTGGTGATAGGTGGTATACACCTTTAATCCTAGCACTCGGGAGGCAAAGACTGGAAGATCTCTGAGTTCGAGGCCAACCTAGTCTACCGAGAGAGTTCCAGGACAGCAGCCGGAGCTACAGGGAGAAACCGTCTCAACAAACAAAACAAACAGCAAAATCATAGTCTTCTGAATTTGCTTTTTAGTTTAATGCATCCTGAGTACCCTCCTTTCACAAACACTCATTTCTTTTTAAGGGCTGAGTAGTAGTTCACACTATGAATAGAGCACAGTGTAACTGTGGTCTTCTTGGAAGAGCTTGTCTGTACTGTAAATAACATGCAAAGAAAATTACCCTGCATTTCTTTATGTAGCCTATGGGTGCACTTTTAAAGGGCAAATGCATAGAAGTGAAATGTAGGTGGAAGGGAGCTGAGTAATTTAATCGAGACATCGCTCATGTCCTACACCCTCAACAAGACAGGGGCCAGTGATGGACATCCTGTCTGATGGGAATGACAGCTGCTTGTTTAAATGAGCCATTTTAACCTCTAATTCATCCGATGTTAAGCAGCCTCCCGGGAGCTAGTCCAAGGCCTCGTAAAGTGTGTGCTGTGACCCCATATGGTGTCATGAGGCTAAATCTGAAGGTCTCAAAGGCTTTGGCCATATTAAAAGGTCACTGAACGTACAACTAAAAAGTAGTTCTAAACCACACAGTGCTCACGTAGCCTCATTCTGAACACGACACCCATACTGTACACCATGTGTGACATCACGCAATGCTGATGCTCCTGCTGGAAAAGGCTCTGCTCAGATTTGAGCTACAACTGCTATAAATTCGAGTGTTCTGCTGTACGCGCAAAGTTTTCTGCTCTTGTAGACACATCAGGGTTGAACTGTGGCAAACAGAGTATTTTCCTACCAACCTTCCTCAGCTCATGGGTATGAAGTTAGCGGGTCTTTGACTGTTTTGTGTAAGAAGGTTTGATTTTAAGAATTGTGGTTTGAGTTTCGTAGAAATCATTCAGTGATTTATGATATGGGATTAGGACAGAATCTCTAATAATTCTGAAGCAGACCCAGCTATACTCCCAACATTTTGTACTATGAGTTTGTGAGAGGCAGCATTCTTGGTATTGACAGTTATAAAATCAAAATATTGACCAACTCTGAAAGACATTGGAGACGCTGTATATCCTACAGTATCAAATATTCAGCCAAGATTTGATTCATTTATGTAAACAAGCATGGTATCAAATTAATATGCAAATTTGCTTTCATCGTTAATAAATAGTAAAAATTACATGTATACCATAGAATTGCTTTAAAATAAATTTCTTTATGATTTATTATCCGCAAATGTTTTGTTTGTATACAGATTTCATAGACCTATATACTGAGTTGTGCACAAATTTCCTGGGCAAACAGGGATTGTGAGTGTGGAAACTTAAAAAAACTTGGCCCTAATTGAAGCTAGAATGGCAGAGCTCTGGTGAAGGTGGCCAGGGCATCCCAGGCAATGCAGACAGCATGTGCAAAGGCCCTGTGGGAAAGACAGCACACGCTGCTGCAGGTCTGAGCAGAGAGCAAGACAGGAATGAGAGTGAGGAGGACTACACCCCTAGCACCTTTCGAGTTTTGTTCCTAGGAAAGGAAGAAGATGATGCAGCTTACACACAATCTGATTTATCAGGCTGGCCTTTCTAACAAACCCTCCTTGGGTCAGAAAGAGGGAAAAGTGGATTCAGAATCAGCCCAGACAGCGAACTCAGAGTCTGGGAGAAAGATGGGGATAGCTGGACCAGAATAAGGCCTGCCATGGGGAGTGGGCTTGACAGGAAGTGGGGAGATGGCAGAGAGTGGGGAGAGAGGAGCTATGACGGGACAAAAGGAGAGGTCAGAGAAGTTGGGGAACCTCTGGGAGGGGACCTGCTTTGAGATCAGTACTCAGCCCTGTACTTACAACCCCATCCAAAGGACTCTGGCTAAGGAACAGCCACCCCTGCTGCAGCTGCTCACAGAGCACAGCACCTGAACCTTGATGTGGTGTTGGTGCTCTGGAAGCCTGCTTGTGAAAGGGACAGGGCCTCACAGAACTGTTTTGTGGAGTTGGAAGGAGAGCTCTAAAGGGTGACATTTGGAGCTGGGGGTCATAGGATACTGCATCAGTGGGAAGCAGGAAATGGTTAAGAGAAAGCCAAAGATTCAGGAGGAAGAAGAGGAAGAGAGAGGCTCCCTGGGTGCTCTTGGGCTGCAACCTGGGAGCACTGGGAAGGGCAGGCCTGAGTAGGAAGAGCTCAGCTCTGAGTCTGAGATGTGTTTCCTAAGTCCGATGCTCCTTAGAGGTGGCCTGGCCTCTCTGCTGCCATATTGGTAACATTTACTTCCTGGAACAATAGTGAGAATTAAGGAGTTGTATGAAAATGGAAGAAAATACCTGCAATACAAGATCTCTAGAGAGCATGTGTCCAGAATGAAAACTGAGACGAACAGGAAGCAAAAGACCAAATGCAAAAGGATGGAGCAGAAACCCCAACTTTCTGACAGGAGAGGCATGGACACAGCAGTGTGTATGTGTGTGTGCATGTGTGTGTCTGGGTTGTGTGTGTAAGTGCATGTGTGTGTGTGTGTCTGTGTCTGTGTCTCTGTGTGTGTCTGTGTGTGAGTGTGTACGTGTGCACACCCACTCAGTGTATGTCTGTGGTGTGTGTGTGAGTGTGTGCATGTGTGTGTCTGTGTTGTGTGTGTGAGTGCACGTGTGTGTGCGCGTGTGTGTGTGTGTGTGTGTGTGTGTTTGTCTATGTGGGGGGGGCAGCCTCATTATTGAAGGAAAATACAGAGCAATTCACCTGAAGCCACCTGTGCAACACCCAGAAAAAGAGGCAAAGAAGAGATGAATGCATGAAATATAACACATTAATATTAATAACTTAATAATATATTGGTCGATAACATATTAATAACTTAAGTGTTTTAAAAATTAGTTTAATCACCACTGAAGCTATAGCTAAGTAGGATCCGTGTTCATAGGTCTGTAAAATCTGATTATTCCCAACTGGAAGGATGGTAACAGGGAACTTGGTGCTGCTGATGGATAGAGATCTGTGAGACCACTGGGCAAAGCATCTGGGCATCAACTAATAACACCGACAAATGCACATTCCATGTTGTTAGGACTGGGTGTCTGTGAGGAACTTCACACGCCTGACAGAATGAGCAGACAGTCTATTCCTTTATTGCTGGTGGTGGCCTCAAGATGGAAACAAGAAAATCATCCATTAACTATAGAAGGAATAAATAGACACTGCTATAGTCTACACCCCATGGAGTACTACACAGCCCTAAACTATGAGAAGGAAACTATGTAGTTCAGTGGTAGAGTGCTTGCCTGGAATGTTCTAAGGCTCTGGGCTCAATCTCCAGCAACCCCCAAGAAGACATAGTATCTGAAAACAGAACTAAGCTACAATGTAGCTTACATTTTCTATCACATGTTGAGAAAAGTCCAAAGGCAAGAAGGGCTTGGCATGAAATCACAGCGAGGCCTTTCAGAGAGGAAAGGGTGGGAGCCCACAGGGATTCTCCCCCAGCAGGCTACTCTCCAGCGCTCGGGATGTTCTGTCTTGACCCTGGAGGTAATTACACACGTTTGCCCTGTGATTGTTCCTTATACCGTGCATTTGTTTTGAACACTTTAATCCAGGAGTATTTTATTCCACAATTTAAGCGGGTTTAAAAAGAAGATAGCTAACACTTGTAAAATGCTTGGCACGGTGCCTGGCCCATATTAAGAACTCAACAGATGGCAATTTTATTTACTGTTCTAACTCGGTTGTTAGAGCCGCCTCGTCTCCTAAGCAACCTTCCAGCATCTCCTGGGTGAGTGTTGTCTCCATGAAGCCTGGCTTTGAGGCTTAGAATCCGGACTCTTGTTTCCCAGGGCGACCCCCTGTGAGACCTGCTACTGAAGGCAGGGCTTTCCCAGTGGAAGGTGTGGTATGTTTAACTGCCTCACACACTCCTCTCCTGTGCTACCAGGGTCTGGCAATGTGCAAAACTAAAATAAACAAAAATTAAATAAAAATAAAAGCTTTTCTGTTGTTATGCAATTCCCCAAAAACTAGATGGCTAAAATGCATACTGTGTATTCTGGGGACCGAGCCAGAGTTCTGCCTGCTGGAGTCTGGAGGTCAAGATTGAACTCTGTGGTGGCGCGCTAAATGTCAAGCGCCAAAGAAAAAGGAGCAATGAGTTGACTGAACAGGAGGGCACACTTGGAATCCCAGCACTCCGGACCTGGGGGCAGGAGGATCAGAAAATTAAGGTGATCCTCAGCCACCGTCACTCAGTAGATAGCTTGGGCTACATGAGACCCTGCCTCAAACAAAACAGAACAAACAAAACACATGCAACAAACAGAAAAGAAGAAACAATGGGGGTGGGCAGGGAAGGAGGTAAGGGTAAAGGGTACTGTGAGTCTGAAAGACACCTTTGAAAAGCAAGTGAGTTAATAGCCAGAAGAACCCTGTGGTAGCTGCTATGCTTGCTATATTTGGAACCCTAAGTCTTCGTGCCACAGACAGGCTAACAATCACTATCTTAAGGGTATCTAGCAATGTCTCTTTTCCTTCCAAGCCTAACACAGCAATCCTGTGTCACAACCACTAGACAGCTGAGTGTCATACCATCTGATTAGTGCTGTTCACCACAAGCAGGGTGGAGTGTCTAGAGAACTGCAGCCATGCAGACACGAGTATGCAGGAATGTGCTGAAAGTCACACAGCCAACAAGTGCCAGACCAAGAAGGATCTTCCTTGGTGATTGGTTCAGAAAGGAGGGGGTTGAGGGTGGGGGTGGGGGTGGGGGTGGGGGTGGGGATGGCAGCAGGAGTGGCCTAGACACTTGGAGTTAGATGGATGCTAGGTTAGCTAACAATTCAGAAACTACTTAAGCTGACGCAGGGTAGAAGTGTGTGTGTGTGTGTGTGTGTGTGTGTGTGTGTGTGTGTGTGTGTGTGTGTGTGTGTGTGTGTGTGTGTTTAAGGAGACAGAAACGCTCCCTCTGGCAGCTTGAATGGCTGGAGAGCTTCCTACCCGAATAGTGAGTTAAAAGAAATGGCTTTCAAGATCCTGAAAGAAGCCATCACGGAAAGTCTGGTTCTCTGCAGAGCTTCTGATGGGGGCTAGCTTTTAGCTTCTGTTTGAAAACTCAAGCCCCCCAAATCCCAATGCATGCTGCCACACTTATGCTGTGCAACCATGCTGTGGGTGCATCTCTAGAGCTCTAGAGCAGGGCAGACTCCTGTGGGGCTGCTTGCAGGCAGATGACAGTTGCACAGAGCATCTGATTGGCGATTTTAACAAACAAACACCATCAGAGCCTCACACATACCCCTCCACACTTCTTTAGCCCCAAACCAGTGACACCAACTTTTCCGTGGCAACCTCCCTGCCACAGGAGGGTGAACAGCTTGTGTGCGTGCCGTGTGCAGTGTGTGTGCAGCACTGGCGGTGGCAGTTGGCTGTGTTTGGACACTTTGCAGTCTGTACTCTGTACTTTTGTTTCCAGGGTCTCGGAAGCCACTTTAGTCTACCCGTGACTCTCTGGTGAAAACGTCTGGCTCCCTTGGTTCAGAGTCCCTGTATGTCAGGAATGATGGACGTGCTAATTTGGAACAGGCTTCCATAAACCTTTGCCCTGATTTGGCAAAACTGCCTTGACTGTGGCTGGTCGTCGGACTCAGGGATAGCAACAGACCTTGGCATCTCTCTATGGCAGGAATAACACAGCCGGGTTGTACGCTGTGGTTCTTACAGTCTCTTCACGCTATTTTAGCTAAATGTATGGAGGATTACAAATTGCTCCTTGTTCAGCTTAATTTATTATCATTATGTACAGGTAGCAAATTAAACATGTTGATTAGATTGTTTATTGATTTTTGGGGGGAGGGACAAGATCTCTCTATGTATTTCTGGCTAGCTTGGAACTCACTTATGTAGACCAGGCTGGTCTTGAACACATGGAGATTTGCCTGTCTCAGCCTCCTAAGTGCTAGGATTAAAGATTTGTGCCATCACGCCTGGCCCACATCTGCTATTTTAATAGACTTTTTTTTTTTAAAGCAGGTTTTGATTCACGGCAAAACTGAGCAGGAAGTACAGTTTCCAACACATGTTACTTCCTCCTGTATGAACATTTCCCAGCCAAGTGGCACATGTGTCAAAAATGAGTGTCTGACATTGACATCACCATCACTCTTGCATAACTGCCATTATAGTAGTTTCGCTGCCCTAAGAAAATCTATGCCTGACTTATTTATCCCTGCTCTCTGCTAACCTCCTATAAAGCTACAGATTTGTCTTAACCATCTCAGTACATGTTCTTTTCTGATCTGCTCTTTTTCTTAGTTAATGTGCACTTAAGATTCTTCCGTATCATTCTCTGGTTTGGCAGCTCATTTCTTTTCAGTGCTGAGTAATACTTCATTTGTCTGGATGTACCACAGGGTTTCTTTTCTTCTGCTCTCCAGCTGAAGGACATCTTGGCTGCTTCCTAGCTTTAGCAAGTCTGAATAAAGCTGCGATAAACATCCACACTCAGGTTTTTGTGTGGACATAACTTTTCAATCTTTTGGGTAAATACCCAAGGAGCATGATTACCAGATCATATGGTAAGAATATATTTAGTTTCGTGAGTCTGCCAAGCTGTCTTCCAACATGGCGGTTCCACCAGCAGCATAGAAAAGTCCCTGCTCCTAGTCTTGGCAGCGCTTGGTGCTGCCAGTGTTTTTAGATGTTAGCCACTCTAATGATTGTATGATGGCATCTTCCAGTTGCTCTCCTTTTCATTCCCGAGTGCTGGATGCTTCCCCCATCTCTATATCTGCTTTGATGAGGCATCTGTTCAGATATTTTGCCCATTTTAAAATTATGTTGCTCATATCCCTATTGGGTTTTAAGGGGGCCTTGTGGGGTTTGGATAACCGTCCTTCATTGGGCATGTCTTTTGCCAGTATAGTATCTGAGCCTTGGCTTGCTCTGTTTTCCTGAACACACAACAGTGTGCTGTTATGTGTGGTAGGGGTTATAAATGTATTTAAGAGAAGTGTTTCCTTTTAGGTTGCTTATTCTTATGGGGAAAAGCCTACTTCCTGGGTGAAGAAGTCCTCTAGTGCTTTTATATTGCCTATGTGTGAAGCTGTAAAGAGTTCATGAGTGTGGCAAACAGTTCCGAGACCTGCCCTACTGGGAAGTTGTCTTACTCAGGAAGAGTTTAAGCCAAATTCTCCTGACCTGTGTATTCAGACTCTGTACTGCAAGACAGGAAGTCACTGGTGGTCTAAGACAACCAATGACTGGTAATTACATAGTTTTTCAGAATCCATGTTCACTGGCGTCACCTCCATGGCTCAGTGAAGTAGCAAATGACTTACCCAAATGAGGTGGACTGTGGCAAGAATTATCTTTACTTCATTTGCCTGGCATAAGCATTTTTAAGTAGCATGGAGTCCCAGGCAACATGGTTCATGTAACTTCCTGTGAAGCAAGCATCACTCATGCTGAGTTTCACATGGGTGAATGAACAGGTCACTCTGACACCACCATCCCCCAAGTGATGTGGGTGGGGTTATTTCAATGTGTAAGTGGAAAAGAGCATGCTAGAACCCAGCACTAGCTCAGAGACCTGCAGTTGGACACACCCAATCTACTGAATCAATAGGCAAGGTGCCACTGTAGAATGTGATGCCCAGGCTTCAGTGTGAGCAGAGCAGCAGAGAACCAACCATTTCTTAAGACAGTATCAGCTTTAGCTGACAAGAGCTGAACCTGACATCCAGGCTGTGCTCTCAACACCAGAAATGCATCTCCCAGTCTTGATTTCTACACTAGTGATGCAGGAGTAGCAATTCTGCTAACTCAGCACTGTGACAAGAGGCGTAACAAACCACCGCCTGGCACATAGTAGGGACTCAACAATGCTAGGAAATCAAAACAGTCCTCCTTATTCAGTCTCACCACGACCAGAAGAGCCCAGGTGTGCTCTAAATACGTGCCTGCATACATGGCTTCTGCTGGGAGTGGGATTCTGTCTTTCATAAGCAAAATTGCCAATGAAAGCTAACTTTAAAAATGACAGTGAATGAATCAGTTCATGTCACTGGAAAATTTTACCAGTTCCAGCTTTAGCTTGACTCAACAGCCCTAGAAAAGTAAAAGACATGGCTCCTCTCCTCCCCTGCTTCTGCTCCCCTCTCTTCCTTTCTCCTTTCTTTACCTCATCCACTGGTCTTCTCCCTCCTCCTCTCCCTCCTCCTCCTCTTCCTCTTCTCTTCTCCCTCCTCCTCCTCTTCCTCCTCTCCCTCCTCCTCTTCCCCTTCCTCCTCTCCCTCCTCCTCCTCTCCCTCCTCCTCTTCAACCTCCTCCTCTCCTTCCTTCTTTTTTCCCTTCCTCCTCTTTCTCCAGGGTCTGGTTATATCACTCAGGCTGGTTCTGAACTCCTGAAGTTTCCTGCTTCCGTCTCTCTGGAGTTGAGATCACAGACAGCATTATGCCTGGCACCGACCTGATTTCAACTCTGCTTCTGAGGTGTGAGCTCTTTCCCAAGTCTGGCCTCCCTTATCTGTACAAGATGGTTGTGAACAGAAGTCTGCGTCCATCTGTTACATTTTTTTACCCTGTGACGGGAAACTCCTTGTGATAACAGCCATCACAAGACAGAAGTATGTTTCTTCCTCATAAAAAGAGAAGCATCAAGAGAGAGATGGTCTGGGTCTGAGTCTGGTTCTGCGATGCCACTACTCATGTCTAGCTTGATGCTCCACATGCTGGAGTATGGCTCTTTTTTAAGGTCACCTCGAGGTCCCTCCTCCTTCTGTAATGACTTCTGGAGCTCCAGTCATTACATCTAACACCTGCGTTTTAGGCTGGAGGAAGGGG
The DNA here is from genome assembly GCA_028551405.1 of Uromys caudimaculatus. Lineage (NCBI taxonomy): Eukaryota > Metazoa > Chordata > Mammalia > Rodentia > Muridae > Uromys > Uromys caudimaculatus. Next base: position 43,425,428 of record CM052705.1, on the reverse strand, counting down.
AAGAGGAAGGATTGTTCCTTCATCTGTAGGGCTGGTCATATGCATCTCGTTGGCAGGTATGTAGTCACATAGGATCTTTACAAGAGAGCCTGGGTAGAGTGTGTCTTGTTGGGATTCAGTGTCTATATTTAGGAATTCAGTTATTCTTATTCCTAAGGAGACAAGAAGAACTAATAATTCGCTGCCATTCAGAACCACTTGCTTCCATATTTGGGACCAGGGGACAGTGGCGGTCTTTTGGGGAGTATCACAGAAAGAAAAAAATGTTGCTCAAAGACTCCAGAAGCTCAAACACAGTGTCTTAGTTAGAGTTTTACTGCTGTGAACACACACTATGACAAAGGCAACTCTTATAAGGACAATATTTAATTGGGGCTGACTTACAGGTTAAGAGGTTCAGTCTATCATCAAGGCGGGGACAGGGCAGTATCCAGGCAGGCATGGTGCAGGAAGAGCTGAGGGTTCTACATCTTTATCTGAAGGCCCCCGGGAGAAGATTCTCTCTGGCCAGACTTGAGCACATATATATAAGACCTCAAAGCCCACCCCCACCGTGACACACTTCTTCCTACAAGGCCATACCTCCTCCAGTAAGGCAACTCCTTCTAATAATGCCACTCCCATAGGCACAGCATATTCAAACTACCACACAGGGATTTGTACTGCACCCCTGGACCCATCATTGTAAGGGGTGTCGGAGATGCTGATATTGATTGGATAAGCATAGTAGAGACTGCACCTATTTAGACAGAGAAATTGACTCCACTAGCCATTGTCTAGAACATTCAGAGAGCTGACAAGATAATAAAGAGGGACAGCACATGTCAACAAAGAGTTCCCCTGCCATCCCAGGACCCTTTTCAATAAGCTGAACAATCCTGGGTTGTTTTTTTTTTGTTTTTTGGGGTTTTTGTTTGTTTGTTTGTTTTTAGAGATAGGGTTTCTCTGAGTAGCTCTGGCTGTCCTGGAACTCACTCTGAAGACCGGGCTAGCCTCGAACTCAGAAATCCATCTGCCTCTGCCTCCCAAGTGCTAGGATTAAAGGCGTGTGCCACCACTGCCCGGCTCAATCCTAGGTTGTTAAACTTTTCATGTAAGCCAATGCTAGGTGGTAAGTCATAAGCCAGCACAAATTCCAAACGCCACTCAGCTTTAGTTTCAGGCTCATTGTAAGTAACTATTCTTGTGCAAAGATTAAGACAAAGTGGCTGTATGCTTGGCACTGTGTGTTTGAGTAGAGCTAAGTAATCATCGGCACAATGCGTCCCCATTCTTGACGCCCATCTCTGGCCTTCCTTTTCTGTTATGTTTGCATCTTTCCCTGAGTCTTAGAATTGACTCCTCGCTCTGTCAGCTTCAGTTTCTGCCTTTTCCTCTCCTTTTAGAGGTTCTGTTTAGTAAATGCCTCCAAGTCAATTTCTGACTTGCTTCTCTCATCTGCCAAGGTTATTTTCAGTGCCCAAAGGCATGAAAATAAGAGGAAAAGATTGGTGAGAGCGGGTAATGGAAGAGGAACTGCAAAGGGCAGATGGAAGGAGGACAGCCCATCCTCTCTCAGGGTTGGAGCCTCTAGCCTCCTAGTGCACACGTGAGCTTTCCTGCTGCTCACATGGATGGGCAGGAGAAAGCCTGCCTTCTCCTGTGTGACACTTACAGTTGAGCCTGAACACATTCGGGTGGGAAACTCAAAGCTGTGGCTCTCAGCCTTGAGGAGTGAGATGCCTCCCAGAGCTGAGCTGGATCAAGGAAGGCTTGCATTCACTGTCTGCCTCCTTCTGGCACACCCTGCATCAGCAAGGGTGGAGGAGCTGTCAGGGTCTGCACTCAGTTTCTCATGCAAAGAGCTTCTCATGAAATCCCTTCTGAAAATCAAGGTTCCTCAGGGTGCCCACTCGTCCTGGTCATGGGGTGTGGATAATAGCTCACTTCAATTGCCAGTCACTGTAAGTACCTTGCATGTGTAATAACAATAACAGATAGCACTCAATACGGTGAGTACGCTGTTGCAGGCATAATCAAAATTAGTTGAAACCTAGAAATGTATTTTATTCTCTTGTACTCCTCTGAGTATCAGCTATCATTAATAACTACCATGGATTGCTCTGATTTTGAGGTGATAGTCTAAGCTGGACCTGTTTCACTAACTCATGGCTGGCAACATGAACCTGCTTTCAAGTCAGCTGTGTGTTCTTTTTTGGAAAGTGTGTGTGTGTGTGTGTGTGTGTGTGTGTGTGTGTGTGTGTGTGTGTGAGAGAGAGAGAGAGAGATAGAGAGAGAGAGAGAGAGAGAGAGAGAGAGAGAGAGAGAGAGAGAATGTGTGTGCCAGACATATGAATGTGTGCATGTGCCTGTGTGCCGAAGTTTTGTTTCCTGTGGCTGTGATAAAATTCCCTGACAAATCAACCTAGGAAGGGTTTATTTTAGCTCACAATTCTAGATGGTGGTCCATCGTAGTGGAAAAGTCACAGGAGCAATCAGAGGGAGCAAACAGACACACTCATGGCAGTGATCAGCAGCCTCTCCTCTTCAGCCTGTGCAGGTCCTAGCTCTGAAATGGTGCTCCACACATTCAGTGTAGGCCTTCCCACCTTAATTAACCCACTCCAAAAAATCTTTTCCAGGCATGCGCACAGGTCAACCCAATCTAGACAGTTTTTCATGGAGACTCTCTTCCTAGGTGATTCCACGTTGTAATAAATGGATAATTGTAACTAACCATCATAGTCTTCAATCACCCAGGAGCTCTGAAGTCTGAGTCTGGTTCTAAATCACCTAGAACTTGTTCAAATCTGGGTGCTGGATGGCCCCTCCAACTTCTGATTTAGTGGGTCTCAGAACAGGCCTGAAAGTATGACTAACAAGTGTCCAGTTGTGTGGACAGGGACGTTCTAGGCCATATATGGAGGATAGCCTGTCTACTCCAGGCTCCCATTCTTGACTCATAGAGCTCTCCTTAAGTTCTTCTTTCTGGAAAGAACCTTCAGATTTGATGAAAGAGTGAACATAAATTACACACACACACACACACACACACACACACACACACACACCCCAACCTATGAATAACAGGTCTGAGGTACCTGTGGGGTGGAGAAGAAACTCGAGTGAATGCACCTGCAGTGTGGGTGCGCCTTGAAAACTGCTAAAGCATGCTGTCACAAAGGGCACATATTATATGGACCTAATTCCATGTCTCGAGCAGGTCAGTTCACAGAGGCCGGAAGCAGATGAATGACTGTTCAGGACCGAGAGCAAGGAGGAATGGGAGGACTGCTTACCAGGTTTCCCTTTGGGATGATAAAAATGTCCTAGAACTAGATATTTGTGATGGTTGCATACCATTGTAAACATTATTTTATACCACTAAATCAAATGCCTTAAGGTGACCAAAAAGGTCAGTTTTACCTTGTGAGTATTCTACCACAATAAAATGTTAAATGCGTGAATGGAGTCTTGTTCCAACTCAATTTAGATAGCCAGTTGAAATGTTTACAGGATTACAGCTGAGAATGCAAAGGACCGACAGGACTCACATAAAAGAAACACCAGGGAGTGCTGCGCCATACCTCTATCTTAGGCACCTTCTGGACCACAGTCTCTGGAGATGAAGCATCCACAGGTTTAAAACACACCTCCAAAGATTCTCATGTGCAGCCAGGACAGGGGACATTGTCCATAGGGGCTCATGGCCACTGGGCCCCAACCCTTGTTTGGGAACGGGGTGAGGAGTTGAAGGGGGAGGCTCTTGGGATCAGCTCACCTCTCAGGCCTTGGAGATCAGCTTTGCTACCTCAGACAAATCCTGAGCATTCAGAGAACAACAGAGTGGTTGTGAGATACACAGGGAGGGACAGGACCACTTCTGATCTCTGTCTTCCAGCCTGGAAGGGAAACACAGGACTCTGCGCATGTGGAAGTCTATGCTGCAGCATCTTCGCCCTGAGCCCAACCTGCTCCCTTCCACAGGGAGAAAGTGTGTTGATGTAGAGTTAGTAGCAAGAGGCTAAGGCCCATAGAAATTCATTCTGTTCCAAACTCAAATTTTCTTTTGTCTGTCAAAACCAAACTAAAGATAAAAATCCACTCATAATTTATAATAAAAATATTGTCTGAATTTTTCCAAGAGTTAGTTCAATCCTTGCACATAGGTAATATTGGGAATATATGTGTATTCAACCATGTTGTGGTATAGATACAATAATATACTCTGCATTATTTTCTCTTGGCCTGTGTCTTCAGCAATTTATCTGGCTTCAATAGTTCATTCCTGACATGTTGTTCTTGTGGTTTTTGAGGCAGGATCTCACTATTTAGTTCCTGGAACTCAATGTGTAGACCAGATTATTCTTGAATGCACAGAGATCCACTGGCCTCCGCTTCCCAAGTGCTGACATTTTAACAGTGACATCATATTTCATGGTGGCTTTTCTATAGTTTCCTTTGATAATCTGTCATTAAGCCTTAGCCTGCTTCCAAGTTTTCAGTATTAGAAACCATGCCCGGTAGGAGCATTTTGTGATGACTTTTAACTTTCTTTGACTTGTGTCCTTAAGACAAAAATTTCCCTAAGTTCTGGGTCAAGGGTGTGAACTCTGCAGCCTTTGACTACAGTGCTCAATGGCTTTGCTGACTTTTGAATTGCAACCTGCCAGTGTAGGCGTCATTTTCAACAACTCGTGGATGCTGAATTCCAGAATTTGTAAAAGTCTTACAAACCTCACAGATTCTAACTTGACATAGACCAGTGACTCTTCCCGCTTGGGGATACAAACACTGCCCCTTTCCTCATTCCTTTTTTGGTGCAAGCCCCGATATTTTTTAGCTGCTTGAGGGCACGTGGCGAAAATCAATAATTACATGTTTTTGAAGCAATGAGTTATCCAAGCAATCCCACTTCCCAATATGTTTTCTGTTTTTCTAATAGCAGAAGGTTTTGTTTTGCGTGTTTGTTTCCAAAGTAAACTTAATAATACTTTATTTCATGTTTGCTAGCTGCCTCGGGGGGATGTGTACCAAGGAGATGTATGAAGATTTTCACTGAGTGAAAAGACGTTTCCCCACATTGCTAAGCCATCACTGTTCTCCTCCAGTGTCCTCTGCACCCCCATTTTATTTCCTGACTATGCCAAGATCTCAGGAAGAGCTATTTGTAGAGTGCATGGGAAGAAAATAAACTCTTATAATTAAAAACAAAAACAACTAGTGGAGTGCTGGAGAGACAACTCAGAAGTTAAGAACACTGCTTTTCCAAAGGACCAAAGTTTGGTTCCTACAATGAGTGGGTCATAACCTCCTGTGACTTCATGAAATCTTCTTCTTCTGGTCTCCACAGACAGACACTTACACACACACACACACACACACACACACACACACACACACACACACACACACACACACATCCCCTCTTCCCAGCTGGGGATGGATTGTATGGGCCCATGTGATAGACATACACATTGGTACCCATTGACTGGAGTGGGGGAGGGTTGGATGTGCCAATGTGATTGACATACACATTGGTACCCATTGACTTGGCAGTGTGTGACAGTGAAAAGATGCTGTGAATCTAGGGATGCTTTTAAAACAACTCTGTGTCTCATTCATTTCAATAGGACCTAGGTAAGTTTCAAAAACATTAGTAAAAAATAAGCAGAAGATGAATGCATCTGGCTGCACCTATTTGGTGTATGCTTGTGCTCTCAGATTCCTCATTTCCTTTTCTACAAAGCTAGGGAAATGTTGCTCTCAGAATAAGCCAGTATCTTATGACTGATAGAGGCTTAGCCAATGAAGGAGACTAGAGAAGTACTATGATCACTGCTTCACTAGTATTTTTAAAATTATTTTTTAAAGTCTGTGTGTGTGTGTGTGTGTGTTTGTGTGTGTGTGTGTGTGTGTGTGTGTGTGTGTGTGTGTGTGTGTGTGTGTGTAAGTGTCTGTCTGTGGAGACCAGAAGAAGATTCCCTGAAGTCACAGGAGGTTGTGACTCACCCATTTTAGGAACCAAACTTTGGTTCTCCGGAAAAGCCGTGTTCTTAACTGCTGAGCTGTTTCTCCAGCTCTCCACTAGTGTTTGTTTGTTTGTTTGTCTGTTTCGTTTTGTTTTTTTATTACAAGATCTCAGCATTGGGATGCGGAGGGTGGGCATGAAGTCCCACGCTCAGCTGAGGAGCTACCGGCATTTGATAGCTGCTATGTTTGTTGAGGGATAAAGTGCAGTCCTGAGCAAATGTGTTCTGCTGACATGGGCTTGGCCATGGCAAGGACGCCATTGCCTCAGCTGCCTGACAGTGGCAAAGACTTCTCCAGGTAGGGCTCAGCAGGATGGCAAAGGCTTCCTTGCGGCAGAATGGAAACTCTAGAACTGGATGTAGAAAATGTCTATCACAATTTTCTTCCTCAGAATATTTACTACTTGCAGACTACTCCCCTACAGAGACTGTTCCCACTGAGATTAGCTAAACCTGCCTTCTTAGTCCACTGTATACCATAAACCCTGCTTCCTTGTTTTATTTGCATGCAATAACCCTGTCTCCTTGTTCAGCTGCATGCAATAACCCTGCCTCTCTGTTCAATAGTATATAATAAACACTGTGCTTCTGAGGTGCCACACCTTCTCTGTGGGTCTGCATTTTGCCTCACTACTGGGGTGTCATGACGCCACTCAAGGAGGTGAAAGACAGAGGTGCTTGGCTACTTTCCGTCCTTGTCACCATCGGAGTGCTTGCTCATGGAACACGCTGAAACAACACGCTGCTCATGGAGGTAAAATGTAGCCTAAGATAGGGGCCCCCGCCCGTGTTTCTCCGGGTGAGAAGTGGTTCGAGCTGGGGCAGAGGCTGTGGTTCTCTAATTCCTGGGCACCCAGACACCCCTGGGAACCACGAAGAGGACAAAGGCTTCTCCCCACAGCAGTCCTTGAGGAAGGAGACAGTCCTTGCTTGTCCAAACTATTTATTAATAGTGGAAAAGAACGCATATGACTTGCTCAGGGTGGACCAGAGATTTATACCTTTTGCAGGAAGAGGTGTCCAGGAAGGGAAGCTTCTCAGCTAACCCCTCAGGCCCATCTAGATACCTCGTTAGCACGGAGAACGCTATGTGCTCCAGGACAGGAGTCTGGTTGGGAGCAGATTCAAACACCTACCATGCTCAATTATGAGAACTGCAGGGGTTCCTAAGCCTGCCTGACCTTACCAGTTTTTCTGTCTGGCGACAGGGTACCACTTGCCCCATACTTCTCCATCAGTGAGCCCAGCTTATCTCTGCCCATGTGTCTGTCATTTCTTTGTTCCCTCGTTGTCCCTAATTAGAGTCGTGAATCACCAACCATTCAAAGATAAAGCAGTTGTGGTCTCTGGTAGATTGATGGCACGGGGCTCACACCCAAGACGACTTGGGGAACACAAATTAGACTCAAAGTATTTTGTAAGATAGAGAGAGAACACAGAATTGGGTGTGTAAGAAAGGATGGATCTGGGGGGAGTTGGGAGGGTAAATATGATCACAATACATTGTATAAAATGTTCAAAGAATTAATAAAGTATCATTGAACCTTTAAATTATGTTTATTGATGTGTATATATGTGTGTGTGTGTGGATGGCACATGCATGCCACAGTGCATGTAGAGGCAGAATATGACTTGAGGGAGCTGGTTCATTGGTTCCGTCCTTTGGGTCCTGGGGATGGAATTCAGGTCATCCCGTTGGTGGTGACTGCCTTTTCCCACTGAGTCACCCCGCAGGCCTGCTTCACTAGTACTGAATACCAGTCTGTCTCTTCTTCTAGGCCCTTGGGACTCATCTTTAATTTTCAACACTGGCTGATTTCAAGCAGGCTTCCTGCATGTTCACCTCTTATCACTGACAGCAACAAACAATTAATGGCATTACTTAAATATCTCACTGCTTGAAACAGCATCCTCTTCCAATTACAAAGTAACAAAAGCTGCGCCTCTTTCCTCTGTTCCTTTCACTGACTCTAACATCTTGACATCTGCCTCCCTCTCTAAGCTCCTCTTTTGCCTAAGACGGAGCTTATCTCAAATGCAGTGGGTCGTATGTTTCTATTAGGGACATATTATTTGTGACTTCAAGGACCCTTTAGACTGGTGTTTTGCAGACACTGACATTCTCAAAGCTACCATTCTACATGGCCTTTGTTCTCTGGTCATGTGTACATTGTTCTAATGTAATCATCCAAAAATTTATCTACACTCTTGCCACATCAGAATTTCCTACAAAATCACTCTACCTCAGTACCCTATCTTTGATTTTTGTTTTGTTTGTGTTTTTGAGACAGGCTCGCTCTATGTAGCCCTGGCTGTCCTGGAACTCACTCTATAGAGCAGGCTGGCTTTGAACTCAGACATCTGCCTGCCTCTGCCTCCCAAGTGCTGGGATTAAAGGTATGCACCACCTGTGCCTGGCCCATCTTTGTTTTTTTAAGCTCCAATTAGCATATGTTCATAGGTGTTTAAACTAAGAGAACAGAGAGGTCATAAGGGTGTCTTCCAAGCCCAGCCTTCCAGCAGAATTTTTAAAAATTTTATAAAACAGGTATTTTTTATTAAGGTTCAGAAGGACCATTTGTGACCATAAAATCTACATTGTGTGTTCATATGCACATATATGTGCACTTACCTGCATGTTTCAAAAAAAACAACAACAAAATCAACTGAGATCTTATTAATTAGCCCCACCTGAACCACCATACCTGCCATGAAGCCGATACTCTGCGGCACTTTTCTGTGTTTCAGATATCAGCCCAGTTTCTGAAACATTAAGCAAGCCAGGCTCCCAGAACATCACTTGACAGGCCGTTGTGAGACCTCCCTCCTGTGTCTTCTACCATGACAGTGGCCACTGGCTGCTCTCAGTTATGTGTTTTAGAGCCAAGCTATTCCTTTCTCCATGACTTTTGAAACACTCAAAGACACCTTTCCTGGGATTTTTTTTTTTTTTTTTCAGTTTCAAGATCCTTTAGCAGATTGTCTTTCTCTGAATTTGTGTAGACTAGATTTTCATTTTGGTAATGGCTTTTGATGTGCAGAGCTTTTAAATGATCATACAAGTTATTATTCATAGTTTTCCTTTCCTCAAATGCCATATGCCAGGTTCATAATCCCAGCACTCAGAGGCAGAGATAGGAAGACTGTTGTTTGGGACCAGCCTGGGCTATATACCTGGGCCCTGTCTAGGGACTGGGACTGTTCATGCTTACCATGCATGCGGGCCTGGGTTCAATGTCCAGCACTGCACACACATACATAGCAAGACTGAGAATTCCTACATAATTCCCACCACACACATGACTTCCACTACTGCTGACATCCCACACCAAAGCAGCGCATTTGCTACAAAGGCTAAGCCTAGTTCAACACATTGGCGCCCAGAGCCCAGTTTACACTGGAATTCCATCTTGATTTCTAAGTGCCATGGGGTTTAGCATCATCCGTGGTTCTAGTACCAGACCTGCAGCCTCACCACTATACATGTCCGTGATCTGCCCACGCATCCCCTTTCACCTTCCTAGCATGCACTGAGCTTTCTCTTTCAGGATGTCTTCTACTTGGAACCCCATTGGCTGGAGCCTGCTAGTGTGGCTGCATTTTTGTAGTAGTGTTCAAGCTCGCTCTACTATCTTGTGGCTTGGCAGCTCCGTCTCTTTCGCCTCAACTAATAGTCTATGGTTGGGGTTTACCACACAAATTCACCCCTTCACCATTTGCTTACCTTTCAGTTCAGTGATTTTGAAACTGGGGTTTTGGATCTCTGAGCTGAGCACAAATTCCTGAGAGTTTTAGAATTTTACCTGGGGAGACAGCTTGGTAGGTAAAATGCCTGCTCTGCAAGAATGAAGACTGGTGTTTAAGCCCATGGAAGCATATAAGGGCCATCCTGATATAGGCCTCAAATCCCAGTGCTGAAGAAGCGGAGAGAGATAGGCTCATAGAGCTCACTGGCTTCAGCTGAGTCAGGTTACAGTGAGAGGCCTGGTCTCAAAAAATGAGGCTCATTGGCCAACAAAATGGCTTACCAGTAGAGGTGCTTACTGCCAAACCTGATAACCTGAGTTCAATCCCTGGAACCCATATATTAGAAAGAGAGAACAGACTCCCTCTGGTTGTCTTCTGACCTCTACACAGTTTCTGTGTCATACACTAAAGTGCAAGTACATACATACCCACACATCATGTATGTACACACACAGAGACAAATAAATAAACAAATATTCAGAAAGTATGTTGGGAAATGACTGAGGAAATCAACACTGACCTCTAACCTCCACAGGCACACACACACACACACACACACACACACACACACACACTTGCCCATCACACATACAGAGTTTAAATCTTTTTAAAAGACTTTTAGAATTAAGAAACATTCTAGCATATACCAGATGCTCAATAAATGTGTCAATTAGTGACAAAATTATGCTAATGAAAGAGAAGCTAATGGTCCAGTAAAGTCGGCTGGGCTGAGACCTGTCCCCATTGGATTATTTTAGACAGAACAATCTTGTCAACTGGGTCTTCCAGCCAAGCTGCCTTCAGCATGTAGGACAGCCTCATGCTTCCTAGGTAGCTACCTGAGCTGTGCCCTGGGACAGCTGCTGCCCACTGCTGTGACCTGACAGTCTCTCACAACTCTGCTTTGAGCTTGGACCATTTTGTCATCTCCGGAACAACTTTCATGTTTTGTAAGTTTACAGAGATTTGTGTGGTCCCCCAGTAGCCTCATGAGTGTGCTGGCTGGTTTTGTGTGTCAACTTGACACAAGCTGGAGTTATCACAGAGAAAGGAGCCTCCCTTGAGGAAATGCCTCCATGAAATCCAGTTGTAAGGCATTTTATCAATTTCTCATTTTCTCAATTAGTGATCAAGGGGGAGGGCCTAGTCCATTGTAGGTAATGCCATCCCTGGGCTGGTAGTCCTGGGTTCTATAAGAAAGCAGGCTGAGCAAGCCAGTAAGTAACATCCCTCCATGTCCTCTGCATCAGTTCCTGCTTCCTGACTTGCTTGAGTTCCAGTGCTTACTTCCTTTGGTGATAAACAGCAGTGTGGAAGAGTAAGCTGAATAAACCCTTTCCTCTCCGACTTGCTTCTTAGTCATGATGTTTTGTGCAGGAATAGAAACCCTGACTAAGACAACAAGGTCTTGCTATTCCCTGAGTTGTAATTCATAGGGCCTAGAAACACATTTAGAGCTGCACGGGGCTACTGCTATATCTGCCATCAGCCTTAGTTCCTCCTCAGCATGTGTTCTGCTCTGTCAGTGTTCAACAGGTCTCTCCCAGATGGCCAGGGCGAGGGGAAATCTCACTCAGCCAGGCAACACTATCACCCACCGCCAACCTCTGCCTTTACTGGGTCATTGTTTCTTGCTCCAAGCAGGACTCTCCAGGTCTGTGTTTGTGTTACATGAGTTCTGCTCAGGCTGGTCCTCAGATGCCCCTCTCTTTGCCTATGAGTAAAAGTGTCCTCTGTGGACAGAAGTGGGTTTCAGAGACTTTTTTTGTGTTCATCAAGATTGGGCCTGTTTTTGTATTTCCCGACATTCGTATTCTTGAGCCCTCTAGTACTCAAGTCTAATTTCCTGAAACCCTTGAGTGTATGTTTCCAATCTTGGCTATGTATTAGGATGATCAAGGTAGCCACATCGGTGGTGAAGGGTTCCACACATAGCAATAAAAAGAAAGAGAGAAAGAATTATTAAGAGGATATCATAAAAATCAAAAGCTTCTTTTCCCCTCTCCCCTCCTCTTCCCCCTCTTCCTCCTCCTCCCTTCCTCCTGTGTTTCCATATTCTCCTGCTCTTTGTCCTCCTTCTCAGTGGTGATGGTGGGGTCAAACCCAGGTCACATGCATTAAGTCTATGCTCTATAGTGGAATCACTTACAGCTAAAGTTACAAACTTCTACTCACCAAATGCCACTTACAGAAAGTTATTTGCTCCATCCCTATCTAAGAGAGGACTCACAGCCAGTACATCTTAGCTGCTCACAGGGTTCAGTAATAAAATGACAGAGGACTCACAGCCAGTATATCTTAGCTGCTCACAGGGTTCAGTAATAAAATGACAATTAGCCTAGTTAACAAATTGGCCACAAAACTTGGCTAAGCACTATGCAAGGGAAATAACGGCCAGTAAATACATGAAAAGTTTTTTTGTTTTTGTTCATTTGTTTTTCTCTTTATGTAACAGCCCTGGCTGTCCTGGAACTCTTCTTGTAGACCAGGCTGGCCTCAAACTCACAAAGATCCATCTGCCTCTGCCTCTAGAGTGCTGGGATTAAAGGAGTGTGCTATAATGCCCCGAAAGAAAAAGTTCTTTAATAATAGTACTTAAAAAGGAGACTGAAGTTGAAACCAAAATGAGGTACCTGCACAAGTGGCCCAAGTGAAGATAGCCAGGCACTGACAGCGGCAGGGACTCGGGCTCCAGACAGCAGCAGGGAATGGTACTCACCACTTTAGAAACTGTACTGACAGCTTCTTGTGAAGTGAGACACATTACTCAAGAGAAATGAAAACAGACACCTGCAAGAAGACTTAACAGCTTTAGCAATAAGACAAAGAAGAAGCAATTCAAATGTCCCTCAGACAGAAAATAGATACTCAAAGTGTACTATAGTCATATCAAAACCACTATTTCACAACAGAAAAAGAAGGAGCTATATCATATGATAACTTGAATGGCCATTGAAAATATGATGCTGTGTTAAAAAGACCATGCACAGAAAGTACCTACTCAGTGCTTCGTTCATATAAAGTTATAGATAGGCAAACTTAAAACATGAAGGAAGGAATCAGGCTATGCAGTGCTTCTAAGGTAGCAACTTTTGAGTAATTGGCATGCTCAGGAGAGAACTTTCTAGAACCATGGATCTGTCCTCTCTTCATTGTGGTGTGGATTATAAAGTACATGTGCTGCTCATCAAAGATAATTTTTAGAGTGGGACAATAAAGGGTGTACATTTAAACTCCATGCATTCAACGTATATGAATTATAAAGGAACAAGAAAAACTGGGTTTGAAAAAGTTTTGCAGCTGGTGATGCTGAAGGTCTTTGTTTTTTCTTGTTTGTTTTGTTTTGTTTTTTTCGAGACAGGGTTTCTCTTTGTAGCCCTGGCTGTCCTGGAACTCACTCTGTAGACCAGGCTGGCCTCGAACTCAGAAATCCACCTGCCTCTGCCTCCCAAGTGCTGGGATCAAAGACGTGCGCCACCACTGCCCGGCACTGAAGGTCGTCTTTATCTTGAAGTTTGAAGCACTCTCCCCCTACCCACTACCACCTCACAGGCCCACCCTGTCTGTCAGCATTCTGCTATCTGATCACTTATCATAAGAACTCCAGTTACCAGAGGTGTCTCTTGTTCCCGGCACAGCTACCAAACCCCTGTGCCACACAGCAAAGCTGACAAGCACTGTGTCTTCTCTCCCAGCAAGGAGGCCTCTGCTCTTCTGGAGGGAGAGTGAGGCCCAAGCCCCGTGTGGAAGCCTCGGCTCCTCTCTTATCTGCATGTTGGGCTGATGTTTCTGTGGGAAACATCTTCCATGCACTTCATCATTTCGCTCTGGACATACTGGTTTTGATGCAGTCAAGTATGTTCTATTTTAAAATGAAGTTCTGTTTTATTAGACACACTGAGATCACAGGTACAAGCAACCACATTCACCGAACAGCCCACCTCAGGTCAGATGATATAGCTCATTCTTTTTCTGTTGTGAAACAGTGCTCTTGGTATGGCTAGAGTACGATTTAAGAATCCATTTTCTAACCTGAGGACATTGAAAGTTTTTTTTTTTTAAATATGACATGATTTTAAAAGTTACTATTTAGGTGGATGTGGTTGCTCATACCTGTGATCTCAGCCTTTGGGCAGATGAAGCAGGAGAATCACTGAGAGTTCAAGGCCGATTTGGGTTAAAGGTTGAGATCTAACATAGTCTGGGCCACTAAGACAAAAAGAGCAAAACAAATCCCCCTCAAAAACAAACGGATAAATAAGAGAATAAGTAAGCAAGTAAATTAAAAATTAAACACAATTTTTTCCATTCTAACTTCTCTCTTTCTAAGATTCAGAGGTATCTAGTAGAATGTTTGACCATGAGGTGTCTGCATTTTCAGGCTGCTCATTGCCCACCCCCTGTCTTGTACTCTATTTTTACAGTCTATGGGAGATGCTAAAGTCCAATTTGCCTCCTCCTGCCCAGTGTACGTTCTTGTGCACACTCATCTGTGCACACTCATCTGTGCACACTCATCAGAGTGGGTTTGAAGTTTCAACACTGAGGCATCAAGGCCATTCTGTGGTCAGGACAGAAATCAAGACTAAAGGGGCCTTTTACCTGTGAAGAATCCTGGCCCAGGACCGAGGTCCTGCCGAGGTTCAACCCTACTGTCAGGATGTCAGAGAAGAGAGAGGCAAAGATCAGGCCCTCACAAACTCTGCACATGTGCAGACATGACTCTGTAGGACCTTGACTCTCTCTGATGGGAACTTACCTCCCTTCTTTTCTATTGGTTCAACTCTTCTCCCGTTTCCTCCTCCCTCCCTGCTTCGAATCTTCCTTTTTTTTTTTTTAAACCTCTACTTACTATACTATACAAACCTGTAACAAGCTGAGACAAAACCTCAGAGAATTACAAAGATCACAATCCAAGGGTAGGAGAAATATACATGTTAATTAGAGTAAGTTTCATCATAATTAAAACATAATTTTATTATGGACAATTTTAAACACAGATCTATCTGACCAGGATGAAGGACCTTCGTCCTCGCTGCTAGACTTACACAGGTGTTCACACATGCCCAGCCCCCCCTTTCCTCTGCAAAAGAAGGGCAACAGTGGCATTCTTTCCTTTATTAACAACCCACTAGCAATAGCGCTCTCTCTCTCTCTCTCTCTCTCTCTCTCTCTCTCTCTCTCTCTCTCTCACACACACACACACACACACACACACATTTCCCTTTAAAATTATGCTGGGCATCAAACCTATGAGCTTGTGAAGATTAAGCAAGCACTTGATCACTGAGTTACTCTCCCAGCCCTTCTTCGTAGTACCTTTAGGAGAGAAGATTGTTTGTTTGTCCTTCCTTCCTTCCTTCCTTCCTTCCTTCCTTCCTTCCTTCCTTCCTTCCATCCTTCCTTCCTTCCATCATTCCTTCCTTCCTCCCTTCCTTTCTTCTTTTCCCTCCCTCCCTTCCTTCTTTATGATACTAAGATAACTCCTAGCCAGTTTTGGTGGCAAACACCTATAATCTCTGCATTTAAGAGGCTGAGGCAGGAGGATCTTGAATTCAAGGCCAAACTTGGCTATATAGCCTGAGCTACTGAAGACCTTATTTCCAAAGACACAACAAACAACAAAAACCTGAAAAAAGGAAAGGAAGGAAGAGAGAGAAAGAGAGAGATAGAGAGAGAGAGAGAAAGAGAGAGACAAAGACACACACACACAAAGAGAGAGAGAGAGAGAGAGAGAGAGAGAGAGAGAGAGAGAGAGAAGCAAAATTACCCCCTCTCCCCTTTCTCACCTTCTTACTTTCTCTTATCTGTCTTTTGTGGTGAGGTGACAGATGGGACTCAGTCCCACATGCGTGCCCTCTAGCCAGGAGCTACAGTACTAGACCAAGGTCTGTATTTTTCTTTTTAGACATGAAGATCATTAGATCTTCATTATATATAACAAACACTCATTTATTAATAATATATTTCAGTCTGTGCTCTGATTTCCTGTTTATCTCACAATTTCTTTGTTCCGTTGTTTTCTCCAAACCAAGATCCAGGTAACATCTGCACACTGCCCTTGCTGGAAGTGACTCTTGCTTGCTCTCTGTCATCTCTAGGCTTCCTTGTTCTTATTTTTCCTTACCATTTATTTGCTGAAGAAACTGGGCTCTTTGTATTACAAACCTGTAAATACCGGAGTGTGCCTCTGTCTTACCTGTACTTCTGCTCAGCTGATAGCTGATGGCTGATCATCATGAAAGCACTTCTTCCCAAACTTCTATGTCGGACATCTGATCATGCTGAGGAAGATCCAGCCCTAAACCCTTCTGAGGCAACAGTCTTAGAGAAAGATTAACCCTCGTGCAAGTAGTGACTAGTCCAGTTGGTTAAAACAAGCCAAACAGAAAACTGCCTGCCACCCTTAGCCTCACAGTGACCATGAACTAGAATATGCAAGCCCCCTTTGTGTTTGTGAACAAATGGGGCTAATAAAAAAGAACACAACCTAGGAACCAGATGCCTTCTGATTTGAATTCCAAGTTTGAGTCTATTAAGTACACACTTTTTCCTCAGAATCTGTGTCTGGTTCCTTATAGATGGGGATAATGTCTCTTTCACCAGGCTGCTGAGATGCACCTGCCATGTACTGTGAGTTCAATAACTGTTTCTTTTCTGGCTTAGGTTAAAAATGGGAATTGTTTAAAAAAACAAACAAACAAACAAACAAAAAAAAAAACTCTTAGATCCACAGCTTGTTTAGATCCAAACACAAATGTGACATTTACCAGCTTCCTAAACAATGGCGAAGGTTTTCAAACACGCTCAAGAAAGGAGAAGGAATGCGGGAGCAGGAAATACCACGCTCTCTCCCCGCCTTGTAATTAGAAAGTTCAAAAAATTCTTCCAGAAGCTAGCATCGTCCATTTCAGGCCGAAAACATGCTATGCTCTGGACTCTGTAGCTTGAGAACGCATTTCTCCTAGCAGAACATGAGTTCACTGTAAATGCCTCAGAAACATATGGATGAAATTTCCCTGAAGCCACTCTAGGGATTAGGAATTAGGAAAAGAGTGCTCGGCAGAACACTTTTGGGGTTTCGCCAGGCCGAAACCGACTGAGAGAGTTAGGACACAAGGCAGATCTTCACCGCTGCCAAGTTTACTCACAAGGATTTATAATTAGAGCCCCTTTGAAAAGCACTGCCTCACAAGTGGCAGAAGACAAAAAAGCCTTTGTTCTCAACATTTCAACAAGGTTGCTAGTCCCCAGATGGACCTTTATACTCTCTCAGGCGACAGTGTGCTTGGAGCTACAGCATTGCCCATCTATGGCAAGTGTCTGGTGTCCTCTGGGGTCTCTTGTTTCCGGTGAGGAGTCCCTCTGAATTCCCGGACGAGGGGAGCAACTCTCCAGCTGTGGGACAACAAGCTACTTCCCTTTCCGACGTAAACTTCCTCCTCCCTGTTTATCTTTGTCATCTCCCACAACGCTCTGCCTTCTACGCATTTCTTTCTCTGTTAAAATCAGCCTAGTGGAAGATGGCTATGTGTGAGAATGTTGAGAGCCGAGCACTTTAAAATGCTGAAGGGCACCAACACAAGATTTCAAGGGGACCAAGGGCTTTAGGGTTGGGCAGTTTCAAAACCCCGAGAGTCTGGATGAAGGCATCTGAGATGTCTGCTGACAGCCTGTCTTCTTGTCCACTTGCTAAACCAAGTTTTCTCAAAGCCGTGTACCAGTTTTTCTCGGACAATCATCAGAAGGGGTCTGGTGCCAGGGCCTCTGGTCAGCTCCTAGGATACAGCAGTGGACAGAATAGATGTAGACCTTGCCTTGCCCAACGAAGCAGGGAAGATTAGCATGAAATCCATGGATGTGTAAATCCAAATTGTGATCCATTCACCAGGAAAAGCAGGATTAGGCTGAAGGTTGGCCAGACTGACTTGAAGACACTGCAGTGATTTCTGGCACAGAACGTCTCCCCTCCAGCCTGGTTAGCCCAGTGCCCTCAAAGGAACTAAGTCATTGGCCGCCTGACTTAATAACCCTCCTTTTCTGACAGGACATCAGAACCCGGAGCACCAGTTAGCTAACAGATTTATCTAGCTGTTTCCTCAGAAAGCACAGGATGGCTAGAGAGAAGTTGACTACACACACCAGTGTGGGGAGCTTTGCAGCTCGGTGTGCTGAAGAGTAACTCCAGGAACGCCACCTGACCAGGTGCAAAAGGTCTCAGAAGAGCAAGAGAAGGCCAGGCCAGTGTCTCTCCGCTTACCTCACTGTTCACATTGTTAGTTACTTTTAATTCCTTGTCCTCTTTACTAGGCAATAGCATATTAAATGTTATTAAATAGCACGGTAAATAATAACTCGTGGCTAAATTTTTCCGTTTCAAAATTAGGGGAAAAAAACTGAAAATGAAACCAAAACAACCCATGGGGATGTTCCCACAGCTGCTGTGTGGGAGTGATGTTGGCCTGTATGCCTGGCTTCTGACCTGGGAGAGAGGGAAGAGGGAGGCAGTGGGAGGCTGGCTGCCTTGTCTGCTTAGAGAGTTAAGACTCCTGTGGGGCACTAGATGGCAACATTTCCCTAAATCTAAACACAGCAGAGGCAAGGCCCTGTGGGCAGGTCAACCCTGCAGACTCCCAGTCCCAGCATATACATACCATGATATCAAGGCTAAGGATGGGCGATTGAAGTTAGAGCAGACAGATAGCAGAGCCTAAGGCTCATCACTGGGGTCCTGTTAATGGCCAGCAGCTAACACTGCCACAGCATTCACTATCACACCATCACGCCAACACCATCACTCACCACTGTTATTATCACTGGCCATCATCACCATCACCACTACCACTACCACACATGGCCAACCCATCATCACCACCACCATCATCGTTATTCTTACCACCACCATCCTACTATTCCAGTCAGCATCACAGGCACCATCACTGTCACCACTGTTACTGTCATCACCGTCATCACCGTCACCACTCACACTGCCATATGCCCTCCACCACAGTCACCATCATAACATTTCGTCAAACCATCATATCATGACTGCTACTAAGTCTCGTGTGCTCTATTTGTTTGCCTCTTTGTTTCCTTCTTCTTAAAGTGGAGGGACTCAGAGGTTAAGAACACACACCATTCCTGCAGAGGAGCCAAATCTGATTCCCAGCACCCACATCAGGCAGCTCAGAGCTGCCTGAAACGTCAGTTACAGGTAATCTGATACCCTTTGACCTCCTTCTTTTCCTCCAGCACACACACATAAAATAAGTAACAGTTAAAACAAAACTTTAAATTGTTCTTAAAAATAAAGGAAACTTCACTTAGATTAAAATGAGAGCTCTGGTAAGGGATAAACATGTCTTTAATGATTTTTTCCCAATATAATGACAGTTATATTGATATGTTGCTGTCTGATATAGAAACTTTGGGGAACTGCTTTAATGAGAGAAGAATGGTTTATCTTTGCATTTTTATTTTTTGGTTAGATATTTAATCGCAATTGTCCTTGTTAGGGTTACTATTGCTGTGATGAAACACCATGACCAAAAGCAAGTAAAGGAGAAAAAGGTTTACTTGGCTTACACTTCTACACTGTAGTCCACCACTGAAGGAAGCCAGGACAGGAGCTCAAGCCTGACCAGAACCTGGGAGCAGGAGCTGATGCAGAGGCCATGGAGGGGTGCTGCTTACTGGCTTGCTCCCTGTGGCTTGTTCAGCCTCCTTTCTTATAGAACCCAGGATCACCAGCCTAGGAATGAGCCCTCCCATATCAATAACTAATTAAAATTTCTACAGGATTGCCTACAGCCAGATCTTATGGAAGCATTTCCTCAGTTGAGGTTCTCCCATATCAGATAATGACGATAGTTTGTATCAAGTTGACATAAAACTAGCCAGCGTAGCAATATTTTGAAAGCAGCATTCTGTGTGGATTGAAAAGCCCTCTCTGAAATTGTGTTTGCAATAGCAATGTATTTAGCACAATCTTTGCTTAGCAACCACCCCTACTTCCTAGTCCCTGTGCCTTCTGTTAGTCACTTGTCTCCATGTGTTCCTGGGGAGATAGACCAGCTGACCCACGGAGAGGATTGTGTAAGCATAGCACTTGATACAGAAAAATATTTGCTAAACTTCCCATTTAATTGGATTGGTTGAGTAAAGTGTTTCTTGTGGACCAGAAGTCAAACTTAAGCGAAAGAGTAGCAATCAAGGTATTGGTGGCAGTGACAATGGCAGGGAAGAGGCCAAGGGAGAATCACTGGCAGAAGTTGATAGGTGGTTGCCTGGCTTAGACTGCCTTTTCCTCCTCTAAAGCTGTATGCTCCACAGCGGCCACTTGACAGAAGTAGATAGATTTTTCAACCACACTTCTATTCATGCATCCAACCAACAAGCCAATTTCAAGCATTTCTCAACATAGTCTCGGTCTTTAGGGATATGGCAGTAAGCATCTGTCCTAATGATGCTTACGCACTGGTGAAGAAGAAGAGTGGATGAAGAATTACTAAGTATAATCCAGGTTTGATAAGTGCCAGTCCAAAAGTGAAGCAGGATTCAGACCCAGTGAGAGGTAACACTGAGTGTGTGTTTGGTGTGTGTTTATGTGTATGCATGCATTTGTGTGTGCATGCGTGTGTGTGTGTGTGTGTGTGTGTGTGTTTCCTTTCATTAGATTATTCAGATTCACAAACAGAGGCTACTTTAAAGACATTTGAACACAGAGAGCTTACCAAAAACAGGTAGCAAGTCACATGAGTGTCCCTGAGCTAAGACACATATCATCACCACTACAGACAGACCAGTCTGGTGAGCAGAACCCAGGCTTCCTGCAGCTGAGCACCTACTTACTACTGAGCTACATGCCTGCTCTGCTTGGTTTCTTTCTGGTTGGCCCTAGATATACAAAGAAGGTTGAGATGAGAAAGTGCTATGTTTGAATGGATGTGCCCTTCCAAAATCCATATATTGAAACTGAACCTCCAGGTGGCAGTGCTTAAGTTAGAGGGACCATCATGATCAGAATTAATGTCCTGATAAAGGACGCTTCCAAAAGCCGTCTGTGTCTTCCTTCTGTTCCTTTAGCTTTGTGAGGCTACAGAAATGTCACACTCTCAAAAACAGGGTGCCCCTCACTAGATACTGAATCTACCAGGGCCTTGGTCTTGGAGTGCCGAGCCGGTTCTCTGAAAGCAGGTGCTAAGGCAGAATTTCCGGGGTTTTTTTTTTTAAGTTTATCAAACCCTGTGATTGGAAGGGGAAAGAAACATTATCAGAAACAAATGCAAATGGCATGAAAGCAGTTAACATGCATGGCCAGCTGGTTCCACTAAAATCTTGCTAAAAATAATTGCTACTCCATAGAGATGATCAGCAGACCTCTCTCATGCTCACTGTATGTGTTTTCTCTCGCTAGTGTACCCAGAGCATTATGCAGCTGGTAACTTATTTTCTTATTAACAGGGATTTAAAATCTATAAATTGAAGGTTATTATTGATGGTAAATAATTCTACATTTGAATCTGCTCTTGCTAGAAGTATTTATTAAGTTCCATGAAGTTTAAGGCAAACTTGAGAGGAAGGAAAGGCATTGATAATGGGCCGAGGGAAGAGTGAATTATTACATACAAGTGACAAAGGCCTCAGTCAAGGCAATGCTGAGTGAACTTTACCCTGTAGGTTGGCTTAGCCATGGGGTAAATATGGGTGGCTCTTTATCCTTCACCTGGTTCAGGCACTGGATATAGCCAAGTAGCTTGCTGCAGAAGATACAATGGATGAAGCCCTGCCCAGGCCCAGGGCCCACTGGGTTAGGTGAGCACAAAGGAACCATGGCAAGGGTTGTGGTAGGAAGTAAAGGAGGCTGTGGCATGGGAGGCCAAGTCCCTTAGAAGCTGCAGATGGGGAAACTCTGAACAGAATCACACACCCTGGTCTGCTTACTGACAGTATATATTCTTCTAGAAACTCTTCTCTCTCTCTCTCTCTCTCTCTCTCTCTCTCTGTGTGTGTGTGTGTGTGTGTGTGTGTGTGTGTGTGTGTGTGTGTGTGTGTGTGTACATGCATATGCATACATGTATATACAGGTACAAAGATGCATGCCACACATAAGTGATTAAGCCAATCCAAGAGCTATTGACAAAGCTATATGATTACAAAGAACGGTCAAATGATTATACAATGTTCCTAAATAAATAAAACCAGGGTGTCAACTTCACCAATCTGGGCACCACCTGGCAGCTAGGAGGCACAGCATACCGTGGAAGGGACCCAGTTAGCTCATGACTAAACATACTGTACAGTGACCCCTCCAACACTATTCTCTGTCCCAGCTCACAGTCATACTGCAGTATGAAGCCATCAAGATCCAAGCTGTGACAGTGAGGCTGTCCTCCAGCTCAAGGACACAGAGGGCCCAATCTGTTCTCAGTGTTTCCTTTCACACTTGCTTGCTTCACTTGAGATTTCCCAGGGACATGGGTCTGTCAACAGATCTCTTGGCAGCACATTCTTAAGCAGACATGACAATGAAATCAATAGCCCTGCTAGAGCTGCCAACTACTGCCCAGGGCAGAGGCAGGACAGCTTTGTCCAGGCTTAGTGAGGGGCTCTGAGTTTCCAGAGTCTTTTCCTCTGCCCGGCTTTCTCATGGCAGAGCCTTTGTCCCGAATCAGAAAAAAATGCAGTAAACCCACCACAGGGAGGGGATGTGGCCAGATGGACGACCTCAGAAATGCACACAGAAAGAAGACCACTGCTCATCCTCAAGGCCCCATGTAAGGGGTAGGAAGACTGAGTAATAAGCTAGGCTTCCCTGATTTCCTACTTCTCCTCACTCCTCCCCTGTCTACTTCATGTGCTTAGAGAATTCACGGGCATCAGTGAATAACAACATGTGAGCTTGCATACCCTCCCAAGAGCCTGCCAGAGAAGCGTCTAGAACTGAAGCACAGAATACAAATGTCCCTGTTTCAGTTACCACCCTCTCACCACCTGGCAAGAATTCTTCAGGCCAGCTGAGTCCCTCCCTGGCCATGTGCTGGCCTGAACCCTGAGTCTGGACACCAACCCTGCCTCCAGTTGCCACCTTCCTCAGTTTCCACTCTTATTTACCTCACATACCTCTGATTGCCTGGGGGACCAGCCAGTCATTTGTCATTTTCAGCCACCTTACATTCCAGAGGCACTGGACTCTTAGCTACGCCCCCGCCTTTCTGTCCCACACTCTCCTGTCCTGCCTGGCTCCTTTTACTGCTTACCCGACATAAGGCTCCACCAGCAGCCCCCCACTCCCGTGCACCCAAGGGGTGGATCAGGAAATACCTGTAGCAGATCTGAAGCACAGGAAAGCAAGCTGCAATGGGGACCCCCTACTTGGGCCCAGGGATGAGGAGGGGCTGATTGTGCAAGCACTGTGTCACCTGAGCTACTGGAAGCAAGCTCCTCTAGGTCAGCTGGTCAGGAAAATGGCCCATGGCTGTGCTTGCTTTTCATAGGAGACACCAAGCTGGCCCAGAGGGGACCTTGTGTGTTGATGGCTTCTGGATCCCACACTCTTTGTAGGGACATCAGTGGCTGTTCTCAGCTGAAGGGGTGCACACACAGAGTTGATGTACTGCTTCTTGCTTTGGGCTTTCTACTGATCAAAGGCAAGAGAGCCAGAAAATGGCCAGTGTACCAAGGCTGAATATCTCACTGATACTGAGGATCATAATGTTACCTAGAACTGGCTTGAGCCAATTACTCCAAGGCTGATGGGGCATCCACATTCCTGCTGCTCCCCACCTGACTTCTTTCAAGGATTCTTGGATGCCACAGGGCAGAGGAAGAGTCTGCAGAGGCTCACAGAAGGTAAGTCTAGGGGTTTCCAGGTACCAACCTCACCAGTGAGCTTCCCACATACAAGAGGGCACCAGGCTCTAACCAGCCATCTCTCTCTGGAGTCATCTAGGAAGGCTATGTTGGCACCCACCTTTACCATCCTCTCCTCTCCTGAGCGCTCACTGGGCACCAGGGCTCTTTTCTCTCCCTAAACAAATCATTTGTTCCTTCTGCCCATTCCGCATCATGTTGGGTGGTTCACCAGCAAATGCTGAGTGGCCTGTTGTGGAGACTGTCCTTGAACTCAAAACACCATCAAGTCCAGGAGTACCTGGAGCCCAGACACACACACACACACACACACACACACACACACACACACACACACACACCAAAACAAAACAAAACAAAAAGAAAAACAAAACAAAAGAAAAAATCACATCCTCTTGCCCCTATGACCTGTAATCTCTTCACAAATTCTAAGATCTTCCAAGCCCATTGGCATCACTCCTCAGTGGTCTGGGCCATCTCCTCCACCCTCTCTCTCCTCCACCCTGCGCTCAACACACATGCTCTTCCTTGTACTGATGTCTCCCTTCCCACCGGAGCTGTGATTGACATCACAACAAGGCAACATATCAACCAAGCCTAACACAGGTCTGGTCCAGGGTGGTCCTTTAGGCTACAGTTCTTTCACTTCAGCCCACACCACTAGGAGCCGAGCAGGGGTTGCAGCCTCAGAGAGCACAGCGTTCCTGTCATGGCCAGACTGAGAAGCCAGACTGCTTGTATCTAAAGCCCTGGCACTGCCAGTTCCTATACTAGTCATGCTAGGCAAGTTATTCCACAGCTCTGTGCTTCAGTTTCCCCATCTGTAAAATGGAGACTAACAGATAAAATTACTGCAACTGTCTCATAGTGCCACTGTGGGGGCTAAACAGTCAGTCCGTAGTAAGCACGGACAGTGTCCTGCGAGTGGAAAGCATGGAGCATGGATGCCCGCTTTGATTTGCCATAGCTGAGGCACTGTTGCTATCAGTGTGTACTTGGTTCTCATATCATGGGAGAATATGCAAGGCATGCGTACAATTTATAGTTTAATGTATAACGAATCCTCCAGTACTTCCAAAGAAGATTCAAAGTGAATGGATAAAGACAGAACTGGGAAAATCCTCGGTTAGCCTTGTGTGTAGTTCTCTTGAAATGATTATGAACTTTAATGCTAAGGGAAGACTGCCTTTTTCCGTGTTCATGTCCACTTACGGCCAATCGAACAGCCTAAGCTTTAACAGGGAGTTCTTGACTGTTCTGGTCTCAGAGACTCTACAATTGCTGTTTGGAACATCTGTCACACAGAGAACTTACACAAAGGATTGTCTTTGGTCCCCCTGATCAGTTCTTCAATGGAGACACATTGTTTTTCCATTTTGTTCAGATGGGGAACAGTTAAGCAAGCTGCTCTGAGTCACAAAGCAAGTCCTGGGAGGAGCAAGGTCAAGGGCAGGCCCCACACCAAAGCACTTGCTTCCTGCTCTCCCCATGTCAACCTTGGGACCTTCTCCTCTGCCTCTTCAGAGAACAATGAGATCAACTGGAATCTTCTGGCTCTTCGAATCTGGACAGGAAGGTTGGCTCTTTGTTGGGAAAGACTCTAACCCACTTATCAAGCTGTTTAAGCATGTGGGCTTTGTATCAATTTTTAACAAGCAGCAGAGACTGTAAACAATGAGCCTGAGCTTAATTCAAACCCTAAGCAATGATGTTTGACAAAGGAATGTAAATACCGCGCTGATTCCTGGCTTGTGATTGGTGGCTCATTTGTTAATGTCTATGCTGCTGTGGGTTCCATCTGGGCCCAGCTGGATAGCTGCACAGCTCCAGGGACAGCATCCCTCCACTGAGTGTTTCAGTCACTTAACAATTTAACATTGCTGACACTTACACGGAGCTCCACACACAAACAAGACACATGTGAACCCGGCATTCACAGTGTTCAGTCGGGGCACTAAAAACCAAGTGCTCCACAAAGAAAACTGTGAGCCAAGAACCTGGAGTGGAGGGAAGAAGGATGTAACAGAGCGCTCAGGAGTGGAAAGTCAGGGAAGTCCTGTCTGAAGAAGGTCGAGATGAAGCGGAATCACAAGGAAGTACATGTGTTGGGGGCAGGGTTGAGGGAAAGGAGGATGAAGGAGACCACGGAACAGTGATTCAAAGGGACTAGGAAGATCATAGAATTTTTGAAGAGATTACAGGTCATAGGGGCAAGAGGGTGTGTGTGTGTGTGTGTGTGTGTGTGTGTGTGTGTGTGTGTGTGTTTGGGGGAGATGTAAAATGCAGATGCTGAGAAAGCGATCAGTTTAACAAATGTGTACTATTTGACAAGTGATAAGCAGTTAGAGGGAGAAGTTACCCATGGGGGTGAAGAAGTCGTCCCAAATGTGTGAAGGAATAGGAGCCCTCATCACAGTGTAATAGCAACGTAAAATGGTGCTGCTTGGCTCTGTCAGCATTGCATGACAAATGTGCTCTGCTAATGGGCATGGATTCTCCACACACACCATCTCCCTCCACATCACCCATGTGTGTCCTAAGCCATTGAAATGTCTCCCACATGTGTGTTTGATTACCAAGGCTCCAACCGATGGCACTGTTTTTGGAGGTTGTGAATGTTTTAGACCTGGGGTATACCTAGCAGACTAGGGTGAGGAGGTGAATATTGAGGTTTATGAGCCAACTTTGCTTCCAGCCTGAGCTCTCTACTTCCCTATCAGCTGCTGAGGTGTGAGGAAATTATGCTGCAAAGTTCTGTTGCTCTAGACCAAGACAGTCCCAGCCATCTTGTCTTCCCCTCAATGAACCATGAGTCAAAAAAAAAATTTTCCTCCTTTAAGTTGTCCTTGTTAGGGTGATTTTTTAAAAAATGTGGCTTCTCTGATGGGCTAAACTGTGTCTCCCAAAAAGAGACATTGAAATCCTAACCCTTCTGCACCCCTCTTTAGAATATGACGATAATAGTTGGGATCTTCAGAGAAATAGAACGAACAGAAGATTAAGTGTTCAGATAGACAGATACATAGCTATCTAGGTATAAAGGAAGAGATATAAAGATAGGTAGGCAGGTGGGTAGATGGAGATAGATAGATGGCAGACAGACTGATATAAAGGATATATAGAGATGGATACACAGAAATAGATATATGGGTAGGCAGCTTGATACCTGGAAGGAAGGAAGATAGATATCTAGATAGATGGATGGATGGGTGGATGATGGGGATAGGTAGGCAAATGATAGATGGATGGATAGGCAGATAGATAGATAGATAGATAGATAGATAGATAGATAGATAGATAGATGGATGGATGGATGGATGGATGGATGGATGGATGGATGGATGGATGGATGGATGGATGGATGGATAGATAGATAGATAGATAGATAGATAGATAGATAGATAGATAGATAGATAGATAGATAGATAGATAGATAGATAGATAGATAG